>SWKJ01000017.1:1257957-1886936 GCA_019425465.1 Colletotrichum falcatum | reverse complement strand
ATGTTTTCAGGAATCGGGAGCGGTGTTACTGGCCTCGGTGTCGGCAGCCCCGTGACCGCAGGAGCTCAGCTGCCCTACACGAACGCAAGCCTTGCTCGGCGCGATGAGACGGATAGCGCCGCGCACGAGTCCGGTCCCGAGGCTGTGGCACCGAAGCCCAAGGGCAGGAGAAGAAAACTCAAAGAGGAGGATACGAAAGGAGACGAGGAGAGCACAGGACGGCTGACCCCCGGCAGTCGAGCAAAGCGCCCAAAGACCCATGCGCACCACCATCACCAGTACGTCCCGGCGCCCTCAGGTTTGTTAACGACGACTAACGACAACAGCCATCATCATCATCACCACCACCACGGCGCAGACCACGCCAACGCCCCCACTCCCGCTCCCGTCGGCGTTACGCCATTCAAGAACGTCAAGAGCATCACCCCCATCCCTTCGCCGACCACCGGACCCACGAAGGACCTGCCAATCGCTCATCACCATCACGCCCCCCGGCCTGCGCACCCGCATACCCATGTGAAGGAAGCACCCGCCAAGCAGGCGGTGCAGAGCCCGACCAGCGTTCTGCCTCCCAAACCCAAGACGATTGTGACATCGAAGGCCGTCCTCGAAGCGGTCGCGCATCGGCCCCGGACCCATCTGGGAGATGTGCTCTACGAACCGAAGCTCAAGCCCGCGCGGCAAATACCCAACGTTCCTTCAGGCCGTGGCTTCTCCTCGACCCCGACACCGCTTCCCTGGGATGTGATCAAGGACAAGGAGAACTGCACGCTCACCGTCAAGGTGCCGAAAGTACACCTCACGCCGATAGCCAGAGAGGAGATTACGGCACGAAGGGCTTTGTGGGGCACGGATGTCTACACGGACGATTCCGACGTTGTCGCCGCCTGCATTCATGGGGGATGGATTCGCGGAGAATGGGGCGAGGACGTGGATGCATCCCTGCTTGACCTTGATCGAGGCCTGTCTGCACCCGAGAAGGAAGTCCCTGCGAGTAAGAGACGTAAGGACAAGGAGAAGGACGAGAAGGCGAGGCTCGAGGCAAACTCGGCCACATACCTCGACCAGCCGCCCAAGACAGGCCCCGTCCACGTGCCTGCCGACCGCGACATGCACGTGACAATTGTAATTCTCCCACGGTTGGAAAAGTATAGCAGCACCACGCGCTTCGGCCTACAGTCGCGCGAGTACGGCGGACGGTACAACGGGCGCCAGTCCGTCCACGATGGCATCAGTTTCATGGTGACGGGCATCCGCTGGGTCACCAACGGCGCCGGAGCGCAAAGCCGTCTCCGCGGCAAGGGCCGGCGAGAGCGCATGCGGAAGGCGATGGGTGAGACGAACATGGCCAGCCGCGGCCTTAATGGGGCGGCGCTGGAACGCGAGAAGCAGCGTCTCGATAAGATTAGGGGCGAGATCGTCTCGGGCACGTGGTGGAAGAAGGAAAAGGGCCGCGAGAACGGCGCGTCGGCCGACAAGGAGCAGAGCTCGACCGCCGAGGGCGACAAGGAGAACAGACCCGGCGAGGAGACGAGACCCGCGACGAATGGCGCCGCCGCCAACACCTCTAACAGCTTGTCCGCGGACAAGATGGACGTGGATGAGAACGGCAAGGCCGCCGCCGCCGTCGCCATCCCAGCTCCCAAGGCCTGAAAGAGAAGGGGAAAACGCCGAAACAAGAAAGTCTTGTAACGGAAACGTGCGAAATGAAGCGGCGTGTAAGAAAAGAAAAAAAGAGTTGGACAGTGGACGAACATGAACATATTTGGAGCAATATGGTGATTTGTAGGAGTAGCGGTGTGGTTATAAATACCCATTACATTCGAGTACACGATGTCGGGGCCCGCATTGACGACTTTTGACTGGTACTTGGTGAATGGTATCTTGTCATTGACTCAAGGTATATGTATTGTACTATACACTGGTGGTGGTACACCTCCCTCCCCGCTTCTCCGACGAGGCCTCCTCGTAAGCACGTCTCTGTCTATAGCAGGGGACAATCTTGGCGTCTTTTGCATCCTCTCTTTTAAAAGTCGGTCACGCGGCCGTTGTAGCTCCAGTCACCGGCGGCGCCCCAGCGCAGGGGCTCGCGCTTGGGGCCGCCGACCTCGCCGGTGCGGGGGTTGACGTCGCCCTCGAACTCGGGGGGCGCGCCGCGGACGTAGTTGGGGTGCATCGTGTCCTCGTCGGTGGCGGCAACGGTGGGGGTCGGGGGGACGGGGGGCGCCTGGGAGTCTGCGACGACGGCGTTGACCTGGGCGGAGGCGAGGGAGTCGCTGGAGGGTGTTTGCGTGGCGGGGGATGAGGAGGAGGTGGAGGAGGAAGAGGAGGAGGGAGAAGAGTCGTCCTGGACGAGGTGTTGGAAGGCGCTGGAGACGGAGGCCTGGCGCTGGAGGCGCTCGAACTCGGCTTGTTGGTCGGCGGGGAGGCGCGGGGGCGCGGGGCCGCGGGAGAAGGAGGAGGAGAGGCGGGAGGCGGCGGACGCGCGGCGGGTGATGGTTTGGAGGGGGCGGAGGCGGAGGAGGCGGGACATTGTTGAGGTTTTTTATCTTATGTTTTGAGTGTCTGGTGTGTTAAGAATGGTTTGGGAGAGGTCCGATGCGGGTGTAGTTTCGGGGTTGTCGTGGTTATGGGTGTGGTTGCGAAAGGGTGCTTTGGTGGGAAAGTTGGAGGAGGCGAAAATGGACGGCATGGTGGGTTGCAGGTCGAAAATAATATGTCATTGACGGGGTCGGTCGGGAGAAGTGGACCGACCGACCGACCCTTTGGGGGGGTGGAGCGGAAGGGGCCGAGGTGTGCCGCGTGCTTTCCCGACTCTGCGTGAACTAAACTTTGGCTTGGGGCTTGTCTCCTGTGCTGTGCACGGACCGAGCCTTCGTTTACGTAGTCGAGGAGACGACTGCCATCACCGAGTTCCTCGAATCTCACCACTACACAACTACCGGTTCACACCAACAAGGAACTGCACCAGCGGACACGAACGCTGAACGATACTCCCGACATAAGCCAGCAGGGCGATGTTCAGCTTCCGCCCATTAAATGAATATGACAGGGCAAGGAGCGCGGCAGGCAGACACCTACCATCGCGAGAGACGGCTTGGAAGCTTGAATGACTTTCTCACCATCGGCGCTTATACACAGAGTGCTTGGCATCTTCCTCTCCCCCTCTCTGGGCGCCCTCAAAAGTGGCATCAGCAACTTTCCAATTGCCAATCAAGTCCGGTCAACAACCGATGTCTGCGGCACAGCAGGTTAAAGTCTTCGCGTGAATGGCCGGTTGCTTATGCCGGCCCACAGGCATTGGAAACGGAACTGGCGCTGAAAGTCGTCCAGCCCCCAGCCTGATTTCTCCCAGCCCTCCATGGCCTTCTTGAGAGTCGACATTGAGAGTCGACATTGAGAGTCGACATTGAGAATCGATATTGAGAATCGATATGCTTGCCGTCAAACGTTTCTAGCCTCATCAAACCCACCCAAAACATGTCGAACCCGGAAAACTACACCGTCGGCTGGATATGCGCCATCACTAATCCGAGCACTTATCTTCCAGTTCTACAAGCATGGGGGCGAGGCTGCGAACGGACTTGAAGAGGAGTTCCAACGAAGCATTCCGGTCTGGATTGGCGAGGAGAGCTGCAGACAGTTGAACAAGGAGTCCGTCACCGCCGACATCCGCGCTTACATCGAAGACAGACTAGAGCACAGCCCCGAGTTCAATAAGTGGTCGTCTTTTCCATCAGTGTTAAGGCGAATCAGAGACGAAGTCGGAAGCAAAGCTGATGTAATGTATGGTTACTGGTCCAAATCACTTCTCCAGGGCGAACAATTACTAACGAGTTACACAGGTTCCGATGGGCAGCCTGTCAACTCGATAGTCTTGAAGCGTGCTTGGACCGCGAAGGAATCGAAACGGCCCTACAATCCCTGCCCCGAGATCTGAACGAGACCTATAGCCGCATCCTACAGCATATTCCACAACAACGCAAGACGAAAGCAATTCGTCTTCTTCAGCTTCTTGTCAATTCTGAACGACCTTTGTTGCTCGAGGAGGCCGTAGATGTGGTGGCCGTCCGGCTTGACAACGGTCAACGTTGTTTCGATATCGAAGACAGGCTGCCTTGTCCGGCCGATATCATGCGATTCTGTCCAAGCCTGGTGTCTATTACTCAGCGTCCAGGTGGAGCTTCTGATAGAGAGTCCGAGGAACTGCAATTGGCTCATTTTTCCGTCAAGGAATATCTTCTACACTCTAATGTTGAAGGATTTCGTCACCTTGAGGCCAGCGTCGGCATCACCCACACATGCCTAACCTACCTCGCCGGTGTAGAAGAGAAAGAAGAGGATGTTCGCAGGATCACCAGAAATTTTCCACTCGCAGAGTATGCTGCAGTAATCTTGATAGATCACGCCTAGCTTGCCGAATGTGCGGACGGAATTGTTGCCCAAGCATTGAGCTTCTTAAGCGACACAGCAGCCTTCAGGCTGTGGGTGCGACTGCTCAAGTCAGGCAAGCCAATGGAATGCCGCTTCGGATTAGCAAAAGAATCCTCTCTGTACTTCGCATGCTTTGAGGGGCTTATCGAAACTGCAAAGCAGCTGATACTTGGGGGAGCAGATGTCAACGCCCACGGTAGTAAATATGACAATGCACTCCAGGTTGCTTCCTCTCATGGCCAGACGGAAGTTGTCAAGAGGCTCCTTAGCAAGGGAGCAGATGTTAACATGTAGGGCGGTGCATATGGCACTACCCTCCAGGCTGCTTCCTTTTATGGCCACACGGAGATTGTGCAAATGCTCCTCAGTAAGGGAGCAGATATCAACGCTCAGGACAGCTACTATGGCAATGCCCTCCAGGCTGCTTCTGATGGCGGCCATATGGAAGTTGTTCGGGTGCTTCTCGACACAGGAAAGATTGATGTGGACTTGGAAAGACAAGCATGGCCGAACGGCATTGCTGCGGGCAGCTATTCCGGGCCATGCGGCAGTGGTACAGATTCTTATGAACACAGGAAAGGCGGACGTCAATTCGAAAGATGGTGATGACCGATCGTCGTTATCGTACGCTGCTGAAAAAGGCCATGAAACGATAGTCCAGGTGCTCCTCAATACAGGACAGGCCGACGTCGATTCGAAAAATTCTGACGGCCGATCGGCATTATCGTACGCAGCTGAAAAGGGCCATAACACGATAGTCCAGATGCTTCTCGGCACAGGAGAGGCTGACGTCAATTCGAGAGATGGTGATGGCCGATCAGCATTGTCGTACGCTGCTGAAAAAGGCCATGGAGCGACGGTCCAGATGCTTCTCGACAAAGCACGGGTCAATGCCAATTCGAGAGACAATGGCGGTCGCTCGGCAAACAACAATGTTGCGCTGAGGCCGATTATAACAGACGTTGACGTCAACACACAAGAAGAGTACGTTGCCCCGTCTATTCCAAGGGCAGTTTCAGGGGCCGAAGTGGGCGCTGGCTGTCGAATGTCACAAGAAGGCATAGACGCTGACCCTTGCGGAACCGACGGGAGGACACCGCTTTTCTGGGCCGCTTGGAGCGGCCACGAAGAAATCGTATCGATGCTCATTGCGACCGAGAAGGTGGACGTCAATTCACGAGACCGGGATGGCCACACGCCGTTGACGGTTGCTCTACAGGAATCCCATGGTAGAGTGGCGGAGTTATTGATCGAGGGCGGGGGTCGATTGTCGGACACGTGCAAAGCCACGTTGGCCCTGGAGGCTTTCCGGTGGGAAGACGCAGGCAGGCAGGATCGACTCATGGCCGCTATCGATTATGCCGACGCCCATGACTTCTTGGGGCTGAAGACATTGTGCAGCGTCTCCCGCGACGTCTCCCGCGATGGGGAGTCGAAGACGGGTCTTTCTGGCCCGATATGCACCGATGTACGAGATGTTACTGGACATAAGAGAGCCTTGGAATCCCAAGTCGGAGCACGGTTTCAGTAACCGTTCTACACCCATTAGGCTTTTGTCTTTCTGGCGCCGGATGTTCGTCGCCGTGTAAGTCCTCCCGATGAGGGGGTGGGGTGGGTCACCGTAAAAAAGGGATGAAGGGGGGAGGTTTTATCGTTCCCTAAAGGCTGATACCATTGGAGATACTCAGAACGGAGTGTGAAGAATCGGGCCCGATGCCGCTGCTCTGGGATGTATGTATACCAGTCCAGTCCGTGCAAGCGAGCCATTCAGAACAACCCCTGATGCCGGCAACGAGGAGAGCGCGAGTCCCCTTTCACATCGGCCACATCCTCCCCCCACATGCGAGCAATCAGACAAACAGAAACAAGGGATACTCCTTGGTTTATTCCTCATTATCCTGCTTCTGCTTCGGTGACGCAGTCCTCTGCCTCAACCCGCCGTTTGCAATAGGTGCTTTTTGCACCTTGCGTCCACGAACGCGCTGATGTTACGGTTGGCGGGGAGCGGGGGCGAGCTGTCCCTTCGCTACTACTCGGGTCTCTCTATATAAGGTAATACCATTATTAGGATCATCTGTTCCACCTTTTATTTTTGTTCTCTCTCTCTCTCTCTCTCTCTCTGTCTCTCTCTCTCCCACGCACCGAGGTATCAAGTTTCGATGAAAAAGGAAAGAAGCAAAAAGCCAACTATGAAAAAAAAAAAAAAAAAAAAGGCCGCTGTCGCTGTTGGATGACCGTTCGTTTCCCGACGTTACGGCGGGTTCGGGGCTTCCTTGGTTCGTGCCCGTTGCATCCAACAATGTAAAAATAATCCCATGGGTTTGAGGCCATTGGGACCGCATGAGTGGGGGCCTTAGATGTGGCCCTTTCCCACGACCTCGCGCTGCACTTCAATCTCCCCGCTGTCGGCGGTGAAGCGCCTTTCGAGCACCCACCGCGTCTCTCCGCCCTCCTCCCCTTCCTTGACGTACGAGATGCTGTCCGCGGACCCCTTGTGCTTGTGTCCCATCCCGGGTTGCGGCTGTTGCTGCTGCCGCGGTGAGGTGGGGTCTGTCCGGGGCACCAGGTTCGGGTGGACGTCGGCGTCGGGGCTCTTCATCCACAGGCCCGAGTGGGATATGCCGTTGGAGATGGACACCTCGTCCATCTCGTTCGTTTCGGGGACGGGGTCGAACGCGGCGGCGCTATGCGTGAAGTTGGGCGAGGCGATGGTCACCGCGGGGCTGTGGCTGAGCGACGGCGGCAGCGGCGGGGGAGGAGACCCGATGCTCGTCGGCATGGACATGGTCATGGTCGGGGACCCCGCGGTGCTGCCGGCGTCCGACGAGTCCACGTCGCGGCTGCGGACGGAGAAGGACGAGCTCTTGCGGGCGTGGCCGTGGATTCCGAGCATGTTGTTGCCGTTGATGCTGATGTTGCCGTTGCTGCCGCTGCTGTTGTGCCCGGGGCCCCAGGGCGAGCTGCCGCCCTCGCCCCTCTCAGAGCGGGGCGAGCCCTCGCGGCTGGAGACCAGGCTGGCCTGCGACCCGCCCCAGGCGCGCGAGCGCAGCCTCATGAGGGCCGAGAGGCTCATGCTGTCGTCGCCGCCGTCGGCCATCATGGCGAGCTGCGCGAGGCCGGGGCTCTGAAGGCTCGAGGGCCCGCCGGCGGACCCGAGGGGCAGGGCGAGGCTCATGATGGAGTTGCGGTTCGAGTACTCGGACCGCTCCGTGATGGGCGTGAGGTTGGGCTCGCGCGACACGATCCGGCCGGACTTGCTGCGGGACACGACGCCCGAGGGCCGAAGAAGCCGCCGTTGGCGTACTGGAATGGCTTCTCGTCCGAGCCGCCGGAGCCGTCCCTGCTGTGGTGGCGGCCGCCGCCGCCGCCCTCGATCGGGGCCGAGTAGAAGCCGAACTCCTGGCCGTACCAGCCGTCCGAGTCGTTGGCGAGGGCGCTGGCGTTGGCCTCGGCGATGAAGTCGTCGTAGTCCACGTCGTAGTCGTCGAGGTCCTCGCGGAACCCGCCGTCGCCGTCGTAGTCGTCGTAGTCGTCGTAGTTGTCGTAGTTGTCGTGGAAGCTGTTGCTGTTTTTGTTGTTGTCGTCGTAGTTGCTGTCCTCCTCGCGCGCCGCGTCGTGTAAGGACCCGCCGCCGCCGCCGCCGGGCGACATGATCTCGCTCGGGGGCGGCGAGGAGTCTCGCCTGAAGCGGCCGTTGGCGGCGGCCTCGAACGCGGCGGCGGCCAGCGCGTCCTGGTACGCCTCGACCTTGTCCGGGCCGGTGGTCGAGAAGCTCGACGTCATGGCGGAGGACTCCTGACCCTGAGCCAGGACATCGCTGGCCCGCTTCGAGTCCTCGGCGGAAGGGGCTGGCGGCATGCCGGCGCTGAGAGACGTGTGGGCCGTCGACTGCGACATGTTTGACTGGGCCGAAAGCCGCGACGTGCTGTCCGAGATCCTCTTGCTGCTCTCCGGGGCGGCGCCGTCCTGATCGTCGTGATTCTGGATGCTGTTGTCTGGTGCGCCGTTTTCGGGATTGGCGGCGGCGGCGGCGGCAGCTCGAGCAGCTTGAGCGGCTGCAAAGGCGCCGGGAATGGGCCGTCCGTATTGATCCGTATCATCCAGGTCAAAGATGGATTCGTCAAAGTGGGAGCCGTCGCCCTCTCCAGCGAACTCCAGCTCGTCCAGAAGACCATTGTCAAAGTAGAGGTCGTCCTTGCCCGGCGGTGCGCGAGGGGGGGGAGGCGGCGCCAGCCGGGTCTGCTGGCACGCGGCTTCGTCCTGCAGTCCCGGGCTGGCGATATCCAGACCCTCGATCGCAAGCCCGGTAACCGATTCCGTCGCCACCGACGACGCATCGTAGTCCAGTGGCAGACCCGGTGTCGAGAGTTGATCCGGGTTGGGCGATTCCGAGTAGGCGAACCCAATCACCCTGCCGTCGGCGTCCCTCGGGGTCGAAACGAAACCGGCGCTGCGAGGGCTGGCCAACGCCGACGGGGGTTCGAGCGCTGGAAGACGAAGCCGGCAAAGTTCTCCTGGTCGTTGTCAGGGTCGTCCTCAGCGTCTTCGTCCTCGGCGACCTCGACCTCGACCTCGGGCACCGTGTCCAGCCCCGTCCCGGCCGCGCCGAGGCCTCCGCCCAGGGGGTCTGTGCCGGCGGCGTCAAAGTCCTCCTCGTAGGCGTAGTAGTCGTCCTCGAAATCGTTGCTCATGGGGATCGGCTCCTCGAACCCGTCGTCCTCCATCATGGCGTCGTAGTCAAAGTCGTCGTCAAAGTCGTCGAACCTGGAATCGCGGTTCTGGCTCGGCTCGGGGTTGGACGTCTTCCTCTCGAGCTCGCGCTGGCGGTGGCGCTCCTCGAGAAGCCTCTCCTGCTTCGCGGCGCCCGCCATGTCGAAGCTGAATCTCGAGGACGTGCTCTTCATGTGGCGGGGCACCGAGGACAGGATGTCCTGGCCGCCGGACATGGAGACGTGCCTCGAGGGGGGCGCTCTCGTGGAGGGCGCCTTTTTCGACATGAACGAGGCGGCCCCGACGGACGGCCTCTTGGAGACGACGGAGGCGGAGCTGGAGGACGTGGCGCTGTCGTCTCTGAGCGGGACTTCGGGCAGCGGTTTCGAGTCCAGGTTCAGGCTGGCTCTCGCCTTGACCGATCCGCTGCGGGATTCGGGCACGGGCTGGGAGATGATGCTGACGGAGCCCGACCGGCCGGATTCCGAGGCGCTGCTCGTGTTCCTCCCATTCTGGAAGGCCTGTTGCGCGGGCGCGGGCGCGGCGCTCTCCCTCGACGACGTCAGGCCCAGGTCCAGGTCCAGGTCCAGCTTCTCCTCGTACGCCGGCGGAGGCTGCGACCTGGACACGGAGGTAAACACGGGCGTCGGGGCCGGGGCAGGGCTCGGGCCTTCGTTGTTCGGGAGGCTGCGTCTCGGGCGCGGGGCGCTGAAGTCGTGGACGCGGGTGCCGCGGATGCGGGGTCGTAGGTCGGCTCGGCCAGCCTGTTTCCCCAAGAGGCAGAGGCGTCAGGTCGGGGGCGTTCTGGCTCGTCTTCCTCCTCGCCAGCAGCGTCGACATGGGGTTCTTCAGGAAGGGCAGGCCTTTCCTGCCCTTGGGGGCGTCGGGGTGTGGTTCGCCAGGCGGGCGGGTTCGCTCGACAGCCTCGCCCCGGTGGGGCGGCGGCCGGTTGCGGCGGCCGCGGTAGGCTGAGCCGGAAGCTGCGGCGAGCTCTGGGGTGGCCTTGGTGTTGGAGCTCGGTCGGGGTCGCGAAGGAGCTGGCGTGTTTCGACGATTTTGTGAACTGTGGCGAGGGTCTCGCCGCGGGAGGGGCGGTAGTTGTTGGGGGCGGGGCGGTTTTGGACTTTGTGAATTTGAATTCGTGACTGGCACTGGCGACGGGGGAGAGGGCGGCCGGGTCGGGGGATTTGGCCGCCATTTGTTGTTGTTGTTGTTGCTGCTGCTGCTGCTTCAGCTGCTGCTCTCGCTCGTACTTGCGCAGGGCGACGCCGCCGAGGAAGCCGGAGTCGGGGTTGTAGGGAGAGCGGGCGGAGGGAGGGGCAGAGGGCGGCGGCGGGGGTTCGGTCTCTGGAAAGCGGGCTCTTGCGGCGTTGTGGCTTCGGGGGTCGGTCGGTCGAGGGCGAATTCGGAGCCGGAGGATGTGACTCGGGTGATTGGCGGCAGGGTGGGAGGGAGAGAGGAACTCGAGTTGGGCGAGGTCGAGGGCTGAGGCCGCGTGCCTGGGCTTAAGGCGGCATCTTGAAGGAAGGGAGAGTGCTGCTGCTGGTGGGAAAGCGAAGGGTCCCAGGGAGAGGGCGCCGAGGGCAGGTCGGGGTTTGGCGAGGTAGGATTCGACTGGCCGCGTCGGTGGATTCGAAGGTGGGAGAACATGGTGACGGGATCGGGTTTTCCGTGATTGTGGTAAGGGAGGGATGAGATGGTTCCGGGAGGGGGGGAGGGGGGGGGGGGGAGGAGGGAGGGGCGACGGCGCAGGGGTGGCGGGTGGTCGCAGGCGAGGAAAGCAAGCAATTACGAGCGGGAGGCGCGATATTGCGGGATAACGAGCGAAGGGAAGCCGGACCTCTCTTTCTCTGTGTGTGTCTCCGTGTGTGTGGTGGGTGTCTCTCTCTGAGGCGGCGACTTGGTGAGGGCAGAGTCAGGGAAGGGGTGTGTGTGTGTGTGTGTGTGTGTGTGTGTGTGGACGACGTCAGCAGCGTCAGTCTTCAGCTGCGAGAGTGAGACGCGATCATCTCCTTGCAGGCAAAGGCGCAGTCATAGTTTGCCCAAGTCGACCTGGCTCGGGTATGTGTGTGCGAGTGTGTGTTTCGGTGTGTCTGTGTCTGCGTCGGTGTCGGTGGGTGGGGGTGGTGAAGGAGTGGAATTGACTACGAAATCGGGATGTGGATAGAGAAGGTCTTGGAGTCGGGGTCGGCTATTGGCGAAGGATGTCGGTGGAAAGAAAAAGAAAGGACGAGACCCGTCATCCGGCCGTGAGATGTTTATCGTAGTTATGAGGTATGAGCTAAGGTGGGCAGCGAATGTGGTTGGAAGATAAGCATGTGGTGGGAGCGAGAGGAAGAAGGAAGAGAGGCGAGATAAAATAAAATCAAACAAAAAATTAAAAAATCAAAAACAAGTAGCAAAGGTACGGATAATTAGGTAGCAAAGGGCCAAGGTAGGTAGGTACCTTGGAAAAGAGACAATTACCAGGTGGCTAGGAGCTCTCGCTACCTGATGCAACTCTTTGGTTGTCGGTCGCGTCGTTCCCTGCATCTTGACGCCTTAGCACGAGGTGATATTACCGGGAGAGAGAGAACCTTGCTTGTCCGTGCGATGCCGCCGCGTGCCAGTCGAGCCCATTTCAGGACATACATACGTACGATGTAGGATAGCAATTATGTACCATGTATGACATGCATACATACAATGTACATACGCTCTGGTTACACGTGAATATGTGTGTGTATGTATGTACGTGCTATGCTATACCTACTACGCGAAGGCTACATTGCAGCGACGCCGTCCGCTTGGAAACTTGTGTTTCTCTCCGGCGTCGGCGCATCTGTGGTCTCAGACGACGGCCGAATGTCCAAGGCCCTGTCTGACTGACTGACGTTGACAGGGCCGTGCGTCCCCTAATGCTCGGGAGCGCTTCATATCGTCCAAGCCCCGTGGCACAAGGCGAAGGATCATGATGCATCTTTCTTTTGTCTGTCTGTCTGTTGAAACTGGCTGGCAGGACTTGAAGGACTGCCGGAACTCATAGTCTCTGTGTGTTTGTTTTCGCTGCAGGCCACTGATTGGCCGGGTGGACCTCGGTGAACAATATGTCATATGTTGACCTTTTCTCTCTCCCCCGTAGACAACCGCGCAGAATCACTCCGGAACCCTACCATCTATCTGATTGGGCTCTGGTGGAAATGAACCACCATCCATTCTTTCTTTTCTTTTCTTTTTGCCTTCTTCTTTTTTTTCTAACCGGAGTAGGTATCTACCCATGGATACAGTCGGTACTTGTGTGCCTTGGAGTGGGTCAAGTACGTGTACACTATCCGACGGCCCCGCTTTTAATCATTGATCTAACCAGGGTATGGGTGAAATGCTGATTATGTCATCCTCGGCTACCCAGTCTGCCAGTGTACCTATGTACGTACTGCACGGATACGTACTCGGATATGCTCACCACCAAACACCGCTTCACGGCATCTTCAAAGTCATTTGCACCGTGTAGAAAATGCACCATCCTCTCTCTCTCTCTCCCTCCCTCATCTGCTGATCGCATTCTTACAAAGTACATTGCACATTCGACCGATCATCCGCACCCATTCGCCGTCGCCGCTTTCCCACGGCCGTGGGGCCTGCGCAGATCATACCATCATCCCATCTCTCCGTCTCCAATCATGCCTCTCATCTCAGTCTCTCCGCCCCTCGACTGTCGGACTGCAAGTCTCCAAAACACACATGCACCGGACGAAATGCCATGACGAGACAGACACCCGCTGCGTCCAGCCTTTGTCTCGTCCCTAATCATCGCCAGACCACCCGAATATCACACGCTGGATTGCCCCTACCTCAGACGCCATCCTACCCCAGCACCCCAATCCCCCGTGCCCGGAACCGCTCGCTTGTCTTTCCATCCTGTCTTCCTCCACATTGTCTCGACCGCACTCCCGGCTCCCATCGCTGTCTCATCGCCAGACCGCCAACCCTCCCGTCCGACTCTTGCCAAGGGAGCCTGCTCCGAATTCTCTCCCCGCAGAGCTCAGACAAGCACCTGTCGCAGGAATCACTGCTGTAACTGCTCCCCCCTCCTCACTGGCCACCCCAAATATCAATCTCAGACCCCGAAATATTGACCTAGACACCCAGCTGTCGCCTCTGATCACCCCCTGGTCCGAGACCCGTCCCCTAATCAATCAACCGCCGCGGCAGATTGGCGACACCTCTCGTAGGGAGGCGGCTGTCGGTACGTCGGCTCCGAGACCTTGGATGGAAGTTAATCGAGGATTGGGTTCGGAACGTTGCCTCCCGAAGGTGATCTTTCTTTCTTTCTCCCTCTGTCTCTCTGTCTCTACCTTTCTCTTCTCCCTATATTACTATGCAATATCCGTATCCCTCAAAGCTTACACGATGCGCCATTCAGGCCCTTGGCCCACCGCGTTTGGCTCTTGAAGGGGTTCTCCCTGCGAGTTCCCTTGAGAAAGCTCGCCTAGTCTTTACGAAGCGCGCGGAATCTCGGCGCCTCGGCCAATGGGGGAGGGATGGGGATACCCTGCAGAGTATCCGTACAGGAGCATTTTTCCCGCAGACTTTTGCCTTCGAGGCCGGGGCGGGGGCTCTCCCATTGGTTCACCCTCGACTGCCGGCGCAAACACTCGATTGCGACGCCGAAAGCTTGAATGTCCTGCAATCTCGGAGGCTGCGTCTCGACAACAAACCTGTAACTCCCCTACATGCGACGTGCACATCCAGGGTAGCTGAACGGCAACGAGCCGTAGATTTGCCCGTGCCCCCGCATTCCGCTCGGCACGACGCGAGAAAAGCGTTGTTGGAGACTTGTCGACGTTGCCGAATTGATACCCACCTGACGTTGTAGACGGATTAGGAGTCCGTGTTGGCGAGGCTCGCCATTTCCGTACGTACGTTGCCACGCCCCTCCGCGGGCTTCTGCTGGACTGGAGATGAACAAGTCCGTCTCTTTGGAAGCTGCCGCCGAATTCGGCAAAGCTTATATCCGATGTGCCCAGGAGCGATGGGTTGAAGTCTCCCCGTGCCCGTCGTTAGATAAGCGGCTACTCGGCATCGCATGGGTCGACAGACCTCCACTCCCGGGGCGGGAATTTCCCCGAGATTAGCACCACCGGAATAGCAGAGATGCGCTCCAGTCTACGTCGTGATACGGCCCATGTAATGGAACCCGCGGGCCTTGGTGTTTCCCACCACCAAGGTAACGGACAAGAGCTAATGTCAAAGGTGATGGTTTTACCGCCGAATCAAGCCAGGAACGGTCCGGATGTGTCGGCCCACTTAATGGCAGCCTGGCACAAGAGCACCAGATACTGGCGGGCTTTTCGAACCAGCCATACATCCGGCATGACCACGTCAAAGGCACTCGGCAGCTGTATGGGAGTATCGAACCCGGACCAGGTGTTCTGCCCTCCAAGCAATGGCTGGTACTGCACAGTCACATATCGAATCGATCCACTGTTGGGGCCATATCTAACAATGCGTTCTTGGACTTTACGAGGAAACAAAGTGCCACCGCCGTTGCTTTATGACTGCCATCCTTCCGATTCTCCTTTCATCTCCAAAGCCATTGTCACCAGGCCGAACGGTTCTTCGGTATTTTTTTATCACCAACGGCATTGTCCAAGATGCCGCCAGCGGCGTGGTTCTTTGTTGGGCCCGGGTCCTGTCTTGCCTCGCCCTCGGTCAATGCCTTTTTGCATCGAACAACCGTCCTGTCAGACGTCTGGCTGTCTCCCATCCAATCATAAAGACCAACATGGTCACCTTGTTCTGTCGTGTGTCATTCTTCATGATGGGTAGTGAAATGCTCCATGCAGTTGGCATATATCAGTGATGGGCTGCTCCCCGTCTGCTGCCTCCCGTCGGTTGCTTCCACGGCGTCAACTCACACCAACACCTACCTTCAACTCACGGGCACGACCCGAATCGCATACGAACAGGAAGAGCAAAGACCGCTTAGAAAAAACAGAAATCTAATAACAAAAAACCGCTGGGCCGCATAACTTGGACCCGCCAGGAACAACACCATGTGCATGAAGGTCTTCGGCCTCCACCGGTGCCGCGCGCCCGTGGACGGCGGGTGCGGCGGCTACTTCGCCGAGTATCTCGGGGACGAGGGCTGCAACCGGATGATGCACGGCGGGCTCCCCCAGCTCGACTGCCGCATGGTCTGGGCCGGCTTCGAGGACGAGGTGAGCGCCAAGGTCAACCACCGCGACTCGTACGCCCGGCGGGCCCGGCTGTGCCCGGCCTGCGAGCGCGCGCGAGAGGCGGCGCGCGCCGAGCGCGAGGCGGCGCTCGAGCGCGCCGGCGTCTACTCGGACCGCGTCAGGGCCCTCGTCGCGGACCTCGAGCGCCGCGCGCGGCTCGGCCACGCCGAGTTCCTGCTGCGCGTGTACCGCGAGCTGTGGGACGCGGCGCGGTGCCTCGTCGCCGGGCTCAGCGCCCGGACGGACGACGCCTGGGACGCCATCGAGGCGGCGCTGCGGTTCCACTTTGACGGCGGGGGCGGTGGCGGAGGAGGCATGACGACGGCCCCGGCCCAGGTCCTCATCACGGCGCTGCGGGAGGCCAAGAGGGAGCTGGCGGGCCACGTGAGGACGAGCGTCAAGGAGCTGGCGGTGGCGCTCGTGGGGCCCAACGAGCGCTGGGACGACGACCTCGAGCTCGGGGGTACATTGACGAGGACTGGAGGCGGCAGCGGCAGGCGGCCGTCGAGGCCTCGCGGCGGAGGGCGCGGGAGGATGAGGAGGAGGAGGAGCGGGGGGAGGGGCAGCGGCGCAAGTTGCAGCGATGCTGATTTGGGATTCTAGACTGGGGTAAGCAATATTGGTCTTTTCTTCTTCTTCTTCTTCTTCTTCTTCTTCTTCTTCTTCTTCTTCTTCTTCTTCTTCTTCTTCTTCTTCTTCTCCAAGTACATGAGTGAAAAAAGATGATGAGGGAAACACGGGGTCCTTCAAACGCGTCGATGGTTATGTTTGCTTGATACGGTGACCTCGGGATTCAAACACGCGGGACGAACCCGTGGCGGGAACTTTTCGTGGTCGTAAAACCTCGTCTCGACAAGCCTCTTGTGATCAGGTCTTTTTACCAATGGCCTACAGACGCAAGAATTTTCGTGTCGAAAATCAACAAAGATGATGGTTCTTCAAGTCGGACTGTACTTTGAACTTGGAGAACTTGGCCTCCACTTGAACGGGGGTTCTGCAAATCAGGAGGTTGCTTTCCGCCAGCCGGGGTTACCCAATCTGGTCTCACTTATTCATGGACCTACATGGATCAGCTTTCGACCTTCCGTGTCAACCAACTGGGTCACGCCAGCGTGTCCACATTCCAAGGCGTTGTGGCGGAGTGGTTAACGCGGTAGACTCGAAATCTACTTCCTTCGGGAGCGTCTGTTCGAATCAGGCCAACGTCGACTTTTTGATTTTTTGCGGTCGTTCTCAATTGGCGTGTTTCCAGACCCTATGGCATCACACACAGTTGCTCTTTTAAAGTTGCATGTGCGCTAGGATTAGACGGACGACTGCGACAAATTGTATTAGCCATTCTGAATTAGCTTTGTTAATAAGTAAGGTTTTCTGAAAAGGCCATCCATCTCCAACATTGACGCTGTTGTTTTCGACTCTGCCGACGGAGAAGCTATGGCGGTGGAGTGGCGCAAGGTCACGTGGTGAGACACCTCACCAATGGGAGATGCGGACTCGGCCACCTCGTTCAACACCGCCGATAGCAATGGGCACCTCACTTCGTTGCCGCTAGTTGTTTCTGTCACTTGATCAAAAATGTGCTGTGATCCCGGGTTCTTTACAAAAGCTGAAGCAGAGAGGAGTTGAGCCACGTGGTCTGGAACACCCCCAGCAGCCCTTGTTTTCCTCCCCTCATATTCACCCGCACAATGGAGTCAGTCTTCAGTCAGTCCAAAGGTTCCGGCGCGTCTGAGCTTTACACAAAGGTCTTGTGCTTGGATCCTCAGAGTACGATGTCAACTAAACACCCGCAATGGTTTCTTGTTCGGTCTTTCAGCTTGAATGAGGACAAAAGGGAGACGGTCCGCGAAGGGCCCCGTGGGTTTCGTCGCTCCTCATGTATAAATGAACACGGCACACCGGTTCCATCGTCTGCTCGAAAAAGTCATCATCAGCATATTCTAGAAACAACTCAGTCAAATCGCATTGCAGAACTTCCTCCCCGCCCACCAACTCAACCCCAAGATAAACACCCTCAAAAGGCGACGCATCTACTCACCATGTGCAATATCCTCAAGCCCGTCGGGAATTGTCAACAGTGCTCCAAGGCCGTAGAATTCTAACCCCTCCCCCAGCCCTGCCGCCAGATTGCTAACACGCGCAGCCTAGAGATCGGCCGCTGTGGCATCCTCACCTCTCAACAGGTCTCGGGCCCCCGGGACCGCGTCTGCGCGGATTGCCACAGCTCGGCACACCTGGAAGCGGGAAGAAGAACCGCTTCGAGCCGCCAAGCCAAGTCCTACCCGCTAGCGGACTACCTCGAGTCCTTCCTCCCCCCGTCCGAGATGACGGCTCACAACGCTGTGGCGCAACAGGGTCCCCCCTCGAGACGACGACGACGACGACGGCAGCGCCCGAGGCGGAGCGCCGCATGAGGGAAGGGCGGGCGAAATACACGTGCCCCTCCGAGCCGAGCAGCGAGAACGCAGACGACGCCCGCGTTGACGTCGACGGCCCCGCCGCCCTGTCGAGGAGCAGAGCGCAGCCGCCCCTGCTCGAGAAGGTCCTGGCCGCGGCCGCCCCGCGCGTCCACACGCCGACCCCGCGGTCCGCGGCGAGGCTGCGCATCGAGGCGCCCTGGGACGAGTCCGCCCCGGCGCGGGCCAGCAGCGACCCGTGGTGGTATCCCGAGATCTGGGGCCCGGCCAAGGACCTCCCCGGGGAGCTGGCGGACCTCCTCCGCCGCATCGCACCCGCCGAAACCTTCCACAACCACCGCATCTACGTCTTCCGCAACGACGCCGGCGGCGGCGGGGGCAGCGGGGGCAGCGCGGAGCAGCAGGCGACGACGGTCCTGCTGGCCACGCCGGAGGGCGCTCGGGCGCGGGTCGTCTCGGGGGCGCTGTACGAGGGCGCACGGCTGGTGACGGGCCGGCAGCTGGAGCGGACTCGGTACGAGGAGCTCTCGCGGGAGGAGAGGGACAAGATGGCGAGGGGCGAGCAGTGCTGCATCTTCTACCCCTGCCGGGTCGCGAGCTGCCCGCTGCTGCACGCCGAGGGGCAGCACCAGCCCGTCGCGCCCGAGGGGGAGAGCCTGCTCGCCGCCATGGAGAGGGGGTACGCCTGGCGCAAGAACTGGGGCGTACAGGGCACGACGAGTCGGTCGGATACCACGACCGCCGCCCGGTTACTCTTGTGGACGGCCCGCCGGTGCCCTTTGATGAGCGGAGACGCCGCAAAGCAAGCCCCCCCGGTCTCGGGGCATATGCGGCCGGAGGTTCTAGGCCGCGGTTCTGTGGATACGGGTTCGCGGTACCGGGATTCTGTGCGGTAGGTGCTCCCGAAGACATTGGCCATCCAAAGCGTGCGTGGGTTAGTTACTAAGGGATTCTGGTGAGGTGCTGGGTGAGATGTTGGAGTCTCCTAACAGCGGTGAGTATCTGAACAAGGGGATTGAGAAAAGTTACGTACAAATCGGGTGATGCTAGGTGACAAATGGTTTTGATTCATTACCGGAAAATGGACTAGACGGGAGGGGCGGTGTGGAAATACAAGTACATGCGGTGTGTGTTAGTTGGTTAACAGTAATGGGATCATTTGCTTTGGGGGTTTCAAGGTGGCGCGCCGGCGTTCTCACGCCCTCTCCCCAATGTCGAGGTGGCATGTTGGTCATTGCAACCGGCTGTACGGATAGATACATGTCTCTTCCGCTTTTAGTCCTTCTTCGTTCATGGCTTAGTGGTTCCTCTACATATGGCTTTGCCATTGCAGCTAGCTGCATGATGCTTGTTTGTGTCCGGCACGCTCAAACTTGACTCACCCGAAGGTGAAAGACAGCGAGCATAGGTATCGTACACGCAACACCAACAACAACACTAACAATATTAGAAACCAGAGTAACTCGGTAAGGACACTACTAATGGAATGCAAAGACGGTCCGATTGCGGGTTGAGCAGCACTCGGCATGAACCCCCATATGGGACGCGAGATTAAAATCGAAAAGCCTCACAAGGGCGATCATGGTTTGAAATGAAAAAGAGGGAAAAAAGAATGGGCCCTAACCAGGGATCGAACCTGGGACCTCTCCCATACTGAGATGTCTTGGACAACCCTAAGGGAGAATCATACCGCTAGACCATCAGGGCTGTCGAGTCAAGATTGGCTGATGATTGGATGACGGTATCTCTAATTTGCTGGTTTATATACATACAGAATACGACGAAGACCCCTCCCCTCCCTTCGACCTCGAGCGGGAGGCGTCGACATCTTCAGCTGAGCTGAGCACCTGTTCTGCACGGCCCGACGACGGGCTTGTCACACCGTTGGCATGCTTCATTCAACCTCCGCCTCAGGTACGGGGTGATGCGTAAGTTTATCGACCGAGTTGTCAAAGTAGTTGGAGCGTGTACCCGGTTTAAAGCGCTGAAAGATTGTTTGTTGTCACGGCAGATCGCCCGACACGTCAGATCGCATCTCTAGTCAATAGCGCGCTGGGCATCTCAATGGGTGGATGATCTCCAGGAACTATTCGTGGCGCATTCCTCTTGGCTCCTGGGCAACGACGCGCCCCTAGCTTCCCCGATGGCAGGCAATCACAAGCAATCACAAGCAGAGAGAGAGAGAGAGAAGGGGGGGGGGCAGACTATTCTTAGAGGTAAGCGACCAACAAGGCCTCTTTTTTCCTGGCCATGCTACCGCCGCAAGGGCGCTTCCAGCAAGCTTGGGCACCGGACTCCCTTTTACACAGCCGCCAGCCAAAGCTACATACGAGTTTAGTGGAGTCGTCCAAACTCACTATACGATGTACGAATATCCGTACTTGAGCGGTAGACGGCAGCGCGCCTCCGGATGGCTGGCCCTGCTGTAGCAGCCAGTCCGGCGGCCGTCACGTGAGCCGCTGCAGCCATGTCCGCCTTGACGAGAGGCCTAATTAGTGTATGACGCGTCCTGGCTTGCCGCCGTTGACTGTTCTTTGTTCTCAGCAGCACTGCCCCCCGGTGGAGGATCCTGGCAGCAAAGGGAGGCGAGCTGTAGTATACGTAGGATGGGCCGTTGTTCCTTGGAACTAAAAGACTGTGAGACGACGGGACCCAAGAAGACAGGAGGGCGTGCCCACTATTGTCCAGGGAAAAGCGGTGATTGTGTTCCCACCGCGGTGGACCGGGTCGCCGCCGTCGACGGGCGTGGTCGTACATCGTACTTGGAAGGGAGGGGGGGTCCAGGCCTCCCCCCATCCGTCCGTACCTGGCAGAGGGCCTGGGCTGACCACTCTCTCCCACTCCCTCCTCCCGGCCGGTGTGGACGGGCCGTTGTGCGGCAGCGGCATTAAGATCGGAACCATGGAATGCTGCGATTACGAACTCTCCAATGAGCCTGCTGTTACACTGCCGAGGGGAAACATGCTGGAAAATATTGGCAACCCCCCCCCCCCCCCCATACGAATAAAGCACATGAAGACAGCCCAATGGGGGACGCTCCATCTGCAATGGCGCCCCCTACGGCATCCCTCAGGAGGCTCAGCGCAGATCAGTCACTTTCCCTTGGGTAAGCAAATTTCCATGCACTCTGCAAGAAAGACATTCCCCCTACCGGACGATGTTGCATGCGTTGATGCGGTGATGCATAGTGTATGTAGTCTTTCTTGTGCGACCTCGAGGGGGGGGGGGCGCCTTGGATACCTACGTGCCTTGGCATGTAGTCCTTCTCTCGTCAAGCATTTTTTTTCCTTCTTTTTTTTTCCCGGGCCCTCTCCCGAAGGGCTTGAGGTTTGCCGAAAGGTGCATGCTCACCCGCATGCTGCCTAGCTAGGATAACGAATGAGACGAGCCGGGCGAGAGGGAACGTCACTGTACGAATAGGGCTTGATGTGCAACGTCATGGAAAGACGGACCAGTGAAGATACCCGAGGGCCTCGACTTGCCCTGTCTCCCCGAGATTTGGGTGAGAGATTTAAGTTTATGCGTCCAAACGCCTCCACCGGATCTCCACCGGGGAAAAGAAAAAAACGTTTCTGCCTGCCTGCCTCCCTGCCTGCCTGCCTGAAGCCTGAGGGAAAAAGAAGGGGGGGGGAGGAGAAGAAGAAGGGGAAAAAAGCTCGAGAGACGTGGAGAAGACCCGGATTTGTGTGTTTGGTGTAGTGTGTTTGGTGTACGAATATGCATGCTCAAGCATCTACCTATCCACCTTTCCAGGCCAGGTGGAGAGCAGTGCGTTCGAGAAACCTGGAACGGCCCAGCAAAGTGTTCGCGCCCACCGCGGACGGGCGGCGGCGATCTTCCCGTCATAGCTTACAGTTAGGTATGCCCGTCGTGCAAGAAAGCCGGAGTTCATGATCGCCCCCCTCCTCCAAGGCCAAGATTCGGGTGGCAGTTCCAGGTTCCAGGCCCGGCGCTGGAGCTAAACTTGTTGACTTGCCAGCTCACGCACGCCCCCGAGCGGGTGTGCCTGGCGGCGGCTATTTCTTGCCGGCATGCGGTGTGTGTGTGTGTGTGTGTGCGTGGGATGAACGGGGTGGTGGAGGGCTGCAGGTTTGTGCTGTGTTTTTCGTTTCTCTCCCTCTCTCCCCAAGGCCTTACCTTACCTATTGTGCCACATTGGAAAGTTGCCAGGTCCGATGTGTGTTCCTTTTTGTTTCTGTCCACATCCAATGGCACATCCTTCATACAACACCCATTAAGCAGGTCCAGTTTTGGGGTTTCTTCAACCCCCCCATTCGCTAGTCGCCGTTGGCAGGTCGCCATGCAACCTGGCAATCGACGCTTGGCTTCTGGTTGGCTTAGAGAGTGGCATTGTTGCCGGGTAGAGGAGAGAGAGAGAGAGAGAGGGAGAGAGAGGGAGAGAGGAAGCAGCCGGGTATTTGCTAGGACTCGACCCGGGGACCAAGCTTTGCCTGGCCACGGCCCTTTCGGAATTGGTGTGTGTGGTGAAATTACATTCTCCACCCCCTTTTCCCCCATCACCGTTCAATCCAGCCCTGGCGCCGGCGGTGCACCATGATCCATCCATGACCCATATCCCTCCACCCCTTCCCTCTTCGCCCTAGTGGTTCCTGGCAGACTCTGTGCATCTTGGCTGGCCCCATAAGAGGTTGTGAGTGTGTGTGTTGACAGTGGGAACTACACCCTTTCCGTCATCTGGACCAATTACCCGTTCTGGGCTCTGTTCCTGGCTAGAGACAGGGGCTGTTGGCGGCGGATGGGTGGTCTGTTGATGTTGTGAGATAGAGCAAGACACGAGTCCCTGGTGACGACGCCCCTGTCGATGCACACATCCCCCCCCACGATCCATGTCTCTCTCTAACACATCACACATGAGGGAGCATCGAGCGAGATTATTTGCTTCCCCCTTCAAAATGGCCCTCATCTCCCCTCCCTCCGTGTCCTAGTTCGTTCCTGGTTTCTGCGTTTCTGACACCACCACTCTCTCTTCCAACACCAGTAGTCCAAACTCCGCGAGTTATCTTGATAACCCGCTGTCACTCATTCCGGACGGGTCCAAAACAACAAAAAAGCAAAGAAACATACATTATATCTTAGCGTCAACGAGATCAACGTTTCTCTTCACGAACAAGGAGCCATTTCAGAGAACCCCTGCACACTTACCGTCCCCCAAGTTTATTCAAGATGCAGCTCACCAACACCCTCGCTGTTCTCTCGGCCGCCCTCACCGGCGTGTCTGCCCACCCGTCCCTGCACGGCCACCAGCACTTCCACGAGCGCCGCACCGTTGACGGTGTCGAGGCTCGCGACACCACCTTCTTCAAGAACGTCGCCCCGTCCGCGCCCGCCCCGCCGCGGCGACTCCCTCGGCCCCCGCCGCCTCCGCCCCGGCCTCCAGCAACCCCGTTGGCGAGTACGTCCCCTTCTGCAACGGCAAGAAGACCACCAAGCGCGCCACCCTCGCCCAGATCGCCTCCGTCGGCAACATCGGCACCGAGGACGACTGGGGCTGCAACATGCAGGTCGTCGACGACTCCATCGTCTCCCTCTACAACTACACCTCCACCTTCACCGCCAGCGACAAGGACTACACCTGCTCGTGCTTCAACAAGATCGGCCCCAAGGGCCTGATCGACGGCTGCTGGTTCGCCGCCATCACCTTCTCCGTCAAGGAGGGCCAGCACAAGAACGTCGCCTTCGACTCCGACTCCCAGGGCTCCTGCGCCTGCGGCCCCGGCACCGAGGTCCCCAAGACCTCCATCGGCCAGTTCGCCGGCACCTGGCTCGAGTTCGACTGGGGCTCCGTCGCCAACGGCGGCAACTCCGGCGCCGACGCCTCCGTCCTCGTCGCCGGCTCCCAGTCCCTCCCCTACTACGGCATGAAGGTCGCCTCCAACGGCAAGACCTGCTCGTGGGTCAAGTCCGACGGCTCCAACCAGGACGCCTACATGCCCGGCATGGAGGCTGCCGACGGCGTCGGCTGCAAGGGCTACTACACCGGCCACCTGGACGTCACCCTCGGCGACAAGTTCTCCGCCTAAAGCGAGTGGCGTTTCTTCTACGCTTCTTCCGCTCGGGAGGTGTCGTCTTAATGTTTTTTTTGGGGGGGTCCCATGCTGGGGTGAGTTTCTTTTTCGTCGGGGAAAGGCGGTATCTCATCCCCTCACCAAATCCCGCCACGATGAACGAAGCCCGGCAATGTTGTTTTGAGATTTTTAGAGCTTCTTGACGGCGCATGGGATACCTCTTTTCCTTTCCGGGTACATATTCCGTCATGGTGGTGCGGCCTGTTGTCTTATTTACAGCTGCTGCCCCTCGCGCTCGCCACCATTTTTTTGTTGTATTTGGACATTGTGCAGATTCTTGGGGTATGGGGAAAAGAGCGTTACGAACAACAGGATTGGTTTAGAGAGCCGCTTCCTCCAAGAAACAACAGTTACATAACTCCAGGTCCCTCTTTGACTATCCGGACATAAACCCATTGTCTGCTTAATGCGACATGAGAACTCACCCTTCAAAACTAAGCTTCTCCAACTTTGCTTCTGCGTGTGTGCCGTTCGTCCTGTCGTTTCGTCTCATGTAAATTGCGATCAAGCTTCACGTCTGTTTCAACCGGGATGTGCGGGCTTGTAGAGCCGGCAAACTGGTAACAAACACATGTCTGTGCCATCCAGTTCTGAAAAGAAGCTTCGCATGTCGCTTGATGATCGCCCGGCTTCGTCGGTCGACACGTCCACTGCCATGGGTTGCAAGCATCTGATGCATTTCCACCAGGACAGTACCCAAGAGCTGGCCGTCGGGCTCTGGCATACAATACGCCCGTCAGCATAAAGGCAAACAGTACCACAACTAAGCATGAGCTGCGAATCGCAGCTTGCTAACCTGTTGCCTCGCTAGTCTATGAACTGCAACTGTAGCACGCTTCATCAGGACTGCCGCCTCAAAGACAATGCGACGTAGTGGCGAAAGACGCCAATTTAGAATCCTGGAAAAGTGCACATTGGGCTGGTTAAGGCGAGTTTGCGTAGCGTGTTGATTAGTCCACATGTAAAGTACAATTCAAAGGTAATCGGCTCCTGTTCCCTTGTTGGGTTCTTGAGGCTGTCGATGTAGGACGGCCAACACAACCTTGCTGCCTTGCTCTAGCCTGTGTTCGCCATCACCCTCCCTGCCTTGGGAGTGCGGCCTCATGTCGCATGTTTCAGTCACAAATCCGACGAGGTCCTATTTACGATTTGATCCCCTATTTGTGATATGGTGCCCTGCTGTTCACATCCAGTCGAAGTTCGGGGGTTTCAAGCATATTTTCTATTGATTACCTTGTTGGCGCTAGATATTACATCGTATTCAAACATTGACATTAAATCTAGGTATGTAGTGGGCGAAGGACTTAGCCTACCCGACCGGCAAGGTATCACCATCGAGTTACATCAAACCTTATTGATCGATGAATTTGCCTTTTGACTCGTAATGAAAATCTCATGAGATAGGGTTACAAATCTGTGTTGCACCTCGTCCTTTTGCCATAGCAATTTTAAACATAACTCTCTATGACCTAGTTCCTGTCACAGGAAACAGTTCCTGTGGGATAGTGAAGTATGGCTAGACCCTACAACCTCACGACCTATTGATACCCTCTTTTACTCCTTATTTTGAGAGGTGCATGAGGGTACGTTATTCATCTGGTGTGATGACAAAAGTGGGCCCACAGTTGCCACTGCTACAACTACACTTATATCGTCACGACATCTCGTGAGACCGCTGAGTCTATAACATAGTTTGTATATAGAAGAAGACGTAGATGTCTCTCCCACTCTGAAATAGTTAAAATAAGCGGGGATAGATGTACACGAAAGCTATCAGCAGATTAGATACAATGCTAGCTCAGGGTTGGTTCTACGCCTCATATCGAGGTTGTGAGGTCCAGCCGCGCTCGATGGGATATATCAGAACCTCATGTTTCTGGGTTTCTTTGTTACTGCCTCTTTTTGCTAAACACTTCTACTCCTATTGATGCAATCTCAATATCCTCCACACGATGTCTGGTGCGAACCACAAAAAGCCCCCGGAGCTCATTGTCCGGCTTTTTGTTGCCTGCCTGCGCAGCGGCTCTGCGCTACTCGTGGGAGTTTTTGCTGAAATTCCCGAGTGTGGTGTCACCAGTAGATTAACCCTCACGGACAAGCCAGGTTCCGGGGTGCAATACGCGCCAAATCACTCAATCTTCCAGAGCCCTGCCCAGCATCTCGTATATCAACTGGCGATCGACGCCGGGAAGAGGTTTCTCGTTTCCAAAGAACAGCTCGGAAACGATACAACAAAGGGAGAGTGTCTCTACGTTATGTTGCCCAGCGCTTCTGCATACGACATGGTCCGACCGATCTTTTTGATCCGAGATCCCATACGAGTGTTTGACAGCTGGAAGAATATGGGATGGACAGACTTGCAGAGCCTGATCGACTGCTATGCCAATTTGTTCAGCGTGCTGGATCGATTGGCCTCGCTAAACACATCCTGTCTGCTTTACGAGCGGCTCGTCTACGACCCCCAGAAAGGAGTCCGGTGGATCTGTGATCGATGGGGGATACCATTTTCGGATGCGATGCTCAAGTTTACTGAGCCTTTTGGATCATTCTTCTTTATGTCTTAAAGGGAGAAACTGATCTACGGAGACGACCAACCGGTCGGCATTTACAAAACTGTGAAATCGCATTCGTCGATAATTCTCGATATACCATACCACGGCCTTCTCACGCTCGAGGAAAAGGAACAGATTGAAAGCAACTTATGTCGCCCTTATCTTCGCTGCTGAATGGCAAACTATGCCAACTTCTTCGAGCTACTCCATCCGAAAAGTCATGGTTTGGCTTCGACCCCGACGACGCTCTCCACGAGTTCCGTTCAGCATTTTCCGCGGCAACCCGTAAATCACTGGAGGCGATATCGCAAAAGCATGGAAAGTCATTAGACGTGTTGAAGAAGGATTATTCCGACATTCCCGAATCAAGACTTCGAATGCATTTTCCGACGGCGAAACGTCCTTTGACTACGGAAAATAGATATTCACTCTCCCCTTTGAAAGCATTTCGCAGACGATTAGTGCGACATTTCTCGCGCACCTCCTGGAGATTTATGAGACCACTTTGGCCAGCTCTCTTCAACTCAAATGCTGAGCTCTTAGTGTCCTCAAAGCATTGAAGAGATTGGGAAAGAAAATTGTGGTTATTACAGAAGGCCCACAAGATGCACAGGAACGAACCGTACATCATTTGGGCATCACTAAGCAAATTGACACCTTGGTAACAACAAATACCTTCGGCATATCCAAGGTCGGGGGGACTATTTTCAAGGGTCCTGCAGCATCTCGGAACATCGTCCGTGAAAATGGTCTATGATGGAGACAACAAGCTTCGAGACGTGGAGCCTACGATGGCTAAAAGGATATTCGGCATTTGTTTTGCCGAGGCGGCGAGTTTCTCTCTTGACGACTATCCGCCGAGGATAAACAATGTGTCAAAGCTTGAGTATATTGTCTCGGAAAAGAGGGTTGAGGCTTCAAAATAAGCAACTAGGTGAGGCGAGTACATCTGAACAACATGAACCAAGCGAGAGAATTATCGTGAAAGGCTGAAGCGTAGCCAATATAATCAAAAACTTCTCATTTATCCATCAGTTGAGAAAAGAAACTCCGTATGCACAGAAAGATTTGGAGCTGGTACAAAACGAAACAATGTTAGCGAGGTTGCCAACTTTTGACTGCCTCGGGCGGTTCGAGTTGTGCTTGATCTACCATTTTTGAAGGTTGACCGATATAGAGACACAATTTGCTGAAAACTAGGCTGGGATTATATCCTTTAATGACTTGGCTGATCTGAATATGGTGATGATTTCATGATTGCGGCAGAGACCGAGGGCCATCCCGTCGCCTTGATCAATGGAAGCGCCTACCACAACATTAAGCTATGGGGGCCTGGACGATGTCGTCCATACATATGATATAGTCAACCAGGCAAGATCGTTTTCAGGGTCTTAACAACGTAATAAGTCAGAGTGCTGGATTCCCCAGAAGTCATTTGAAACACAAAGCAAAGACGGCTCTCAGGATGTGGCCATTGACGCAATGACATGCCAACTGTAGGATTCGCAGACTGTCATGGATATTCCATCCCGTCACATCACAAACAAGTGCGGCTGATGGATCATGGCATTTTCCTGGGAGGATTTAAGTCTTGCCAAGAGAGTTAAATATGCTACTGCGACGAATCTGAAAACTCTAAGCTATGATGTAATAGGAGCATCCATTTATACTGTCGAACAGTTGAGCACACAGACCCGCTACGACACCATGCTCGTGACACCACCACGACGTATATTCTCCACGGACACCCGCGGGAAGAATCTCCCCTCGACACCGAGACCACGTCAGCCTGGGGATAAATTGTTGACTCAAGATCAAGATCCGCCTTTGCTAGTTGCCCGGCGCCGGAGACCGTACCCTTACACGAACCACCACCTAATCGCTGCACGCTCCGTCGCAAAGGCGAGTCATGTTTCTCTCAAACAACCCTCCCGCAAAGCCTCTTCCCCGCTTCCAAACCAATACACCTTTGGACTCCACCTTCGACCAAGACATACGCGATACGCATCTAATCTACGACTATGACGCCCAAGACGCCGACGGTCGGCCGGAGAAGTGGCGCTACGAGATGTGGTTCTTCTCCGAGGACCGCATCGTCTACGCAATCCACGGCGGGCCCATGTCCGGCCGCGTAAACTACCAGACAGCGACCTACCAGTGCATCCGGCCCGGGGAGCTGTGGCAGGTCAACTGGCTCGAAGAGACGGGCACCGTTTGCTCTCTGGTGTACGACATCCCGAAGCAGACGGTCTCGACGCTCATCTCCTTCTCGAGGGGCCACTGGGAAAACCCGAGGGCGGCGCACGGTGACAAGCGCAACCCGGGCGACGTGGCGCGGTGGAGGGTTCTGGCAAGGTTCGGGAACCATACCGAGAGGCTTATGTTGTCTGAGCAGGCGAGCATCGTTGAGAATTTCAAAGGAAGGGGGCACCTTGAGCCGATCAAGAAGGATGCGGCGACATTCTAAATGTAACTGTATCGACCGAGAGGATTCCGACGGTAGTTACTGGCGAACTGCTACTATTACTAGGATTGTGTATGGTGATAAACAGTTAAACACTCATGATATTTGTAATCTTCTAAACCGGACGTTGGGGGGTGGCGAGCATCCCTAGTTGAAGAGTACCTTCGGTCTGGCTTGATTCTCCTCGAGGGATTGGCCGAACCGTCGCTTGGTTAACCATACCCCTTTCTAGCCAAAGAATAAACACGTATGCGGTCTGCTTGACAAAGATGTAACTGTAGATAGTGTTTCCTTGGCCGACAAGGCAGTATTACTGGCTATTTGCTTCTTCGTCTTCATTCATCTTTGGACTGGCATAAAGAGATGAGATGTACATGGCGACGAGAACTCCCAGCTGCCGTTCTGAGTCCCTTTACTCCAATCGATATACCCATGCCTTATTAAAGGACAGGGTCCCCTTGGCAAGATCCTCCCACGCCTTCTCGACCCCATTTGCGCCCCCAACCCCGCTTCCCCATGCTAGCTCAAGATCTCCGGCAACGTTCTCTTTTATAGATCGCTCAAACGCGGAGAAGTTCTCCTGGTAATAACGCTCGGCGCCCTCGGCCGCGATTCCGGCGTCGACGGCAGCCGTCGTGTTTAGCTGGACGGCGCCCCATTTCTTCATCGACCCCATATACGCCATCATCTCGTCCCGTGATACAACCTTGGGCTCAGATCCGACCCAAATGTTGCTAATGACCGTGGACTCCGGGAGCGCTGATTTGATAGACTCTAGCAACTTCTCAGCCACTTTAGGAGGACCCCCAAAGTCCGCGACGACAACACGCTTCGGTTGGAACCCGGCGATCCAATCCAGGACCTCCCGTGAAACGAGATTGTCGTAGTTGACCGCCTTGATTTCGAACCCCGACTCAAACGCAGGGGTCAAAGACTGCGGCACCGAGGTGGCCTGGAGGACAGCCAGCGGCCCGTTGGCCGGCCCGCGGTTGCGAGCCAAGTTCCACGCGAGCGACCTCGCCGTCCTACTCGCCGCGGATAGACTGACGACCACGGCGGAGCTCAAATCCGCATCCCGGTCCGTCCATTCCCCGGCTCCAGCCCCCAGCGGATGGACCGGCTTGAAACCGGTCGGGAAGACGAACCGGTTCAGCACGTAGCCGCCGTTCCAAACGGGGTATACGTTGGCGAACCACGCCCTGGACTCTTCCGACCGCGCCGACTCGTCGACGAGGCTGTAGTGGTTGTACATACTTCCCAGCCCCTTCCTGTGCTCGCTGACCTCGCGAAAATGGCCATCGGGATCAGCCGGCTCGAGTTTCATGTCGACGGGATGCGACGACGTGGGCCAGTACCCGTACAGCAGGCCGCCAGTAGGGATGGCATCAACATTTGATTCTAGCACCCTCGCGAAGCCCCAAGCCGGGACGATGCCCCACTCATCCCGGTCGTTGTACGGAGCCGGCCCGTCGGCGTGGACAGGCCACGTGTCCCACCATTTCAGCATGTCGCCCAGCTTTGCGTACGTGAAGTTGTTGGCTGTAATTCCGACCAGTGACGTGCGTATGCGGATGGAAGAGGCGGCCAGCCGGGGCATTGGAATATCGACACGGAGGGTCTCGTGCCGAGTGATATCTCGCTTGGAGATGACGTGGATTTCTGACACCATTTTGAGATCGCTCTTTTCGTGTAGTATTTTAGTAGACGGGACGGCAAAGAGTCAGCCGAACTGTGACTCTTGGTTTTGATGTCGAGCAATACAGCAACAGTTCTCATCTGATGGCGGGAACGTGCCATAAATATCCATTCGACCTCGGTTGGACCCGCAACCTTCAGATGAGGGGTAAGGCCGATAGGAAGATATTGTTTGTCCAGGCCACCAATGGTAACCACTGTGGAGGCGGTGGTGGTGGTGGGTGCCGTAACCGAAACTGATGATGATAGAAGCTGACGGGCTTGCTGGCATAGATATTCCAGCAAGGGTGCCGATGGGTGGCTAGCGGAGGGCTTTGACGAAGTTGTTGTATCCTGGTGTTATCGGTTGACCTGGCATATAACCTCTCCTGATGCACTACAGTTTGGGCTTGGTTGGTTGAGCGGCATGGCATTGGGCATATAGTTATCTGAATCATTACTAAACATAGGAACCAGGATGCTACTGATCGGCAGGCAGAATCATCCTTCAAGTATTCGTTTAGGCAGGTCAGACCACAGGATTGGGTGGCATGCGGCATCCTTGTACTAGTTCTCCCACCATCCGGTTTTAAGTGAGGGCAGTTAGGAGTACTGTGTTGACAGAACAGGCATTGTTTCAATAGTGAGGCATTTGAAAAGACATGGCTGACGTGAGAATCACCAAACGAGCAGATGCAGGATGTCGTGAGCGTTGGCGTGTAATTTCGTTACAAGCTAAAACTATTTGGCATCGCCCTCTAGGCCGTTCCGAACGCCTTCTGGTGCCCAACCAAGGTGAACCGGTAGTGGACCTTGTTCTCCTTAACCCGCTCGACGACCTCTTTACACCCCTGCTCGGATATGTCTACTGTCTCGACCCAGGGTTTGATTCCTTTCTCCGCAGCCAGCTTCAACAGAGCGTTCATCTCTTGGTTGTTTCCAATGTGGCTACCGGACATCTTTGCCGAGTTGGTGGTGAACAGGGCCGCGGGGAACTGGGGCAAAGGCTTGTCAGGCAGGCCGACCATGTGGAAATGCCCGCCGACCTTGAGCGTGGACAGGTAGGTCGAGAGGTCGAACTCGTTGGTCATGTCGGAGCAGTTGAGCATGAAGTCGAATTTGAAGGCGTGCGGCTTTGCCCATTCCTTGTCGTTGCTGTTGATGACTTCCTTGGCGCCGAGCTTCTTGCAATCCTCGACCTTGTCGGGGGAGTGTGTGATGGCGTACACGTCCGCGCCGAGGGCCTTGGCCCATTGGATGCCGAGGTGGCCGAGACCGCCGACGCCGACAATCGCAACGGTCTTGCCGGGGCCGACGCCGCCGCGGACCAGCGGCGAGTACGTCGTCAGACCAGCACACATGAGGGGCGCGGCATCTTCCGACTTTATCGCATCGGGGATCTTGAACGTGAAGTACTCGTGCGCGCGGATGTGGCTGGCGAAGCCGCCATGTGCTTGGCTGCCGTCCTCATATGTAGCATTGTACGTGTCTGATGGCAGAGTCAGCGCGCGTGGGCCACCAAAAGCGACCCGAGGGTCCGTCATAAAGGCTCATACGTACCAACCAAATGAGGGCAGTAGTTCTCGTTCTCGTTCTTGCACTGGTCACACTTCAGACACGCCCAAACCTGGGCTCCCACGCCCACTCGGTCGCCGACCTTGATCTCCTTTACACTCTTTCCCACAGCAACTGCCTTGCCGACAACCTTGATGGCCGTTAGGTCTCACACCCGAGGACTCAGGTATGGGTGAATTGCAGGACGTACCTCATGGCCGACGCACAGGGGTCCCTCGTACTCACCCCAACCTCCGGTGATAGTGTGCACATCAGATCCGCAAACACCGCAGCACTCGATCTGTACATCAATGTCGCGATCGCCGAACGGCTTGGGGGTGAGGGTCTCTTTCTTGAATTCGTTCCAGCTCTTCGGGCCTGCCACGCAGAACCCTTGAAACTTGTCGGGATAGCTCATGTTGGCGCGTTGCTAGCGTTGGTGTTTCTGGATTTTTTGCGTTTCTCAATCGATTAGACCGTGATTTCTGAATGCGAGATATAGCCTCTCACCGCAAGCTGTTTCTGTTCATTATATAGCCGCGACAATTCGTCATGACGTCTCGATTTCGCACATTTCCCCACCCAGGCTGTCTTCGGAGCGGACTCCAGGCCCAGGAGGGCAAACATGCAGCCAGGCCGTCAGAGCCCAGTGCTTGTCACCAACCGAGAGGGTCTTTATCCGAATGACGTCTTTGATATGTCGTTCGGCCATCGGTCAGTACGTCGGATCTCGCGCTAAGGCAGGAGAGGACTCTGGGTGTTTACAACTGATGCGCGAGATAAGGAGCTAATCGCCCACTTGTCCCCTTGGGGTAAATCCTTTGCCAGATCGGGAGACATGCCGAAAGCCTCATGACGACAGACTTCTCTCACCACCACGACCCCATATCCCATGTCTGCAGTGTGACAAATCGTGCAGTTTCCCCGACCTGGCAGATGCGAATATGCCGATCTAGATTGAACGTCCGATTTACAACGAAAGCCAGAGTCCCAGTTCAGAGCCTCATCGGGGCTCACGTGTTTGGGACGTTTGCTCTGGGAGCATTGACCGACGCCCAAGAATCGGGTTCTTTCTTGTTCGTTTACAACGCAGGCTGGACTCGACCGACGACAATATGTGTTGCGCCAGAAATGCTGAAGAGACCAAATAACAGCTCTGTTGTTAGCATCGGTCACTTTTCACAGTCCGAGTCGTAGTTTCAGCCGAACGGCTGGGGAACACTTGCTCATGTCCATAGACTGTGATATATGCCAACATGGACAGGTGATATATTCTCCCTCAGTTACGAGCCACTGCCTTGGGGCAACATTGACACAATGACGCTCCTCCGCCAAAGCCATCCCCCAATCGGTCGGCAAAACACCAGCGCATCTGAAACGAATGCCATATCTCCCATCCAGTGTCTTTTTCAAATATGTGTCACGATAGCTTCGCCCCTAACTAGCACTCGGTATCAGCTTCGCCAGGTGCCATATCATTCGGTGTTTTTACTCATTACTTGCAAAACCTGCCATCTATTGATGCACAACCATTGCTCTAACCCTATAAGCGGTCTATTGCAGGTTACCCGGCCTTATGGGGTATCATTGTAGGTGTTCATATACATAAACTCTCTTTTCACATCTTTACCATCATAGAATTAAACCTTTCCGACTCCTATTCTCATGTACTCTGTGTGCTCTAACTCTCAACAATATGTCCATAGACCTAAACACCGCCGTCGGATCGAGAGCTACCAGTCTCTAAAACCTTATCGACGTTCACTTTCATGAGTTTAGAGGGAGCGTTTTGATCCAAACGGCGAACAGCTTCATACAGTGCTTAAATCTCCCTTCAGGCTCGGATGTTCTCGCGGCGAATCTCCATTAGACCGATCAAACCAGTACTATTATCAACTAGGCGGTACCAATAATGAAAGCCAGCGGTACCCAATCGCCCCCGGCCTCTTCGTGGCTGTGTATTCCTGTTCACGTCCCAAACCCCTGCCGCCCGTCAGATCTGCATACAAGATCCGAGCCACGGTTGGCCGTTGTACGAGGGATTCTGCCCTACGCCGCTGGCTGACAGCAGGCTGAACGCTAGGTATGCTCCACTCACAGGGATATGTCTATCACCAGGCATCAGCGTTTGTTGGGTGTCTAAAGAGGAGGTTATCCTGCGGATCCTGTTCCCGCTTCCACGCTTTTTTGGGGTCAGATAATACCTCGGAGATGGCTTCTCAGTCTTCTGCGTCGACTTTCGACTCGGCATCGTCCAGTACCGACGACTCGGCCACCGCCGGCCTTGTCCTGGTGCCGGCAGTGAGTCGCGGGAATAACAGGTGCGTACCGCATCGACCCCCTGTCCCACCAGCCTCTCCACTGATAACCGGACTTCCCAGGATACCAAACATGGCTTCTCAAATGACAACCTTCTCCCTAGGGGAACGATCGAAAGAGAAGAGAGGATTCGCGGCCAAGGTCAGGTCGGGCTGTATCACATGCAAGTAGGTAACCTGGCCTTTGCCCAATTCATTGATCAAATGACAACCGTAACACGTTGTAGGCGGCGTCACGTCAAGTGTGATGAGACGCGGCCTTTCTGTCTAAAGTGCACAAACTCGCGGCGAGGGCCGAAAGTGTGCGAGGGATACCCATCCGAGCGGAAACGCTCGACTCACTGCGCTCCTCGCCCGATCGTCCCCAAGGGGGCACAGTGGCCGCTCGCTGCCCTCATGGAACCCGGTTACGAAACGTCGCTGTTCACCGGCCCGGAGAAGGGGTACTTTGAGTTTTGGCTGCGGCTCGTGGGCAGCATCTACCTCTTCCCCGACGACGTTATGCACAGCGTCGTCCCGCAGCTCGCACGCCAGGAGCCGGCCATCAAGCACGCCGCTCTCGCGATGGCGGGAATGGCCCGCGCCCTCGTCCCGTCACTCGTGCAAAGGTCCGACAAGGAGCTTCACAGCAACGGCCCCCATTACGAGTTCGCGCTGCAGCATTACAACCGCGCCATCAAGCTTCTGCGCAGCTCGCAGCCGTCGAGCGATAACATGCTTTGGGCCATCGTGTGTTGCGTCTTGTTTGTGACGTTCGAATGCCTCCACGGGGACCGCGCCGCGGCGTTGTCGCACGTTAACCACGCCTACAAGATGATGGAAGCATACCTCCGCCGGCGGTCGCTGGTCGAGGAGGGCCCGGTGACAGGGTCCGTCCGCGCCGTGTGTGACAATGCCGCGTGGGTGTTCCATGGCTTGACGATGCAGGCGTGGTCCCACAACATGCTGCATCCGGATAGCGCTTTGGAAATCGGCTGGTGCTGCCGCGGCAGCAAACGCGCCTTGGCCGTCGACGAGATGCCCCTCAGGTTTACAGACATACACGCGGCCCGGCGGTGGTGGAGGGTCGTGCAGCACTATACCTGTCACAGATGCCCCATCTGGACGGAGATGTACGTCGACGGCCTCTCCGAAGACATGCTCGCGGGCGGCTACGAGCGGCCTGCGGTGTTGCCGACGCACCACGAGACGGTGGCGGCCGTTATCCCGGGATTCTTGGACCACCTCCGGAGATGGAGCAACGCCTTCCAGGCTGTGTACGACGATCTGCGGTTACGACAGAACCTCAGCGAGGCCGACTTCCAGCTTTACGTCGACGCTTGCAATTTGCGCCTGCAATACCTCGTTCTCTGGAGCGAAGTCTCCAGCTTGAGTTTCAGAGACATCAGGACGGTGGTCATGCTGGCCCCTTTGTTCCGGGAGATCGTCCAGCTCGGTCGAACCGTTCTGAAGGCCCAGGCGAATTGCGGCGGGTGCAGCGATACTTTCAGCATGGACAACGGGCCTACGTGGCCGCTGGTGGTTGCTGCGTGTCGATGTCGAGACGATAAGATTAAACAAGAGGCTACGGATCTACTGGGCAGGTTTAACCGCCGCGATGGTCTATGGGACAGCAGGACGTTCCACGCCCTCGCGAAGAGGAACATGGAGATCGAGACGGAGGAGGCCCTGAGCGGGGACGAGGAAAGGCTGTGGTCGTGCATGCTGCGCCGAGAGTTGCGTTTCGGTCGTGACGGGAACATGAGCACCAACCTCTTCGAGTGGGATCCCCTCAACAGCCGGTGGCTGCAGATAGACGTGGACTTTATTGAAGTCGAAGCCGAGCGTCGCCGGCGTTGACGTTGGAATTCGAAGCAAGGCGCCGGGTTCAAAAGAGCACGCAGGGCAGCCCTTGGGGTGTCTGTTGCAAATCGCCACAAAAAAAAAAAAGACCACAGCTAACCTGGGTTTCATTCAACAGACTCTCTCCGTCTTGCTTCATACATTGGCCATGCCCTTCTGATCGGGCGGGGCGAGGTTGCTTTCCACCGTGTTCAGTTCGTTGAACTGCTGAGCCTGCGTCAGCCCCTGCGACCTGGGCGTGGATCTTGAATCACTGTAGCCTGAGATGACCGACGCAAGACGCCTCTTCTTCTCCGAACGCCCGAGGATGAATCTGACAAAGAACTGTCGGAGGTTTGGTATGCAGGCTGTGAAGATTCCCACGTTCAGCTCTATGTCTGACCAAACGACGACGGGCATCATGGCAACTAGACGGGGGGGGGGGGGAACACTCGGTCAGTCTCCAAATTAAACACCATGGGTGGTTTCGGCATCCTCGAACGTACCGGTCGGGTTCAGGGGATAATTACGGAAGTCCAGAATGGCGGGGATGCGAACGGCTGTCACAACAGTGAGACTGGCAATGGCACGTCAGCGCCGCCCTCCCCCCGTCTCGGTCGCAAAGACACGGCTCTCGTGATCGGGCCGGGTGGGAAACTCACAAGAGACCGAGGCTGAACATGGCCATGACTGCAAACTTTTTGCGCCGCGCCAGGTTCATGCCCCAGATTTGCGTGGCCGGCAGGATGAGGATCCACAGGTCCAGCGTGATGTTGATGCCCGCGTGCGCGAGGGAGACGTAGACGATGTTGATGCACTTCCCCTTCGCCTCGCCTGTCCAGAATGTCCAGGCCAGGGTTATGGGCTGGCACTGGAACACGCCGACGAAGACGAAGATGAGCCCGGTCAGGAGGTTGATTATCATGGTCACCCACAGCACAGTGCGGATCCTCTCGTCCGGGAGGTGGAAGATCCGAAGGTACGAGAAGAGGATAGAGGCCTTGATCATGTCGATGCAGGAGTGGTAAAAGATTCGTAGCGCGTAGAGGACCTGTTTACAACAGTGTCAAATGCGGTGCAACGAGTTCAAGAGCCTTTCGGGGCAAAGGGTGTCAGCCCGTGGATGCCGGAAACGCGGTACTTACCTTGAAATAGATATCGATCTGGCTTTCAGTGAGCGTCCAGAGGTCTCTCCCAGCCCCGTGTCCCTCGACTTGATGTGAATGTCAGGCTGTCGACTTGAAACCAGCGGTCTGTCCGGTCGGGAACTTACTGTATGCATGTAGAGACGTGTACCCCACGAGAAGGACCTTGGCTCCCTGTTCAGCCCCGTGTTCGCTCCCGCGCGCAACGGTTGCCACTTACGTATGCCGCAAAAATGGTGTAGTCGTCGGGTCCCCACGGGGACAACCGCGCGTACTTTGTTACGATTCGAAGGATGATGGAGAGGCAGGCCAGCAGCACGAACAGCACGATGCGGACGATCCGCGTCTTGCCCACCTCGTCGTGCAGGGGAAAGGCACACGCCTTCCAAGTGATGTTCTGCGATTCTAGAGATGAGCCGTCAGACGACGCCCCCTTTTGCCTCAAGGGGAGCTTTGTGGACCAGTCCTACGTAGTGCGTACTTGAGCGGGCAGCTCAGGACGATGCAGTGCTCCACCCGCGCGAGGAAATCCTCGTCCCGGCACAAGCATGCCTGGTCGGTCGTGGGGCAGCTCGTCTGGTTGAGGCCTGCCGAGAGGCAGGGCAGCTTGGTCGCGCGTTAGTCACGAGCTCGCCGGTCGCCCAAGCAGAGAGGGGTCCGGTCTTCTTACAGCGCAGTCGGGATTGTCTCGTAAATCGATACCGGGGGTGTCGGGGAGCGAGAGCTTCTGGGCGAGCGCCGGCGCCGCCGTCGTGCAGAGCGTCAGCAGGAGCAGGGACAGCCGGTTCGAACGCATGGCAATGCGTCGGGACGACCAAACTGGTCGTTTTCTGGTATGCGGTGTGGTTACCCGGTCGAGACGGGACGCGCTGCGGGCCCCCGCAGAGTTGATTGCGCCGAGGAATTATGACGTTTACGACGAGATATCGCGTTTCTCAAAAAGGGGTTGATAGACTCTGGAGGCTCGGGAGACGAGGTGACACAAGGAAGGAAAAGGTATATACCAGTTTTGAGGTTTTCCCCCAGCACCCCCGACAACCAGCCCGCATTCCCGCCAGGGCGTTGGAGACGTAGTATCTCGATCGTCCGAGGCGGAAAAAGCCTTGGATGCGCACCCGTTGGTCGTTTCCGGCCGCGGTGTTTTGGTTTCGGGGAATGTCTCGGGCGAATTCCAGCCTCGCCCGGCAGACAGCGCGTGGGTGGGCGGCCGGATGAGTGGTACCCTGACAGATCAGAAGCCGGATCGAGCTAGCCTTGCATGCCGAACTCGTCCTCCATATGGGGGATGCGTATATCGAGCTTTGTCAACAACGATCGTGCCTCCTTAGCCCGTCTCGTGTCTCCTCATCCGGGCTTTTGGGACGACGCCGCATTCACCCGGCAGGTGTGCAATTGCCCTCGACAAGAACGGCCATTCTGTTCCAGGTGCCACAGCCGATTCCTCCAAGGGCTTGGTCCAATCAACGGCTCGGATGTGGGATGAAACTTGAGTGACATGCTTGCCATGCCTTGCCAACGTCAGCCTCATGATGTATCGTCTGCTCGAGGTCCAGGACGCAGGAAATGAATGGTCGAAACATGTCACAGAGCGGTTCACCGTTTGCCCATGAGAGGATAGTATTTCGCTGTTTCTTTGCCTTTTCGAAGGTGAAGGGAGCTTCTGAATACATCGTGAACATTGCGCTGCTGGGTCCTAGGATTGTCCGGCTTGCAGTCTTGCCCTGCTCTACATAGAACACTGTGATATCCCGATTCGGTCCACAGAAGCGGCACGCCAAGGTGCCAAGCAAGACCGCGCTGGGTCATCGTGGTATAAATGCCTGCTTCCCCTACTCGGATCGGTGGCCAGCGTGACGTGCCGCCTGTGTGAAGGGACAAGCCGAGATTCGCCTACACCAGAACGTTGGAATGGAATCCGCGTTCAACCCACGGCTCCGGCCAGCCATCCGCCCATCGTGGAGCCATTCCACACAACCCCCCCGTATCACCTCGTCAAGTCAATCACCTCCACCTCCCGGGGCCCAAATTCCCCCTTCAACCTCGCGCCCAGCCAGCCCGCGTACCCGGCAAACATGCCCACCCCCTTCCACAGCTCGCAGAACCCTCTCATGGCCTCCATCCGCTGCCGCTCCACCGCCCTCCGCCCGCCCCCGACGACCCCCATCTCGCCGAGGCCCCAGACCACCTTGGCCTCGCACACGGGGCAGAGGTACGGCGGCTGCCGCCCGTCCTCCCCCAGCCCGCCGGTGCCCTGCATGACGCACGCGTAGTACACGCAGTGGTCCATCCCGAGGCAGTGGCCGATTTCGTGCGCCGCCGTTCTCGCGACGCGGGCGAACCACAGGCCCCTCAGGTCCTCGTCCCGGGCGCGCCTCGGGGCCGTTCTCGGCACGAGGACGGCCTTGGACGCCTCGACGGCGGCGCCCATCGCCGTGCCCCTCGCCCGCTTCAGATCGACCGTGACCTCCCCGTCATCATCGTCGCCGCTCCCACGCTTGCCCCTCGTCTTCGGCCCCTTGTCCGTCTCGGACCCCAGAGCGCCGCCGCCCCCTCGCCCTCGGCGGCATCCTGCTCCTCCCACCACTCCACCGCCTCAACCACGAACCTCTCGCAGTGCGACGCCGGCCACATGTGCTCCCTCTCCACCCCCTGGACCCCGTCCAGCAGCGGCCGGTACCGGAACCCCGAGATCACGCAGATCCGGCTCCCTCCGAACGCCCGCCCGCAGCAGAAATCGTCGTCGTCGTCCTCGTACAGGTCCTGCGCGACGACCATGCAAGCGGCGTACGCGTCCGCCGGCAGCACTGACTCCAGCGCGTCGAGCAGGTCGCACAGGTTGAGCTGCATCCGCGCCAGGCCGTCCGGCGCCGGCCTCGTGCGGATGCCCACCACAGACCCGTCTCCCGTGTCCAGGCCCACCATCGCCGTCCTCTTCGGCCTCCTCCCTGCGCGCGATCGCTCCCCGCCGTCCTCCCACTTGACGAACCGCAGCGGCGCCGGGAGGCGCTTCACGGGGAGCGGATGGTAGAAGGCTGCGAGGTACCCTCTGACATCCTCGACCGCTGGGTGCTCCAGCCCGTCCGCCGCGACCGGCGGCGGCGTCTTCGCCCCGGAGAGATCGGGCGAGACCCACGCCTCCATAAAGACGGCGTCCTCGCCGATGGCGGGTAGGTCGGCGACGTACAGCGTCTTCCTCTCCGGCCTGATCGGGTTCCGCCAGCGCCCCTTGGCCCACGCCCGCGCGCTCTGCGGCGCGCTCCGCGGGTCCAGCGCGAGGTCGTCGTCGGGGAGGACGAGCGGGCCCGGGAACGTGGAGGGGTCGGGCGCGGTGTCGGGCGCGTGGGTTGTCGCGGAGTCGGCGGCGGTCCTGGCCGACGGCTCCGCCGCCGCGATGCGTTTCTCGGCCGCGACGCGGACGAAGCCGGCCTTCCGGCGTCCGTACGCGGAAGCCTCGACGAGGAGGGAGTCGTGGGGACAACCCTTGGGGCGTCCGCGGTGCGCCATCTTTGCGGCTGAGTTTTTGGTCGAGGGAGAGAGAGTTAGTCAAGGGAGACAGACGGTGGCGCAGAGCGAGTCCTCGAGGTCCCGCAGGGCGGCGCGCGCGACTATTCTACAGACTTGATCTTGTCTCGTCCGCCGTGGTCGTCGCTCTCGCGGACAAAGTTGCCCCTGTGCGCCGCCGAGTGGTGAGTCACGTCTCGCGGGAACTGTATCAAGACCGTCGTGGGAGAGTCTGTGAGACTTCTGATGGCGTATGCGACGCCGCTCAATGCGGACATTGGCGTCGTCGAACAACCCCGCTTCGAGGGCTGCTGCCTAACAACAGAAACCATCTTACACTGTCCGTCTTCAGCCTCGTGTGCCCTAGACACCAAATCCCCCTCCTTCACTTGATGCCAGCGTCACCCACCATCTATCGAGAAGATGGTATCACGTGGCCTTTGATGCAGCAGGGTCGTTGGCCGTGCCGCATGCCAAAGACGCACTCTCGCCACAGCTCCGAGTCATGCACCCTTCGGCCTCTTGCCACCCTCCGAGAGTTGCCCCCCAGCACAAACCAAACGTCAACAAACAAAGAGGAAGCAGGTCCGGGAAGAAAGCACAAACCCCGAAAGTCGAAAGCCTTCTGTGTCATTAGATCCGAGGGCGCGCAGTAAACCGTCCTTCGCCAGCCACGGTAGAGAGAGAGAGAGAGAGAGAGAGAGAGAGAGAGAGAGAGAGAGAGACCTTGCTCTCCATCCTCGCCGAGGGCATCAGTCCACCGGGACCTCTCAAAAGAACACAGCGAAGCGCCGCAACTGTGCCCCCCCGGTCGAGAATCGGTCGGTTCCCTTTCCCTCAGTGATATCAACCTTTCGACTTCAGCCCTACCCACCGATGACGCCGTCACCAACGCCCCGGCGACCCTCCTTGGCCGTTCTGGACCCTTACGTCCCTGCCTCGCAATGTCGGACATGACCTCCGTCATGGACGATCCCCCTCGCCGAGCCTCGCCGAGGTTGACCGGAGAAAGTCTGACGCTCGCGTGGCGCTTGCGCTCGCGCAAACAAACAAACAGACGCCCAGGTCTAGACCCTTCTTTGGGGCCGGTCGATTCACCCGCGCACACGCACACGCACCCTCGCTCAAAAGACCACATGGGCCGCGCCCGCCGCCCGCCGCCCGCGACACCTGCAACCTGTAACCTCCTGCGGTAGACGTCCGTCCCAGAGGAACGGGCTCAAGGAGTTTTTTTTTTCTTTTTCTATTCTTTTTTTCCCTTCGTTTTCTTTTTGGCGGGAGTCCCTTCCACCGGGCTTGAGCCATGAGCAACCGCAGGAGGAGAGGACCCTCAAACCCCGTTGGCCGCCATCGATGACATGCGGGTAAGTTTGAACGGACTGGGCCTTGATCGGCCAGGCTCAACATCACCAACCGTCATTTCCGTCACAGCTCACGTCCCTCCCCCCCCAACACTCGCGCCAGCCATCTGCCTCCCGCACATCCCGAGACCCCCCCCCCCCCCCCCCCCCCGAACGCGCTTCAGCCCTCCCGTGCGGTGATCGGCAACTGAGGGAACGCCACACGAGACGAGGGGGTGTGGGACGGCAGCCCGAATGCTCAACACGTCTCCAACCTCGTCGCCTTCGCCCGCGTCTCTGCCCCTTTCTTCACCTGGCCCGTCGCGACCAACGGCCGTTGCAACGCTCCTACGCACACGCGCGTCGCAAGAGGTGGGAAAGCAAGAAAGCAGAGATAATCACCTCCCCCTAAAAGTTGCAAGACTAGCCCAGCCACACAACCCTGATCGGGGAAGGGGGGGGGGCTCACCCAGGGGGTGTCGATTATTACGTCCGTTAGCGGCGGTCGAGGAACGAAAAGAAAAGAAAAAAGCTTACAGATTCCCTCCAATGGGTGAAACAAGCCCGTCTTCCCCCGGAATCCCACCTCCGCGAACCGCGGGGTCACGTCGCCGACCGAGCGCCTGTTAAGACACACCGGACTGGTGAAGGAAGATACGAGAACACGCCCCAGTCGACGACGGGCTGCCAAGGTGAGAATTTTTTTTTTGCTCCTCGTGTATTCTTTCCCTTCATCCCTCCTCCCTCTCATATGGGAGATGCGGGCAAGACCGCGTCGTGCCGTCAAGGACCAAGAGTCGCAGGGTCCGCTCGTGCACCCCCCCCACCGAAAGACAAACCCTGCAGTTGATAAACGGACAGGCCAGCGTCATCCAAGATGAACCTGTGCCCTACGCAATGGGCACCTGCGACAGGGCGCGATGGTGACGGGCACGGCAGCCTTGTCCAGGGAGGGGGAGAGACAGAGAGAGAGAGAGAAGCCGTCGTTGTTGAGCGGCAAGCTGTGCGCCGGCCGCCCGCGTGGCCTGACAAGAAGAAAGAAACAAAAAGGGGACGCTGGGTACGAGTGTGCAATGCCTCTCTCTCTCTCTCTACCCTTGCGCGCGAGATGCCGACGCGGCGACGCCTCATCCGCATCTAATCAAAAGCTCTCGGATGGCGGCCATGCTTAGGGCGTGATGCACCTGTCCCGTCGAGAGATCTTCGCCCATCTAGACTCTTGTGACCGAAGCAGACCCCTCCCCCCCCGGTTCTCATCACGCAGGCCTGGGGACAAACCACAGGCCTCGCCCAGGTCTGTTAAAATGATGTTGTCTGCACCAACGGGTTAGGGTCCGGCGCGCATCGTACAGAGTTGAGCATGAAATTAAAAAAAAAATTATATAGAAAAACCCGATCCCCTGCCTCCCCCTCACGAATCAGTGCGCGCGCGCCCCATATACCCCGAGATTGCCGCAACGATCGGCCCCGGGGTTCGAATGGATGTCTGTGCAGCAAGGCGCGCGGCATCCCATCCATATTCGTACAGACGACGCAGAGAAGCCTTGGTGGCGCACGAAGTTTCCCTTTAGATCCGAAGTCCCTGGCGCCAGACACACACACACACACAGAGAGAGAGAGAGACAGAGAGAGAGATGTAAAAAAAAAAAGGCCCGAGCTGCCACGAGGGAGTGGTTAGACGACGCCGTGTGAGCCCAGCGTGCTCCGCCTTGGTTGGCCTACGTACTCCTCCCGTGTAAGAGGGCCTCGCTCGCTCGCGACTTCGCGCGCTGCCGCCGGTCGCCAATCCAAACGGCCGCCGCGCTGATTGGCCGGCGAAACTTTACACAATCCTCGCGGCAGGCAGGGCAGGGCCGGAGTCATGGCTGGGCTGGGCTGGGCCGGGCCCGGCACATGCTCGTCGAACGGGTTCAACGTTGAGATTTCCCTCTACCAAACGTAGGCTGCCGTGTAACAGCCCCCCCCCCCTCCCCGGATCTCGAGGAAGGGGGGGGGATGGGATGAGGAGGACTCGGCTTCCTCGGCGGTCGCATTCTTTCGGAAATGAGAGTGAGTATCTCTCGGTCAGTCCAACTGATCCCGTCTTAACAGCCATCCAGAGGACGCCAAAAGACCCCCCCCTGGGTGAGAAATGTCCGAAACAGCCCATCCTTTGCTGAAATGCTCCCACCTAATGTTCCATTGCTATATTCAGGGTGTGACCAGATTTACAGCCCGTTTTTCCAGATTGGGATCTGACGTCCGCCATTAAAAAGAACACCGTCATCATCATCAAGCAAGTTCGTGACACAACGTTGGCGCCCGATATCTTTACCCCGCGCCCCAGTACAGGGAGGAGGAGGGGTGGGAAGGTGGGAAAAAGAGAGGCATCGTGCGGCGGCGGCGGCGGCGGCGGCTCACCTCTCCCCATGCCGCACCATTAAGATCGGGGTCCGAACCGCAGGCAAAACAGCCACGGGAACATGGCCACCCCCAAAGAGGTTCCGAAGGAACAGACATTCGAGCCCCGTGCGACCAGTTCGTCTGTTTTTTTTTATAGTTTACCAGGGGGAGACGCCTAGGCCAACTCCAAAACGAACCCGTCTCCCATGTGAACGGGAGAGGCGCAATATAGCGCGGTGCAGCTTACGAAAGACCCCCCCCCGTCGGCAAAAACCACCATCCTATCAGAAGAAGAAGAAGAAAGAAAAAAACTCTTTCGCTCTCGTATCTGCCGGCATCAGGGCGTGGCCCAGGTGATGAATAAGAGGCTCTCTAGAGTTCAGGCGAGGGTGGGGGCGGAATACAACCCGAAAAGAATCACCCGGCGGGCCTACGAGAACGAGGAGGGCGTTCAACATCACGCGACACCGGCACTCTCACCCAGGCGATGCCCTCTCTCCTCCTCCGCAAGACCGCGGGAACAAACAAGCAAGCCCGTCATGATGGACGCTTGCGTCGGGAGGGAGGGGTTTGCGCTGCTCGTCTCCAAGCCACCGCTTCCCTCTTGCTCCTCGAGCCCCCCCCCTCCAAAGATAGAAACCAAGCAGAAGCATGCACGCCACTGTGCCACGAAGTCCATCGGGGGTCAAGAGGGTTTTTTTTTTTGTATTGTTCTCTTATCCAGCTCAACTTTTGTTGGCAGAAAAGACGAATCCCGGAAAATCCGGACACGTCCTCCGTCGTGATCCCGATAACCCGGATATATACGGAGTACATAGGTATATATTAAAAAGCACCGTAAATGCGGCTTTGACAGTTTTGACGGCCTATGGAAGAACCCCCCCCCCTCCCTTCTTTCTTTTTCTTCACCCCTCTTACTGACCACTATCGTACCGAATGCCGCAAAAGTAAAGATTTTTTTTGCCTCCTTTCTTCCCTTCCCTTCCCACACTCGTCCCGTCCAATGCTTCTGGTCCACCCCGAGAGGGTCCAGGCCCGGTCTAGAGAAGAAAAAAACAAGAGGAAAGACGCCGGCCCCGTCCAGGTCTCCCATATGCTATGCAGAGCCCCAAAATGTTTCCACCCCGGCGCAGAATTGGCCCCATGCCTCTCTCTCTCTCTCTCTCCCTCCCTCCGTTCGGCCAACAGAAGAAATCCCGGCAGATTCTCTCTCCGCCCGCATCGGCATGGACGGGAAAGGGGCGGAAGGAATCCCGTAAAGGGGGGGGGGGGGGGGGGGGGCGGCACAAGCTTCGCATGTCCCTCTCCATGCGTGATCGTGGGCGGCGCAACGCCCGCCGGCTCTGCTGACACCGTACGTGGTACCGTGTACATGTACTTCTGTATCGAGGTATTGATGTATTCACGTGTGTGCGTGCGTGTGTGTGTGTGTGTGTGTGTGTACACCCCGCCAGGGCTCTAAATATCAGCTTGTTGCAAGCCCGAGGACCAAGTGCTTTTCACATCTTGATAACGCCAGTCTGGAGATTCACCCAGAAGCCCAGGCGCTTCTGTGGAGGCAACCCCTCTCCCTCTGAAGCCTCGAGGAGAAAAAAAAAAAACTCTACAACAGACAACCTTTTTTCTAGGTTTCCAAAGTCAATTCGCTACGCTAGCATTAAGAACCCCCGGTGGAGGCGTGCACATATACAAACATACATCGTACATAGAGAAGGGGGGGGGGGGGGGGGGGCTCTCGATGTAACCACACCGCCGGGCCAGGACGCCGAGGAGAAGAGAGAGAGCCCTGACGCCACGAGGCTTTTCCAACACGGAGAGAGAGAGAGAGAGAGGCTTCCACTGAAGCCCTACGCATATGGCCCGCTGCCGCCACCGCCAGGCACCGAGATGGCTTTACCCGTTCCCTGCCCGCGCTTCCGTCCTCCCCCCCTCCATTCACCCGCAGGTATCCGGAGCCCCCCCCCCTTTTGGGCGAATGGACAGCGGCGACGGCCCTCCATCAGGGCACGGCTAATGCAAGGAACGCAAGACATTTTTTATTTTTATTTATTTATTCGTTGCGGGATGGTAGGAAGAAAAAAAAGCCCTCAGGTACGGGACCGGGGGGGGAGGGGGGGGGGGAAGACCAGTCAACCTCAACAAACTACGCAGTTGAAGGAAAAAGAAAAATATGGCGCCTGCACACCCATCTTCAGGTACCTACGTAGGTAGCTTACTAAGGAACAAAAAAAACTAAAAAAACTTCAACGGGTATTCGCCTCGCTGCAGACTTCCAATGGCGGTTTTGTCAAGCTCTCCCCTTCCCCTTGGCCCACCTCAGCCAGCCTTTGGAAGCAGCCCCCCCCCGCCCCAGTATATGGATATGTAACACACGACATTGACATCGGCCTGTCGGGAGAGACAAGGCCTTTTTTGTTGTACCTCGAAATACGTGCACACAGATCGGGGGGAAGGCTTTAGTCTGCAACTCTTGGAGAAGGGTGGGGGGTGGGGGGCAACAGTTTGTCGCCGTGGCTTTCGTGCGTTGGTGTCCCGGTGCTCCGTAGTAGTAGTAGTAGAGCCACGCGAAAAAACGTGCCATCCGCAAACCAACACCGGAACACAAGAGACGGGGGCTAAACGGGCCAGTAGGAGAGAGAAAAAAAAAGACGGAAAGTATCCGTACCATGTAAGAAAAACCCATCGGGGGGGTGGAGCGGGCGACCCGCAAAGGCGAGGAGAGGAGAGGCCCTGTCCATGTTGGGGTCCGTGATCATGCCATCATCACATCTCACCAGATCGGTCGACACGCGATGTCGTCAGATTCCACAGAGATTGAGGGGTTTGTTGAATGGGCAAACCCTTGATGTCACCTGGGACGGGAGGGCGGTGCCCCCCCCCCCCCCCCGGATGCTCCAAACCGAAGGGCCTTGGCCTCGAGGGCGGGGGCGCGCGGCTGATGAGCAAAAGTTCAAGTCATTGTCAAATCTCCAGCTGCATGTCAGCAATTCCTGTCCCGTCACGGCAAAGCGAGAGAAAGAGGAAAGCAGGATTCGCATCCCTCCCCCACCGGACTTTGGTCGGCGGGCCCCGGACGATATGGTTCAAGGCAGGAAAGAAAAACAAGCGTCCGGTGTTATGCAATGATGTGATGCGGAGCAGGGAGAAATCTCTTCCCAGATGTTGAGCCTCTTCTCGCGTGAGCCCTCCCAGAACCAGGTTTGGTCGGCAGATGCAGATTTTTGGCGTGCGTCCCCGGCGACAAAGAAAGAAGAAAGAAGAAAGGGAAAAAACGCCGGCCCATGTGACGGGCAAGCACGCGCTTGCAGCTTTTCACCTGCACAGTCGAGCTGCCGGCCCACGCCGGCAGCGGCCTGTCATGAAGCACTAATGCCAAGACATGCGGTCCTGATATGTGTGTGTGTGTGTGGCCTTGGTGGTCACCGACCAAACTCTGCAAGTGGCGTCCAAAGGTGGGAAGGACGCGGCCACGTGTGAAAAGGGAAGAAGAAGAGGCCGCCGCCATTTTGCCCGAGGGGAAAACTCGGGTTTGCCAGCCGTTCGGGCACGTCCAGCAAACCCGGAGCAGGTCGTAAGAAGGCCTAGGGCGCGCGCGCAGGTGCTCGCGGGCACAAAGATGACGCTTTCTGGAGCCGTTGTGCGACGCCACTGGGGCCACTGGAGGCTGGCGTGCCTAACAGGACGGACCGGATGCAGGAAGGGGGCCGAGGCAGCGTGCTTGAAATGGAGGAGAGAGAGACAAAAACAAGCAAGACGGGACGGTAAAAACATGTTGTCTTGTGGACAAAGGATAGAGGCCCCCCCCCCTCGGCGCGACTTGAAACCCTCACATTACAATCAACCCCCAAGCCATGCCGCGGGGCGCGATGTGGTTCCCTTGAGAGCTCGGTATCTATACACACGTGTGTAGATGCGAGCCACAGCGGGGGAGAATTGGCGTGCAGGAGCGTCCGACTACCTATCCCCGTGGTGTTGTTGCCCGTCATTGACCGTGGTGTGTGTGTGCCGGTTTGGGCGCGGCGGTGATGCCGTCACAATGGTAAGCTAGGCGGCGCAGAGCACCGCTAACCCACATTTGCGAGGCTCAAGCTCGGTCCGCGCAGGCTTTGGCGGTATCTCCATCAACGACGACAATGGTCCAGGAACAGGAAGGGATCGGCGGAATCAGAGCAGGCCACCTGGTAGTGGTAGTAGTAGGTAGTAGCAGGCTCAAGCCTGCGGTCCAAATGCCAATCGGAAAAAGGTGCAACGGATGGAATGACCTCGGCCGTAGGAAACGGGCCAGCATGGTTGGGCCCATGCATGTAGCCTGTAGGTAATACATAGTTTACCTACCGAACCTAGTTTAGTAGACCGAGTCCTGTCCAATATGCTGCCAACAGTATGGCTTGGGGGCGAGGCGCAGTTTGGGGAGTGCGGGGCTAGACCAACGCGTAGCACAGAGGGAGTCGAGTCAGTAGGGTCTTGGCCTGTGTTAGTTGCCATATCGTTTGTACGAAGTAGAGGGGAGGGGGAGCCGGGCCAACTTGGGAGCCTTGGAGGAGGAGAGGAGGAGGAGGAGGAGGAGGAGGAGGAGGCGCGTCGTTGCCAGAGGAGATGGCGTTGGCGACTCGTCGGCGGCCAAGACACGCCCGACGGCGGCTCCGTAGGGCTGTGGCACGCCATGACCCATCCAGGCGAATCAAGCTTGGCGTAATTGCCGCCGACAGACACCACGGAGCGATGCCGGACAGATTGGAATCGACAGAAGCCCGACAAAGGTCGCAAAGGCTGTCGGTGATTTGCTGGCACCCGGAAGCGCGCGACCAAGTCAAACGCAGGGGTGTTTTGCAATGGCCAGGCAAGGCAAGGCAGCAGGTAATAGTGTATCCGCGCGGCTTGAGCACCCCCCCTTCTTGGAACAGTTTCTTTTTTTTTCCCCCTTCCAAATCATGTGTCAGATATTGGATCGAATGCTGTACGAATGTAGTGTAGCCTATTCGTAGATGGACGTCAGTCAGAAGGATGCTTGCTGCTGCTGCTGCTGCTGCATCTGCAGCCTGGGTGGGGCGAAAAGACGGCCGGGAGAAAATAATAATAACAATAATAAAAACAGCAACAACAGCAACAACAGCAACAACAGCAACAACAGCAACAACAGCAACAACAACAACAACAACAACAACAACATCGATAATCTTTGCAGTCAGAAGCGTACTTCGTACACTGCTGGATCTGGGCAGCCGGCTGAGGCCCGGGGGATGCAGCCAGGGAATAACGTGGACTTGGCGTTTGGCGAGGAGGCGAGCTCGGAATGACGCAAGTCGGCATGTCTCGTCCCGCCCCAGGAGAACCCGTATCTCGTCCAACCTTGGTTGGGCGGCTTATCGCCCAAAGAGGACAGGAGGGGGGGGGGGCTTGGAAAGAGTACAAACCCACGGCCAAACAGACGGAAAGCCCCCGCGCGCTCTGCGGACGCGCCTGTCTGTTTGATTGCTCTGTCATGACAACCAACACGGTCTACTTGTTTTGCAAAAAAAAAAAAAAAAAAAAAAAAAAAAAGACAGACCACATCCGTAGGTAATAATATAGGTGGTAAACAGAAACAACGGAGACTGTTTGTTGTGGTGGTGCACTGATCCGTCCCCCCCATGCGCACTCCACCCACCCTGCCCGGTGCAAACGGCTTTCGCAGCAAGCATATCCGTACCACAAATGGAGCGACGACCGCTGCTATGACCTTCCTGGGTACCCCCCCCCCCTGGGGGGCAGGGAGAGGGACCGGGGACGGAGATGTTCTGAGAGCTTGCGAGGTGTGCAATGGAGGGGAGGGGCCCTGACAAGAGAAGTGCCAACAGTCAAGTCGGTCCAGGACCACCACGGCCGATGGCGGACCGGCTTCCACCTCGAGTCCGGTCTTGCTCAATCGACAGTCGTCGTCATTATACGGATAGCCTGACGAAGCCCCCCTACGCTGTAATGACGGTGATGACCCTGGCAGTCCATCGAGATTTCCCACTGATTGCTCAGTTCCCTCCGCCGATCATCTCCATAATCGTAAGCCCCTCCCTGCCGACTGTTATGGCCCGGCTCGACTGACGGCCCAGGCTTCTCGGAACAAGACCAAAAAATTTAAAAAATTAAAAGAAAAAACCAAAAAAAAAAAAACCACAAGGTGATGGGCGCCCAGCGATTGCATTGAGATACAGTTCAAGGCGAACCAAAGTGTCGGGAGGTGAATGATTGTGGTCCAACTGCCCCAATCCACCCCCCCCCCCCCCCATGCGAATCTCCAGGAACAATAGGCATGATTTGTCCGTCAATGGATGATGACAAGCCCCAAAAACACATGCCAAAGCCGCCGACTCGCTCTCCCGTGGTCCGTCTCGACGTTGGCCGATGTTATCTTCAACATGCTGCCACCGACCCTTACCCCCCCCGCCCCTACCTCGTCGAGAAAATTGCGGTGTCCAAACTCATCGTATTGTTCCATTTCGTTCCATCCAGACCCATTTGCAGGGGGCCGGTCCACCATGCCCTGTTCGGAAGGAGTAAATGCCCCCCCCCCCCTCTCCCCCTGCTCCCCACGCCACAGCGTTGCGCTGCCCGTCAACCTGGAACACCGCACACCCACCAGCAGTGTCGCGACATCAGTGCCGAGTACGGATACAGCTGGCCAAAGCCAACAAAGGCGGGTTGGGAAACTCGAGCTCAAACTCAGATTCGGCAAGGACGCTGAGGGGGCCGCTGGCTGGGATGCCCGAACAAGTTTTTGCTGTGCTGCTTGCGGTCCGTGGCAGGGAGAGAGAGAGAGAGAGAGAGAGAGAGAGAGAGAGAGAGAGAGAGAGGACAAAAACAGATTACAGCCCGGCAAAGCCATGGCTAACCCTTGGCTCTTGTGAAGCCGACCCTTTCTTTCCCCCCCCCCCCCCCCCCGCCAGGATGCACGTGTACTGCTAAAGCCGACCATGCCGGAAGAGAGGATGCATAATAGAGATGGCCGGGATCCGCGGGGGGGGTGGCATGAAACTTCGTGGACGATGCCAAAGCTGCAGTTGCAGCCAAACTGGGGAGCGGGCACTTGGTCTTGGGCATCCTCCTCGCGTCCCCGGCGAGCGCCGACCTAACTCCCATCATTCCCATTGTCTCTGTGCTGCGCTTCAGCGTATCCCCAACTGGCAGTTGCCGTCAATGTCTGAGGTGCGGGAGACCAGGTAGTTTACATGTGTGGAGCGTCTCTTTTGGCGACTCGTACGCGACCGCTTCCTACTGGCCGGGGAAGCAAACCGAGGTTAGGCGGGCTCTGCATGTCTCTTAACCATGCGATGGGCATGAGCAACCGCGAAGCTGGGAACAGCTGAAAAAGACACTCACACTCACTCCTCTGGCCAGCAACGCTGTTGCTCAATATGGGGGTTGCAGTGTAGGGTGCTGAGCGGGGTGCCAAAGTCAATTCGCATGCACATACGGATAGTATCACAGAGTACGGAGTCCAGGCTGCATGCACAGCCCTTCCCATGTCGTCCCTTGTTTGTCTGATTTGTCGGATGGCAGAGCATCGGGTCTGACCTCTACCCGGATCCCATTGCAGGGAAACCCGGGCCAGGGCGGTTCGTTTGCTCTTGGGTTCGCTGCCAGACAGAGAGACAGGCAGGCCTCAACCTCTTTGTAAATGTTGAATGGAGAGTATCCGTAGAGCAGCACCTTGAGGGAAGGCAATGCCACGCCAACCCGCATCGTCAATGCCAATGCCAATGCCAATGCCAATGCACGGCAACCTCGTAATGGCCCGGTCATGGTGCATAATTAGTGCATCTGCGTGTACGGATAGTCTATGTACAGTAGGTATTGTGCACATCTGTCGGCAGACCGCTCAAGGCCCTTCTTCACCGGCCGTCTGTCATGTCCACCCCAAAAGTCGACTGAGCGAGCTCCATTGGAGTGGAGAGGAGAAAGGGCCCAGAACACTGAGCAACCCACCCAGCACACATGTGCCGGACGGTACGTACTCAAGGTGCATTGCATCGCCCAAAGCTACTGCTGGAGGAGCCCCGTGGTCGGGTTCTGCTGTCAGTGGCTGGCAAAAGTGGTAAGCGTCTCCCGGGTACCCTATTTCGGACCACGGAATCGCAATCCGTGCAGGGATGTGGCCGGAAAAAACCACAAGGGAGGGTAGCCTCTGAACGAGGACGCTTGACCATGAATGACTGTCCCCTCTGGTCAAAGCAGAGGAAACAGTTGATCTGGACCCGGCACCCTGGTCGGCCAGGCAAGGGAGAGGGGGGAGACCGAGCTGCAATCCCTGGCTGGGCAGGTGGAAACAAAACGAATTTGGGGGTCAACGCACATGGAGCAATAGAGATGGAAACGACGGCAAAACCGAGGCCAAGGAGGAGGGGGAGGAGGAGGAGGAGGAGGAGGAGGCGCCCGCAATGTCAACGTGTGACGGGTGGGTACAGAGACGAGCCCAGTTGACCGCGAGAGATGCTCGGGCAAAGGATTGGAGAATGTGAGGAGACACGTAGCGAGGAAAGAGAGAGGGGAACAAGAGGAGACAAGATGGGGAGATGGGGGGGGGACGGGAACGGGAGGCTGGACTTTGTCGGTACGAATATTCCGTCCATCCATCATCGAGGCTCCCGCTTCAAACAGAACGTTGCAACCAACGAGTTCTCTGGCGGGTGCAAGATGAGGGGGAAAGGCCCTGAACCCTGGCCTCACCTCCCTCCCTGTTCTGTCTCGTCCGTCCGTGGCCTGCCAGCGACTGGCACCCGTCCTGTCGTTTGCACAGTGACGGAAGAGGGCGAAATGACACGCGAAAGGCTGCCGGTATCGTATGTAGCGGCGCGCAGTCGGCTGCCGTCTGCCGTGGGTGGTTAATCCGAGACTTGACGGGATGGCTACTATGTACTGGGAGTTGTTAGGATGGCGAAGCCCCCATCGACCCCATCGCCCCCATTGCCAATGGCATCGTGCTCTTACCAGGTTGCCTCTTGATATCATGCCGGGTGCTGAGTGGTGCATCGTACTACAGTACCATAGTATCGGCCATCTGTAGCGACACTCTCGAGCGTGACGGTGTGCTTTCCAAGACTCTCCAAGGGGGCGGTAGGTACGTATCCGGATGCTAGGTAAGACGCATCCAGCGTGCGCGTGTGGTTGTTGGTAGTGTAGTATTCTCCGTATGGACATGAAACCAACCAACCCTAACATCCACTGACAACACTACAAGCCGTCCCGATGAACCACTCCCGAGGACTAACTGGTGGGCTAGCGACGAGGACCACGCTTTGCTACGCCGTTGCCATCGCGGTGACGCATTCCACTTTTGCAAGTGGTTTTTTTTTGATGTTTTAGAATCGCCTCCCTTTCGTTGGAGAGTCAGGTTATGTAGCATTTCCCCCCCCCAGGCAAAGGTTGAGCGGACAACCACGAGGACGATGGAGAGAGAGAGAGAGAGAGAGAGAGAGAGGACGAGAGACAAGCGGCCGCCATTGTGTCTCACTCCGTTCTGCCGGTGTAGCTATTGTATTGGGGGCCGGGGCCGGAGTCAGACCCATCAACTGCCAACGGTGGCGCCCGCGTGTCGTTTCGTCGGCCATCGTGGGGTCTATCGTCTCTGAAGGGTCTGAATCTCGTCAGACTCTCTCTCCGCGGCGTAACGTATCTGCGAGGTACGTACCGTTCGTTGTCGGACATCAACGGCCAGAAATCGCCGGACACGGACATGCATGGGATTGCGGCCCCGGCATAATGCGCGCGGCGCAAAACCCTGAAAGGCCTTGGGCGCACTTGGGCAGAGAGGCCCGCCCAAAGACCCTCTCCCGGAAGCAGAGGCGGAGGCAGAGAGAAACGACCAGCGACACAGAGGGACAGGACGAGACCCCCCCCTCCCACTCTCGTCGACACTGCGCCTGAGCTTAGGCGGGGCGCAAACACGGACGAGAAGGGATGGCTTGAGCCGAGTTCGGATTAGCGGCAGCCATCGCACAAGCTTACATGACTTAGTATAGAACCTTTGCTGGTGGTAGAGACGACAAAGAAGGGACTAGGACGGACTTGTGGTTGTCTTCTGGAACACGCGAGGACCTGGCAACTCGAGGGAGGAGCAGAGAGAGAGGGAGCGAGAGACACACACACACACACGTACACACACACGTAGGGAGGCGATGCGACCGTGCTGTGGTGTAGCAGAGACAAACAAAGAGAAGGTGAAAAAGGCGAAACGGACGAGGCTTGCGCCAATGCAACAGCAAGCGCGCTGTTGCAGCCGTTTCCGTGGATGGTCGTCCCGGGGGACGGGAGGCATGGATGGCATGAGGGTTTTTGTCGTCGAGGAACTGCAATGTCGATGCCGTGTGGCAGAGAGGAGAGGAGGGGATACCGATGATGCCGAGGTGTGGAGTGTGGATGGAGGAGGAGGTCAGCGAGGTCAAACGATGACTGTCCCCCGTCCTCGCCGTTGTTTCTTTTGTTTTTCCCTTTTCCCCTTTTCTTTTTTCCTGTTTGCTTTTTCTTTTTTTCTTCTTTCTTCTTACACTTGCCTCTATCCGTAGTCGTTCTTTCCTTTCGATATTTGTTTTGCTCGACTTCCTCCTTCCCTCGTGTGATGCATCCCCGCCAGATCTGATGGCTTGACCGTTCCTTGCCCAAAACAACCATTACTGGATCTATTCTCACAAGGTAAGGAAGGAAGGGGACCACCTGGTTGGTTGTTGCCTCGGTTGGTGGCGTGGGTGGGCGCGATGTACTCCGTACCTTCCATGGGTACGGATATTCTACAGTGCAGCTAAGCCTACATAGTACGAACACCCGCCCGACTCCTAACTCGCTCCTTCCCTCTAGTGAGTGACCTTCCCTTGTATCCTTGTACCCTTGTACCCTTGTCCACCTAGCTCTTCTTCGGGCCAGGAGAGGGAACTGAAAAGAGCTTGCGATGCAAGGAAGGAAAGTCCCCAGGATACGTACTTACTAGGTGTACGTACCTCTCACTACCTACCTAGGCACCTTAGGTATCCCTCGGTGCCAAAGCTTTCCAACCCTGGCTGCTTCCTGCTTCCTAAGCAATCTCTCCCTCTATCTGCATATTGCTGCATTTTGCCGCATGCTAACAACCAGGAGCTCGTCATTGGAGAATTGGCGGACATGTAGCAATTGGCCCATCCGTCCATCCATCCATTCGTCTCTAGCTTCCCCCGCAGAAACAAGAATCAAGAGGGTTAAAAAAGAATACCCCGAGAAAAAAAACAACACGCCAGGAAGAAACTTACAGTAGCTCGAATCACAGGTTGGGTCCCCCCCCCCCCCCCTCCATCATTCTACCAGCCTAGGTACCTAGCTCCCGGCCCCTCGACCACACCCCCCGGTCTTAATTTTTCTTTTCCTTCTTCTACGCCCCCCTGCCATCATCGTTCTTCTATACATACGTAGTAGCACTACCACTCGTACCGGGTACGTAGTCGGGCCCACTTTCGTCACCCACTTCCACCTTCCACCTCGCACGAGGTCGCTCGGTGTCTCTCTTCCCACCCTTTTCTGCATCTTCTTCTCGACTGGGAAATCCTCACACCCCCTGCCCTGCCCGGCCTCCACGCCCCCGGCACCCACCCACATCCAATCCTCCTCCTCCATCCATATCGACGCCAGTACGGATACCGTACTACGATACATCCACTCTTCTTTCTCTGCCTGCACTGCACTGCACTGCACTGCAGGCACTGTCGCCCATACATTTCCCTCGCTCGCCCCCCTCGTGGAAAATCAGCCTGGGAAGCCGTCCTTCCATCATCTTGTCTCTCCGTCTCTCTTCTTGCGCCCGTCCCAGAAACCACATTCCCAACGTCCGCCTTCGTTTGCCCGTGTCCGACACATAGCAACCCACGATACCTCATACATCGTCGGCCGCCTTACCTTGTCAACATCGCCCCCCATTGCATTGCAAACCGCTGAACATCACCTGTCATCCCCTCGCCTGGCTGGTCGGCCTGCAGCAAACCCCGGGACCATCAACTCGACTGTCGCATGGGCTCCGTCCTCGCATGATTTGATTGGCAGAGACGAGCCATCTGCCCCGGAGGAAACAACAACGCACGCATATACAAATTCTTGCTGTCTCCCCAGTCCCAGCATCTTCGCGCCCAACCACCGCAACCCCCCGCCGAGGCACCTTGAACTGCAGTCGTACACGTGGGACGACTTACCGCCATTGACAACCCGCTCGCGCCAGCACTTGATCTCGTTTCATTGGAGAATACCAGGGGTTTTCCACCGCGCTGTACAAGACTCATCGCTCGCGATAACCATCACCGCCTCGCTCGCCCACCTCGAAACATCCCCTCGCCGCTGCCGCTTGTCTTCCCGAGCACACTTGAACGACCAAGGAAGCAGAAGAAGAAAATAAGACCACGAGCATGTGGAGTTGAAAGGCTAGGCTAGGCTAGGCTGACACGAACCATCCAAGTGGCGTCGACAACCGACAAAGTACTTGAACCCCAACAGTACTTACACCACCAGCCCCCAATTCCCACCTACCACCACCGGCCCCCAAGACAACATTACACAACTTGAAGCTTCAACTCTTCAACCAAGTCGTGCCTGCCCATGACAGCAAACTAACAAAGCTCTGCATAACCTCTGGGTTTGATCTCGCCGTCACCTCATTGTACCTTTGCCTTTTCATTCTTAAACCCTCCGCCTACCCCACTACGCCCGACAAGGTACAGCGACACCACTCGAGTACCGTCATCATCACCTCGTCTCACCCAACCGTCATCCTCTTCGCCCGCTGCCACACTTGACTCCAACAACATCAATCGTACACAGCTTTGAACACCTGCAAATCTCTCCGAGACTGCAGTCCTCTGCTCGAGGCAGCGCCGCCGCTCCAAGCCGAGGCAGACGCCATGTCGCCCAAGCTGAAGCCATTGTTGCTGCCGCAACTCGTCGAAGAGCGCCGCAAGGTTGACGAATGCCAACCCGCCCTCCCAGAAGCCGACATGGACGGCCAGTACGACTACTGCACAACAAACTCGTCTTCTTCCGATGTTGCGTCACCTGTCACCCCAACCTTCTCGACTCGGGGACATCTGCGTTACTCCAGCTCGACCTCGTCCCTCGATCTCCCCCCGCCACTATTGAACGACAGCCCATCCTCGCCAACTTCAACTACTCATACAAAGTCCTCAAAGCGCCCGCTTCCCGATGTTCAAGAGGAGCCGCTCGAACGAGATGAGCCGGAAGAGAGCACCATCCTCGCCGAGTCGTTTGATCTATACGACTGCCTGTGTAAGTCCAGCCCTGGCCGTTCGCAAACGACCGCCTACTAATACCCGGCTCCTTAGGTGACGAGCCGTGTATCCATCGCGAGAGCTCAGAAACGCTCCACAGCGTTTACCCGGCCGACTTCGATATCGACTATGACTTGGGTTTTGCCAGCGACAGCGATTTTACCGCGACTCTCGAGAGGAAGCGAAGTGACGCCGAGTCTCACTTTTCTGGCTTGGCCACCCGCATCGGAACGCGCTTCCCCAACTTGTCACGATGGACATCAAAACGCTCGCAATTGACTGCTTCGCCCACCACAGGACTGACCTTTGAGAACGCCCACTCCGTTTCTCGCGCCGCGTCGAGTCGATCGTCTTCCCTCTCTGGCCCGTCACGGTACATGGACAGCATCAGCGAGCCCCCAGTCCCGACCCCGGCCACCTCCGTTTGGGAGAGCAGCGAGAGCATGGAGGTGCCTCCCCCCATCGACATCGAAAAGGCCAACAACGAAAGAGTCAGCATCGAGCGTGACCGCGCCTTGGCGACGACGCCCCTGCTTCCCCCACTCCTTACCACACCACCGGCCGAAGCCCCCCACCCTAGTCCTCTGCAGTCTCCCACTGTTGCGCCTTCGCCGCTCATGATGGACCTCCCCTCGTCACAGTCGCTCGCTCACTTTCCTACGCCTGTACTCAGTACAAGGCCCTCTGTCTCTTCTTTCGGCCACGCACAGCATGAGCTGCCCATCGGGTTCCCGTCCATCGTGCAAGACCACGACGAGTGGTCCGACCGTCTGGGCCATGCCAACTTCACCATCACGCCCCAACCTTACCAGCCGGTCGAAGCCGATATGGAGTCGCTTCGCCACCTCCGTGCGGACTGGGAAACCGCCCGTATCAATTACACGAAGCACCTGGTCCGTACAGGCGAGAACTATGGTGAGACGTCAAAGATTTACGCGTTGACCGAAGCCAAGTGGGCCGAGACGGAGAGAACCTGGCGCACCTTCCACGACCAGACAATGGAATACATTCGCGCCACGAGCAAGACGGGCACCCAGCGATCGGCCGACTCTCGCAGCCGCAGCCGCGGACGAGTCCGTGCAAGCAGTGGCGGCGCTGGCTTCTTGCGCCGGCCGGCCAACGGTGATGATGACGTGTTTGCCAACATGCAATGGCGGCGTCTCGAAGACGGTCTACCTACTGCGATTCCTCGCCTCGTCGATGCCGAGGGCAAGTTCCCTGCGCGCGGCGACGAAGACATTGTCGGGCCCATGGAGCGTGACACCAAGATGGTTCGGACCAGAAGCGAGGAGCGCAAAAGCGGTCGCTTCTGGCGCGCCTTGGCCGAAAAGGTTGGCATTCGCAGATGAGGCAGCCTGGCTGGCAGAGCTTCCTTTTACAGACCAAGTCTCTGTGCTTGGGCTCGTAGACGCGAGCCCATGTGCGCAGAAGATGGTGCCTTTACGATTAATGACCCGAAACAAAGACGACATGGACTGTCGCTATCGTCGGGGATCACTATCCTTTTCACATCAGCCTGTTCTTTTCGAGATACCCGACTATCGCCGCTCTTTTACCAACACACACGCCTTGACTAGGCCACGTCTCTTACGACATCTTACGACACGACAATTTCCTTTTCCTTTCTTTGTTTTTCTTTTGCCGGTTTCCTCCCCGAACTCAAGGTCCTTGATTGGACTACTCACAAATCTTATTGTTTTATTTCTAGTATCTAGTATCCTCGCTGTCTGGGTGTCCCTGCCGGCGATCGAGGCCTGTAGATACTTTTCATTTTCACAGGAGGAACATATGGGGCCACTGGAAGGTGCTAAAAAAGGCGGAGGGACCAAAACAAACTTAGACTTGAAAAAAAGCAGAACCGGAGTTAGATACAGACCTAGGGCCACGGGATAATGTGGCGGCCTGTTGGCGTGTATTCATTTGTTTGGGCGTACCACGGAAACGCGGGATGGATCCGCAGGAGACCGACCCCGGCTATCTGTACAGAGTTGTTTCTTGTAAGAAGATTCCCGCTTCGGGAGCAGAACTTGGGCTGAGGCCGATTTGGCCCAGCATTATTCAGCCTCAGGCTGGGTCTTGAGTTGTATGTAGTATGCCATCGTGTGATGGCTTCAATCAAACTACTTGACAATCACTTTGCTTCTTTTCCATGTGACTGTCACGCTAGTATACTGCCTCGTTCCTCTTCGTCAGAGGCCGTCGGTGATGGGGCGTCCGGCGTCTGGGCCCAGGTTGGTGGGCATTGGGACGCCACGAGTTTCAAATGCAAGTCGCCGCGACCTTTTGCTGGAAATCCCTTGGAGGAGGAGGGGTCATGGTGGAGAGTTGGAACGGAGAAAGATGTATATAGGTAGGGCCATTTGAGAGCAAGGAAGTTTGAGGGTCAGGGGGGGGACTGCAGCTCACCTGCAAAGATGCCTCTTTGTTGGGGTTTCGTTCATTTGGTTACTCCAAGGCTGCTTTCTCTTCTCTTGCGAGGTGCGGTTGGCACTGCAGAATTCCGCCTCGGAAGGCTGCGTGGGCAATCGGCAGAGGTTGGGCGTCGTTGGGGTCGGGAAGAAGAAGGGGGCGGTGGCGCAGTCTACGCGATGCGGGCGACGGAGGGGGGGGGGAGGGGGGGGGGGGGGAGACGAGACAGACGGGCGGGACCCCACCTCCGCTGGCTCTTTTTGGGGGGGAATGGTTCAGTACCTAGACACATCTCGCTTCGGAACGGTTGGAAGACGGAGGGGTAGGTGCAGGTCCCGGGGGGGGGGGGGGGGGGCGCGGCAGGTTGATGTAGGCGCGGAGGATATGTGGTTTTTCCCGCGGTCGCCGACGCTTGGTTGCTGTTTGATGGATGGGAATCTGCGGGATGTTGTTTGGACGAGAAGTCACGGAGATATATGCGCCTTGCCGCGTGGTGGTGGTGGGGGGGCAGGAGGTTTCGAGGATGAAGCGGGGACGGAGGGTTGGTGGCTTTCTTTACGGCTCTTGTGAGGATCACGGCGGGTTTGGCCAGAACTCTCGGACAGCCGTGGGCGCAGGGGAAAGAAGGGGGGGCGTAATACGGGTGGGGGGAACGGGTGGGAGACAACACAAGAGAGACGGACCAGAGGGGAGAAAAAAGGCTCGGACTTTGGGGTACCTACGGAGGGCGGGAGAGGACACACACACCACCAGGTGATGTGGCAGGCGGGCAGGTGCATTGCCGGGGCTTCGCTGGCCTCCCCGCGGGCTGCAGGCTGCCTTTTGAGAGGGGGGGGGTTGTCGGCGCGCCGGGGTGGGGAGGGGGGATTCATTGGGCGCGAAGACTCGAAGGGGAGACGCAAGGAGCTATTTATGGGTTCCGATTGACGCCCCGGCGCCGGTATGTGAGATGTCCTGATCGTGATTGGGGGAGGGGAGATCGTCGGGACGCCCGGCTTGGCTCCGATGCCGAGATCGGTGGCAGGACGTGGGTATCCGGGCCGCTGGGGCGTTCTTGTTCTGTTATTAAATTCTCGACGCCCGGGCCGGGCCGTGAGAGCCGGGATAGCCGGTACGGCAGTTGTGGGTCTAGGCGCGATTGGTGCTTCTTAACAATTCGGATCGGCGGCGCTCGGTCCGGCCCCGGGTCGGTAAGGAGTGGGGCCCGCCGCAATGCCGATGTTCCCACGAGCGATGACGCCTCCGCCATCGACTACGTCCCGCGGATCTCGCCATGCTGCAGCGACATGATAGATGGGAAGGTTAAAACAGCTCGTTCAGCGATTGTTAATGCCCTCAGTATCTGGTTGTCCTCTGGAAGGTGTTGGGGAACGGTATTGGGGCGCACGGCAGCCTGCTCCCGAGTGACGAGCTCCCCGCGGGCTTCCCGTACTTCGCCGAGATGTATTATGATCGGCTTGCGAGGTGGGCCGAGGCCGGGAAGGAGGATGCTAAGGAGAATGAGCAATTACCTCTGGTTCAAGACATCGTTTTTCAAACGAGAGAGTTGGAAACTATCTTGCAAGGTTCCGTAAGGTCGTCAAGAGAACTGTGAATGCCACGTAGACGATCAATTTTCATATCTAATCTGTCAAAGAAGGGCTTTTTGGAGTAAGTACTGTTGCCTGGCAGGCCAAGTTCATTGCTATGTACAAAATGTAAATCTTCCTTCTTTTGGTTGTGAAAAGATTAATGGCACTCGATTCGGGTGCTCCTGAATGTATCTTCCGACTCTCTCGTGAAGTCGTATCAACGGCTTCCTTCCTCTTCCTTGATGCGTTTGATTGATTGGTAGAGCTGTTTGACGAGTTCTTCGTCCACGTGGCAATTCCGACTCTCTTCCATCACCTTTGCTGCTTTCCTGACAATACTTTTGTTGACATTTGCACCGTGCCTGATTAGCAACCTCATCGAAGGCTCCCACAACACCAAGCCGGCCTCTACCTGTGGTCTCGTTGACTCCCAAAATCCATCATAGATGTTTGCCAATACGTTACTTAGGATTGCTATCCAGACAGTAACTCCCTTTTTATTGACCCGAAAGTTGGCGTCAGCGCCCTTTTCGAGACAACATTCAAGCATTTTCAGATGCGGATCACTCTGAGGGGCCGCATCAAGAAGCAGAGGTCGCCACAAATGATGCCCATCTGTTAGGCCGCCTCTCGAGAATTTGGAAAAGATTTCCCTCGGTCTGCCAGGTCGCTTCTGTTGGGGAAAAGGGCCCCATCTCTCCAAGCACCCAGGTGAAGCTCTGTGCCTAACATATTCCACCACACCCGCCCGCGCCGTGAGTGCGAGAAACGGCTCCATAGCTGACTTGGCGCTTATATTAGTTTCCCCCAGATAGAAAAGACGCATGTAAATCCTTGAGACACCACCAAGTTCCGACTGCAACTCCAGACCGAGGCTGTCTAGCAGCGCTATCATAACAGGGGAGTTTTGTTCATCAACTTTGGAGGCCGACTCTAGGCAACCTTTCACCCATTCATTTAACTCCTTGTATGGTACACTGATTTTGGGGTCTAAGAAATCGGTACGAAAGTTGGTTTTAAAGCAAGAGAGATTTGCAGAGCAAATTCGGAGCTGACAATCGAATGTCTCCGTGACAGCTTCAATTTTTGCACAAATCTCTGGTTTACCGATGTAATCTTTGACGGTCTTGTGGAGGTACTGTACGGACTGTGCCGAATAATATTCGGGTCCTGCAACTTCAAGAAGCCCTTTGCATCTGCTGTTGATTCTGCGTCTGATCGTCTCCATTCGGAGTTGAAATTCGTCGTCCGTAAACTCTTTAAGGGGCAGATTGATAGGATACAAGACGTCTTCGTCGGCAAATGAGAACAGCAGGGCAGGAGGAGGCTCTTCAAAGGCCTCCATGAGTCGAAAGTACTCAGCCGCGTGTTGGAAATAAAACGGATCCAGAGACTCGAGAATCACACCATACAGCTTTTCCAAGTCTGCCGGCAGAAGATCGAGCCGTTTTTGTATGTCAACAATCCTGTCGTCGTATTTCAGGCCGGTAATGAGTGACTGGACGACCAGGCTGACCCAAAGGAAGACGCCCGAGGACTTCCGCACTATGTCTTCAATCAACCCGCTTGCGTAATCGGGTTCCCGGACTGTCAGACGTCGAAAGCCTTCATCGCCTTCAAACTTTTCGGTGACGAATGCCTTGATATCGGCATACGTCAGGTCTTCGAGTTTTAGACTTGGTCTGTGTCGGAATGCGTCCTCAAACACTAGCCAGGGGCGACTGGAGACGCAGAGTTTGACATTCGGACGGGACGCAATTTCGTGGAATAAAGTGATGAGCGTTTCCGGCTCTCCAGAGAACTCGTCAAGTCCATCAACAAAGAGACAAATGTTGTTTTCTTTCTGCGCTTCTGCGACGACGAGAGACAGCATTTTCCTTAGATCTTCTTCTGTTCGGCGAAAAAGCTTGTTGCTGAACAGAGACATTGCCTCCCAGTAGGCTGGAGCTACGCGGGGTATCACTTCGGGGCAGTGCTGAAGAATTTGGAAGATGAGAGACATATAGAGACCCTTTGTTGAAGATTCCAATTCCGACCCTGAAGCCCAAAAGTAGAAGGACGCGATGATCAACCGTCGCTCCTTGGACCAGTTCAAGAGGTGTGAGTAGCACCGTCCCTGGGTAGCTGTCGACGGAGAAGCATCTTCTTCTCCAACTTCCGTCTGAGGTGGACGTTCGGGGTCACAGATGAACTTCATCAGAGTGGATTTTCCTGAACCGGCTTTTCCTGTGATCCAGTAGAGAGATGCGTCGGATTCTAGCCACTCTTTGAAGTTCGCCCATCTAGTTGTATCCTCTGAAGGGCACTGAAACAGCCACCGAAAGGTATCTTCATGTGCCTTGATGATTCTTAGATGTCGATCGTTCATGACGTTATAAACGAAACTGGCCAAGAAGGCGGCCTGAAATTCCTCATGGCGGGCATTCGGCAAATCGGCTTTCAGAGGGGCTCCGGAAATAGAGTGAGCTGTGCTTTCCGGGGTGCTGAGGATTCGTCGAATGATACCATCTCGCAGTCTTTGAGCACTGCCCGGCCGTTCACCAGGTTCGACGTCAATCGCGCGAGTGACAAAAGCAATTACCGCGTCGCCGGGCTCGTCCCAGGACATTTCTCCATCTCCGTCAACGTTATCAGATGAGGAGAAGGTACGGTGTTCGACGCCTTCCTGAATGATACCAAGCTTCTCAAGTATGGTTTTCTGCTGTGCTTCCGACTTTGTTGCTAAGTCCCTGCATTGGAGAACTATTAGCACCCGTAAGACAGCTGAAAAAGACGTCAAGATATGGATCAATTGTAGCCAAGAAACAGCAAGACCCCTTGAAGATCCGAGGTCAAACACGAACAACCAGCCAGGAAGTATTACCAGAGAGAATGAAGAAGAGCGGTCTGGAGACCCTGGCTGAAGATCATGATATCGCTTCTGAGATCTTCAATCTTCTTCTCGTTCCATGTCGCCTTGAATGCAGTAGCGACGGTTCCCCACGCAGTCTTGTTCCCTTTCAGGCCAATGCGATCCAGGGTTCCCCGGATCTCGGAGAACTTCTTGGAACATTGGTCGGACACATGCAAAATTTCGGTGTGTTCCGGTAACAGTTTTGTGCGCTCGGCCTCGGACAGGTGCAGCCGCCGCGATGTAGCTTGCTGGCGAGTCACAATGTCGTGAAGCTCGCGGAGTTCGTCGGAAGCGCTCCCACCAGAACGGTGGATTTTGATGCATTTGTTGGCAAACTTGGTCGCAAACTCGGTAAACTGGAGGATATTGCCGGCAAGAGCAAAAGCCGCGACAGCTTCGGCCATGGCGAACAAGATGACGGTCGGCGCCGAAAGGTCAATGTTGGACCGAGGTGAGAGTGAGCAAGAGAAGGAGACGAGAAGATCCTCGGAGCCTTATCTAGCCTTCTGCCAGTTGTCTCCCCGCCTCCAAGCCGTCAGGTGGAAGTGCACATCAGGCTACCAACGTTACACCGCATCAATTATTGTGGCTGTGCGTATGCGCCGCGTCCCGTTTGGCTAAGCTGAACTGCCAATGATCTACATCCATCTCTTGAAAACTACATATTACACGTAACCTGGGCTAGCGTCTCTCGTCATTTTGTAGCTGAGGGCAACCAAGAATTATACCACATTGTGTAAAAGTGGTCCGGCGTCTTCAAAGGAACTTGACTTGCATAGTATACTCTGGAGATTTTGGTTGTCTATTGATCTAATCTGGTGTTCAATACGGATGGCAAATATTGCAGTCACGGAATGTGAAAGGTCAGGATTGTACTTCCGCAGGCCTTGATACCCAAAAAGGGCAACAAACCCCAAAATGATGGAAATAACAAGACGACAATCGAGACAAGTCCCTCCATCAATCCTACAACCCTCTTGCAATTCGAAATGTGTTTCGCTTCTCTCTCAGCTTCCAAGGCAACTAGGGTAATCTCAGCTCTAGCCAGGCCATTGACTTTATTAGAACATTAAAAATATGCGGCAATGCTTGTTGAATCAATTATAAAGCTGTCCAGTTATCAACAAGACCTTGCATGGCTTTATGCACCATCACGCTGTCCTGATTACTCTGTCCAAATTCGTCAAACTCGTCATCCACCCTCCAGTCGTGCCCATTGACAACGAGAAGAACGCGAATTGTGCTTTCTGCCGATTCAAGGAGATTAACCAGTGCTTTTGCGACTTTCTTTTGGTGATTGGGCCCACCCCTTTGCTTGCACTGGTCGGGGCGATCTACCACGATCCATATCGTTTGTCCCTTTCCGAAGGAGTTCAGAACCTCGAGAACAACATCTTGAAGAGTCTTGTTGACATTGATGCTGATTCTACCGTCGTCGCAATTTTCTCCTGCCATTGAGTAAAGCTGTATCTTCCCCCTTAGCTCGTTATATCTTGCGTCGTCCCGCAACGCTCGCCGGTTGGCCGTCAGTAGTTGTATAGCGATGTGAGAAAGTACCTGAGGCAGGAGATCAGTTTCTTCCAGTCCAGGAATATAAAACGCGTAGGGCTCTTTCTCCGGCTCTGAAGAAGACCTCAAGGTTGCAATCGTGTCCAGGGCAATGGGGGAAAGCCAACAGGTTCCAAAAGAAGAAACCGACACCTCGTTGTACCCCGCTAGGACCAGCATGCAGGAATGCGACGACTGGAGCCATCTGTCCATTTCCGGACAGTTCTTCGTGAAGTTCTTTAGACGCCGGCCCTTCAAAATTTCCAGGCCTGTCCATGCGACCTGGTCAAAGTTGGCTATCAGATCATCTTGGTATTTCTTGAGGAACCTGAAGTCTGATTCTTGTGAGTACCCCTGAACTTTCAAAAGCTCTTGGACTGTGTTGAGACGATCGTTATCATTTGATTCTCGCAGGCCTTGAACCTCAGCTTCCAGCTCTGGGCATATCAGTATTTGCATATCCAATCATATACGTACGTCAACTTCAATGGATGGAAATGCTTACTTATCACTTCAGCTTTGAGATCTTGGCAAGACGATACCGTAAGTTTATGGATATCAATGGCGTGAAATATTCCTTGAGACTGACCTGCATTCTGCTGCTTGATAGAGTTAACACTCTTGTGCAGGAGTTCTTCGCCCATGTATCTGATGTCAAAGATCGCTTTTGTGACTGCAGCTGCTCGGTCATCCAAGGTCTTGGATGTTCCCCAAAGTGCCTTGAGCCATCGCTCTAAGCATGGAACATGCATGAGTTAGAGAAAGACAAGAAATCACGTATTCATGGATAGCAAATGATGTCCTTACTCGTTCCCCCTTTTGAGTAGTATCTCGCTGCTTGGATGCAAAAGTCCATGAAGCAGCTGTAACCTTCGATGATCCGCGATTGAAGTTGTTGATCAAGCTCGTGGATGTCGTTGTAAATGTGACGGTAGACCTTAAGCCCGGCCATTCTGTCTCTGAATTGCAGAAGGGTATCGCAGATGCCGGTTTCAATTTTGTCTCTGTTCTTGGCTATCTGTACGGGTTCAGTCAATCTTAGTATGAATAATGAGATAGGATTGAAACACACTGTGAAAAGAAACGATATCGTCCCTATCGCCATGTTTCCATACGGAGCACCGACTGTTTGCACGATCTGTATGATGGGGTCGATGTGTTGTAAGATGTCATGGGCACTTGACATCCCCTGGTGCACCTTATCCATTAATTTGCCAATGCCATGCTGACGACTAGCTTCAAGTTTTCGTTTGCAATCAATGACCAGATTCCAAGAATGTTCGAACTCGGCGACGGTTTGTATATCTAAAACGGCAATTTCTTCAGCGAAGAACGCCTTGCTGGTAGAAGCAAAGGCGCGAAATTCCTTCTGGTCCATGTCTGACTTCTTTAATACAGCTCTACACGTTTTATAAGCTAACAATAGAGGACGAGTAGGTGGGAGAGTTTACAAATCTTTGTCAGACACATACAGCCTCTTCTTAGGCTGGCTATCTTCTCGATCCATTTCGAAAAATGTGAGGGCTTGGATGTTCGGTCTACCGCTTGGATCAGATACCGCGGACCATACAAAACTGTTTCTTGGCCTACTTTGATTTGAAAGTCCGCCTTCAGAAGACAGCACGAAAATATGCCAACACAGAAGGTAAACAGTAAAACCAGAAAAGTCTACAGAGATCAACGGACGACGAACACGAGAATCCACAAGCTTGGGGGCAACGAAGGCGTGCCCACAGACATGAAGAATGTCCGCAAGTTTCCGAGATTGACTTACTGGCATATCCATTATACTTGACTCCATGCTACGTTACTCTAGCTGCTACCTCGAACAATACTTCCCCTTCGTATGTTCTGTCACGTCTCATGCCAAGAAAGCCAGGTGCATCACCTGCGTTATTGCCAAGAGAAATATCCCGCCACGGGAGAATGTTGGGACCCGATAAGAAGCTTTTGATGTTTGACCGGGCCAACCACGTTGCGGGCGCCAATCATCAGGCATCTTATGCTATCCTGCCATTCGACCAGACGGGACGTGCAATGCCGAAGACTCTCCATTGCATGTCTCCAGTCGTAACGAGCAAATTATATTTTCACTTTCTCTTCTATGACGAATTTTGAAAGCAGGCTGTGAAGCTGCATTTGGTCAGCTGGCTTTCTGGAAGATGTACTCGTGAAGCACAGTCAAGGCCATAATAATACATGATTAGCTCTCTGGACAGCGGCCCTATCATTTGGCTGACATGCAGCTTTCTGCACCGACTTGCATGTATTGCTTACTTGCAGCCTCTTGCAGGAGCTTGCATATGTACATGTATTGCTCGTTGTGGCATTCTGGTCACGCAGAATGGCATAGTTATAAATATAAATCACGTGCCAGTCTTTATCAGGCAATCCATAGCCTATAGCCCTTCACCAAGTTTGAGGGTCCAGTCGATACGTATTGCTGATAGACGCTGGTCAAGGTGTGGGGCCGTGTGAGAGCGAGTGTCGATTACAAGGTGTCTGAGCTCTGGAACTTCGCCATTGTAACCCCAGGATTGGCTCATGTAGTTCTTTTCGGCGGCCAATGCTGTATGCTTAAGAAGGCCTTTTTCCCACGGCCTTCACATGTATGAGAATACAGAGACAGTCAAAGCCCATTCATTTCTCATTTGCCCTCACCTTCAGAAAGAGCATCCGGTCTCTCAGCAGACTTGATTGTGTTTTGGGCTTGGACTTACAAAAGCTCTAATAGCTTAATGGAGAAACAATCAATGGCGGCAAGTCATTCGTATTTACGCTTACTTTTCTATCTTTTGCCTTTCAGTCCTCTCTTGTTGCAGGCCACCTCTAAACTGATAGTGGCATAGCCGACGTCGGTGGAGGCGCAACTCCAAAGCCTTCAGGAGCAATTGACAGAATTGAATAAAAAGTACCAGCTTCTCCTGGAATTACGGACACCTGATACAGGAACGTTGAAGCCAGACGTTGGTGCGAATTTGGAGTCTAAGGTGCCATACAAAACCTCCACCCCCTGTTCCAAATATCCACTGATAGTCTTCCTTGAAGCCCAACGACGACCCCAATGACAAACGTGACGGACGCGAAGATGTTGGTCCACCCAGCTTTTTCTTATATGCAGCCTAATCTCTAATGCCTTTTTCTTCTAAACCGTAGGAAGAACCTAGCCCCTACTCTCGTGTAAAGATCCTGAAGCTTGTCAAGAATCCCGAGACTGGCGAGCGTACTGAGCTCCTTGACGACAGCAGCAAGAGAACCGTGGAGTCCAAAGACGACAGTAAACTCGCATTCATCTTGAAGAAGAAGATGAATGACCGCTTCACGGATGATGATGACGGTTCAGAGATTGAAATCATCAGCCAACCCCTATGGTCGCTCTTGAAGGAACACCTTGGTGACTATCCCTACCATGTGTTTCGAGGGTCCTCTGTACCGCTCGATTCGCCTTACGAAGAAATCATTTTTGGATGGGACAAGCTCCAGAAAGCTATTGTTCAAGACCCAAGAGATGAAGAAGACAAGCAGGCACGGGACGATTTGAAGACGCTCCTCGATGTCATTTCGAGTGGCTCATCTGGTGATGCCAAACTTGACAAGTACTTCCAATACCGAGACGTGTACAGACAAGGAAACACTATCCAGTTCGCTGACCTTTGGACAATATTTCCTCCGGGAACTTTGATTCATGGCAAGCCCTTCCAAGGTCAAGACCAAGTGTTTCTGGTCCAAGACAACAATGGGGCCTGGCCAGCCCGTGCAGACCGCCCACAGCAGTTTCTACCTTGGGAACTCGACTGCTGGATTTACGATTGGAACGGCGAGTCATTTCAGCGTACCGCATACACTCTGCTCTTCGAACATTTCGAAGGACAGAAACCCATTAGTTCGCTGCCCTATCGTCCTTTTGGCATTGGGGATAACGACGAAACCATAAGACAGTTGCTCATTGACCGTGGCAAAAGATTCCGGACCCTTTGTACGGCCGAGAAAGGGAATCAGCTATTCGAATATACTGGTGATGCAATCTTTGTAAAGAAGGGTTTTAGTGGCCTTGTCCAGGATGATAATGTAAGTCTACCCGCATACTTCCCCAAAGTCCATCTAACCAGTTCCATAGGAAGACAGCGAGTCGAGAATGGGTCGTATGCCTTCAGATTTGGAAAGACTCTTGCTACCAAGGTACATGTGGTCAGCAAGCCAAACGGAAACAAACATAGTTGGAAAGTCTTCACATGTACGTTGACATATAAAAGAAGTAATATGACAGAGCATATGCTAACCGCCTTGCAGGTCAATTCTCGGGTCATGGTCGATTACTCATCATACTTCCAGTTCGGCACTACAACAGCGCCGAACGGAATGCTAAAGCCCAGCTACAGTTCAAACTGTTCCTGCACCGACTGCCGAACCAACGACGCCCTCGCTGAAAAGTACAGAGATCGTTTTGACACGAAAGATGCGCAAGAAAGGACAACCTGGGAGAGCGATCAGTACTTGATGTGCCCCCCTCGGGTCTTGGGATATGCCCTTGGACAAAAATATTGGGCGGAGCTTCAGGTCGATCTTGTCCGAGACATCCCGCCAAACGACCCCAACAGCGCATGGCATTCTCGTCTGCATCTCGCCGACGAAAACAAGAAAACTTTGCTTCATGGCCTTGTCAGAAGCCACATCTCATCATCATCGAGAAGAGAAGATAGCCAGCGTAGTGGGACTCTTGAAGTCGATGACATCATACCTGGCAAGGGTAAAGGCCTCGTCATCCTCCTCTATGGTACGGATATTGTTTCCGCTTATTTGGGACTCTTGATGAAGCTTTATGCTAATCTGTTGATAGGTCCCCCGGGAGTGGGAAAGACCTCGACAGCAGAGACCATTGCCCTGGCCACTGGCAAACCTCTTTTCTCCATCAGTGTTGCAGACGTGGGGACAAAGGCTCGCCATGTCGAAGCCAATCTGAGCAGAATCTTCACTCTAGCTACGTCTTGGCAAGCAATCTTACTCATGTCAGTAATAAAGTCTTTCCTCGCTACGTTGGCTTTCGCTGACAACAATACTCAATAGCGACGAGGCCGACGTTTTCTTGGAGAAACGAGGGAACGGCATCGCAGCATCAACGGATAGGAACGCCCTTGTCTCTGGTAAGGCTGTTCCCAAGAGCTTCTCGTGAATGCTTGCTGAGAAATCCACATAGTTTTCCTTCGCGTACTTGAATACTACCAGGGTATAATGTTTCTCACCACGAATCAAATTGCCCAATTCGACGCTGCCATCCCGTCTCGGATCCACGTTTCTATCCAGTACGACAGCTTGAAAAAGGAACAAATGGCCAAAATCTTTGGCGGATTTCTCGAGCCACTCGAAAAGAGCAATCTCATCGACAATTACCGGGATATCAAAAAGTGGCTTGACGAAGACGTGTACGAGGTCGGGCTCGATGGCCGCCAGATCCGCAACATTGTCACCACAGCGTTAGGACTGGCCCGCGCTGATGGCAGCGGCAAGCTCAAGAAACACCATTTGAAGAGTGTCTTCATAAATGTGAGATCCTTCAAGACGGAATTCACGGTGCAGTACGACCGGTATATCTCCAGCCAGGAAAAGTTGATCAAGTAGTCTTCAGAATGAAGGCAGATTTGGGGCCGTTGCACTCAATGGCTTGAGTTGTGTTGGAAATTGCCAATCTAGACCGAAAGGCTCATGTTCAAGTTATTCGATTCATCTTTTTCGTCTTGATATGAATATTACTGCAACTATATCTACCCCTCATCTGAATACACGGGCATCTGCTTGCAACCGATGGGACGCGTAATTCTCCAAAGCCAATCTCTGAACCTTCGACGGCTCCTACAAGATATCGAAGCATTTCTTGGGTCTTGACCGCTTTAAGCGCCCGAAGTAAATTTCACGGTTGCGCGCATACGGCCCGAACTGTCAGGCGCTACCCTGTAATGTATGTTTTTCAACAAAGCCGATCTATCATGTTGTCCTCCCATCGTCGATTGGTACAGCATTCGGTGTGGCCGACAATTGAAGCGTCTTCGTGACATGGAGTGGCCCAAGAACGAGTTGCTCGACAACGATGAATATAAAGGCAGATTGAAGGACCGAGATGTTCAAGATGGTAGCTTGCCTTGGGCGGATCAATCCGAATGTTTCGAGGTCAAGATACGGGCCGAAGGTGAGTTTCGAACAGCCCGTGTCTGATACATGTCAATAAACTTCTCTAGTTTGTTTTGGCTTGCCCAACATTCCCCCTGTTGATTTGCTTTACTGCCCGCCTTTATGCGGTAATCGGAAGGTGTTGTGATCACCATAAGCTGCCGAGCAACACATTTACTAGATTTTTACAAATAGTGGGCACATGCTTCACTTTGAAATGTAGTTGCATTGGTCCTTGGGAGTTCTATATTTTCGTCCAGTCATTATACTATGGTCAATCGGAGCATCCATTGCCAATCGGCGAGCTTTAATGATGATGCGGGCATCTATACTTTGGGGCTTTGCTTCGCTTTCGTATCTGATATCTGGTCAGTTTGTCACCCAGCCTGCAGATCTCAGGACAGTTAAGGGGGCTGGAGGGGTCACTGTCCGGTTCAAGCAGGTTCCCAACGGCATATGCGAAACCAACGACAAGGTGAAGAGCTTCGCCGGTTATGTGGACGTCAGCCCGACACAGCACATGTACTTTTACCTGTTTGAGGCGAGGGAGAATCCAGCCTCAGCTCCGCTGACCATCAGACTGGATGGAGGACCGGGGTCATCCTCCATGAATGGGCTTTTCAGCGAGATCGGCCCATGCACTATCGATGCCAGTGGAAAGGTGGTGAATAACCAAAACTCTTGGTCGGCCATAAGTAACTTGCTCTTTGTCGACCAGCCAGCGACTGTCGGCTTCTCGTATACCACCTTGGTCAACGGCACCGTAAACCCCCAGACCGCCGCGATCGTGCCTCAGCAATGCACATTGGCGGACCCATTGTGTGGAACTTACTCGTCCATGGACATCTCCTTGACGCCAAACTCAACCACCGAAGCCGCAAAGGTATTTTATCAGGTGATGCAGGGCATCATGGGCGCGTTCCCCCAATACGCAGCAAACGGGATACACATCAACGGCCAGTCGTACGGCGGGCATTACGTCCCCGTTTTTGCCGATTACATCACGCAGCAAAATCGAGCGGGCGCAGCCGGCACTGTCAAAATTCCCCTGAAATCCATTTCTATCGAGGATGGATTCATGGACACCCGCGTGCAGTTTGCTTCATACTTGAACTTCTCGATAGCCGGGGGCAACCCGTACGACGTGGCGCCGTTCAACGGCACTCTCCAGAAACAACTCTTCGACAACGTGTTCGGCTCCGGCGGGTGTCAGGATCGGCAAAGGGCATGCAGTGAAAAACCGGCCGACAAGACTTGTTCCGACGCCGACGCCTTTTGCGGCGAAAATGTTGAAGAGTTCTGGGACACCCACTCGGGCCGCTCCGAAAACGACATTCGCCTGCTGGTCCCGGAGCCATACCCTGCGCCGTACTTTGTCGCATACCTCAACAGAGCCGACGTGCAAGCCGCCATCGGGGCCTCGAACAACTTCACCGTGGCATCGGTGCAGACCGCCGTCGCGTTCGGCTCGACCGGCGACGACAGCCGCGGGGGCGCGCTCGTCACCAGGTCCATGGCCGACCTGCTCCGGCAGGGCGTCACCGTCGCCCTCTTCACGGGCGACGCCGACTACGACAGCAACATGATTGGCGCGCAGGCCGTCGCGGCGAGGGTGGGCGCCGCAAACTGGGACACCGCCGGGTTCGTCAACCTGTCCGCCAACAGCGACGGGCAGGTCCCGGGCCAGGTGAGGCAGGCCGACGGCTTCTCGTTCTCGCGGCTCTATTTCGCCGGTCACTATTCCGCCTTCAACCAGCCCGAGGCCGCGCTCAGGATCCAGGAGCGTGCCATCAAAGGCGTCGACATCGCAACCGGGACGGTGCCGATGGCGTTTGGAAAGAATATCACGACCCGCGGGCCGTCTGAAAGCACGTTTAGGGAGGGCCCCGAAACGGTCCAGACGACGGTGTTGCCGCAGGGCACCATCTACGATTACCACACGCATCTCCCCGTGCTCCCGAGACAGTCGGCAGTAACGGGTGACGGTAATACCAGCGTCAAAGCCGACATGGCCCCGGAATCGGTACTACATCCGCTGGCCTTTCTCACAGTGAAGGGTATCAGGAAAATGCTCAGGGAGAACAATACCCTGCAGAGGAAATAAGTCTAGAGATAGCTTCTTGGCCTCGACGAAAGGGCCTTATAGACCTACTGGCTCCGACTTACTATGTCAATTCGGATCCGGTAGCCTTGAAAGTCTCTACGATGAGGGTGTCGTCGCTTTGTTAAGACTTGTGGCTCGGATACAAAGCCGTCGTTATTTGCCGTGTTCTGCCAGTTCATACAACAGAAGAAGCCGAAAAGATGGAGACATGCTGAGATGCCAGAACGTTTATGTGTTTGTCACGAAGTAGCATGCGTCTTCTGGATTTGCGGCCTCAGTGGGTTCAGATATGTGATATTCCCAAACAAGATCATCGCCAGCACCAGTAAAGAACTTGAATGACAAATCGGCAGCGTGGGTCACGGGCAGAAGCCAGCAACACTTGTGGCTATCTTGTGTTGTACATAGTTGGTAAGAATGCACTTGAAAAGAAGTATATGTGAAACATCGTCACAACAGCCCTGGTTTGGAATCTCTCAATAAGGTCTCTTCCACAGCGTCCAAGGTGCCACCACTTGTGGCCGAGGCGTCGTGACTGGACAAAGAGTACCACGGTCGATCGTCACAGGGTTGCGCCGCAGTGGGGGATGGGGCCAGACAGCAATATAATGCACTATATTTCAAGGGCCATTTCTTAGTCTATGGTGTTGTACAATGGCGCATTCTGCACCCCGACGAGGCTGGTCGAACTGGCAGTTGGGTAAACGGTCCAGAAAGGAAGAGACACAACAGCAGAGAATCAAGTCAGCTGTGCACAAAAGCCAAAGTGTGCGGGAGTAGATGTGCTACCCCGTGTACAGAGTAGCCAAGATATTTGTAGAACAGCATGATACAACAAGCACGTTTTGGGTGGGATTACTCGGTGAAGCCGGAATCGCCATTGTTCCTGGCCGAGTGGTGACACGTTCAGGAATTGAGCCAAACGGAGGCAATGCGACCTCCTCAAGCGTCACGATATGTCTTCTGCGCCGCAAGAGGGGAAACGCTTTTCCTGAGCGTTGATCACTGGCCCGGCTTCTGTGAAGGGGCAAGATTAGGTTTCCGCGTCAAAAATAGAAGCGATGAAACAGCCCCAGTGACCCTGCTTTGGCTTACCAGACCCTGAAGAATGCACGGGGTAGAACAGCGCTCAACAGGGGCTTAATCAAGGCAGTGTGCCGGAGAATCACTGTGATGTATATATGAATATTGCCGAAATGTCTGCATTGCATGATGGCCACCAAGAGGCTGAAGTCTGCGGTATATTGTGCACGGCGCGTAATGCAAGTGTGACCCTTCGGACGGTGACGTTTGAACCACCCACTCCTGACTACCTTCGTCAAGGCTTCCCAGAAACAGACGCATGGCTGGGCCAGCGATGCGCCGCCGTAAGATTGGAATTGGTTACCATTTGGTTACGTGCCAAGACGCCTTCTGACAATGAAAAGAACTCACATGGGTTACACTCATTTGTGGCTATCCCCACGTGCGCCAGGAATGCCCCATTCTGGATATGCACCTGTCGGAGGTAAATTCAAACGTGTTGGCAGGGGTTGGATGGTTCGGATAGATGTCGAATGTTTGACGTTGATGGTCTAGGGGGGGCAGAACCCATGGCCTTAACGCCGATGTTAAGTTCCATTTGGATGGTTCTCTGGCAGATCCGGGGCCTGGTCCCTTTCGCATGAAGGATGGCGGGAGAGCAGCGGCATCTTAGGATTGCCTGCCAACTGCCGGGCAGCGAAGGGGGGACAGCCTCTTATTGGACCAAAATGGCATCAGGATCGGGGATCACCAACAAGCATCGTCGCGCTCGATAGCCTGTGCCCGGCCGAGACGTCAGATACTCGGAATAGTTCACCTCAAGACCCTCCAGGATCCACCCGGCCGCCGGCGGAGCAAGCGAAGGATGGAATGGTGTTTCCAAAGGCCATTTACTTGGCAAGCGATGCTACATTAAGATCGGCTGCTAATACGATGGAGAGTTCATGTCTACGGGCTGTTTTGTCACTGGAAATAGCCGCCTCCATGTGTCAATCCACTCGCGTGGACTGGGTCATTTGGACTTCGAATAGAGGGCAGTGGTCTTTGCTGGATCAACTCTCAAAGAGATGAATGTAAAGGCTATCTGGTATGGGGCCGAGTAGTGTATAAAGAAGATGATATATCTCCTCGCAAGATGGAATTATTTCAGCTCATCATCTCATTCACAGGATAGCGAGCATCCGGTCTCATTGCATCCTCTTCCTTCTCTCCAACAAATATCTGTTCTCTTTTCTTTGCCGTTTGGCAACCCATAACACATCCTCAATAAAAACAAAAAAAAACACAAAAAAAAACCATCATGTCGACCAAACAGGCTTTGTGTCTTCTTCCCCTTCTTTTCAGCCTCGGCTGGTCCTCGCCGGCACCCAACCCGCAGAGGGGGGATCGCAACCGGAGCTCCGCCATCTCCACCGTCACCTCTACATCTCTTTCCAGCGCGACTGGGACACCAACTCCATCAAAGACGGACGCCGCGCCCGGTCCCAGCCCCACCCCCGGCACAGGAAACGGAACCAAGGGCGGCGGCAAGCCGACCCTCCCCGAGGGCTACGCAAAGATCGTCTTCCAGGACGACTTCTCGACGCAAAAGGCCGGCGCCCTCCCCGACGCCTCAAAGTGGACGTTCGACATCGGCACCGGGTACCCCGGCGGCGCGGCGAACTGGGGCACGCAGGAGATCCAGACGTACACCAAGGACCCGGCCAACATCGCCATCTCGGAGAGCGGCACGCTGACCATCACGCCCATCAAGAAGGGCGAGGCCTGGACCTCGTCCCGCATCGAGACCAACGCGGCGCAGGACTTTGCGTGCCCCGAGGGCGGCAAGCTGCGCATGGAGGCGAGCATCATGGTCCCGGCCTCGGACCCGTCGACGCAGTCGGGCATCTGGCCGGCCTTCTGGTCCATGGGCTCCGCCTTCCGCACCAACGTCACCTCGTGGCCCGGCGTCGGCGAGATCGACATGCTCGAGGTCTCCAACGGCGTCGGCACCGTGTTCCAGACGGCCCACTGCGGCGTCATCGACGGCGGCCCCTGCAAAGAGAAGACGGGCCTCAGCTCCAGCGCCGAGTTCCCGCGCGGCGAGTTCGTCAAGGTCGCCTGCGAGGTGGACCGCTCCGCCGGCGGCGGCTTCGCCTCGGAGAAGCTCGTGTGGTACGTCAACGACCGGCCCACGCAGACCGTCACGGGCCAGCAGATCGGCAACGAGGCCTTCTGGAAGAACCTCGCCCAGACCCCCAAGATGCTCCTGCTCAACGTCGCCGTCGGCGGCGAGTTCCCCGACGCCAAGGCGGGCTCCAAGACGCCCACCGCGCAGACCGTCGGGGGCCAGGAGTCGCGGATGGAGGTCAAGTACGTCGCCGTGTACAGCTCGTAGGAGCGTCGCCTCCCCCCCCCCCCCCCCCCCTTACCTCGGCCACCTGGAAGTGGCAATGTATATATATGACTTCTTTTCAAAAGACCCCTTGGCGAGTTTCTGCGACTGGGGCCGGAACATCTGTTGTTGGCATTTTTGAGGCAGTCGCGAGCTTTCGTTCCGTTTATAGCGCCCTTGTACATATTTAGCCTGCACATATCCATGAAGACATGTTCAAACTTGACTTTGCTTCCTCGTCCCTGGCGTAAGTTTGACTTGCTTAACAAGACACGAGACGGTTCGAGTACATTGCCCAAAACCTGTCTACAAGGCCGGAGCCGATATAAGCCACTTTCCAAGATGCCGTCTTTAACACACAGTGCAGTCTTAAATGCGGTATATCGTGCTGTGAGCTACAAGCCGAATCATCTACATTTCACAAATCGTACGCGCATCTCACTCGAGCCATAGGACCACAGTAATTGGAAGACACTCAAGCTATATTGTCTGGTGCCACTTGAAAAAGCGCGTAACTCACAGAATTACGAAGGTGTAATATGTACAAAACAAAAAAGCTTCTAATATGGACCTGGAAGGATACTCGCCCCCCTCTATGTAAACTCGTCTGAAAACGCTCGCTCGCACGCCGGAGCATGCGTTCGTCTTAGTACTGGGCGGAGCGGCGGGCCTTGCGGGCGCGGCGCTTGCAGCCGGCGTCGGCGCCGTTGGTGGGGGCGGCGGCGGCAGCGGTAGAGGAGGTGGCGGGCTTGGTGGCGGGCTTGGTGGCGAGGGTGGTAGGGGCGGCGGCGACGGCGCTGGTGACGGCGGGAGCGGGAGAGGAGCCGGAGCCGGAGCCGGAGCTGGAGCCGGCCTTGTAGAGGGCAGGGCCGGGGATGACGTAGTTGGTGATCTTGTTGTAGATGTTGATCAGCAGGCCGGGGTCGGTGGCCTTGTAGGCGCCGGGGAAGGTGACGCCGGCGGGCTTGGCGGAGCCGGAGCCCTCGACCTTGATCTGGTAGCAGGACATGTAGTACTGGGCGCCGTTGGCGGAGCCGGCGGCGTGGAGGGCGACGGTCTCGGCGCGGAGGAGGTAGTCGCCGGGGGCGATGTCGGCGGGGATGACGACGTTCTGCTTGCCGCAGCCCTCGTTGATGAGGTCGTTGGCCCAGGTGTTGTTCTCGGCGAAGTAGCCGCCCTCGAAGATCTTGAAGAAGGGCTCGGAGCCGTCGGCGGCGGCGGCGTCGGCGACGGAGCTCAGGTAGACCATGACGGGGCCGTGGTGGGCGCCGCCGATGGCCTCCTTGGTGCAGTCGCGGTCGTTGTGCTGGTGCATCTCGACGGTGACGGTGTCGCCGGCCTTGACGGCGCAGGTGGAGGCGGCCTTGGCGGCGTTGGCGTTGCAGCGCATGTCGTTGGACGTGGGGTCCTGGACGGGGGAGTTGGAGGCCTAACGCGGGAGGGCGGAGGGTTAGTTCATTTGTTCCTTGCCCCGGACATGCCACGGGTGGGTGGAAGTCGGCTTACAGGCATGCGGACGCAGGTGTCGGCCTGGTCCTTGCCGTTGACCCAGAGTTGCTGGAAGATGGCGTGGCCGGCAACCATGTTGGCCATGGAGGCGGTAAGAGCGAGAGCAGTGAAGGACTTCATCTTGACGGTTTGGGGGAGTGTTGTTGGTTGTCGGAGAGAGAAGGACAAGTGAGGCCGGGGGCGTTGGAAGCGTAGGTATGCACACACACAAAAAGGTGAGAAGGAGTGAATAGACGCCGGCGTCGGGCTGAGAGAATGACTGAAGGTAAAGAGTGGACAGATGAGTGACTGGGAGCTGATGGAGAGAGAATAGCTAGAATCTCTTGCCAGGAGGAGGGCAGACTGAGTCTATATGTACCTGTATTGATTGCCTCGACAACTCCCAAAGACCCCTCTCTCCTCACTCCCTCTGACATGTCACTGGCATCTCCCCCCCACCGCGGCGGGCTCGAGCAGGCCAGTCCCGAAGCCGCCAAGCCTCGACTCTGGATAGGGGAGACGGCACACGCCATGCTCGTGCCACTGACCGCAACGCCGCCTCACCGGTTCAATATCTTCTCCTGCCGCCTCTTGGGTGAGGATTAATCTAGACGGGACAAGGATGTTGCCGGCGTTCAACGGGCGTCATTGCGTCTCCTCGGGCAAACAACCGGCGCGTCCCAGCCTCTCCCCCCTGCGTCGCGGCCGACCCGGCCCACCGCCGTTTACTACTATTGGAGCAATAATCTCGAAAAAGGGTTAACGTTATGGGGATACCCGCTGTCGTGTCTAAATTGCGGGATGCGTGCTTGCAGCTCCGGGGGGGGGCGAGGCGCCCAGTGCCGTGTTGTTGTTATTCTACGTTGTTGGTGTGGACTGCTTTGCTTTTCCTCATTCGCCACAGGTCCCCCCGGTCTGCGTGACGAAGAAAGACAGTCCCCCGCGTAGTCTTCGTCCCATGTTGGGTTAATCTAATCTTCCCCCCTGGAGGACATCACTTTTCGGCCACTGCAGTGAAAATCCGGCGCCGGGCACCCTCGTCAAAAGCCCCCCCCCCCCCCCCCCCCCCTTCTCCGTGGCTGCTCGTCCGGACCTGAAACACAAACGGCAATGTGCCCCTGGCGCTACAGAGCTTCGCAGCGTGATGATAAAAAAACATGACTGGATAAACTGTACTGACTGGCAATGTGCAGGTCGTTTCGTGGTTTCGACAAGGGGATGATTCGAGTCCTTCAGTTCCTCTAGTCAGGACCTTCGCGCAAACATGCTGCTTGGCAATTCGAGAGTGTGTGTCCTGGCTGGCACCCTAGCTCTCTCCACGAGTGACGTTGGGAGTAGCGCAGAACTTACTACGTAGAGTCGCAGTTAGATCAGATCTGCGCAGCACTGCATTTTGGGTTCCGAGATGCTTCTCGGCCTCCCGTAAGCTAAAAGGGATTCGGGCACGGTGGACACGACACTTGAACGATTCCGATTGGCCGGGACGGGGCGTCGGTGATCGTCATCCTCGCCCCCCCCCCCCCCAGGAATGGCCAGAGTCTGGTGCTCACTCCCCTCCCCTACCGATGGATTGTGTCACCCAAAGTGGCCCATCTCCATTCCCTCGACAGGCCACATACGCTAGGGGATTCGCACCACTGCCAGAAACACGTGCTTGCGTTACGAGTAAAGAGCGGCGTTGGAAGGAGGGAGAGCACGGGGGGCCAACGAGAGCGCAGTACCAGGAACCGACGAGCCGTCGTTTACTTGGCGGCCGGTTCTTGACTCAATCAAACACACGCCCGTCACGGGGGTCCGTCCCATTGCGGCCGGCGGCCGGACCCGATTGCCCTTTCAATCATTTGCGCCTTGACCCATTCTTGCAGCGCCTGGGCCGGATGTGGAAAACAGGCGCCAGTTGCTGTCAACATGCAACAGCCCATGGGGGGGGCCGAGATGGCGGGAATGGGGAAATACTGAACCGTCTTTCCTCTCATCTCGGATGCTCGCGTGAGAATTTGTGGAGAGGCTTACTACTGTGGCCCTCTGGCCGTCCAGAAGGGAATCATCTCCGGGTGAAACGAGACCATATCTTGGGGGGGCAGTATTTTTTTTCTAGGCCTGGGCCTGCATACTGAACAAGATTCTGTCAACCCCTCCTCTGGCCTAGGCATTAAAGGAACGCACAGTCGGATGGGGGCTTGTACAATGTAGTACTGTAGAAAGGAAGCAATAGGAAATAGGCTGGTCGCGCGATGAATGCTATGAATGCTGCTTTTAATCAGCTTGAAACGCCCACGCCGTGCATGGGTCATGGATGATGGCGCCAATTTCTTACCAAGGGGGGGGGGGGGGGGGACTGCGGCAGGCTTGGCCTCTTTCGAGCCGCTCTGGGAAGAAACAAGGCCGGGTTTTAATGGCCACGCGCTGGCGGCAAATATGATGGATGCCGTACGTCACTCCCAAAGAGTCTCGGCAGTACGTGGCGGCCTCCAACGCCGCATTTTCTTCGCGCGTTGTTGTGCTCGGTGCCCGCTCATTATGCGGGTTTCCGTGACAACTGTGGCGAATCGAGTCGGCGAGCTGGAAAAGCCGCTCGTCTCGGTCGTCTCGTGCTTGTTGGGTAATCGACCAATCCATGACTAGGTAGGGAAGAGACGGCGGTGCCGCTGGGCAATGGTGGCCATTTGCAGCCGCATGGCGGCGCCGGGATAGACCAGGCATCGGCCCGGGTCTCGACGGCAGAGAACATGGCAGGTGTCGGGGTCACGGCCGTGCAGCGAGCCCGGAGTAACGGCGCGCTCACCCGTCGGGCCGTCAGCACGCCGGCGGAAAGGAAATTAAGCTTGACGTCTGCCATCTCTAGTGTCGCATTCGGTTATGAGCCGTTTACTCTCGATGAGACACGCCGGCCCACCAGGGCCGGCAAATCCCCTTGGCGAGTGGGTTCCCGCTGTCCAGCATACGCAGTACGTCGTTTCCTCCTCGCCCTGCGGATCAGCAGCATCTCTCCCTCGTGTCTGTACGCGTCTTTGTGGCGCTCATCCCCACTTCCTATAGTACGCGTATATGCCCCGAAGACTGTGTCTGCAATCTCCGGCTTTAGCTCCGCTTTGCCCTCTAGCGCGGACGCCGGACTAGGCTCTGGGGCCGAACCCGGTGTTTGTGACGGATCGGTTAGGGTTGGTGCGCTGGTGTCTGGAACAGCCGGTGGCTGTGGCGGAGATATTGATGTATATATATATATATATATATATATATATATATTATAGATCTAATAAACCCCCACAAGCGGTACAGTGAAGCTCACCTGGTACTATTGGACAATATCCCGATACGTAGAAAACTGATACGTTGTACCTCTTACAACTGGCCGCGGCCAGCGAGGTCGCTGGCGAGCGTCGAGTGAAGCCATCTCCGTGCAGTCAATATGACTCAAAGGCGCGAGGTTTTCGACGAGTCTGGCAGAGCTCAATGGGGCTTCGTGGGGCTGGCAAGTTACATGTACTCACCCCGTCGTGGACGCGACATTGATGCAAGACTCAACAGGACCCTCATCGCCGGAAACCTGCCCGGCCTGCGCGGCAAGTGAACAGGGCCATCGTTGCTGCGCTTGCTGTGGATGCTACAGGTATCCGTGGGTTATCAAACCCATTGTCGCTGCGTGGCTTGTCCGCGAACCCGCCCGACCTTCTTCATTAATACCTACATGTAGCAATAGTTGACGTCAAGCCGCGGCTCAGCAACGATTGTGTCGTCGGTGCCTTTCCGGCGCCCAGACATCTGCGCCATGGATGAAGCGAAGTCGGAATTTGGCAGTTACCCTGTGTTTACTGTTGGATGTTTTCTTCGGTATTAAGCTCAAGATGGAGATGTGGCACAGGTCAGAGGTTCTACGTGTCGGGTTTATACGTATCGCTTTATCATGTGCACGGGTACCGGGTGAACTGCACCTGACCGCTTATGGGGGTTTGCCATTTGGAGCAATACTTTACATCAATACATAGCATTGCCCAACATGTGCCACCTCTCCATCTCTTAACGCAGAAGACACCCGATAACGCGGAGTAACGTTGGGTCTGACCTCACTTCGGCCATGGTGGCGTACGCGACTTTTGGGCCAAGACCCGGCAGCCTTTGGAGAACCGAGGTTTTATGACAGATGCAAACCAGGCTTTTGGCTAAAATCCCCGAGTATGCACGGTGTGTTACCGCGAAAGTATCCTACCTACTGCCTCAGTCATGGAGTAATAGTGTTGCTATAGTACTAGTTCAATAGTGTTTTCATGGCAATGAGGACGGCTTAAGGACAAGTCCAAGAGAGGCCGCCCCGTTGATGGCGTGAGGTCACCTCAACACCGCACCACCAAAGGCCTTGTTTCTCAACCGCCCGCTGTAGCTTTGACCGGCCATCCTTATTGATATGCCAACACTATTGACCAAAGACTACAAGTAAACCTCGAGGGTTTTTTTAACGTAGGATCTGTATCATGATAATTGGTGATTACAGAGTCGGAGGGTCGATGCCTCTAGAGCCAGCCATTTTGAACATTGGCCTAGGAGGGCATGTGGCTGCAAGTGCTCCCGGTCGTCTGCCCATGGACAGAAAACAGAACAAAGCGCCGCAAGGGACATCGAGTACTATACTTGATGCTCAAAAGTCACTTGGCAGCCTGGCGTACTTACCGAACGCACAAGCGCCACTTGAGCCCGAGTTCGTTGCGGAAAGCACTGCTACCAATCCGCGATGACGGGATTTCTGGACGCAGAGGCTATCGCCACCAAACGGTACAACTGAAAAAGCCGATGGATTCATCGGTCGAGTTTCGTCGCCTTCGTGTGCGTGTGTGTGTGTGTGCGTGAATGGTCTCGAGGAGAGGTGAAAGAAAAGGAAACCGATTTACCGAGCGCCGCCGCCATATTACAAGAAAGAGGTCGCGTGGCAGAAGGAGACTTATTACAGCAAAACCAGAGGTTCTGGTTGAACCAATGCCGGAAGCGCCTGGAGTTTCGAGAAACATCACTCTGATGGTTCGGCCGAGACGCAGAAGAACAGGAGCACAGCCAAGATAAGATATATGCCGTCGTCGCTGCTACTATCGCCGTCGCAGACATGCGCGCGAAAGACCCAAAGTGAAACCCAAGTTGCATAACGGGCTTTGCGGGGAGACCCCCGCGCAGGGATCTCTTGACTCGTGAGGCAAACTCTAAAGAGGCACATAGGACGATTTGACTGCCAATGTTGTTAAGCGACCGTAAGGGGGGCTGTTAACGTCAAACTGCTGCGATATATCTTGGCGCGATACCTTATTGATATATTAGCCGCCTATAGTCTATAACCGCGCCAAGGTATAATATAGTATGTACTAAATCCCACTCTGTACCGGGCGTCGTTTTTTGCCTCTAGGAACTCAACCCACTCTGTCTTTGTTTTTATTCGCTGTCGCCCCGGCTGATTTTACTCTTCACTTCATCTTTTCTACTACACCATTGTTCCATTCACAATCTCCGACGCAAAGGCTACATACAGCTTCGAGAGATATTAGACAACCTCAAGATATACACGCAACTGCATAGCAACCATGAAAGCCAGCGTCATCTCGCTCGCCATCGCCCTGACTAGCGCGCTGGTCGCTGCAAGCCCTCAGACAGGCACCCAGGCCTGCGCACAGAAATGCGAAGACAACTGTCAGGGCAAACAACAAGTATGTATTATCCAAAGTGCTGCCCAGTCGACTCACGGACTCGGACCACGTCTGTTTGTGCCCGGTCAGGCGTTTTTCTCCTAACACGCTAAACAGGGATCCGGATTTTCGAGTATTTGTGACGAAGAGACTGGAGCTCTCAAGAATTGCTTATGCTCAAACAGTTTCAACAACCTGCCATTCTAAAGACAGACTGCTACCCAGGCCTCGCCGGGCTGGCCAGGGCTTACTCTCGCAGGCCGGACGCTGTTCCGCTCCGCCAAGCATGGCAACTGCCACAGGAGGCAGTCCCAGTGTTTTAGTTATGTAATTAGCACTATGCACATGTAGAGCAATGCAGACGACTTCTTCGGTTTCACCCCAGCCTTGCCCTGGCCTCGTCCGGGTTATCGGCGCTCACCCAGCTCGCCATTGGCCAGAGGGTGACGGCCCGGACGCAGGTGCCCCGGAATGGTTGGTAGGCAGGCGATCCTCTCATTTCCGGTTTTGGAATAGGTCGGGCACGATTACCGCTGGTCAGTGATGGTCATAATCTGGGGTAGCGGCGCCGGCGCGTTCCGCACCTCGACTGCGACGCGGGTGTCGTGGATACGTCTGTCGAACATCTTAAAATCGAAGACGCCTTCCAGCTCGCGGCGAATGTTGGCCAGTTGCTCGTGCGCCTTGAGGATCTCGTCGGGCTTGTTGTCCTGGTGAACATGGACCTTGATCAGGAACATCCATCGCCGCCCAGGATCGGCCGGTGACATGGTGTCCCAAGGAGCCGTCTGCGTGAGGGGGCCGTTGTCGCCGTTCATCTGAAGAATGTAGTGTCTCGAGAGGCAGAACTCGACGTCGTCTCTGAAGAATTGATACGTCTCCTCAACAGCCTCGCTCTTGAACCTGCGATGCGTTTAGGTCTCGTCGAGCGTCTGCTGGTAAAACAGCACCACCTACTGGTAATTGTTGTCTCTCATGACCGACATCAAGTTCTTTTGGTCCCAGATCTCCGTCTTCTTGCGCTGGGTGACGGAAGAGCGGTTCTGGGGCGGGTCGGGGAAGTCAGTCCACCGAAGGGTGCCGGAGCGCGCGTTAAAGTCCACCTCCGGGGCGGTCGGGCCGAAGTCTTTATCCTTGAACACCTCATAGCGAGCTTGGAGGATGTAGGATTGCCGACTCAGTTGCTGGTGCAGGTCCTTCCACAGCATTTGAACGTCCTTTCGCGGCGTCTTGGCGATGGAATTCTGGTTCGAGATCCCGCCCGGTTTGGCCGGGCCCTTGAAATAGAGCACGCGATGGAGGCTCTGCCAGGCGGGCATAGCACAGAGACCACCCAAGACAGAGCAGGCTGCCTGGACATCATCGTCGTCGACGAGCGTTGTTAGAAAGAGCTCATACATGGCAATTGACGCTTCGATGAACGTTGGGCAGAAGCGTAGCAGAAAAGAAGTGCTTGAAAAATCGGGTTCGATGTGCAGCCGAGGAATCGTAGTAGTAAAGGTGAAGCTCAATGAGCACAAAGTCAAGGTACCTAGATACTCGGAGTTCTGAGTCGGCAGTAGCCAACTCCACGCTGAGTAATCCTGATGTGGCTTGGTTCGATGTCACGTGAATGCCCGTCACCGTGCGTGGCTGTTCACGCGCGTGGTCGCGGTTTCAATTCAATTCAATTCAAGCAGGAAGGAGCGACACTACACTCTGCCCCACCAGAGATCGTAGCTTCCTTTCGTCGGCCTGACTGAGCTGCAGCTGTTTGCGGCGTCATGCGAACTTCTTTCTTATTGAAATTCAACAACCGGACAGTTTCTGTTTTTCTGGCATTTCAATCGACAAATACTACTCGAGCAATGTCGTCGTCCAACTCCTCAACCGCTAAGCGGAAACAGAGAGACTCGATCTCGCCGCCGCCGGTCAAGCGCAAAGTCCAGAGTGGCACGACCAGTGAGTGATGCTCTACAGCCACGGAGTGCACGATTGCTAACAATTCTTCAAGAAAGTGCAGTCGCAAACTTCTTCAAACCTCAATCCCAGAAACCCAAAGACCGAACAATCTGGACAGAACGGGCCCCGAACGATGACACCCCCGCAACTCTGCTTGTCGGCCGCTACGAACCGGAGGGTACCCCTGCCGAATCCGAAAAGAGGAGGAAGGTTGCCGCCTTTGACCTGGTATGGTAGTTGTGACGACTGTATCTGATACGGACGAGAGTGATTGACGCGTCTCGCCCCAGGACTCGACCCTGATCACAACAGCATCTGGCAAGAAGCACGCCGACGCTGCCGCGGACTGGAAGTGGTGGCACGCCACTGTCCCCGGCAAGCTGAAGGACATGTACAACCACCAGGGGTATGCAATTCCTTCGGCATTTTTTCTGGTAACTCGCTGACTTTGCCAGGTATCGCATCGTGGTGCTCTCCAACCAAGCCGGCCTTGTCCTCCACGCCGACCCGAAAGCCAAGACCCCGAAATCAACCAAGGACAGAGTCTCCGCATTCAAACAAAAGGTCAACGCCGTCTTGACGCAGCTCGATCTTCCTATAACCGTGTACGCTGCTACGGAGAAGGACATTTACCGGAAGCCACGGCCAGGAATGTGGCGAGAGCTTTGCGACGACTACGACCTTTCCGCAGACGTCGACTTGAAGCAGAGCATTTTCGTCGGCGACGCGGGGGGTCGCATAGCTGCATCCAAAACCGCCAAAGACTTCAGCTGCTCCGATCGAAATTTTGCCGACAACGTCGGCATCGAGTACAAGACTCCAGAGGAGTTCTTCCTCGGCGAGAAGCCGCGCGACTTCGTCCGAGAATTCGACATTGTTCACTACCCATACCCAGAAGACACGGGGTCTTCTGGGTCGCACGTTCTTTTTGAGAAGAAGAATAAGCAGGATATTGTTCTATTCTGTGGCCCGCCTGGCGCCGGCAAAAGCACGTTTTTCTGGAAGCACCTCAAGCCATTGGGATACGAGCGGATCAACCAAGATATTTTGAAGACGTCAGTTTGCCTAGGCCCTTGGCCGGATATGCATCGAGTCGCTGACAGGGTTGCAGTCGAGAAAAGTGCGTTCAAGCTGCTAAGGAATTCTTGGACGATGGTCAATCCATCGCAATCGGTCGGTAACCCGGAATTCCACCCACGGATATCAGCTACTGACAGAAGCCAGACAATACCAACGCCAGCCCCGATATACGAGCCGTCTGGGTTGAACTAGCAGAAAAGAAGAAGGTACCCGTCAGATGCGTGTGGTTCAAGACACCGCTGCATATTTGCGAACACAACGACGCCGTGCGGTCCATGAACAAACCCGTAGGCTACGACCCGTTCCTGCGGCAGCGACGCCCACTGATTAGTCTGCAGCTCAACCCCGAGTCTCGCACTGTACTGCCCAAGATGGCCTTCAACGGCTTCAAGTCACGTTTCAAAGAGCCAAAGGTCAAGGAAGGCTTCCAAGATATCACCGAGGTCGAGTTCGCCTTCCGAGGGACCAAGGACGAGCACGAGGTGTGGGCCAAATACTGGCTTTGATCGACTAGGTCCTAGGTCCTTTCGGATGGCTTTCACTTCCCCTCTGCTTTACGAATATGCCAATCAGGCCGTTGAAAACAACTTTCTACTAGAGTGTTATTACCTTTGCTCGTGGCTTGAGGGCGTCACGTCGAAGAATATCGTTTCAACAAGCCCGTTACAGACACAGTGGCGCTCTTCCCAGCTTGTCTCAACCTTTGAAGCGTTACTTTCTAGCAAACTGGGTTTCTTTCCACAGATGGGCATAGGCCATTCGATGAGTTCATAGAGAGGAGTCGGCGTGGAGGCCATTTTCCATGGTCTCCTTTTTGTGCGTCATACCGGGTATGCACTATTTGCGGATTGCAAAACTGCATTCTTACTGGGGACGCGTGGCCAGAAACCAATCATCAGCCTGTTTTTCGGAGCAGGCTGATTTCGTCATATAGATACCCCAATGGCCCGGAGCTCGTACGAGGCGCTGTTCAGCCTCAGAGCCGTGTGGTCCTGATGATGTAACACAGCGCGCTGTCGTTTGAAAAAGAGAGTCGAGCTGTTTCACCCTGCCTTGGGCTTGGCCTACCCGATACCATACTACTCGGCCCACGCCCACCTATCACTCACATGTCGCCAACATGGCGCCTTGAGACGTCGCTGAGTATTAGCGGATTACCATCAAGGACGCCGGAACCATGTGTTCGTCGGCGGATATCAAGGAAGAGGCGGGAGGCCAAACTCGCATGGGCCCAGAGGCTCTTTATAGGCGTTGCATCATTTCCACATTCCCGGGACACTTGCCGGGATACGGCGCACACTTGGCTCCAGGTCTATGCGTCCCAACCCAGCATTGACCCGGCTGGTTGTGCCGCGATGCCGCGACGGTGCCGTGATAGCCGCGAATAAATGTCATAGCATTAGAGTTTGCGGCATTGTGCAGGAGATCTACCAAGATCGGGCGGAGGCGCTTGCGATGACAGATCGTCCTAATTATTTTTAAAGTTTCCGGGTATGTCACGATATACTAAGCTTGACAAAAGCTAGTTATTCGCAACGATAGCAAGGCAGCTAGCTCCTCGCGAGACAGGTATGGTGCTTGTGTGTGCGAGCCAGCGTGTAAGCAGGTCGGTAACAGCGTCGACCCGGCAATGTACTCACATAGACGGTCCACTTGGAACTACAGACTCAGACGCCCAAACTAATAACATAATGCCGTATGGAGTAGTTAGAGCGATACCGGCGATGTGTCATTTACACGAATCAACAGCTCGCAAAGCAGCCTGTTCTCAACTTTGGTGCTAGAGCATTACAAGCCTTTGGGATACAGGAAGCGGGAAGACGTAAAATATGCTGGACCATCACGAAGAATACGAAAAGTCAGGTACAGTGGGAAAAAGTTGCGAACCAAGCCATGAGGTTTATATTATAGATACATGGTCCCCATGTCTATATGTACAGTGAACGGCCAAGAGGCCAAGCGGTGAGCATCAGCTCAGACAACACAGAAAGTGAGTCTGTAGTTCGCCCGCGGTCTCCCGCGGGACAGAAGAGCTACGCACAACAGCACGTCTCAGCGCGCGGGGGCCGCAGCCGAGAGCGGCCGCAACCGAGGAGGGGGCGCCGCCTAGCAAGCCTTGACGGAGGTGAACTTGCAGGCGTCGGAGGCGCCGGTGGAGATCTTCTTGGGCTCGTTGCCGGGGGTGGTGCCCTGGAACTCGGTGCAGATCTCCTTGACGGAGGTGGCGCAGGTGCCGGTGATGGAGGAGGTGTCGCCCTTGTTGGAGTTGATGCCGGTGATCATCTTGCCGTTGTAGGCCTTTACGTTCTTGACGACGACGTTGCGCTCGCCCATGGTCTTGCAGTTGCCGCAGGAGCGGTACAGCTTGCCGAAGTCGTGGGCGGTGAAGCCGTCGATGGTGACGGTCCCGAGGCCGTTGTGCTGGATGACCTTGTCCTCGGCGCCGCGGGCACCACTGACGGATATCATTAGTACCGGGGGGGTGGAGGTTATCATTCCCGGGTGAGGGCACCCGAAATCGGCGGAAAAGAGAACTCACCCGCCAATGACGCTGGCGTCGCCGTCGCCCTTCATGGTGAGGGCGTCCTCGCAGACGGCGGTCCACCAGACGTTCTCGATGGTGCAGGAGCCCTTGCAGTGGACGCCCTCGATCTGGTCGGTGCCGATGATGGCGTTCTTGAGGGTGGCGCCGTTCTCGAGAATGAAGACGGCGTCCTTGTCGCCGCCCTCGGCCTGGCCGGTGCACTTGACGCCGCGGCCGTACGTCTTGAGGCCGCCGTCGAAGGTGCCGGAGACGGACTGGGGGGACTTGAGGGTGACGGAGCCCTTGGAGGCGGGGATGGGGAAGGTGGCGCGCTTCTCGACGGCGCCAAAGTTGTTGGGGCCGGACTCGGCGCCCGGCGCGGCGAGGACGGCGGTGGCCGAGACGGCGGCGATGACGGCGGAGAACCTCATGTTGGAATTATCGGAAATAAGTGGTTTGGGAGGGGGGTGGGGGGTATGAAAACACAGAAAACGCTTGAGAGTTGGCGAACCCGGAAGATGTTCTAGCAACGAATTAACAAACCACCAGGGCTAAGGAACGTGAATAGTTGGATCTGTAAACGGTGGCTGTAGCGGAAGATGCTGACGAAGGTGCGGAGGAGAGAAGGGGGAGGAGTCAGAGGTGTTCGGCCCATAGCAGCCTTCTTATATATCTACCTAGGTAGATGTGAATAGACAGGTATGGGTCGATACGGATACTTGTTGGAACCCTTTAGTCTCCCTCTCCGTTCGACATTCCCGCAGCAGTCGCCCCAACCCCGGGTCGCCACCGCGTGGCCAAGACGTCTACGGTGGAACCGGGGCGGCGGAAACACCTCGCAGCTGATGCGGATAGAGTGTTCAAGCTTCTGCCCCCCCCCCCCCCCCACCAAAATGCAGCACACGGTCCTTGCTGCGGCCCTACGCGGTATCCAACCTGATGGCGCAGAGCTCGTTCAGGGCGGCTGGACGAGGGTGGGGAAGTCGGCGGAAAGGGTCGTTCCAAAATGATTCATCTCGGATAAGCTCTCCGCCCTTGCCTATATGATCCTCACTTATATGAAATCGTGCGCTTTGGTGAACCCGCCCGCGGAGGCTGCATGCGGCGCACACCCGCACGTGGTGCGCTGAAAAGAAGCGGATTCCACGACGACGGGGGGGGGGGGGGGGGGGGACAACGCAAAAAGCTGCTTCGAGGTTAATTCCGTGACATGGGGAGCAGAGCTCCTGAGATGAAGGCAGACATTGACCACAAGCCACGGCCGGAGGAACTTGCCCATAAAGGTGCCTCTCGTGATGCCAAACCGATGCGTTCACTTGGACCGCCTGAGATAATACCATTTCGGACCAGAGGCCGGCGCCGTCTTCCCCTGGTTGACCATGAAACAGACGAGGGGGGCCCGGCGCGGCCTGATTACTTCGTACGTATGCCATGTGGACAGAAAACACGGAGGCGTTCAACTCGTATCGTTCATCTCTCTAGCAGGATCAGGGATTTAGGAGAATCCCACAGTGTACGGGGTGGGGGGGGGGGGGCTTTCGGACTTGAGGAGTTGCGCGGGCGAGATAAGAAGAGAGGCGTCGGACAGAATCCGCAGTGTTTGCGGCGCTAACGCGCACCGGAAGAGGTCTGATTGGACGACGCCCCCGTCCCGGCGTAATTAATTCATAACCGATTCGAGACGGGACCAACGCCGACTGGAATATGACTCGTCACCTTTGGCCGTCCTGAGAGATTCCAGGGCTGGACGGGCGGGTGGACGGCCCCTTGGGGAAAGTTACTGGGCTCTTTTTTTTTTAATTTTTTTTTTCTCGTGGTCAAACGAGCTGTCTAAACGACGCCGGCAGTATTAAAGTCCTAAGCTTTCTGGTGTGATGCCTTGCCAAAGGTCGAGCTTTTGCTCAGGTAACTTCTTCATCGGCCTCACTGGTCTGGTAAGAGGCAGACTTCCCCCATCACTCTTCCGCATGCCCCCAAACATTCAAAGACGGATCTCGGATGAATGGCGCTTCGAATTTGGGGCAAGTCCGATATCATCCCCGAAAACCACCAGCATGGCAGTGTGCGGTGAAGTCGCAGTTCCGTACCGCGAAGTCTTGAACAAGGACAAGCAGTAGACAGCCCCCCCCCCCACCACTGTTTCTATGTTTGTTGACTTGAATCAGTGTGCCCGGGATACCGCTGGCACCAAAGATGAATTTGGGCAAACGCAAGCGGTGCCCGCGGCTCCTCGACAAGGGAGGAGGCCGGCTTGTGTTGATCGGATCCAACGTCGGGCTCTCGGACTCTACGATCCCCATCTGATCTTCAATCGTGCACCATGTGACGTACTCGCTCCCTCTGAAGTCGGCATGTGCGCTGCCAACATGCTCGGTACCAATTCTGCGGGTAGGGGCGAAAAGGGAGTCGGTCAGAATCCACGCTCGTTGCACTAGTATTGGGTTTGTAATGCCGTCCCATTCGCTTCTTGCCGAACTATGATGCACCCCTATGTGAAATATGTGACCGGGCGAGCGTGGAGCTGTGCCCCTGCGGCCCGGCTGACGAGTGACGACATATCGTATTCATCGACCCCTGGTCCATAGAAGGTCATATCATAATAGTACCTCCTTCGTACGCGCCCCCGTCCAAACGCGTAGCCGGTCTCCAGCCAGGTTGTATTTTCCACCAATGGAGGGGGACCAACTCCGTGGGGTTTTTTTTTGCGATTTCCAGAAAAAGTCCCACGGGGTCGCGATTCGCTGCCGAGACAATCTGGCAAAGGAGCTGCCAAGAGTTTCTTCCATATGATGCCAAGGATCTTCGGTATCCATAGATCGGCACACTTGTGGGCAATAAGATGGCCGAGACTCGCGGTCCAACTGGGAGACAATGTTGGGTTTGTTTTTCTCTGCAAAACGCCATGAACACTTCTGTTCAGACGTCTTTCCTCCTCGTCTGTGTATCCCAAGATATCGGCACGCCAATCTGAGGAGTTGAAGATCCATCGGCCCCAGGTCCGGACGCTCCAGGAAGCTTTCTCTGGAACCGAATCGGCCATGGAGGGTTTCCCGAGCCGCCGTCGGGGATGATTTCTGAGCCCCCCCCCCCCCCCCCGGAGAGACAAGAGTCTGGCCAAGGCGCTGGGCTCTGGCTGAGGGTCACGGGTGGATCATATCCCCCCCCCCCCCCCCCCTACGTGAAGCCCACCCCGAGATTGCGCCCTAAATGGGCACACGTGTCGGCCAGAATGCAATGCGATCACAAGTGGGCGCCGGGCTTCTAGACCACCAAGCCCGGGCTCGCGGACGTTGGGGCTGAAGTTGCGATCAACGAACGGTTCGAGCATGTTTTCCCCTTTTCTCCATACGCTGCTGCATCATCCCCTTCGTCATGCCTGGTAATTCCCCGACGCGCGCCCGCCTTTATCTTAAATTACATCGCTGCGGATGCCGGAGGCTATCCGCCGCCGGGCCCATGTAGAAGTCAACAAAGACCTGTTCTATCAGAAAGTGCTCCGTTGCCGTTCCGTCTACGGGGTATCGAGATTGACCATCTCAGTTGACAACCTGCTCGCAGTTTACGAATGCTTTGTAGGCTTTTTTTTCTTTCTTCATTATCGACACACCCCGGCCCCTCATCTTCGTCATGGCGCGCCCCGTCCACGCCGCCTTGACTACAACTGTAACCCTGTCCCCACGACCCTACCACGCCCACTAACGGGCATTAAGGTCTTTATTGCAAGGATTCTTTGGCTATGGTCCTGGGTACAGAGACGAAACATGTCATCTTTGCTCTCTCTTGATCGGACTGCAGGTGTCACCGCGCCGGGAGTTGGGCACAGCGATTGCGACATTGCATCTGACTGTAGAGGGCCCACCTAAGAAGGAGTCAGTTGGACAGACCATGCCCATGACGATCATCGTGGCGGCAGCTCGAAGGAACTACTAACTTGGAGGTGAGAGTTTGACGGAGACCCGCCCCTCTTCCCTCTCAGCAGAGAGATGAGAAACCCTACTCTGCATGCCTTGATGGGGCGGATGTTTGCTTCCGCTGTGTACAACTTCCCGAACGCAATGAGCCTTATGCGCTGTCTTTTTGTCCCGTTTTAATAATATGGAGCACAGCGCTGGTGTGACGACTGTGGTTCGTCGTCGCCGCCGAGAGGCATCACTGACTCGAAGAATAAGGGGCGCTCGACAATGGATGGAAGACGGATACACAATCATGCTGTGATGATGGGACAAAATGCGGACCCACGCTTTTGCGTGTAGTCTTTGGACTTGTATGTCTTGTCACGACACATCCCCCGTGCGCTTTCTGGGCTGACCGACTCCGTGGGGATGGCAATTGAGGGTCGGCGCGTGAGGTAAGGGGCAAGTGACAGAAGCAGCCGTCTGCAAAGCTTCTCAGACACCATGTCCTTTGGAAATTATCACGTGCTATGCCTCCTTACTCGTGAACCATGTACCGCGGCCATGTCGCCCAGCAGAGAACCGAGGCCAGGGGCAGTGTGGCGAGGTAGCGTCTCTTGACTTAATCTATCAACACAAGTATTGTTCCGTCGTAAGAGACTAGTGGTCTTGTTGATTCATAAGAGAAACAGCAAGAAAGAAGCTATGGACAAAGTTCTCGATTGCTGGAGCCGGGCCAGGGTCGGATGGGCAGCCATCCATCCCCGTGATCTCCGGATATCAGCCCGCTACGTGGTCTCGACAAGGCTTAACCGGAGCCACGTAAACAAAACCAGTCAACTACATTTCATCTTCCAGGCTACAAACACTGGCCATTCAAACGTATCGATAATCTGCCGGTCGTCAAAGAACCTATCTGCACTCAAGCTCATCTCCGACCATCGGCTTGAATTGAATATCATGTAATGGTCCTTTTTACTCCTTCTCGATCTTGTCTCATGTCGATTAATCAGGTGTCACTCAATTTTACAAGAAAATGACCGGTTTTCTTCACCTGCCTCTTGCCAGACTCTATAGTAGAGATGGCCTATATAGATCCTGTTGGACAAAACATGGCCATGCTTTGTTTCCGCAACATCTCGATCGCACGATGACACTGAGAAGAGTATCAAATTACTTTCGCTCCAGCTTCCTCTCGAGATTCCTCTCGCCGGGCATGTACAGACTTCGCAAGGTCCCATGAGAGTAACTGATCGGGCATGCGAGATGGCAGGTTTGTTATGCAGACAGCTCCATCGCGGGTAGAGAGAGTGCAGAAATATTGAGCCAAGAAGCGCGCTTTTGTTTTGGTTCTCATACTCTTTCGCAGTGCGCGCGCCGAGGTAGGAGAGCGGGGAGAGGAGCGGCGTCCCTTCAAATCTTCCATGTACCAAAAGGGCCAGTGGTTCAGACTCCTCTTTCAGCCATGTGCTAAACTCGGGTCGTGTGCCAAGTTTCGCGGGCCGTTTCTTGTCACACATTGGCGTCAGGTTTTCCTCAAGGCGCCACGCATTATTTGAGCCTGTCCGTCGACTTGGAAACCCTGGGTCTGTGTACTCGACGAGTCTTTCAGCGGATATACCTAGTCTTGATTGATCCTTCATGAATTAAACATCAATCCCAATAGACGTACCTGAACTGATGAAGACCCTATTATTTCGGAACAATGTTCGTGGTTGCGTTGATCAAAATCAAGATTTTCAAGGAGGTTACTGGATGCAACCAACCGTCCGACCGTACGAGCATCGACCTTTTCTTCTTCGTCCATTCAGACTTCTGGTCTGGTTCCAGGACATCTTCCAGGAAATCAAACAGAACAAGGCCGGAGGGCTCGAAAATCCACACGCGGGAGGAGATGATAGTATGTAAATTTATTCCCCGGACCGCGCTGTTATACCAATTATGCCAACACAACTGTGTCGGCAGTTACACGTACCAATCCAAGGCACGGTAATCCTCCAAAACCCTAATCAAGTCCTCGGGCCAACTAGAGAATTAGAGGACAGTTTCTGATACAGAGTCCAAGGATCGATGGCTCTGAGCAACTACGACTGTGTTGCAACGGGATGAAACTCTACTTGAGCCCACGGGTTAAGCAGCGACTGGACTGGACCCAATGGTCAATGAAACAAATCTCTTTCAATAACTTATGGTATATTTTCAAGCCCGGACAGCAAGTCAGACGTCTTGGAGACATTCAGGTTACAGGTACAACCATGAGATTTGATATCAAGCTCGTTTAGAAGAAACTGGTGAAGCTAATCAACACACTCAGGTATCCAGTTGTGAAAGTAACAGGCTTTCGTAAGGCATGGCCAACGGGAAGCCCTTCAGAGTTGCATGCGTCCAAAAAGTTGAAGGAAGAGGGTTGGTCTAAAGGCTCATTATCTATTGAGTGCTTACACTTCCAAGTTGACTCAAATTGGAAGTGCAAGCTTTGCAGCGGCTCTCGATGATGCCCTCAACCCTTGAGGGGACGCAATGCCTGCAGAACAGGCTGCGCAACGGTACTCTGGCAGTTGGAGGATGCCGATACAAGCGGAAGAAGGATGAGTACGTTACATGTCACTTCAGCACCTCGCGATGAACTCAATTGACTTCCGAAATAGGTAATGCCGATCAGATGTCTCAGATATCCGTCAGTCAGTCAGATATGGGCCCCTGGGGTTCAGTCAGTCAGATATAGGGGGGTCGGCCTGACTGACTGATCGGGTTGTAGCGCTAAATTTGAGAGATTATGATTCGGTCCAGTGTATGGCACTTTTCAGATCTGGAAGTCCAAAGGGGGAAAAGCTTCAAGTGGCTTACTGATGTTCCCTTGGAGTTCTACAAGAAGTCAAGCGATCTTCGCCAGAAACTGGAGGAATGAGGCGAGGACTTTGAAAAACTGTCGAATCGCAAGACGACGACGGCTCGTCTCAAATACAAAGTGTTGGCATTGGACGGGAATCAAGAACAGGTAAGAACTCACTGGTTTTTGACGACCCTGAGGTGGGGAGCCATGACCATTTTCGAACATTGGCTGATGGATATATATGTTGTCTGATTCTGAAGTCATCATAGACTTTGAACTTGTGTGCATTCACCAGGAAGAACGATAGCAAGCCAAATATGGGGTTCAAAGGGCATTTGATAGCCGAATACGTGGAGGGCGAGTTCCAAAGGTCTATAACCAGTGCCATCTGCGATAGTCCAGGCTTCTGCAGCAACGATGTCACATTTAATGACTATCAGGTTGACGAACAAGTACGCTGCGGGGTTGACTACAGCGCAAAGCTTGACGCGGGCGAAGAGGAATCAAGAGAACTGGAAGATTATCGCAAGATTCTTCTGCCTTTTCTGGTCTATGGCTTTGTCTTGAGTACAAGGAGATGGCATCGACTTGCTTCAGGAACCAGGGTACGGGGTTGGGCAGGAATGACTTGTCAACGACGACCACATCAAGAACATAGTGCTGGTATTGAACAAAAGCCACGAGCTGTCGATCAACAGGCGCGAATTGGTGAAGCTGTGAATTTAGTTGGATCTTGTCCAATGAATGTCGGACAGGGCGCGGACGATCCGGATTTGGGAGAACAATATCTTGCGTGTCAAGCAGGTGGCGAGTGATGGTAGACGCATCAAACACGAGAAAGGTGATATGTTGGCCTTCGCCAAGGAGAATTACGGTAAGCTGGACAATCAGACGACCTCATTGTGTGGAACGGGAGGTCAGTTGCCATACTCTTTTGACTTTGATATTCACTTATCAGTACCGCCTGCCTTTCGGAAGCAATGCACCAACATCCAAAAGACAAATCCGGAACGCATTTCAAACAGCCCAACGACTCCGAGTTGAACAGAACCAGGGCATCATGGACGATGATGCCTCTGAAGAAGACGAGCGCAATAACAGGAGAAAAAGTCTAGGAAGCGAAGAAAGGAGCGCCGAAGAGACACTGCTCCAGAGGGAGAGTCACCCACCAGGTGGCTCTACATCAGATGAGGATTCGGACGGAGACGTATTGCCCCAAGGGGGAAGACCAAGAAGCAAAGAAGGGGGCATTAGCACGATGATGTGCCAGCGTGGATATCCCAACCGCCTCTGCCTATATCTGTAGCTCCCCGATGTCTCCGTAGAACTTCCTGACAGATACGCCGGCACCAGGGCACCCACCTGCTATGCATCACATTCATAACTCATGGTTTTTATCAATGCGAGCACTCGCTTGTACATGTACGAGTGCTGGAACAAGTAATAGCTAGCAGCTGCATTGAACATGGCAAATGTACAACTTGGACGTATGCATACCATTTCCGACCCTTCAAGATCCATGGACGAAAGGGGCCACACCGTCTGCACCGTCCAAGCCCTCCGCCCCCAGATGCTCCCCGCAACTCAATGATTTATTTGGTTTTCTTGCCTGTTTTGCGGGCCCCCTCCCGCAAGTTTGGCCGAGCCGGAACAAAAACAAAAACAAAAAAAAAGGCTACCCCGGAACACTTCCAATTCTCCCCCATCGCCCGAGTCAGACCGTGGGACGGGATGATAACGGTCAACCACTCTGCCCAAGGTACACCCCGGTTGAATTTCCCTCCCAGCACGAGTGACGGGGGTTAGTGGGGGCCAAGTATCTCTGGAGAGGGACTCTTTTGCTCCGAGATATCAACAAATGGAATCCTTTTTGTGGGTTTCTGGGTCACATCACCATCGTGGTTACCAGCGTCGTATTAGGATTCGAATTCCCTCGCAGCCGACCACGCTTGGGCTGCATGTGGAACCGAGGAGATGGACGCAGGCGATGTTGTTTTCCCATCCCCGTGGCTGGGATGCTGGTTGAAGCTTCAGTGGGAGCGGTCACTGACGAAGACAGTTTCATGGGCACCAAAGGCGCGTGCATCGTGAAAGGCGTGGTGAAAAAAAAATCAAGTCATTATTGGGGTATAGTGCATTCATTATATACCCTCTTTCATCAGTCAGAGGCCTCTAAGCATTCTTTTTCCTCTTTTTTCTTTTCACCGCCCCGCCAACCCTAAACCTGGGCGGGCTTCCTCTCCTCGGCGTGCTCGGCGTGCCCCATGACGGCCTCGGCGGCCTCCTGCTTCTCGTTGTAGACGACGTCCCTCTCCTCGGCGTCCCTGTTGCCGTACAGGCCGATCTTGTACCAGGGCAGCTCGAAGAGGCGGTCCATGCTCTCGAGCGAGCGGCCGGAGGTCTCGGGCACGGAGAAGAAGACCCAGGTGGCGCCGATGACGGTGATGGCGGCGAAGGACCAGAAGGTGCCCATGGGAGAGATGCCGCCGACGCTGGTGGACGCCAGCATGTTGGGGACGGCGCGGCTGCTGCCGTACTGGCTGGCGAAGTGGAGGGTCATGGAGATGGAGGTGGCGAGGGCGCGGACGCGGAGGGGGAAGAGCTCGGCGGTGAGGAGGTACTGCATCGAGTTCCAGCCGAGGGCCCAGCCGACGCCGGAGATGTAGATCATGGCGATGGCGCCCTCGCTGACGCCCTTGAGGCCCTCGGGCAGGACGAAGGACTCGTCGACGCCGAGCGCCGGCACGTGGGTCAGGAAGGAGGCGATGTAGATCATGGCGACGGACTGCAGGCAGACGCCGATGATGAGGGAGCGCTTGCGGCCGATGACGTCGACGAGGAACAGGGCGCAGGCGACGGCGGAGACGAGCTTGACGACGCCGAAGACGGCGGTGACGAGGAGCGAGGTGTTTGAGCCGCGGACGCCGAGGAGCTTGAACAGGTCGGGGGCGTAGAGGGTGATGGAGCCGGCGCCGGACCACTGGGCGAGGAGCTGGACCATGACGGCGATGTAGAGGCGGTAGAGGTTGCTGGGGACGCAGAACAGCTCCTTGACCTTGCCGTACCAGCTGCTGCCCCTGGTGGCCTCGAGCTCCTCGTGGTGGGCGGCCTGGATGCTGTAGATCTCGCGGGTGACGTACTCGTGGTCGGCGGGGAGGTTGCGCAGGTGGGCCATGACCTCGGTGGCCTTGTCGATCCTGCCCTGCTTGACGAGGAAGCGGGGGGACTCGTACTGGAAGAAGGTCAGGACGAAGATGACGCCGGCGAACATGATGTGCAGCGAGGTGGGCACGAGCCAGCGGTTGTGGGTGTTGTCGCCGAGGTTGACCTGGCAGCCGTAGTTTGTGAAGTAGGCGAGCACGATGCCGAGGTAGACGAAGCCGCTGAAGACGCAGGTGCAGAGGCCGCGGATGGAGGCCGGGGCGATCTCGGCGAGGTACACGGGGGCGACGACGGCGGTCTGGCCGACGCCGAGGCCGGCGATGAGACGGCCGGCGTAGACGGCGCCGAGGCTCCCGTTGTTGCCCATGAAGATGGCGATGCCGATGGCCCAGACGATGCAGAGCTGGCGAGTGGCCCAGATGCGGCCGATCCTGTCGCAGATGAGGAAGGCTCTGGATATCACGCACGGTCAGAGAGACTTGCAGGGCGATAGAAGGGGACAGAGAGAGAGAGAGAGAGAGAGAGAGAGAGAGAGAGAGAGAGAGAGAGAGAGAGAGAGAGAGAGAGAGAGAGAGAGAGAAGACTTACATGAAGGCACCGCCGACGCAACCGAGCTGGACCATGGCGGAGACGTTGGCCTTGATGTTGGTCCGCTCGACCTCGCTGTAGCTGTCGTAGTGGATGAACCTCTGGAAATCCTTGGAGGCGAAGGCGCCGGAGATGAGGCCCTCATCGACGCCACGGGCCGCGCCCATGAGGCCGAAGGAGACGACGGCGAACCATAGCCGCCAGTTGAAGACGCCCTTGGGCTCGCCCAGGTCTCCGAGCTTGAAGATGTTGACGGGCTTCTTGACGCCGCCACCTGCCATTTTGACGGCGGGGGTTTGCAGTAAACGCTCGCACGAAAAGGGAGACCGGAAAGTGTTGGATGGCGGGCTGCTGAAGGGGAGCGAAGAAGATCAAGACAAGGGGGGAGGGAAGAGTGGGCGAGGGGGAGGGACTTGGAGGTATGAACACAACGGTTGAACGGCAAAGACGGCGGACGGGGAGGGAAGGCGAGGAACGAAGCGTTTTAATAGATATTCCAAGTCGGGGGTTCGGAGAGGCAAACGCCCACCACCCTAGATCCCAACTCCACGCGCGTTCCCCCCCGCTTCCGAAGACGACAGCCAGCGGTCAATGCGACGGTGATCCCATGGGTAGAAGGTCATTGAGATTGCCGGGGAAGGGGGGGGAGGAGAGGAAGGGCATCGTGGGAGCTCGTTGAGGGGAAGGGCAATGGACGGATGGAACCCTGGTTACGAAGCCTGTTCAAGGATGGCTGGAGATGGTGGTATGGGGATGAACATGGAGACTCGTGGGGGAGGCGGCCGACAGGGTCATGAACTGGCGGCAACTTGACCACATCTGGTCAAGACCACAACGGGCACAATGGGGTATGTGGTTGGGGAAGAAGGGGGAGGAGGGGGGGGGGGGGGGATGGGGCCGGACTCGAACTAAAGGGTTGGTTAGGCTCGGTCATGTCCCCGTCGACCTCACCGGTTGGTCCAGTCGGTGACACACAATGCACCGTGTTACCTCTCAACACTCGTTGTTTTTCTCGCGAGCCCATTCCGTGTGGTATGATTGCATTGCATACATAGGGTTGCCTCACCCACATTTTGTAAGCAAGAAACGCATCCTACTGCATTATCTGGCATGCTGAAAAGGGCAGGAGAAAAGAGAGAGGGAGGGAGGGTTGTCCGGGCCGTACGTGGTCCGGATAATCCAGAGTTGATGGATGTCTGGAGCACCCGTTGGTTGCGGAAAAAAGAAGAAAGAGACAAAAGAAAAAAAAAAGGGAAGAGTCAAGACGAGCGCCGCCGGAAACCCGACGCAACGGCAATGGGCGGTGATACAGATCCCAAACCCTCAGAGCCGTTCCGCGTGAGCGCCCCGAGAACCGGGATGGGCCTGCGCTGCATTATTGAGATGAAGATTAGCGGCGCAAAGGGGGGGGGGGAGGGGGACACCCATACCCCATGGCTGACCCCCGGCGCAGCCGCGCTTGAGAATAGGATTTCGGGGTAGTTCACTGACGCTTCCGTTGTTCAACGTAACGCCGACCGGCATCGGCACCGTGAGAACCATGACACCCCCCCCCCTCCCCGAGTCTTCTGAGGCCGCGCGGTCAGAAGACTTGCTCCGTGACGCGGCGGCAACCCGCGGGACGATGAACGCAGCAGCTCAAGTTTCCCACACCTCCCCTCGTGCCTTTGTCCTTCAGGGCCGAATCGCGAAAAAGGAACCACACCCCGTTGCGCCGCTTTGCACCCGGCGACGTTGGGCGTGTTAGGGGACGGGTGGGGGAGGGAGGGGAGGGAAGGGAAGGGAAGGGAAGGGAAGGGGTGGGCAAGCAAGCCAAGAGGTTGGCCCAAGGCTTGTTTCCGCGCCGGCCTGCGACCGTTCCGTGTAGTCGGATTGGGGCCAAGAGCTGGAACAGGGGCGGCCAGCCAGCGAAATCGTGACGTGATGGATACGGCGGGCTGTGCCAAGGTAGACAGATTGACAGACAGATGCCCGGTCAAGAGGCGCCGAGGACGCGAGCCAAGTCGGCCCCGGCGGCAGGGCGGCACCCCAGACCTTGCGTCCTGACCGCGCAGAGCGTGTGTATACCCGGTATCGAGCATGTGTACGTAGTATGCATGTGTGTAATTCTATGTATGCAGGCGCGTCTAAGTGCATGCGTGTAATAGTGGTCCTCCTTGGCAATCGTGTAGAGCAACAGAGAGTCGGGTTCTCCGCGCTCCGGGATTTGGAGAAGCGCACAGATGCCGGCCTTTCCCCCGCAGTGTGTTGACTGTCCCGAGATTCATCTGGGAAATGCCTTTGATATGACTCGTCGAGCGCTGAGCGCAAGGTAAAAGGGGGGGGGGGGGGGGGGGGAGGGATATGGGAGATATGGGAGGGCAAACTGGGAAAGAAAACCAGGTGGTCCACATCGGCCCGTGACCCATGTCTACTGTAGCGATTACTTGTAGACTGTACGGATACGGATATACATACGACGTACGGATGCAAGACGGTTGCCGTGGTGCACTGTGGGAATAGCGAGTATACTATGATGAACAGCCAAGTGCCGTGGTGCAACAAACACAACAAGGCTTCTCGGTACTTGGTAGAGGCACACTGCCATGGAATCTTGCAGCCAAACCTCCCGGCTTCCGGAGATGTCTCCGTGCATACGAATACAGCATGCGCATCTGCGGAGGAACCCGGACGGGCCCAAATCAAAAGTGCTTGTTTGAGCTTGGCTCCAGGCCCGAAAGACGGGGGCGGGAATGGAGAAAGATGGAGAGAGGGGAAGAGAGAGCAACCAGGAGGAAAGCCCGACATCAACGCAGGCTCGCACATGGTGGGCATCGCAGCAGCTCGCCGCGAGCTGCTAGTTTACATCGTACGCAGGCCAGCCCGTTTCGCGACCAAGTCGACGGGTCCAGACCCGCGGGAGCAACTGTCCCTCGGCCAACTTCCGTGAGGGCGTACCCTCCATGTCGCCTGTCCCGTGGGAACTGTTGAGCTCTTCCCGCGGGAACGAGCCACCGCATCGAGTCATGGGCCCCGGTCAGCTAAGCTAACCTATGTACATCGTAGTAAGGGGGGGGGGGGGGGGGGACTTATCGGACCGCACGTTTTTTCTCTCGGCTCCATGTCGGTGGACAATATGGAAGCTGTACGGATACTTGGTACGGAGTACAGAGTATCCGTATTTCTGTCTAGGCATGTTGGGACCCGGGCTTCCTAACCCCCGTAGAAGAAAGCTTGTTCTTTGTGTCCGCCAACCAGAACAATCATGATTTGTGAAGCCCCCCTAAAGTCCCATGTTCCATCTTCTTAACCCCGTCCGGCGAGGAGGACAGCCACCCCCGGATCCCCCCCTCACGTGAGCCAGCTAATGTATCCGCTGCTGACCGCAAATCGCCTCGTAACCCCAGAGTCCCCCCGCGAAGAGAAGCTTCCTTTACTGGAGACTGTATGGGGAAAACCGGTGGGGAAATTCTGTGTCTAAAGACCCGGCCGGGACGATGTACGCAGTAAGCCGCGCTGGGCGCTGCTCTCTCTCCCTCTCTCTCTCTCTCACACACACACACACACTCTCTCTCTCTCTCTCTCGCACATACTCCGTACACACGCCTAGCTGAACATGACGCGACTTACTTCACCCACCCCAGTAATACGAAATCTCTGACCGACGCCGACAACGACACAATCCACTCTCACTCATCACATGGTGGCGAGGTGGGTGGAGGAATCTTCTTCAGGCATCTCCCCGCCCCAGCCATTCCGGACCCGGTCCGTAATTACGAATAGGCGGGTGACCTTGATCTCGTACGATGTGCAGGACGAGGGAGCAACGGTGTTACGGCGCGTGCTCTTGGCCAGGCGGATTCTGCTCTTGCTGACTGCAGATGCCCCCGTCTTATCACGCAATTCATGTCTCGGAGTCCGGAATGGAAACCAGAGCCCGACTGATCGGCGGTCCGCAGCCCTGTCTTTTTTTTTTTTTTCCAAGTCTTGTTTTCAATCTCTTCTTTCTTGGCTTGCTTACGCCCACGCCAAGACATGATTTGTGATATACACGGCTCGTCCTCCGCGACGACCGGCGCTCCCCGGGCGTCGTCATCATCAATCAGGCCCTCTTCCTCTCGGCGAGGCGGTTGTCCATCACGGCGAGGCCCTCGTCCGCCGCCAGCCGGCCCCTCCACCGGCCCTCGGCGCACTTGCCAGAGTGGCCCCCCGCCGAACGCGACGGCCCACTCGGCCGCGAAGGCGCCGTCGAACACGCGCAGCAGCATCGCCTCCTCCGGGTCCCCGTCGACGACGCCGCAGGCCTCGCACGGCGCCACGACGGTCCCCTGCTGCGCCTGCGCCGACAGCGTGACGACGGCCCCGCACGACCCGAAGAAGCACACGCACGCCTCGTCGGCGCCCGCGCACACCTCGCGCCGCGTCACGGCGACGTGCGTCCCCTTGCAGCCCGCCGCGGGGCGGCGCCGGCGCCGGCGCAGGTTGCCGAGGCGATCCACTGGACGCACATTGGGTTTCGAGTCTTGCTTTTTCCTTTCCTTCTTTTTGAAGATATACGCTTATTCACGGGGGGAGGGGGACTGTGTCTGGGGTCTGTAAAGAGTACGGGGTTGCAGTCGGTGTGGTGAAGACTGTTCAGGCCAAATCGTCGTGGCCGGGGCGTCGGTCGATGGCGTCGTCGTTCCCAACAAGCGGAAGACGCCGACCTCCTCCAGTCACTTTAAGTATCGAGGCCGACCGGAGACTCGTATCCAGTCGATGAAAGGCCCTCGTGGACGTGAATTGCGCCCCCAGACCAAAAGCCTTTTGTCGTCCGAGGGCTTGTCGTGGCACAATGTCCCTTGTTTCGCAGGCCGGCGTCCTTTCACGATTGCGCGCGCCCATGGGCTCGGTGGCACAGACAGGCCAACAACGTTTTGTTTTTTCCCGCCCCGGTACCCAAGGGAGCGAAACCGGGCTACGTGCGAACAACTACCGGCCGCGCCAGTCGTCTCTGCTCTGACGCGACTCAACTGTACTGTTCTGCGACTTTGGAATCTCCGAGGGCGAAGCCGACGTTCATACCAAGACGCCAAGGCGTCTTAGCGGCCGTCGTTCCAAGATGCTTGGCGATGCCAATGTGGGCTTGCCGGGCAGAGCCTCATCCCCCCCCCCAACCAGGGGTGTTGCAACATCATGTATACATCGTCAGCGTGGAACCCCTTTTGGGAAACCCCAAATATAGCCCGGCGGGATGTTGCAGTTGCTGCATCCTCCCGCAACTCTAAACCGTACTTGAGAGGAAGTGCCGACGACCCTGGCCCCGTCCCCTCCGTGCCGTATAGCCGTCCCAGATGCCCAACTCGCGCTGGGGGAGGGGGGGGGGGATCCTCCTCCCCAATAAGCCTTCCCCGTTTAGACTTGGTTCATGCTTGGTCCCTCTCTCTCTCTCTCTCTCTCTCTCCCTTTCCCCTCCCTCGTCCCCCCATCGAACTCACCCTGGCCCCGTTCCGAAGAGCAGCAGCTCACCTCGCACACACCCCCCTCACTCCCTCACGCGCCGCTGCCGCCCCCAAGCTCCCGCAAGAGGCCCCTCGCCCTCGCCGTCCTGTCGTCGTCGTACCCCGCAAACCGCTCCAGCCTGTCCGCCGCCGCCGCCGCGTACCGCCGCGCCGCGCCGGCCTCGCCGGCCCGCGCGTACGCCCGCGCCACCGTGCCGTAGAACTCCCCCGCCTGCGCCTCGAGGCCCTCCCGCGCCGCGAGGCGGCCCAGCTCGTCCGCCAGCTCCGCCACCGCCGGGGGGAGGACGCCTCGGGGCCCTCCAGCGCCGCGAGGACCGCCTGCAGCCGCGCGCGGCGGGCGTCCGAGGCGGCGACGGCGGCGGGGGAGCTGCAGAGCGCGCAGGCGCAGTCGAAGCCCCATTCCCTGAGGGACCGCTTGCGGTCTTTGTAGAGCATGTTCAGCATCGAGTCTGTTTTTTTTTTTTCCCCATGTGTCAGCTGCAGAGGAACCCGGGGTTGAAGGGGGACATTAAGGGGGCAAGGGGGGGGGGGGGGGGGGTGCCAACAGCTGATGCTCAGTTCCTCGCCGGGCTGAATGTCCTTATAAGCCACGACTTCCAACTCCAGAGTCCGAGGAGAGAATCGGGTGATTGCGCTAAAAAGCACCCCGTCAGCAAGCGTCTCTCTCCAGCGCCATCCGAGGCGGCTATCGTCGACCTACTTTGGCTTACACGCGTGATTGATCCTCTGTCGGCCGTCAGTCAAAACGTTCCGGCTTACACACACACACACACCCGCCTACACACGCCAGGGGGATGGTAAAATCCTACCGCGACGCTCGGGAAGAGCCCAAAGTGACCGACGCCGTTGAACGTCACGCCGAACGTGTTGGTCCGGATAATGTCCTCGAGCACGTGTCCGCCGGTGCTCCTCGAGAGGCCAAAGACCCTCCGCTGGTCCCCGGGCGGCAGCCGGACGAAGCCCTCCTCCAGGACCCAGAGGCCTTGCATGCGGTCGACCGGCGCCCCCGGGACCTCGGCCAGCTGCAGGAGCACCGGGCGCTCCCTCAGCACGACGTCGCCCGCGCGGACCGTCGTGTTCGCCACGGCCCCCAGCCCCTTTCCCGGCACCTCCCTGACCTCGAAGGGCGGCGGCGCGTCGGACCGCGTGGACTGCTGCTGCTGCTGCTGCTGCTGCCGCTCGTGGCCGATCCACCACCGCGGATCCGAGTCTTGGACGACGGAGTGGTCGGCGGCCGCGATCTCCGGGCTCGTGACGACGAGGAGGCCCGCCCCGCCGCCGCCGCCAAAGTCCTCCTTGACGAAGGCGCACAAGGCCGCGCCCTTTCCCGCTTCCTTCGGGCCGACGCATACGGGCTCGTGCGTCCACGGGCCCCAGTCCGGGAGGTGGACGGCGTCTTCGGGTCGTACGCGACGCGGCACTGCTCGGGGGGAGGCCGAGCGGGCCGGAGGGGTGCCAGGGGCACTGGAAGCCGCCGCCGCCGCCGAGCGCCGTCGCGGGGAAGACGAGCATCGCCGCGAGCAGTCGCAGCATGTCAGGCTTTGGCGAGGCGAGCAGAGTCATCCTGGTCAGTTCCGACTTTTGTCGAGCCCTGTCACTTAAACAAACAAAATGGTGGTATTGTTTTTTTCAAAAAGTTTCCCTTGACTCGATATTGGGGGGGGGGGGGGCAGGGCGGTTTTGTTCACACATGTCGTCGACCGAAAAAGGACACGCTGCACCCCCATCCGCGCTTCCACAACCGGGCGTGTTGTTGACGTCGTCACGCTGCATCGAAATAAGCATCGCATTTAGCCCCAGGCCCGTTAATGTCGAGCCCCTCCCTCCCCTGCCTCCCCTGCCTCCCCTCCCCTTCCCCTTCCAAAGAACCCCCGTGCGGTGATCGTTTCTCGGCGCAGCATCTCCTTGCATTAGTCGCGTGGAGGAGGGTCGGAGGATTGCTCGCCGCGGTGCCAAGCGCGCCGAGCTGCTTGGCCTTTTGGGGAAAAGACGGCTTTGGTCGCGGGACAGGACCAGCCGCATCTTCGGGGTTGCCCCGAGTCAAGAGGGGGAACCTTGTAGTCTAGTCCAACTTGGCGCAGCTGCTTCTCCTCCGAGTTGAGCTTGCCTCCCCATCTCGAAAGAGGGTGGAACAGTGCCGTGCTTGTTGGAGGCGGAGACACAGATGCAGCCTACCTCGCAACTTGAGGACCGTCGTCGTGGCGCTTGGCATCTTCTTTCCCGCCCGCGGCTCGCTCGTTTGGTTAGTTGGCATTCAATAAAGACTTGGCAAGAAATAAATATAGAAGAAGAGAGAGAGAGAGAGAGAGAGAGAGAGAGAGAGAGGATTGCTGCTTCAATCGCTGACGGGAATTGAGCCCGGCGTGGCTGGCACGTGTTGGTGATGCTTGGCCTGCGAGAACCGTGACGACGCGGACTGATGCCTACGGGTCGAACCCACAACCTTGAGATTAAAAGTCTCACGCTCTGCGCGATTGAGCTAGCCGGGCCACGGCTTGTATCGATGGCGGGAGGGGGGGGGCGCTGGTGCGAGAGACCAAGAATCGGAGGCGGATTGTTGTGTGCGGACGAGGGCACGGCACAGCCGACGCGTCTGCATCCAACACCAGCAGGAGGGAGACCCATCGTGATGAAGCCGCGATTGGGCCGGCATCAGCGGTGCACCGTCACGGAAGAGGACGGACGGGCGGACGGACAGAGGAGTCGAATGCGGCGGCAGGCAAGTCTCGCAACGCCCCCGGCATGTTCTGCATGTTTCACGGAGGGAGGCCGCCTGCTACCCGGTCTCCGGGACAGAAGCAGGATGCAACGCCTGATCACGAAGGCATGACTTTGTCGCACGATGTTTCGTCCTTGTATAATAGCATTCAAGTGTTGACCCCCGGATAAGGGGGTCCGTCTACACACCCCCTGTCTACGTGATTATGTATGCGATGAGAACACCCCCCCCCCCCCCCGTCTACTCCTCGATCCTCTCCCTCACGAGGGCCCAGCACTTGCGCATCCCGGTCCCCATCGACTCCTCGTCCACCTCCTCCGCCGTGGCCCACCGGTGCCTCGCATGCGACGACGCGCACCCCCCCTCCTCCCCGTCCACCTCGAAGAGGTGCACGTGCATCGTCAGCTTGATGTGCGAGAACAGCCACGGCACGCCGCCGAGGTCCCCGACGTGCCGCGCCCGGGGCCCGGCCCTCGCCTTCGGCTTCTCGCCGCCGCCGTCGCCGAGCAGCAGGCCCGCCACGTACCCCTGCGCGTCCCGCTTCCTCGACGGCGCGGTGCTGCCCGCCGCCCCCGCCGGCAGCGCGTGGCTGGGCAGCTCCCACATGCCCGCCAGGAGCCCCTTGTCCGGGCGCCGGTGGATCAGGAAGCGCCCGTCGCCGCGCCGGCGGACGGCGCAGACGAGCGCCTCCTCCTCGCGCACCGCCTTCTTGGCCGCCTTGAGCGGGAACTTCCTGGCGTGCTCGGCGACCGTCTCCAGGGTTCTCGCGTCGGCCGCCCGCGGCCCCGGCGGAGTTGTTCCTCCTTCCTTTTTGGCCGTCTTGGAGGAGGAGGAGGAGGAGGACGACGACGACGAGAAGAAGGCGGACAGGGTGGCCTGCTTCGCGACCGGCCGAGACCTCGTCCCCTTGCCGGCCTGCTTGGACCCCTTGGCCGCCTTCGGCGCTCCCGCGTCCGAGTCTTCCCCCGAGACAGCAGCCCCCTCGGCCGCCGCCGCCGCCTCTTCGAAGGGCTCGCATATCGAGCACAGGTCCTCAATGTCCTCCACCTTGGCGGCCCTTTTGGGTTTCGCGGCCACCAGCAGGCCTTCGGCGTAGGCGCGGCACGTCGACGTGACGGGGCACGCGCCGCAGTTGGGCTTGGGCGTGCAGACGGTGCTCCCGAGCTCCATCAGCGCCTGGCCCCACCGCCCCGGCCGATCGCTCGCCGGCGGCGCCGGCGTCGTCTCCTCGCCCTCGCCCTCGCCGCCGCCGGCCCGGTCGTCGCCGTCGTCGTCTCCGGGGCCGTCCCTCGCGACGGCCTTGACGAGCGCGTCGGCGGCGGCCCAGAGCAGGTCGACGACGGCCTTGTCCGTCTTGGCGTTGCCGAACACGCCCAGCTGCCGGCTCAGCACCCGCAGCACGTTGCCGTCGACCATGGGCGCCGCCCGCCCGAAGACGATGGCGGAGACGGCGCCGGCGGTGTACCTCCCGACGCCGGGGACCCTGGCCTCGAGCTCGGCAGCCTCGGCCGGCATCAGCCCCGCCCAGGCCGGGTCCGCGACGACGAGCTTGGCGGCCTCGTGGATCCTCGTCGCGCGGCTGTAGTACCCCAGGCCGCGCCAGGCGGCCAGCACGTCCTCGGGCGCCGCCGCGGCGAGGTCCCGGATCGTCGGCCACCGCGCCATCCAGCGGTTCCAGTAGTCGATGACGACGGCGACGCGGGTCTGCTGCAGCATGATTTCGCTGATCCAGACCTCGTAGGCGCGCCTCTCGAGGGCGGAGCGGAGGCCGGCGGCGGCGGCGGCGTCGTCGTCGTCGTCGCGGTCGGGGTGGGAGCGCCGCGGGTCGATCCAGGCCTTGCGCCACGGCATGCCGCGGGCGGTGCTGGTGGCGTCGAACCAGGCGAGGAGGGCGTCTCTCCCGTCGCGCCCGGGCCGGCCGTCGAGCAGCAGAGGACGGTGGTAGCTGGCGGCGTGGGCTCTTGATGGCGGCTGGCAGGGGTCCTGCGTCGCCTGTCCGGATGATGGGCCGAAGAGGTTTGCGTGGAGCTTCGCCGTGTCTGCCTTGCGCGTCTTTTCGACCTTGCGCCGCTTGGGCAGCGGCTCTACGGTCTCGTTCACTTCATCGTCGTCGTCGTCGACGGGGGGTGTGAAGTCTGCCTCGAACGCGTCTTTCCGTGTCGCCGCCGGTGGTGGCGGCGGGAGAGGCGGTGATGGCTTGGCGGCGGCGGCTCTGCGCGTCCTAGAGATTGCCTTTAACGGCTCGTTATCCGGCCCGTCGTCGGCTTGGGCCGAGATCCTCTTCGCCGCAGCGAGTGAGCTTTGGCGGCGCACGATGCCGCGCTGTGTCATGATGGTTGTTGTAAGTGAGTGTGAGACGCGACGACGAGAAACGCGTCGCAAGGTGAAGGTGACGGCCGGGATTTAGCGTCGATCCCGGTGACGGATCCCTGGAATTCAGATCGCAGTCAGGGGTTCGGGGTCAACGGGCCAAAAGTGGAAAAGAAACAAACAAAGAATGGGGGTAAAGATGGCCGTGTTTCCACCGCTCCTGTTTGTTGCTTGACTTTCTGGCAATACCATCTGTCCATGTATTTATTCCATGCGTCATCTTGGCAATTCGACGACCTCTAGGACGTTCTTGATACGTTGGAAAGGCGCGAATGCACCCGGCTGGCATGCACCTTTTCCATCCCGGCCTACATGTCCCGCGGAGCAAAAGAACAGGTCCTACCAGGATTCGAACCTGGGCCTACGGAAAGATCTGAAGAGCGTCAGAATCCGACGTCCTAACCAACTAGACTATAAGACCGCAGATCAACTCGGATCGCTGCCGGGGCCGTCGATTTCACGATTCATGCCAGTCTGCGCACGCGATGCCGCGCACGACGACACAGGGGCGCAAAGGCGGAGAGAACGGGGGCAAGACTGCGCCTTTGATTTTTTAGGTTTCTATTCATCGGCTTCTAGAAGCCGGCCCGTGGACTTTCGGATGTCCTTGCTGGGTGTGTCCTGAAAACTCTAACCGGCGTGTCGACTTACTCGGTCCAGCCGTCGCCGGCGCACGTCATCCAGTTGACGCCGACCAGCTTCAGGCCATGCTTCTCTGCAAACTCGGCGGGCTTCCACGACCGTCTCTGGACAAACTCCTCCCCGCCGACGTCCTCCTTCTTGAGGTCCAGACCCTGGGGCTCGCGGTAGAGCAGGAAGAGGTAACGGTGCGGCTTCGAGCTAGGAGAGAGAGAGACTCGAGTCAGCTCTCCTTAACAGCCGTGCGTTGTTCTCCCGTGAAGCATCGAGTTCCGAGACCAAAGATGAATAAAATAAAATAGACAGAGAGAGAGAGAGAGAGAGAGAGAGAGAGAGAGAGAGAGAGAAACTCACTCGTCCTTGGGCCCCGGCCCGAGAAACTCCGTCAGCGCCGGCTTGCCCTGCGCGACAACGCCGCCCCCGCTGAGCGGCTGCAGCCCGGGGACGACCCAGTGGCGCCAGAAGGCGAACTGCGGGTTGTCCGGGGTCGGCGCGTCCGGGTCCGTCAGGAGGAGCGTGTAGCACGCGCCTGCCGCCGCCGCCGCCGACGACGACGATGACCACGCCCCGGCCTCGCCCGCGAACGACACGCTCGGCGCCACCCTGCACTCGCCCGCCCGGAACAGGTTGCCGGCGTCGACGGCCTTGCCCGCGAACGACACCTCGAGCTCTGTCGTCGGCTCGAAGCCCTCGGGGATGAGCGCGCCGGCCGCGCCCGGCACGAGCCCGGCCTGCTCGAGCGAGCTCCTGAGCTTCTGGGCGTGGTCGGAGAGGGTCATGTTTTCTTGCCTCGTCCTGTCTCGAGGGGGTGAATCGGTATTGGTAGAGAACGGGGGAAGAGAGAGGGGGGAGGGGGGGTGTAAAGCTGCCGAAGGGAATAGTCGATGGCTTTTCTGGACATTCGCGCCGCTTGCGGGCGGTTTTGACCCGAAGATGTGATGCGGCGATGACCCGCGCGGGGGTCGGACGCGGCACGGAAGGGGGGGGGAAACGATGCCAGTGGTGGAAAATTGCGGCTTTTCTGCACCAAGGGTCTTGGCATATGGAAAAAGGCTCTTGGTCCCCCTGGTTCAAGATGACAAGCCGGAGATGAACAAATCCTAATCTGGGCGATCACTGGTAATGCCCAAGTCTTGTAAAGCGGGGGGGGGGGGGGGGGGTTAGAGCGTGTTTGGTTGTCGAATGCAAAGGCGGCACACAAGCACGGCTTCGGCAATGAGATGATTATGACGGCGAGACGGCGGAGTGCGCAAAAGACAGTTCCGGCTCGCTCACTTTGGTCCATGATGACCTCAAGACCAGCCTACTAGCCCCTCAAGATTCATTGGCGTTCCCGTGTCTACATCGTATCACTCGCTTTACTTACAAACCGTTTGAAGCAACAACCGCAGGTGAAATCTCATGCATCTGCACAGTCGAATGCCGGCTTGGGGATCAGCAACCGCCAACAACGCAACCTCGTACTGGTGTATACCCCTGGGGGCCAGCCGTCTGGGTTGTCCAGCTGGGGTCGGCCGGGACCGTCGAGTGTGCTTGCGGGGTGCCTAGGATCGATCCGTGACCCAACAGCAAACCGAACCGTCTCCATCCGCTTCCCGCCGGCCTTCTCTTTTTCAAGCCCATGTCTCGCCAAAAAAGAGGTTCATGACGCGCGTGACCAGCGGCGCGTAGTTCGCCGTGATGATGCGCGTCCCTCTACTCTCCGCCGCAGTCGCCTCTGCGGTCCCCCCCTACCATGGCGTTCAAAGTTCGTCGTACGTGCACGTCGTCCCCCCTCCCGCATCCGCAGAGGACATCTCACCTTGGGGCCTTCCTCACAGTGACACGCAAACGGCCACGTAAGATACCGAACGGGGCGAGGGCGAACGGCCGCTGAGCGAGGTGGCCTATTGGCAGCTAGACGTGCCTGGCCTGTTCCCCGACTTTAACAAATGGATACTACTAAAGAATGTGCCCCAACAGGCATTCGTCGCCATCCCCATCATTCAAGGACCGGAAGCACCCCGGCTACATAACCTGCTGGGTGGCGACGTCGGAGGTGGCGGAGAACACCGGGTTCTATCTAGCCGTCGACGGGTCCACAAAGTGGCTTCGTCGCCTCTCTCCACAGCATGAACTCGCTCACCAACGGCCAGGCGGGAGAGTTTGTTCAACCCGCTCGAGACTCTGGAGGTTTAGGCTACTCGTGTAAGTCCGAGGAACCGCAGCCCCGCTCCCACGGACATACCCAAGGAGAAGGAGAGGTCTGACGAGCTTTGACCTTGGGTCAGGGAGGGTCGACGGCCGTAGGGATGGGATGGTGAGGTCACGACAGGGACGCGACGTAGGTGGCCGAGCAATCGGGGCCGATGCGGCTCAAGAAGAGGTCTTATCCGGCGTAGGGCTAGGGCAGGGAGCCGTGACGTAGGACGAATCGACTTGTAACCCATGATTACAGATTGAGTATGTACATCGCAGCCGGAGAGTGAAGCAGAGCAGGTCAGTCAGGGGGTTGTCCAGACTTCAACAAGTGACTCCCGGTCGCCTTCGTGGCGGATCGTCCAACAGATGCCTTCAGGCTGGCTCTGCATCGGAGCCGGTTCAGCATTAATGTCCTCATCGCCAACACAAACGTGTCGCTCAGCGGTCTTGGTACACAGGACTATTAATGCCACGAATTACAGCGGCGCCTGTGTAGGCATGTCGTCCATCAACGCCCATACACAGGGTGCAGGGCCCCTTGTCCTTGTCGTCCAAAGCGTGCATGCTGTTATTTCTGTATGCTTGGTATTGAGAACGCATACCCGGGCTATGCGGAGCGCAACATGGTCAGCAAGCCTGCAGGAGTTGGTTGGTTTCAGTAGGCTTCTCAACGACATCAATGTGCAGTCAGACTCCTCACGGCTGCGCTTACGGAATCATCCGAAATCGTGGATCGGTCTTGTTTAGTTTATGTTTAGAAAGAATGTCGTCAATCCACACCCAGTTACCACATGTCCCATTTATTGTACTACGTTATAGATACGTGGGGATAGCAGGGTTCATGATCTCTGCACATATACATATAGACTCCACATAGATGCCATGGTTATCGTAAATAGCTACATGTATTATAAGACAGGGAGGGGTATGGATTACGGAAGGTGGAGGAGAGGACGAAGAGCAGTCAAGAAGGATATAAGTACATGCAGAGAGGAGGGTTTAGGAGAAAGGCCAGGGTTAGGGTATATCTGCCCTCTCGGATAGCCATCGGGCACACACAGACATTCTGCAGGCGATGGGTGTAATCACGACCGTCTGAGCAAGGGCCCAAGAATACATCAGGTTCATGGCCGTTCTGCTCGAGTGCCTCCAGTGAAAGACTGTTGTGGTCAAGATGCTCACCGGCCAGCGCCACAGACCGTGAGGACGGATCCGCAGAGTCCATTCGGATTGCAAAAAAAAAAAAAAAGCCCCCAGACAGCACGTCGCAGGTTTTATCCGTTCGCTCTTTTGGGTGAAGGGAGCGAGATTCCTAAACCCGTCGACGACCTCCCGCAACGTCCGTCCGCCCGCAAGCAACCAGTTTCGACACCACAGCAGCAGCTATTCACCAAGCGGGAAGCTCCAAACAACCCAGGCGCCGGTCCGGCTCAGTCATTCCGGGCCCGGCTTGAGCAAAACCCGCCCCCCGGGTCGCTCAACACACATGCGCTCGCTCGGCCAGCGTTCCAAGCCCAGGTCCGGGCCCGCCGCCTCCGAGGATACGACGGACGGGCCAGAACCCGAACGGGCGAACCGCCACCCCTTCTCCTTCGAACACCCCCCTCCCCCCTCCTCCCCCCCCCTCCCAACGCGCAGAGTCTAAACAAAGTTGTACGTCTATGTCACCCGGCCGATCCTGAGTCACAAACTCCGTCATACCGGGCAAACGGACCAGGGTAAATGGCTGTCGGGATCTTGGTCAAGCTTGCTTGCCACACCTATTCGCCACGATCCCCGATTGCCTTTTTTTTCTTCTTTTTTCTTTTCTTCTTCTTTACTTTTGGACAATGACGTCCAGGCGCTGCCCGGTGTGGCACGCCGCACGAGTAGCCCCCCGTTTCTTCCCCCAGATTTCCGGTCCTGCTCATACGGCAAGGGGCGTCCGAAGAGACCTGGGCCCCGAGCGAGTCATCACCGCTCATTCAAGTCTCGTCTACAGCTCTGGAACAGAAAAAAAGGCGGAGAGGCGGCGGCATATCACGTTGTGACTCGGCTAGCAAAGGACAAAAAAAAAAAGGCCCAATAACGTATGCATTTTTTTTTTTTTGGATAGATAAAAAAGAAGTATAGCCAACGGGTTACAATTTTATGACAACCTAGCGACAAGGTTTTAATGGGTATTCTACGACTAACCAGAAGGCGAGGGGGGGGGGGGGGGGGCTAACTAATTAGAAAGTGTAGAAGAAGAAGAAGAAGAAGAAAAGGGCGAGGGAAGGGAGCAGCGGGTTTGGGGGGGAATGGCCGCATGGCCACGCGGAGACAAGACGATCTTGTTTGTTTTGTTCGTTTGCTTGCTTTTCCCTTTCTAAACGGACCCGAAGCGAAGGTGAGCGACCAGATGGATGGACGGACGGACGGACGGACGGGGGGCGGGGGAGAGAGGCAAGCCGCTAGTCCTTGGGGGTCTTCTTGACGTCGACGAGCGGCCGCAGCAGCTTGTACGTCGAGACCCAGATGATGAGGCCGAGGGTGGGGAAGACGCCGCACAGCATGATGGCGAAGCCGTAGCCCTTGGCCTCGGCCATCCAGCCGCCGAGCGAGTGCGAGATGGCGGAGCCCGACTGGCGCGTCATGTTGCCGGCGATGCCGTAGGCGACGTTGACGCGGCCGGTGCCGGCCATGATCATGGCCACCATGCCCGGCGTCGCGACGCTGAGGATGCCGTGGGCGATGCCGTCGAGGATCTGGACCGGCCAGATGGCCCAGTACTTGATGACCTTGCCCGCGAGCACGGCGCGGATCGGCAGCACAATGTACGACAGCATCACGAGCAGCCAGTAGCCGCTGCGGTCCGCCACCCACGCCGTCAGCACCGACATGATGGTCATGGTCGCCTGCGCGATGATGACCGTCAGCCCCGTCGTCTGCGCCGGGTCGCCCTCGCCCGCCACCACGAGCGCCTGCCCGTAGATGTAGAGGATGCAGGCGTTGCCCAGGTGGAACAGCATCACCGTGACCGCCACGATCAGCAGCGGCCTGTTCTTGACCAGGATCATCAGCGAGCTGTCCGCGCTCTTCTTCTTCTTCTTGTTCTTGTTCTTCCTGTCCAGTCCCGGCAGGTGGAACCCTCCCTTCTTCGCGCCCGCCGCCACACCCCTCTCCTGCATGTCCTGCTGGTGCTGGCTGTTGTTGTCGTCCGTGTCGACCTCGACGGGCACGCGGCCCCTGGCCGCCGCGTGGTCGATGGCGCCCTCGGGGATGAAGAAGACGATGCCCATCGTGCACGCGCAGCAGGCGATGACGAGGTAGAAGACGGCCGGCAGGCCGAACTTTTGGCCGAGCGCGCCGGCGGCGCCCGCCGTGATCATGTTGCCCAGGTGGTTGGACGCCTGGTTGCGCCCGTTGAGCGCGATGAAGCTGTGCTTGTTCTTCTTCTTCTTGTCCTTGCTGCTGCCGCTGCCGCCCGCGGGCGGCGCCACGGCGGCGGCGGCGTCGACGCCGCCGCCCTCGTCCTCGGTGCAGACGCCCATCGTCAGCGCCACGAGCAGCGGGATCAGGCTGGCGCCCGCGACGGCGGACACCATCTGCGTCGTGAAGACGCAGGCCGGGTGCGTCGAGAGGAGGTTTAGGCCCTGGCACGTGCCGACGGTGCACGCGAACGCGGCGACGAGGATGCGCTTGTATCTGAGGAAAGGGGGAGGGGGTGAGGATCCCCGGTCAGCTTACACGTCCCGGACAAACAAAAGCACGGCGGCTCGTGGGGGGTTCAGAGTGTCGTCGAGTGCTCACCTCGTCGCGTCTATAAGCGCGCCGATCGGTCCGCTCATGATGATGGTCGCCACGTGGCTCATGGCGACGACGGAGCCGCGCATGCCGGGAGCCCACCCGTGGTCCTGGAGGTACACGCCGAGGAAGGGCCCTAGGCCCTCCTGCACGTCGCCCATGAAGAATGCCATGGCGAGGAGGGCCCAGCGCGCCTGCTTCCTCAGCTTGGCCATCTTGGGGTCCATCGGCTCCATGTCTCCGCCCTGGCCGTCCGACGCCCCGTCCATGGGCATGTTGAGCATGGTGGCCGGCGCCGACGCCGACGCGCTGGACGGCATGTCCTGCTTGTCCTGCTTGTCGTACTTGCCGTACTGGTCGTACGTCTCCGTCCGCGGCTCGACCGGGTGCAGGTAGTCGAGGCTGATGGTGTTGCGGTAGTGCTTGTTGTCTTTGGCGTCCATGGTCTTTGGCGGGGGGGGGGTGGGAGGGGGTGGGTGGGTGGTCTGTCTCTCTTCTCTCTCTCTCTCTCGCTCGCTCTGTCTCTCACTGATGCCGAAAGGAAAATGAAAGTGTTCGTCCGTGGTCAGAGGACTTTGAATACTGACACCGGGAGGCCGTTCGTTATAAGAGGCGCGGAGGAGAGAGTCTTTCACCCATTATCTCCCCCCCCCCCCCTTCCAACGGGAACATCCCCATACTGACAAATTTCCCCTACGTCAACGAGCAGAGATGTTGCCCAGCCGGGGCTCATGAGGTCGTGCCAAAGATAGTCGTCTGCGCAAAAAGCCTCTTTTTTTGACTTGCTTGGCGGGCTTGGTGTTTGTCTGTGCCCCTGCGCACCGGGGGTTGATATGTAGTTGTAGATAAGGTTCTACCATGTGAGTAATCTTGAAACGTAGATACACACCAACTACACCCTGGACGGCACAGCAGCTCCGTCATTGACGCTGATCAGCCCGGGCTCCCGATAGTCTAATAGATATGCTTAAAGTATCACCGGGACCCTTGGATTTCTGAACAGGCGGGGGGGTGCTTGCAAGCGCAGGACGCGCGGTCCTGGAGGCGGGGGGGGCTCAACTCTTTTCGCGCTGCCGCGCATTCTCACCGCGGGGGGAGGGAAGGGGGCAATTCCATGCATGCCATTCTGCACGAGAGAAACGGATGCCGATGTGCGAAATGGGTCGACATGCAACCGCTTTTGACAGTCGAGCAGCACCTCGAACCTCTGAAAGCGTGGCCAATATCCGCTCCGCGAGAACCCATCTACTACGCAGCCAAGCAAGCACCACCGAATCTGGACAGACAGGGAGCGGCCCGACTTGCAAACAGTCAGCGCAGCGTTTCAAGGCGATGGGCCAAGGGCCATATTACGTCTGATCTCACAGCCTGGCAGAGCAGCAGCAGCAGCAGCGCCTCGTACCCCCCGCCTGGAGCAGTTCAGACGTTCGCCCTCGACCTTCCAACGGGCCGGGAAGGGGGGGGGTGGAGGCTCATTCAGCAGTCATCGGCAGCCATTTTCGTGACAGCGGTGCACCCATGCTTGCTCTGCTCGGATCGTGGCCATTTCTTCGCCGTACCCCCCGCGCTGGGCAGAGCTAGATGCTGTCTGCATGCCAGCACGGCTCAGTCTAGGTAATGCGACGTCGCGCACATACTTCGACCGCGATGTATGCAGACTCCCGCACGCACTCACGGCCCGCCACGTCGGACGCCTTCAGGCGGACTCGTACGAGTCCGTGTGTGGAGAGAAAAGGGGGGGGGGGCTTACAGAGAAGGCAGAGGAAGAGAAGGGAGAAACGGGAGAGAAACGACGGCTTCGGTGCGTGTGGAAAAGCCTCGGATTGGACGAACCGAATCAGTCAACCCTGAGAGCGTCGTGGAGATAGGAGAGGTCAAGGTTGAGCTGTCTCGAGAAAAACGCCGGACGGATAGAAGAGAGCCATGCACAACGGGGGGCGGGCCGTATCTGGAGTCGTCGGCGTAGTTCAAAAAATAGAAGCCGCCCAGCTTCGCGGCAAGGAGACAGGCGCCGGTTGAGAAACATACCGAGCATACAGCCGAGCCAAGGGATAGAGGGCCTCAGAACCGTGGCGAAAGCTGGCGAGGTATCAACCAGTACGCCGCGTCTCGTTTCGTACCTTTTGGGTGCTTGTCGGCCTCGAATGCCAAGACGAGCAAGCAATGATTATCGCCGGTTATGATGAAAGACGGGCGGCTCGGTTCTTTTTTTGTTTTGCCTATACGCGAGCGGATATATCGCTATGCTTGCTACGGCCAAATCTCTGAAAGAGCCGTCCTCCCTTCTGGAGAAACATGCCCCCCCCCCCAGAGCAGCATGAAGCGCTTAAACTCTTGGTCATCTCTCTTTCTTGGCGGATGGGAAAGCTGGAGAGTGGTTGGCGTCAAAATAACCCCCCCATGAAGCTTTCACCGTACGACGGAGCCATCCATCATAGCCGCACGCAAAGTCATCTTTCATGCCCCCCTTCCCGGCTTTCCTTACCCCCCCCCCCCCCCCCCCACGGGCACACCGCAGAAGCGTATAACCCTAAAAAGAGCTTTTGCAGACGAACACCCCCGTAAAAAGGGTGTGAAGGTGCTCCATCTACGACGATATCAGGTCAAGTCCCGGGGCCGTGGGCTTCTTTGCTGCTGCGCCCCCCTTCGATATGCGCTCTGTGCTCTCACCACTCCCATGTACCGATAGAAGTGGCTGAGGCTCTGGTTCCAGGTTTCACGATGCAGAGTATAAGATCTCAAAATGCCTTGGCCAGTAGGACGTATGGTAAGACACAGACGCCGTTGCTCGACCGAACCTCTCCCCCCCAGATTCCAGCACATTCGGAGGAGAGTGCCCCGTATGAACCCACCTCCTTTCTACAGGGGGGAATAGTTTGACGCGTGCCCGATCACGGCGACATCATGCTCGTTATTAATAAAGCCGAGGAATCGTTATCTCCAACACACACGGCATGAGTCTGGCCCATCGGCGTTGCCTGTCGCTCCGGGGTCTTGGCGGCATCTTGATCTCGCCGCTGCATCGTCGCCTCCTTTTCTGTCTTCGCAGCCATTAGCCGATAGCTTGAGTGCCTGACTGCCAGTCAGCCTGACCTATCAGTACCATCAATCGGGCTGCCAAGACCCTCGGAGCCTTCATCATCGCCCCTCTTGCGCCGTTGGCTGAGCTGATTCAGACTCGGGCATGCCTCGCGTGTCTTCAGATCGCTCTCCTACCCGGAGCACCCCCCAACCCGGATCTGGCTTCTTGGCCTTCTTGGCGCTTCCGTACATCCGCAGCGAAGCACATGTGCGCTTACAGGAGCAGCAACTAACCTTGTTTTTCCACAAGAGCCTTTCATCATTGGAGAGTGGGTGGGCAAAGCCCTGAGCCACAAACATTACGGTACGTGTCTCGTGTGAGGGCCGACTCGGAAGCATGTGTGTCCTGCCCACGCTTCTCAACATCTGAGATGAACTTTTGCACACTGATGAGTCAGGAGCACCAAAACCATAATCCAACATTATGGGCACAGTATATTTTTGAATCTTTGCTTGTTCTTCTCTCCCGGGGTCTCCGAGATGAACCCTCACTGTCGGCCAGCTGACTGCATTCCATGTTGCGCTCCCTTTATCCTCCCATCTAAAAGAGATCTTCCAGACGTACCAGGTCTGCATCAAAAGATTCACTGCTCATGTCATCAATATTCGTTACTCAAGCAGCAGGAAACATCATCCGCTGTCCGATGGCGCGTCCCGGGCGACGGTTCTCAAAGACCAATAGATTTCATCCCAGGCCGTCTCTCTGATGGACATAATGATTGCCGAACGTCCGATGGATGTCCCCTTGACCTCTAAGAGCTTGCAGACGCATCGGCATAGTTTGTTCTCTCCGCTCGGTCCTAGAAAAGATCTGCTGTGGTGGTCATGAGAGCTGTTGAGCTTCCAGTCTCTGAGGGCGCCACCCAGGAATGGCTGTCTGTCCGTGAAAAGGTCCCGTAGCTGGAAGTGCTGTACCCTGGCCGTGGTCTCCCGGCTAGAATGCTTCACCCTTGCAAACAACTCCACGACGACGTCTTGTTTCTCTCGCGCGCACTTGGCGTGAGCGTTTAGCAACTCCCCGATCCTGAAGCAGGTGCGCATCATGGTCGTGGATGAAAGCCCACCGACCACGGAGCGGTCTCTCACCTTTGGAGGAAAGGGAGGTCTTATGATGGGAGTCGGGCTTGATGGGGCACTTGATGGCTGGATAGCGGTAGCCTCGACGAGCATTTTGGTCCCTGGGCTCGAGGTGGCATCCTCTGCACAGGCGGTAACAATGCCCCAATCGATATCCTCGTCAAGAAAGTCAGGCTCCGAGAAGTGGGCTTTGGATGTTTCATCGTGGCTTGGGTCGGGAGAAGGGGAGCGAAGCTTCGAGCCGAAGCCTTCAGTTGACCTCGAGACCTGATCTATGTTCTGAGCCACACTCGAGGCAGAAAGCTTGCTAGGGCTGCTGTCGGCTGATGCCAGCAGCATGACCATATCCTCTTCATCCGAGTGACCAATGGAATATTCATCCAACGTGCCATGGTCCGTGTCGTTATCTTCATCTTGTACTGCTTGGTTGAGGGTCTCGGCATCAAGGTGTGGAAATGGCTTGGCAGTGATTGCATGGGATTGGGACGGAGTGTAAGTCGGAGCTTGGTGCGAAGGTAGGACGCCGTTGGATGGAACGAAGCACTCGTCTCCTATCGTGTCGAGGTTCACAAACTCGTCCATCCACGTGTCTGCCTCGTCATGCCAAGGCCCGGCAATGCGTGGTTGAGAATGTGGCAATGTGCTTGGCGGGGTTTCGGGTATCTCGATAGTTGCCTCGGACATGGTCGGTGAAGTTCGCACAGTATCGAACAGGAGGCATTGCTCCGCCGACTCGACTCGGTCGTCAAAGGCCGGGGGGTTATTGGACGAGGACCGGCATGCTGCTCCATGGTCAGGGGTTGCGGCCAGCTTGGGTGCAGTATCGACTGCCAATCGCTTGAAGGGCGATTCAACTGCTGCGGATGGTGTTGGCGTCAGGGATCTCTTGGGGTAATTGATGGGCTTGAAACCAGCAGTCGTTGGCTGTGCGGTGAGAGCTTCGAGCATCTTGGAGCTGCGAGAATGTCAGCGCCGCACCGGACGAGAATCTGGCATGTACCTACACGTCGGTTAGTAGGACTTTGGCGGTGATGGTATGTCATGTACGAGGACCGAGTGATTTTCAAAAAGGCCATTCGTGACACGAGATGAGACTGGTTTGGTGTCAAGGAGAGAATATGACGGGCATAAGAGGAAGCATGACGAGGGATTGTCGCCCCGGACAAGGAACTGGAGGGGGATGAGGGGGTAAGGCATTCACGGGGGTGCTGAGGCATCCACGAGAAAGAGCAGGAGCAGGAGCAGGACTCTTTCCTCCGTCGGTGGCTCTCGGGCAGCTGTCGCATCGCATGGGATGTTGGGGAAGGAGGAGTGGGGGTTTCTCATTCTAGCTGCAAGAGCACGACAAGACGCTGCTTCCCAAGATGTTGTTTCCTCCTTCCTCGTGTCCTGCGGTTGCAGAGGAGGGAAGGAACGACATCGGGACGTCTTTCCGCATCCTGCTTGATGGCTGCTTCCCCAAGGTTGGTGATAGCTTCAACATGTTCTCTCTCTCTTTTTTCCCCCTCTTTTTTCTTCTTCCTGCTCGTCCCCGTGGCCACCCCGTTTAGGTTCCACGTCAAACTGTTGGACATGACTGCTTTCCAATAGCTTCAAGCACGTGAGTCATCAACCGGCATTTAGAGCCTTCGAGTCCAGACTCTAAAGTGCACAAAGGGTGCTGGCCACGTTAGACCGAGCCTCGACGCCCGCCCCCTCCCCTCTTCCGGAAGGGCTGTTCTTCCTCAGCGTCGTTGACTGATAACCAGTCCCGTATGCCAGGCTGCAGTTTGACAGTCAATCATGGAACATGTCCGCCTCGTTACGGATCGGATGGATCCAATGGGCTAGCTGGACTGGTGACAGCCTCCTTCTCCGGGACGAAATATCCAAGAAAAGACCCGAGACGGTCGCTGCTCGCTTGAACACGTGCACAATTCTTTTTGTTATCTCTGGCCCATGTCGCGACATGTGCAGCCTTGTCTAATGATGTCAATTCCACCGGTGGCACGGCAACGGTGAGACATGTCCAACAGAGACGACGACGTTGAAGGGGGTTGCGTGTCTCTCTCTCTCTGTCTCTCTCTCTCTCCGAGCCCAAGCTAGTCCGGCATTTTGCAACACCCCCCCAAGAGAAAGACGACAAAAGACATTGTTGACTATCGCGATGAACGGTCACGAGATGTTCTACACACCGACGGCGAGCAGGCGCCGACGTGGGTCGAGTCACGAAAAGGCAAACCCCCCCCCCCCCCCGCCCCGTGGCCCGGACCGCGAAACGGAGGCACGGGTCGGGAGTGACATCAACCCGCAGGACCGGACACAACGCGACCAAGTCAGGAGTCCCCCCCACCACCACATGTCAAAAAGCAGAGATGGAGGTCGCCCGCCCTGGCCATCTCGATCTTGACAGTCAGATACGATGGCGGCGCATCGGTTTCGACAAGGGCATTCGCGGGGGGGCAGGGCAAGCTACGTCAGAAACCAGGCATGTGCCCACGGTGTTGCCAGCGCCCTCCCGGGGAGCCCCCCCCAAGCGCCGCATGTCGTATCTTGCGCCGTTTCGTTTGTCCCGGTCTCGTGTCTCAGCGCCACGAACCTGTTTCTCCGAGAACTAGGCCTCCAAGACGGGCGGGAAAGGCTTCTCGAGCGAAGGGGAAGAAGGGGTTGGACCACCTGGTCTCAGGCGGATGGGACGAGCGCGAGGGTGGTGGGAGGGGAAGGAATGAGAGGGAGGCAGACGTGGTTGAAAAAGGTGCGCGTGCACCGGCGGCTAAGCTCATCGAGAGAGCCCACGGCTAGCGGTTGGGCGGATAACCCGTTTTGGTGGTGATGTCAGTCTTGGGTCAGGTGAAGGCAGGAAGCGCAGGGGCTCCGTGTGGTTGGCGCGTTTCCGATGGCTAGTTCCCGCCGGAAGGATGTCGACCATCTTGATGCGCTGATGGTGGTGTTAGAGGAGGATCAGAGAGAGAGGATAAGAGTGGGAAAAAAAGGGCCGCACGGATGGGAAGATGGATTAGCGGCTGCCCAAAATAAGATTTAATCACAAGCCAGCGTTTTTATTTTTTCGAGATGTGGCGGAACAATAAATAATAAGAATAATGATTAAAAGTAAGGAATAAAACAAGAATTGAAATAAAATTGAAATAAAAATTGAAAACAAAAGGAAAGAAAAATAATGGATTAATTGCGAGAACCAAAGGCCGCGGCTAGAAGAACCCCAGGACCTAGTACTTTTCGTTTATCCCCCCCCCCCACGTCGACATCGTAGCCGCCGCCATGCAGATGAAAATGCCTCGCGGGTCTCCTCTGCCCTCGTCCAAGGCCTTTCCGGTCTCCGCAGCGCCCCGCCGCGTGTCGTCGAAGCCCGGCGCTCGCCGAGGACCTCTCCCGCGATGGCCCCGAGGGCCCCCCCGGCCGGCGGGGGGGAACGGCTCTCGAACGAAACCTCGGCGTGGGCGTGGGCCAGGGGCCAGGGCCGGCCACACCTTCCAATCGCCGCTCTGCGACTCTCGAGGCGGCGGTTGCATCTCTTCCTTTGAATGCCTGCAGTCGTTGACCGGTGGCCCGAGAAAGAGGGAGGAGACTGGCTCTTCTCATTCGACGAGACGTTCTGCCAGTCAAAAATTCAAGAAGGGCTGCTTTTTTTCTTCTTCTTCTTCTTCTCTTCTTTCACGGAGCTGATTTGGGGAGAGGGGGGCAAAGCCTCGAGTACGGATTTAGACCAGTCATCGGCAGCCGTGGTGAACACATGGACTGTCTTGCATGAGACGGGGGGGGGGGGGGGGGCATCAGACACGAGCCCCGGGATCCCGGTAGCCAGCCCGCCGCGTGAGACTAGCCCAGGCGTGCGAAGTGACTTTGATTGTTACTTTATTTTATTTTATTTGTTTTGGGCTTTATTTTCATTCGCCGTCGGTTGCATTTCTTTTTTTGTTTTGCTTTTCTGGGCACATGCTTGGGGGTCAGTCAGGCCGTGTCAGACGCGGGAGGAGTGCATCGCGGACTCGGTCACGGCCTGTGTTGGCGTTGACGTGGGCATTGGCATTGGCGATGGAGACGAACACCTCACGACGGCCGATAGCGCGTCCGGCTTGCGCGTCACGGTTGAGATGAACGAGGGGTGGTCTGAGAGCATTGAAGGGCCAAGATGCTGTGGGACGTCGAGCGAAAAAGTGAGTTGGGGAGTGAGTATGTGCCTGCATCTCCAGATATTTTGCATCGGAATCTGACTGACCGCAAGCCGGGAACGATAAGCTACGGAAATAGATGGATAAATGAAAACAGTAAATGTATAATTAAATTCAGTAAAAAGAAAAGAAAAGAAAAGAAACAAGAACTGAAAAATAATCATATTCGACATCTCGCAGCCAGCATTGTCACCACCACCACCACCACCACCACCACCACCAAACCCCCACCCGCCGCACGCACGCCATTTTGTCGACAGCGGCCCCCCCACCGTTTTCCCCGGATGACGGACTACGGGGCTAAAAAGAGCCAACGATGGGCGCCAACGGTCCGCCACCCTCCTTCTTCACCTTTTCTTCACCTCCCCCCAAAAAAGTCCCATTTGCACGCCTAGTTACCGGCTCTCTCACTCACACCTCCCATCACACACACACACACCCCTCTCGACTCGACTCGACTCCCGCCCCTACACCGCCCGGAAGGCTGACTTGGACTTGCATAAACACCATGGTCACCGGGTCCCCTTCTCACTGATGCGCTGGCAGTCCTCTCTCTCTCTCTCTCTCTCTCTCTCTCTCTCTCTCTCTCTCTCTATCCCAATCTCTCCCTTACCTCCCCGCAGCGTCGCAGTCGCCCTTGGGCCCCCTCAAGACAAGTCGTCGTCGAAACGTTGCTCCCCTCGGCGCCAGGAATCAACCTCGTCTCACCACACCCCGCGCAAAGGCCGGCCAGCCTTCCAAGTTGGACAGCGTCGGCTGATGAGCCGCCGACAGCTCTCTCTCTCTCTATCCGCCTGTCCATCAATGTTGCTGCCCAAAGACCTCCAAGCGCCGTGTCGGTCATCGAGATGAGGAAAACACCCGTCACCGACACCACGCAGGCCTTCAACCCAACCCCCCTTCCAGCATGTCGACGTGCAATGAAAGAGATCAACTGATGGGGCAGGCGACCGCTACACCACCATCACCACATCACCGACGCCCGCTTTACAAATCCCCTGGACGAATTGTCCGCCTCTTTTCTTGGCACCGAGTCTGACGGTGTTATTTTTTTTCTTTCTTTTTCTGCTGACTGACTGACTGGCAGGGGGCCCGTCCTAGTAAAGAAACAACGGAAAATACCACAGCGAAACAAAACAAAAAGGTGAGAGAGGGAGAGAGAGAGAGAGAGAGAGACCGAGGCTCCCAGAAGGATTCGGGGGTCCCTTCCGTTTGACAGGGCCTGTCAACCGGACTCGTCACGGGCCCGCCGCCTCAGGAAGCGTTTTCGCACCTCTCCCGTCCACTCACCCGTCCCCAATTCCTTTCTGTCTCTGCATGACATGCCTCGCTTTTTTTTTCCTCCCCCGCCCCGCGCCCGTCTTCCTATTTGGCTTAGGGGCGAAGAGAGAGAGTCGGATGGCGGAGGGGCCCCGGTTTTGTTTACCGTACATTGCATCAAAAACCGTGCGGCGCAGCTTGCATATCCGGGTCGCCTTCCCCGGCCCCAACTCGAGGCGTTGTCTTTCTTTTTTCGGTTTTTTTTTTCCAGAACACAGGCAGGTAAATCCTGATGGTCGGTTGGCATCATCCCCCCCCCCCTCTCCTTTCCCTCGCCGGCCAGACCGGAGGCCACGCAACCGTATGTGAGGCGCTCCGTCAGCCCGCTGCGTCCCAGGAGGACCTGCGCGCCTCACCGTTTTTGCCAGGGCGGGATCCTCTTCTGGGCACATGTGGCGTCTGTCGTGCTCCCACCACGATCAGCGCAACGTGCAACTTTGCATCCCCCCTCCCTCTGCAGCACCAGCGATCGACTCGGTTCTAGATGAGTCTGCATGCCCTATTGCAGCTGCCGCCCAAGGCAGTGGCACGGAGGAAAGTGACACGGAGGAATAGGTGTGGTGGTTGATCCCCCCCCTTCCCACCCTTTCCTCCGTAGGGTGGGCGGTTCAACGGCAGGTCTCTCGCCTCCGGGGGGTCATTCGGCACCCGCATATGCGGGAGACGAGACGCGCGTGTGAGAGAGAGAGAGAGAGAGAGAGAGAGAGAGAGAGAAGTCGAAGGCGAGACGGTAGGTGGCCCGACTCCGCGCCCGCGGCCGGAGTGTCGGTGTGGGCTCCCTTTGCCCTCCCTCCTTCGACCCTCAACCCCCGTCGTCTTCTCCAGCCCCCGTAACGTTTTCAGACGACGCCCAATGCCACTGTACAAAATGCCACGGGACCTGCCCTCTCTCCGTCTCTCTCTTCCTGCCTATAGTTTGAATTGGGAGGGAGGGGGAGTAGGGCAATGTTTGCCGCGAAACAATGCGCCAAAGCGGTGGCCGTTGGGCAGCGGCCGGACAGCCACCCTGCTGATGCCGGGGGCGCATGCCTTTGGTGACTTTTTCTTTTCTTCTTCTCTCTCTCTTTTTCTCTTTCTTTTTTCTTCTCATTTATTTTTTGCCTGCCGTGACATCGTGCGCTGTGAGCGTGCCCTCCCCGGGGGAGGGCCATCACGTTGTTGAGACACACGCCAGCTCACACGCATCCTGTGGCTGTCATGCGGGTGGCAAGGCGTGCTGTTCCAGTGCCCTCGTTTTTTTCTTCTTGTTTTTTCCCTCCCCTTCTCGCGAGCACAGCATATGGCTGCATGGCTGTAAAGCGCGGTGGCTTGCGTTGAGCACGTCTCCTGGTCTTCGATGACGAGGATCGCCGAGGCGCCCGCCGAGCCTTTTGCCTCGACTGAGCGACTGGATCTCCGGCGTCGTTTCCGTTCATTCACGGCTTTACTCGTGACGCTTGCCACCCTCTTGTGATTTTCCCCGACGGGGTTTGTAGGTCGGAGCGAACGGGCTCCTCTTGAGGTGATTTGAGGTTCCACTTCCTCCACCGTCCTGCCGGTCCGGCACGGGATGGACTGTGCGAACGGGGCCCACTTCGGGTCCGTTCTCTCGGGTGGGGCATGGCAATGCCCGGCAGTGCCAGTGTCTTAGTGTCGACGGCTGGCGAGCATGGAACTCGTTATTTCAAGCCTTTCGCTCGATGCCGGGGAGATCTTGGACTAGTCTCGGTCAACAGAGGAGGCACCCCCGTTAGTCGTGGCTGCACCTTGATATTCATTTCATCTGGTATGGAAGGAATGTTGGCATGGATGCAAGAATGAACGACGTCAATGTCCACCCTGAGAAGAAGGCCCAACGATTCAAGACAGAAATTCCATGCTATCTCAGTTTGACTCCTTGCGAGGTAAAATAAACCACCGCCTGCAAGATCGCCTTTAAAAGTAACACGCCCGTCGCCATTGGTGAGTCGCAATGTGGTGGTGAGAGGTGAGGTGGCTGGCACAGACAGGTCTCGGGCTGGTATGTACTGTACGGATAGGATAGGTAGTCAGCGCAGTCATGTCGAATTCGACGAAACTCCCCAACGAGAACCAGGATGGTAATCTTCCGGCCTTGTGGCCTTGATGGTTGTAAAGCAGCTCATCAAGCTTGTGTAGACGATGAGTCGACCGGCGTGAAGGCCTTTGGCCGCAAGCGAATGACGAGGAGGAGGCGCTGCTCAAGGAGGTAGCTGCTAACAGAACCCTAGCGGACCTTTGCCGCTCGGCTGTTAAGTAAGCACATCACGTGCCCCACTATGACTCATGTCGACTAACTGCAACGCCTCCCATGTCTCCGAGATTGCGACAAGACAAGACAATCCGCCAACGCCCACCCCGTACTCCGTCCATACAACCACAACCCCGGGTCCGGACCCAACCCGTCGCCACCGCCGCGAGAATCGTCAAATACGAGCGCATCCGTCGCCTGCCTTCGCATCAAAGCTGGCCAAGGGGTCCTCAGTTCGACACACACCACCAGCACAGTTCTCGCCAGCTCATCCCCCGCCGACAAGCACTGCCTCTCTTTGCATTTCGTCAGTTCAGCTCATCGACATATTTGAGCCGCTTTTCATTTTCTCCACATTTCCCAACACCCGCCAGCCAGCATGATATCCCTCGCGAAGCAGGGCGGCAACACCCACCAACAGGCCGTCCCCCAGCCCCGCTCCGACCGCGTCGTTCCCAAGCCCGTCCCGAGGCCCAGTCCAGGGACCCCCGCGGCTACCAGCTCGGCCAGCTGCGCAAGCGGTACTCGCCCCGCGAGTCCACCGCCGCCGACGGCACCACCACCGTCTTGCTCTTCCGCCTCAAGCCTTCCGACCCGGACTTCCCCTTTGAGCTGGAGCACCTGCAGTGCGAGCTGCGCGTGCCTGAGGACTACCCGAAGCCGCCCCCGTGCTGCGCGTACAGAACGGCGACATCCCGCGCGGCTTCGGCATCAACATCGAACGCGGATGGGAGAGGCTCGTCCGCGACCGCCAGGGCGCCACCTTGCTCGCCCTCACCCACGCCCTCGACAAGAACCTCGAGGGCTTCTTGTCCGAGCAGGAAGCCGCCACCGTCAAGTTGGTATCCTTCAAGGATACAAAAGACACCCGCCACCTCGAGGCCGTCGCCACTGCTGCTGCTGCCGCCGCCACCTCGTCCGCAGCGCCGGCCTCTCAGATCGCCAAGGCACCATCCCCGCCCCCTCGAGGCATTACGCGCCCGAGGAGTACTTCACCCAAGAAGAGATGGCGGCCGCCAAGGCCCGGCGCGCGCACGAGACCCGCCAGCTCGAGACCCGCATGGGCCGCCTGTCTCTGTATCGCCGCTCCCCGGACGGCATCGTCTACACCCTCCCCCTCGAGCCCCGCCGCCGCGGCGAGCTACCCGCCGGCCTCCAAGGCGTCAAGACGGTGCACCTCATCGTGCCCCTGCTGTACCCGCTGCAACCGCTGCGCATCCAGCTCAACGAGTGCGACTCGCAAGATGCCGAGCCCCTCGAGGAGCTCTACGTGCACAAGGCGGCCGAGCAGAAGCAAATGTCCCTGACGAGCCACCTCAACTACCTCGCGCAGAACATGCACGTCCTCGCCAGCCAGGCCCTGGCGCCGCCGAAGCCCGACGCCCGGGCGAAGCCGATGCCGGTTCCTGAGACGGACCCGAAGGCGAAGGCGAAGGCGAGAGCGACGGCCGCCTCCGACGAGGACCGCGGTCACATCAAGGTCATCCCCAGGCCCCCGGAATGGGGTCGATCCGGCGGTGCGGGCGGCGAAGACGACAGCGACACTTCGGACAGCTACGACTCGGACGACGACGACGACGACGACGAGGGCGGCGCCGACCTGGACGCGGAGCCGCCCGGCCTCGGCTCCGGCCTCACCGCCGAGCGGGGCACGTCCATCTCGTTCCCGACAATCGAGCTCCACGGCATCGAGCTGTTCCAGGTGTCGATCCTCAACCTCAGCGTCAAGTGCGCCCGGTGCAAGACGGTCAACGAGATGACGGGCCTCCGGCACGAGGTGCCGCAGACGTCGAGCTGCCGCAAGTGCGCGGCGGGCTTCGCGGCGCAGTTCCGGCAGCAGCTCGTCCACGCCAACTCGACGCGCGCGGGCTTCGTCGACCTCGCGGGCTGCGCCGTCGCCGACATGCTGCCCAGCACCTTTGTCCCCGTGTGCGCAAAGTGCTCGACGCCCAGCCAGGGCCTCGTGTCGGTGCGCGGCGACGCCACGACCAACGTCTGCCGCACCTGCCACGGCCGGTTCACGTTCAAGATCCCCGCGGTCAAGTTCTTGGCCATCACGGCCGGCGGCCTCGCGGCGCCGACGACGGGCCCCGCCAAGCAGCGGGCCGAGAGGCTCGGGCTGCACGCGGGCACGCCGCTGCCGGAGCGGGGCGCGTGCGCGCACTACAAGAAGAGCTACCGGTGGTTCCGCTTCTCGTGCTGCGCGCGGGTGCACCCGTGCGACCGGTGCCACGACGAGGCCGAGAACCACGTCAACGAGTGGGCGAGCCGGATGGTGTGCGGGTGGTGCAGCCGCGAGCAGCGGTACTCGCCCGAGGCGTGCGGCTTCTGCGGCAGGAGCGTCATCGGGCGCAAGGGCAAGGGGTTCTGGGAGGGCGGCAAGGGCACGCGGGACCGCAAGCTGATGAGCCGCAAGGACCCGAGGAAGTTCAAGAGGGTCGGCGGCGGCGAGTCGTCCAAGAAGGACTAGTCCGACGGGGGGCGGGGTACCGGGTCTTGAACGGGGAGGGATGAGGGGAGGGGCACAGTAGTCTAGATGGATGCGAGGCCTCGCATCGCGAGATGCCCTCCCCTGGCACATGTCTCGTCGAATGATTACCACCACCCGGACACCGGACCACGGACAATCTACGCTTGCAAACATGACTGCCGTGCACCGCCGCAGGAAAGGCGCCCGTAGCCGCTCCCCTTCCTACCTACCCCCCAACCCCCCCCCCCCACGCGCACAAGCGCCGATCGGGGCTCGGGCGGCAGACGGCCGGGTGGGATTCGTTGCGCGCGATCGAATTATGCACCGGCCGGGTGGGTGCCACGGTGTGACACGCTCCCACGCTCCCCCGGGGGAGGCGATTGGGTGGTCATCATGTCCATCTGTCACAACCATGTCCTTCTTGCCTCGAATGGGAGTTGATGCACGGGTTGCGAGTTATGATTGGGAGAGGAAGAGGGGAGTAAGATGACGAACGGGAGGCCGGAGGGGTCGTACACGAAGGGGGAGGGGATTGGCTGCGCTTCTCACGGCCACGACGGCACACGAAACGTCTTGCAAAACGGAGGCGGATGGTGACGGAGGGGAAGGGGGGTGGGGGAGTAAACGGAGAGAGAGTATCAGAAGAAAATGAAAAATAAATAAACAAAAACCATTTATTCCCATCGCCTTCGCGAGCTTCCGCACACGGCGAGAAAACAAACCAGGGGGGAGGGGACAAAATGGAATAAAACGAAATCGATTATCCCCCCCCCTTTTTCTTTTTTCTTCTTCTTTTTTTCCCACCAGACCGCCGGCGGCGCCTCCTTTACGCCACCATCCGCCATCGTCCTCGGCGCCCATCCACCCCCATCCACGTCGACCGGCTACTGCAGCAGGAAACTCATCACCCCTATTCTCGTACGGAGTGACACTACCAAAGGTCAAACCCCCCCCCCCCCCTCGCGCCTCACTCAACATTTACTCCCGAAGCCGAGCCCGCGTCCCAACGAGATGTTGGAGAAAGATTGGAGGGGGGGACGCAGGAGAGAGTATCCGTATTTAGACCGCAGAGACAAGCGCGATGTCCAGAAAAAGGTAAACTAAAAAGACAAAAGGGGGAGGGGGCACGGCGATAAAGGAGCCCCGCGAATCAGAGGGCAAACGCCTCCTTTAAGAGATTCCTGGGGGATGTGCGCGTGGCGTTGGGCCGGGGCGAGGGGGAGAAGGGGGGGGGGGGGGGGGGTTCGCCGGCCAGCCGGCTCGCCCGGGGGCATCCGGGGGGAAGGGGGAAACCCGACCGGCTGGATCGGCTCTAGTGAGAATGTTGTCGAGAGGGGATGGGGGGCTACGGGCTACGGCTAATAGCAGCCACCGCCTTTTTTCGTGAGGACGAGTCCGTGCCTCTCATCTTTGGTCATGTCTTTTTTTTTTCTTTTTTCTTTTTGCAAATACCGGGGAGAGACCCTGAATCTCTGTTGTTGTTGTCTTTTCCCTGCGGCCAACTACCCTTCTTCCCCCCCTTCCTTTGGTGCCGGGCGCAAGATGTACGAATATGCGTCATGCGGGCCAGCCCCGGAGGCCCCGGTGTGGGGTGGGATGACTCGGCCGGATGTGGGATTCAGCGGGCGCGCCGGCGGAAGCCGTTTCTCGAGTGGGAGAGGACCGGGGAAGGGAGGGGGGGGGGGGGGGGGGACAACACACCTCTGTCCCTCCCCCGGCTTTTTGCTGTGAGTTTACCAACGTGTACTCCTGTTGGCCGGGGGCCCGGATGATGCTTTCATATCCATACACGTTGGGCAACAAGGCGGATATTGGAATACCTCGGTCTGGGCCGGTGCACACCGCGCCTCTCTCTCTCCCCACTGGCCTGGTTTTCTTTTTTTTTTCTCGATGAGGCGGACGACCCGTCGTTGACAACGGAATCGAAAATCACGGAACCGCCCCCCCCCAGGCCGAGACAAGAGGGCTCGGACGGGTCGGAATGTCTCGTCCTGAAGCAACGAGCTTGCGCGGCCCTAAAGCGCGCGCGCGCGCGCGCGCGTGTGTGTGTGTGTGTGTGTGGTCAAAGGCCCGCCGTCGATTTCGGCAGCCGTTCCGCGGGGGGACGGGAGATGTAATAGCTCGCATTTTAGCACGCCCCCAAGGGTCCCCGGGGAACCCTTCCTCTGCTCTCTCTACTACGTAGCTCCCAATCATTCGTTTAGCCCCCCCCCGGCCCGTGTCAATGAGTTTGTCATGACTAGCAGGTTTAGTGTTACACGACGATTCAAATGGAGGCGAGGAGGGTACAGGGGCTGCAGCAAAAAAAAAACAAAAAAAAAAAAAGGGCCGTACTGGAAACTGTAAGCACCGGGGCTTGTTCTGCTGTCGCACCTTTGATCAGCCCTACCTACATCCGGGAAGAGTTCCTCCTCCTCCTCCTCCTCCTCCTCCCCTCACTGTCTACCTACCTAGGGCTGGCTAGGTTCTCGCCGTCTTCACTCGAGCTCTCAAACGTGCGAGTTCGCTTTCGAGGCCCTGCCCAGCCACGCGGCATGTTCGAGAAGGGGGGGGCGGACAACCTCTGGGCTGGGCCCTCACCTCCTACGGGAAACTCACCCTACGTCTGCGCCAGCGCTTCCAACGTTCACCGGCACACACACACACACACACACACACATACATACACACGCACGCACAAATGGCCCACCCAAATCTCCGGGGCCTTGGTGTTCCGGCGCATGGACTCGTTCACCTCCGTCCCGTACCCTTGCTGTTCGCCACGCCGGTAGCCCCCTCACACCTCGGAGGGAAACCAGTCGATAACAACCATCCCATCCCCCCCCCCTTCCCCCCCTTTCCTCGTCCCCGATGAGGAAGGCCGGGGCGCCACGGGAGCCTCAGCTCGTCGACCTAGGTTTCGCAAGCGCCTGGGCTGGGCCGGGCCGGGGGCGGGGGGTGACGGACAACCTGCCCGCCATGCCGTACGGCTCGGCATGCGCTGCCCGGATGCCCTCCGCCTGCGCCCGCGCCCGGTCGAAGCGGGAGGCCCTGGTGCCCCCCCCCTCGCTTCCCGGCGTAGTCTAAAATCTTGGCAGCGTTCTTCTTCGGCCTTGCGATACCAACAGGTAAACTAGCATCGATGGGGGGGGGGGGGGGGGGGGTTGTTTCTTCATCTTCTTCTTCCATGTTTGCGACGATCGTGCCGCTTCGAGGCGGCAGTCAACTTTCCAGTCGCTGACGATCCGGCCCCCATCTCACATGATATCCACGAAGCCCGTGTCTGTCTCATCCTGCGATGGAGCCAACTGGCGGTCCCCCTTTTTTTTTCCTTTTCTCGTTCGTTTGGTAGGTTTGCCGGGTGGCGATGTAGCTTCAAGATTACTGATTGCTTCATCGTCCGTACACCTCCCCCCTTCTCTTGACTCGTGAGAAATCTTGAACCCCATACATGGTCTACTTACCCCGGATTATATCCCCCCCTCCCCCGTCCCCCCCCCCCCCGGATTATTTACCCCGGATTACGAGCGATGCACGAAAACGATGTCGAAAACAGGTCCAACACACACACACACACGCACACACGCCCGTCGTCCAAAAAAGCCCGCAATGCATATGCTTTCGAAAGTTCTGTCCTGTCTCGTTCTGGCTTTTCTGCCACGAGTCGTCGCCGTTTTGTTTTGGCCCCTTCCAATCAACATCAAACCATGCGCTTCGCGACGCAAAAGATGACACCCAATGATCATATAATGACTTTTGAGGGGGGGGGGGTTGTACGTACGGCCCTTGGACCTTCTTCCTTATTGGCATGTGAAGGAGCCTTGCCCTGACTCCTCCTCCTCCTCCTCCTCCCCTCCCATCCCCACCCTCCTCGACAAACCGACGTCGCAGGGTGTAGCACAAGCGTGTAAAGAAGCGGAGAGCTTCTTCTTCTTTTTCTTCTCCTTCTTCTTCTTCTTCTTCTTCACCTGTCGCTATCTTCCCGACCTCGTCGACATGTGAATTGCCCCAAGCTCGCGGTGCCGCGATTCAGTCAACCCCATTAACGCCGCAGGGTCCCCCGATCTCGTGTGTGTGTGTGTTTGCGAGGGGCGAAAGGCAACAAACCAACAACGAACCAGGGCCTAGGTTTTCCGTCCCAAGTTCGCAAACAGGGGGAGGGGAACGGCCCATCCCCGCGTCCGGGGAAGATACCATGACCTATTCTGACTTTCTTTCTACACTTGCCGTTACAAATCGCCGTCGACTGTCTGCCAAGTCAGGCACCCGCCGGTCCTTTTGCTGCTCTCTCTCTCTCTCTCTCTCTCTCTCTCTCATCCGATCCCTTCAGTGCGGAAAAACACGGTTTGAGAAAGAAAAAAACGCCCCTAATGAGCCGGCTTGCGGGGTAGGTAGGCATTGAGATTCCGGTGTATTTCCATGTCAATTTGTTGACTCGCCCCCGCGCCTGGCAAAGGGAGAGAGGAAACCATCTCGCCTTCCCCTCAACTTGGACGTGTCTCCCTGTCGTTTATTTTCGCATCTCTCAGAGTACGTATGCGTACGTGTTCTATGCGATGCCCCCCCAACTTCGGACCATGGAGAACGTGACACCCTCCTTCATCCTTCCACCCCCCCCTCCTTCTTTCCACACTTCTCTCGTCGTCATGCGCAAACAGCTACAACGATCGACGACGAGGAGGAGGTGCTTCATGCGGAGAGAGGTGTGTGGGGAGCGAGCGAGGTCTGGACCGTTGGCTCTTGCTCATTCCTCTCACATGTGCTGATACACCGGCATCTTCCTTTTGTCGTCTTCGGGTGTGCGTAGTATGCCATGCGTGCAGCTGAGCCAGCGGTTTAGATTATTATTATTTTGATTATTATTTTTTATTTGCTCGTGACGAGGAGCGAATGACCCCCTCTCACTCACTCACCCCCCTTCGAATCGCAAACGCTGCCCTTCGTGCGGTAATGCGGTAAATCACTTTTCCCTTTTCTTTCGGTTTCGAAAGGGGGGGATGTGCAGCAAGCCCGTCCCTCAAACCAGCAGCGGCAGAACCGCCCGTCTGCGCAGCAACTGCTAATCAAACGAGTACAATCACGAGCCGCGGACGCATTGCGCAGTAATAGGACAGCCACGGGAAACGGCAAACGGGGACCTGGAGCATCTCAAAACCACCGACAAAGCCGACCCGGGGCGAGGTCACAAGGACGGGGTGCGGCTTCGTCCCCCCCCCCCCCCCCCCCCGGTAGTTTCTGATTTACCCCACAAAAGAAAGACTGGCAGAGCCGCTGGAGATAGAACGTGACAGCTCGCTTCAACCACAGCAATGGATACTGGGGAAGGGGGATGGGGGGGGACGGTAATGTTCCTGGGTGAACTTTGCCAACGTCCCAGCGCGCCAAGGCCTGCCTGCCGGGTTGGACACGGACAGACAGACAGACAGACAGACAGACAGACAGACAGACAGACAGACAGAGACATTCAGCCAGTCAGTCGTATGCCATTCCTGCCTTGCCCTCCTCGCCCCAGAGGACGGCAGACCCCTCTTCTTTGACGCCCGACGAACGGCATCTTCCCTGTTTTCTTGGAATCGGGCACGAAGTTCCAGGTTCCCAGGGAGCAACGGCCCAGGCGAAGAGAAGGAGAGGTCCTCTCAAACCGCTCCAGGGGGCTGTCCCTTGAAGTCGTCAGTCCCCCTGTCGTGGGAAAATCGGCCGAAATTTCCCTTCCCATGCCTTCACCCCCCCCCTTTCTCTCGTGACCTCTTCGACCCCATGCGCCTCCCGCCCCTGGGAACCGGAAATCTCCGTCCTGAGGGCCCGGTGGGAGCCGCATGCCTGAAGAAACCGGCGTGTGCATGTCCGCAAAGGAGCCGCAGTGCCCCCGACGCTTTCTCCGCAACCTGGGACCACGAGCGAGGCTGGCCTGCCTGCCCTCTGCGCGCGGCGGAGGTAAGGACAAAAAAAAAAAAACCAGTCTAGTCAACCGCAACGCCTAGAGTCAGAGAAGGGGGACAAAGCGTTGCCAGATTTATTTATTTTTTTCAACGAGATCGCTGCCGGGGAGGAGGGTGAGGGTAGAACTTGTAAAAGCTTGGCCCAACTCGTGCTCTGCGGCTGGTCTGGCGGCATCTGAGTCAAAGAAAGAAGAAAAAAGCGAGAGAGAGAGAGAGAGAGAGAAGAAAAAAAGGGACTTCTTTCGTCTTGTCTACAAGTCACAAGTCATCTTTTCGGGGGTGCGTTGACAAATCCGTGAGACGCGTATGGTCAGCTTGCAGCAGTCCCCGCGTTCCCGTTTCTCGCTCGCAGACGGACGGACGGGGGCCGACAAAGGACTAACACTTTAGTATTAACCCACATGGCGGTCTCGGAAAGGTGTTGCCTGACGTTGCGTCGCCGTAACGCCGTCGACACTTGCGCGGGAATACAATTGGCGCTCCGCGGTAGTTTCGAGCTGTCAGAAAGGGGGGAGATGCTCCACATCGAGCCAAGCTGTCGGCGGAGAGAAGAAGGGGGGGGGGAAGAAATGGAAAAGGAAAAGGAAAACCCACATGTCTCGGGGGGTCGCAAAACATCGTGAACTTGATCGATATTGGCCCTGCGTCTCGAATCCTGGTTGACGCCTTACGCAAACCGCCGCGGTCTGAAAGAGCCCTATACTCCGTACCTACGCGCCCCTCGTCGATGTCTCCATAGCTCCCTCCGATCGTCCCAAAAAATCGTGCTCTTGGCGAGTACGGCGGGCCACGGTGATGGGGGGGGAAGACGACGGAACGGACGAGTGAGTGAGGTGGGAGAGTAAGAGAGTCATGTCCAGTCTTCAGTGCGTCGCGCACGTTCTCTTGCGATCCGAATCACCCTTCACATGGTAGTGAGCGCCCGTCAGCGACGGCGTGGTGGCAATGCACCTATGCAATGTCGAGGTATTCGGAGGACGTGGCGTCAACCCTCGTTTCCTCTGCCCGTCCGCAGACCTGCGAGATGACGCCTTTTGCTCGACGAGAGAGCGAGTCGAAAGAGGCACCGGCTGCCGATTCCCAGTAGGACCTAACGAGAGGCCTGTCATCTCCAAGGTAGGACCGCTCGCGAGTCATGGACACCGGGCTCTGATACTGGGATGAACCTGGTCTCGGGGCACGGTTCCGTACCCGGGTGGTCGCTACCACGACGTTGGGGCCGTTCACCAAGGGAGGGGTTCGGCTGCCCTGCTGACTGCTACGGAGAACTCCCCGCCCTGCTTGAGTCGAGCAGAGAGAGAGAGAGAGAGAGAGAGGAGGACAATTAAAACGTGGCAGGGAGATTGGTCGTCTGGGAGGGGAGGGGAGGGGTGTCCTCGTTTCCTGCGACAGGCCGGCCCCTTGTTCCCCTTTCTCCTCTTGCTGCGACGAAGAAGGACGTGCGCGGTGTTCTAGAAGGTATCTTGGAATATTATGAAATTTGGAGAAAGGGGTTGTTTATTTATTTTATTTTATTTTATTTTATTCCATTCTTTGTTGTCATGTCTACGGAGTACTCTGCTCCGTTTTCCCGTTTTATTCTCGTCCGTCCGCCCGCGAGAACGTGCCCCCCCCTGACCCGTCCGTTCCTTGACTTGTCGATGCGACAAGCCCGTTTCCGTCTGTTGCCAATAGCGCATGTACGGATCATCACTTGCCACTGACTTGCTACATGCCGTCGATACTGGCATCGAAGGCGGGGGGGGGGGGGGGGGGGGGGCGAGTGGAATGTGCTGTGCCTGACCGGGCGAGTGGTGCCAGCGCCGAGGCGGCTTTTCGTAGCAGGAGACGCGGCGCGGCGCCATTCCAGCGAGGGCGCAATGGGTATGGAGATCGGATCTGTGTAACCGGCCTGCAGCGCCTCCAGCTGACGAGCAACCAAACTGCCGGGTTCTTGTGTGCCATGTGCCGAGTCTGTAAAGCCACGGTTTCGGCGAGACGGCGACGGTGGCGGGTCGGGCAGCCCCAAGAAACGGACGAATAATGCGAAATGGCCCGACGAGAAATTAAAATACATAATACCCGTCGAACATTTTTTAAAAAACAAAAACATCAAAGCGTTCAGAGTTACGGAAGGACAAGTCGGCATGTATCATCAAAAGGGGACGGGGGCCTGGGAAGCCAGCCCGTCGTTCCCCGGGGGCCCCAGGAAATCGGAGATCAGACCGGGAAGACTAAACTGAGCTGGGCAGTCGGAGGCGAGGCGTCTGGAATATTGGGAGTAAGGGGGGGGGGATGGCAGTAATAATTGATTACGGTCGGGCTGCCACCGACGCCCACCGATTCCCCCAAGTTCGGTCTGTCATCCGGAGAGGCACCCAGCGACGTTCTGCTTTGACAGGAAAAAGGGTCCCGCGACCATCAAAGCGTGCTGCAGCAGGCACACCATGCGCAGCTCACACGCGCGTCACGCAACCCATCTCCCTGACCGAGGCCGTTCCCCCCCCCCCCCCCCCTCCCCCGTTCCTGTCCTTTCCCTGCGGTCGTGGGGCTGCTGCTGCTGCTGTAGTCTACTACTGCTGTTGCTCTCTCCATCTTCTTTTCCTCGGTAATTGCCAGTCCTCTTCATCCCCCTCCCCCCTTGGAGAGTGAACAGTCTCAAGGTGGCATGCGAGTCTGGTCAAGTGACGACGGGCCTGTAAACTTTATTCTGGCGAGGCTGGCTGGCGAGCCCCCTTCCCCCCGACACGGGACGAAGAGGGGGAATGAGGTTTCATATGCTCCGGATATTGCACCTTCGGGGCGGAGCCGACTGCGACTGCAAAGCGCCGCCACTGGAGGGATGACGGTCACCACCATCGTCCAACCAAGGTATTATCTTTTTTCCTTACTGACGGCGGAGGAACTATTGATATTGATTGCCCTGTGCGGCAATCCTCGCCCTTGGGTGGCCTCCCAGCGGTTCCGAGCCGAGCTCGATGCCCCCCCCCCCCCCCCCGAGAGACGAGGCTGCTAGTTCGCAAAAGCGGATCAATGTTTTGGCAGAATTAGTTTAGGAGCAAAGCCCAGTCGCGCGCACATGTCGTGCAGGATTCGGAGGCTCCGCGCCTCTGATAACTCCCGGTCTTCTCTTAATCCCCGCCCCTCCCCTGTCCCTTGCCCCGGCATTTACCGTCACGAGCGCACTCTTGAGATTGGCGGCCTGGGCGCTGACACCTGGCATCGCGCATGAGCGGTGGCCCACGTCAGCTGCCGATGTTGATGATGCTTAAAGCAGTCCTTCATACACGCATGGGATCGCAGGTGGCCCAGCTAAATAGCCGTGGTCCGCCGCGGGGAGATAAGGGGGCGGGGGGGGGACGATGGGATGATGGGATCTCGATGGAGCTGGGGGGGAGACGACGCCGTTAATATGGGGTAAAATTGTTGAGGAAAGCAAAAAGAATGATGCCGAATAAAAATAAGAATAAAAGAGAATAAAACAAGAACGCATTGCCAACTTCGGATCGGCATATAGAGCTTGCGTCTGCAGCGCGAGTTGCTTCCGAAAATCCGATGTCGGGTCGGGCGTTGACGTAACAGCCTTCACGTAGGAACCCAGAAACGCGTCTCTCACGGGCCCGAGGGCTTGATTCGGCAATCGTCAGCTGAGCCCTCGCGCCGCCAAAAGAGGAATGACAATAATAAGAAAACATAAAATAAAATAAAAACGAGACGTCGGCGTCTCCGGCAAGCTCGTGGCAGAAAGGCCGCATGGAGCTGCTTGCCAGAGATTGCCCGTCCCTCCCCTCCCAGCCGCCATGTCGGCATGGTTGGTCGGTGAATAGCCGGCGGGTTTCCAGACGGGTTGCCGTGAAGAGGGATGCGAGGGCATAGCCATGATGGTTGTTTTGGGGCGGTTTTTGGGGGGTGGGGGGGGGGGGGGGGGCAGTCGATGACAAAACGTCGCTGAGTACGTCGGAAACAGATCGGATTCAGGGCGCATTGTCATGAGAAAAGCATCAAGCAAGGTTGCGCTCAGGTGGCCGAGTGGTGACGATGAGACTAATCCTGCGGCCACACAATGCTGTTGAAGCATACATCAGCACAACAGCTGACTTGCATCACCGCCTTGAACACGAACTCCATTCTACATGGTAGACTTGCATGGAGAAGCGTCGGGATTACGTCTTGGATGAAGACTGCGCCGTATTCCTGTCCAATTGGGCCTTCTCCCAAGCTTGATAAACAACTGATCTTGTTCGATCGGAGAACGACCCCCCCCCCCCTGCCGAAGCGTTTTGAGGCGATGACCACGTCGGGCAGATGATTCACCAACTGTGCATATTCAGGCCGCGGTAATTCAAGGCCTTTATTTTATTTTATTTTATTTTTTCTTATTTTAGCTCCGTCTCTGCGAAAAAAAACCTAGTTCATCCCGAGCTTAACAACTCGAGACCGTCGTAGCACCGGAATGCAGTCACATTAAGACACCGACAGACGTCGCTGTATGTGGGGACTGGGAACGCGGCTTCGACACTGGGAACCGGCCCCACAAGCCGGCCGAGACGCGGCGTCAATCATCCGGGCGATGCGTCGGACCGGAAGGAGGGGGGGCTGTAACGCCGGCGGGCCTTCTTCACACACCGGCCGACTTATCCCAACCACACACGCTTGTCGTCGGCACATGACGCGAAGTTCTCGTGCCGGTGCCGCCAAACGCGACTTCAATCGCCGATCGGGAAACCAGCAAAGGGCTGCGCGCAGGGGGGGGGGCTGCAATTGCAACGGCTTCGAGTGTATATATCGAACGCACGAAGCCTCGTCTGAGAAAAGCCGTCTCGCTCAGTATTTCCCGCCCCCCAAACCGCCGGTTGCCAGTTTGTACGGACACGAACGAGGTCAGTGGCGAGAACGAGGAGCCCGCGTGACCGCCCCCCGCCCCCCTTCAAACCCAACTGGTATCCCGACCCAACATCCCAAAATAAAGAAACCAGGAAACAACCTTGAGCGCCAGCCGTCCACGCCTCCACTACACCCTCCCAACGAAAGCCTCGTATACCAAAGGTGTAAGCGGACGTAACGCCACGCCCAGTGTCTGGTTTTTAGCACTGCACGACTGCTCTCCAGCACAGAAAGTGTATCCATAGCCGCCGCCCATTGCCGGCCACGACCCGCAATCCCGTTCCGTCTCCGGGGGAGGAGGGCTGCTGCTGCTGCTGCTGCTGCTGCTGCTGGGTCGTGGTTTTGCGGGGTCGGGACACACCTTCAGACCTTGCGAACGTGGTGCGACGCCGCGGGTCAGAGGAGAAGGCGAGGCCAAGCACAGCGGCGTAGAGTCTTTGTCGGAGCCAAGCCCGTCGAACGCGTCGAAACATCGACAAAAAAAAAAAGGCCCGGGACTGCGTGTCCTGGCAGAAATCCGGCTCCGGGCTCATTGGTCGCCAAATTGTCCGTCGGACGGGGTTCGGAAAAGCAAAAAGAAAACGGGGTCCTCGTCTCTGGAACCACCGCAGGCCAAAACCAGGGATGGGTGAAGAAGAGGGGAGAAGGTGAAAAGGGGGGGGGCGTGTTCCGGCATTGAAGACCAGGGAACAACCAAGCAGCGTCCGGCCCCATGATTGCGTCAACTTTTTATTTCATCTTCATGTTAATTTTAATTCGAGGACACGGGACCTTAGCCTTTGTGCTGCCCAGTTCATGTGGCCGAGCAGACACGCCACACACACCAGAACGGGTGATGCGTTCTCTACCCCGGGATCCCGGCAGCCGTCCGTAGGGCAGCCGCAGCAGAGGCCCCGGGGGTTCCTGTCCAAGGTTGGGGCAGCCTCCTTTTCCTCCACCTCTTCCCCCACCTCCCCGGAGTAGCGGAAGATAACTGACCGGGTGAAGTCGGCGACGTGCCCTCTTCTCGGTAAACGTGTTTCGGCTTTGGGGGGGGTTGATATGAGCGAGCCTGGGGACGCAGGGTTGGGAGAGAACAAAAAAGGTTTACATGTGTGTCTCGCGGCGAGTACGCTCCAACCGTCCAAATCAAGGGCTCACGACAATGGTACACCCTCAAGACGACACGGTGCGCATCATCTCGAGTCGGGGGGGTTGCCATACGCAAACCTGCATGTCGGATCTGGGCCAAGTCGCCAGTGATGTGTGTCCCTATCCTGACTCGGCCCACACCGGCCGTCGACTCGGGCTCAACTTTCCCATCGCCTAGCAGTATGTACGACCAACATCTCAGCCCGTTGCCCTCCCCCCACTTCCCCCGAAATCTTGACCTGCGTCCCCGACATTCTGCCAAGGAACAGCCCCGAGCACAATGACGTTGGTTCGCGCCCCCCCCCCTTTGGACGAAAAATGCCCGCATCCCTAATAATCTTCGTCCAGCCTGACAAGCCAAACTCAGATGCAGGGCGTTTGAAGCCAAAAAGGAACAGTTGTGGGGCCGAAAGGAGGCCGGCGAGAATAAGTAGAGTAGAGTAGGTCGTGATAGAGTTTGCGCATATGCTTCCCCCCCCACCCCCAGGATGTAGGTGGTGAAACGGTTACCTTTAGTCATGGGCTTCTCATCACTCGGTCCAGAAGCCAAGAGGGAGCATGTGTCGCAGCGCGTGCCTCGAGCCTCGTTCAGGCCATTGTGCAAGCCGGCACGGCTGAGGGATTGGACGAACGCCCCCCCCCCCCCCCCCCCCCCCTCTACCTAATCATTCCCAATGAACAAACGAGGGACTTGTCGGCTTGACGACTCACTCGTTCTGCCGGCCCACGATTTCCCCTCCGTTGGCCAGTGCCCTCCCCTCATCACATGCCCATCAACCAACCCCCCCCCCCCCCCCCCCCAACGCTTCCCACCGAAAAAAAAAGCCCACTCATTCTGTATCTGCGACGCGTTTGGTGTTTCCTCTGGTCGACCGTGCTACGTAGATCGCGCTCGAAACGCAACGGGAGGAGGGGGGCGAGGGCGGGTAGCTCCACGCGCGGCACTCACGACGGGACTTTGAAGACGGGCTTTGTGGCTTGTTGGGTGATATTGAACACCTTGCGGGGGCGGGAGGAGGAGGAGGAGGGGTTGATTATGCCACGCGGGGCAGCCTCGACAATCGGTGTTGCGAACGGGAGGTGGCGTGATTCTGCTGTTTAACATTTTCTTTTGCTACATCGTTTACGCGCGCTTGTTGATGATTGCTTGTGTCTGTCTTGCCATCTGCTCTTCACCTCAAGAGCATGCCCCCCCCCCCCCCCCCTCTGTCTCTCTCCGCCAAACTAGTGAACTCTGCTCGAGTTGGTGGCTAGTTCATCAACGACACTTTATTGCCTGTTGCGTAAAGTGCACGCAAGCCACCAGTAAACCTTGCCGGGGGGGGGGGATTTAATCCCCGCGCGGCGTCCGGATACGTATGCCACAGCACGAGCGGTAGGACTGCTAAAAAAAAGGGGGAGGGAAAAAAAAAAGAAGAAGAAGAAGAAGAAGAAAGAAAATGCTTGGCCCTTCTCTTTCGCTGGCACCCTGTGCAGCGACCCCGCAATCTCCCGAGCGCGGCGGCGGGCGAACCGATACTTGAAAGTGGTCTGCTCAGACGCGTATTAGTGCCGAAACGATCTCGCAATGGCTAGCCCTGGAATTATTCCAGAAGGTGACGACGGGGCGACCTTCCGTCCAAGGCAGTAAGCTCCGGAAGGCTACGGAGAAGGGGGCCGAGAGAGCGGCCGGGGGAAGCAAGCCGGTGCACCGCCTTGTAGACGGCGTGTTAGTGGGAGGGGAGGTTGGGTGGTAGGGGGGGGGGGGGGGGGGGGACAGGATGCTTCGGGGGTGGTCGGAAGTTGTTGCGAGGTGGGGAGGGGGGAGGGATAGTCGGAAACATTAAACTAATAAACAAAATAAATAAACAAAAAAGATGGTGTGAAGGAGACGAAAGTACGGACAATAAGGTGACGGATTTCCTTGGCAAGGCCTGGCCCGGCCCAACAGTCAGCTTCGGCGGACCGCGCTACACCATGACGGGGAACGGAACCCCGAGACCTACCCGAGCAAAGAGGCGTGGCTTGAAATGCCCTTTTTTTTTTCTTTTTTCTTTTCCGCGAGGTTGCGCCGTGAAGGATCCGGCACCGCTGCAAAAGCCCCCCCCCTTTTATTTTATATATATCCTCCCGAGAACGGCGTTGGTGTCTACTCAGGGTCTCCCCCTACCTAGTCTCTCTCGGGAACCAAAGTTGGAAAAGCGTTTGATATGGTTAGTTCGAGTTTACGAGGGGCGGGCGAGCAATCGCCGCGAAAGGGGTGGTGGTGATGATGACGGCGACGAATTGAAACGAGCATCTCCCCCCCCCTTTCTTCCCCCGCCTTTCCTGCTTTTCTGGTATCGACCAACCATTGCAACGGCATGCAAAGCCGGTCAGTCAGTCTCGGGTCCGCGACATGGCCTCCTTATCCTCGGAACTCCCTACGCTCTGGAGAGCGAGGGGGAACCAAAGCGTAGGGGAAGGACCGGCCACAATTACGAAGAATGACCTATCCGGAGAGACGACCCGGGCTGGGCTCCGTTGAACCTCACCTCCCCCCCGGTACTTGGAGTAAGGCTTTCCTTCCCCCTTGCCGCCTAGCCAACACCCTCCTTTTCCCGCCCCCCTTTAACATTGATGGGTGGGAAACTAGTCATTAGTGTAAGCTGTCATGACGGGCGCCTGCAACCAAAAACCCAGGCGGGCGGGATGAAGGCCGGGCGGGCAGTGGTATCGGGGGGGGGGGAGGGATTGGACGCAACAGCTACTTCTGGGCCGCCCCGGGAGCGAATGTACCGGCTACAAGATTTGCTGCAGGTATTCGATGTAACCCGTACATCCCGAGTCGCTTTTTGGCGTTTTTTTTGTTTTTGAATTACTTTTTTTCATTTCCTTCTTCATCCCCTGATAGGAATACGCCGCAACGTCATGACGGACCGGGGGCATCATCATCGTCGTCGAGGTGCGTCGAAACGCTCCAGCGGATAGCCGCGCACGAGTAAGGTAGTCCTGGGCCCGGCCGGCAATGCGCGCACCCGGGAGAACAACCCTCCCATCCGTTTACAGGGGGGAAAAACCTGTCTTGGAATCTATTCCCAGAGGAGGACGAAGGGAGGGGTATTTGCAGTCAGGTAGACGCTCCAATGGCGAAAAGGGGGGAGGGGGGGGATGTATGACATCAAAGACCCCCCCCAATCGTCGATGGTAGGCAAGGTGTTGACGCTAGCCATTGATCCTCATCATTTTTTCCCTCCCCGAAATGCACACACCCCTCCTCCGCCCCAACGGGCGGATTGGGTAAACCATAAGATCCGTTTGGGCAGATACAAGTTGATCGGTCGATAAGCATAGGAGGGGGGGGGGGGGGGGGGGGGGGTTTGAAGGTAATTCAAAATATGATTGTCGCAAGATGGACGCTTCTGATGGCAGTCATCTGCCCGTCAGCTATGTCGTCGTGTGGGGAATAAGGGTCTTCGGGTCCCGGTGGGAGGGAAACTCTGTTCGGATCTTTGGGGAGGACCAGTTTGTCACCAGATCGCCATGATTTCGTCAACATTCATCAATCCAGCCCTGCGGATGGGGGGCTCGTAGGGGGGGGGGGGGGTTCCCGTCGAATCCGCTCAAGGGTGCGGCCTGGGATAGACGAACAAGCCCAAGTACGGATACGCCTTTTTTATAAAATCAAGAAATCATTCAACAAAGTTGTCAAGGCCTGGGTGAGGTGCGAAAAGCTTCCCGGGAGTTTACGGTACCGATCGGCGGAGCCTAGATGGTCGGATCCGGGTAGGAAATAACGTCATCGTATGCTCCCCCCCCCGTGGGCTCCTCCGCGCGCTCCCCGTGGAGAAGGGGGGCGCGCTGTTTCTTGTCTCGGTCAGTGTCAATCATTACGGAATGGGGGGTTCTGGTCTTGAGATGGGAACCATGATTGAACTCCGTATTGACGTCTGTCGAATCCAGAAGACACAAGGGTTTTTTTTCTTTTTTGTTTTTTAAAAAAAGGGGGGGAGGTGGGGGGAAGGGAGAATTGAAGGAAAAGCCTATACGGATAATAACTCAGGATTGTTGTGAATATTTTGAATCATCATACGTAAACAAAATTGATCTACCGTATGGAGAGACAATTGGTCACCCTGTCTTCCGTTCCGTTTCGCTTCTGCCCTGTTTCGAAAGCAATCTACGGATACAGGTAGGTACCTACAACAAGAAGCCACGCGCGCACACGTCCCCTTGAAGATTCGAGCTGGGCATTGCCCCCCCTCTCCCCTTCCCCTAGGCAGGTACTCTGGTAATTGTTTATTTCTTCTCTTGCATCTATGTAGAAAACGCGCTCAACTGAGGGGGGGGGGGTGAAAGGGAAAGGGGGGAGCACAAGATGCAGATATGCACGTCAAAAGTCGGTGAGGATCGCGCTACCGCTCTCGGCTGACTGCCAACGAAGACGACTCAGGCAGGTGTGATGGTGGGGGTCCCCCCCTCGCCGTTGTCTACGACGGCCCAGAACGAGCTGAAGGCGCCGACGCCAACATCAACAATGCCGACAACACCAATAGCCGGTACGGCAAGGAGTGGTCCCCGCCGCTGTTACGTACTGGTCTTCTCTGCTTGCGTGGGCGGTGGTGTCCTGCCGCAGCACCTGATAAGGATAAGGTGGTATTCTTCTTGACTGGTATCCCCCCCCCGTACCGGGAGCCAGTCCCGAGCCCGGGCGGCGGCGTTTGGTGTGGTGTGATGGGAAAACAAGAGAGAGAGTTCTTGGTCAACAGACGCCCAGGTTGAGTTGCAGCCGCTGACATATGCTCAGACCAGGTTTCAGGACCATGGAGCCCAGTCGTTCCAATGGGACAGAAAACCGAGGAACTGTCGAGATGTAGAGAGAGAGAGAGAGTGTGTGTGTGTTTAGGCTCATCGAGACAGCATGATACCGACTTTGGGTCCGGGCGTGGTTTGCTTCACGGTGCAGCCATGCGACGACGTTCAACTCATTGTTGCAATTGCAACTATGCTGCCAAGTCTCAAACAGACTAAGGCGCGAGAGGGGGGGGGGGGGACAACAACCCAACAACCGTAACCGCAACTGCAACCACAACCGCAACTACAACCTCCTCCACCGCCAACAACGACAACAACAACAACAATAGCAGCAGCAACACGTATAATTTCCTCCTCATACCGCCGCCTCCGCCAGATGAAGCAAGCATCTCATGCCGCAAACGTCGGTACCGGCCGGAGAAACTAGGAGAAACAACACACAACGGCATGCAGCAAGGCCTCACACCCTCCCGGCGGTGGGCTTTCTCCCCCCCCCCCCCCCCCCCCCCCCCCCCCCCCCCCCTTCCCTTGCTCTGCGGCAGGGCCGACGCCTCGGAACCAGACTTAACCGCCATGGACAACCCTCGTCGCCGGCACAGAGAGCGGTGAAGGTTTTTTTTAATTTATAATTTTTTTTTTTAGTTTAATGGGGTTTTTGTTTTCTCTTCTATTCCGTTTTCTCGGGAGTGGCCCTCCCTCTTTCTTACACGTCGTCGGTTGGCTACGTTGCTACGGCTATTCAGAGGGGGTGGATAAAACCAAGTTTCGGGAAAAGAAGAAAAAAACGTCTGATTCTCGTGGCCCAGCAAACCACTGCAAGGCCCCCCCCCCCGCCCTTCCCCCCACCCCGCACACAGGCCAGAGACAACATCACTTATTACGTGCAGTACACAGAGTACCAGATGCGGGGGTCCCTTTGCCATCATGCGCGTACAGGGCCCTATCAAACCGTTCAGCCTTTTTTTTTCTTCTCATTCTTCATTTCCGTTAAGCCTATATTTCAGCGATGGCGGTGGAAGGGGGGACCCTCAACGCCAGAGGAATGGGGAAAGGGTTCCTTGATCGACCTTTTTGAACAGACGTATTTGACAATGTCCCACCGCCTCTACTTTATTTCGGCTACGGGGATTCGATGCGAGTTGGGAAAACCCGCCATCAAAATGCCTCGTCCGAGGGAGAGGGGGTGAATGACCACGAGCGAGCGTTTTGGGCACCAACGACGTGGCGCCCTTCCGCCTCCTCTCGGTGAGGGTGAGATCAGTCGCACAAGAAATGTGGCCAAGGAAGCAGAGATGTTGACAGGTGCCTTGGCTCCCCCCCCTTCGCGATCGCAAGGCACGATGCCACGAGTGCCGCTCTTACTGTACACTCCCTTCTCCCCACCCTTCACAGCCCCCACCCGGGCCTTCGGGGAAGGCGCCGGAGGGTAAGCAGGCAGGTGTATCGTGGCATCACCCGGGTGGGCTGCGTACGATGTGCTTGCGTACGGGATGCAGAGCGCCGTGATCCCAGAGTCCCTGCAGGATCTGGCCGACGAGCTGCCCGTTCCTGTCCTGTCGTTTCACGCGCGCCCCCGCCACTGCATACTACGTACAGTGTGTATGTACTCGGGCACATCCCGAACAGCTTTCTCTCCTTCTCTCTCTCTCTCTCTCTCCTTCTTCCCTTTCCGTTGCCTGACTATCGGATGTAGTCAATCAATTTGCGTATGCCTTCACGGACCGAGAGCATGGACGAAAGCTCGGCCCTACGAGCACCCCCTTCTCCTTACCCACGACAAGTCATGGGTAGTGTACTACGTAGAGTCAGTCAAGGGTGGGGCGAAAGGAAGACCCAGTGAAAAGTACGCATATCTGTACATGGTTTAGATGGGAGAGGGGGGGGGGGGGAAGAAGACAGAGAAGAAAAAAGAGATCAAACAAAGAAAATAAGAAACGGACCGTTCGCTCGGCTCGCCTCCTCCTTTCCGTCGATAGCCGCGGCGGTCCACACCCCGAGACGCCACCCAGCCGCGGACATTTCCCCGCGCTCGCGCGCGTGACCGCGGCTGGCCCGAGAGCCCCTCTCAGCCACACCCCACCTGGGCTTTCTGAGGCTGGAGATGAGGCTTAGCGGTGGACAGACCGGGGGGTCCGTCTTTCCCCCTCGCCCCACACCACCTTTCTATGTACCTCGGAACGGCGATGCCGTGCCCCAAAGTCGGGGGAAGGAGGGGAGGGGAGGGGGGGGGGCATGCGCCACATCTCCCACACGCGAAAGCCTCAGCGGGACCCCCCCCCCCCCTCCCCCCCTTCCTCCTATTTTCTTTTTTTCTTTTCTTCAAGCAAGCTTTCCCGTTTTCCATCAGCTGAGGCGGCGAAGCCCCGCCCCGCCATATGGCGCTCCGTGCACGGCCGCAGAGACCACGTGCGCCGGGCCTCCGTCGGTGCTCCCATCCCGGGGCCCAGGGCCGGACGATTGGCCAATCACCGTCTTCAATTCCCTCGACGACCTAAGCCGCAGAAAGACTGGAGCACTTTATTTCGGTGGAGACTTTGCTCACGGGAACACAATTGGCAGGAAAAAAAACCCCGTTGAATTTTTTTTTAAAAAGGGAAAAAAATATCATATTCAAAAGGTGGGGGGGGGGGGGATGAAAAGTCGTCAACTGAAAGAAAAAAATATATGTCATCCAACGCCGCACTGGGAACCCCCCCCCCCCTTCCCCTCACCATCACGGCCTTATTATGGAGTCAACAAGCCAGTCCAGACCTTTTGTATCCGCCGCCGCAGAAAGACATGCTGAAAGAGGGCTCCGGACCAATTGATGCCAATCGACGCCAATCGACCGAAACTCTGGGAAGGCCCCCTTGAGACCGCAGCCGTCGGGTCTCGTCTTGTAAGGCAGCGTCGGACATTGTTGTGTGTGTGTGTGTGTGTGTGTGAGAGAGAGTGTTTGAAAGAGGAGGGGGGACCGGTTCTAGGTCCCTCCTAAACGTTGGGTTACCTAAAACCCCGAGCTGGTACCGAAAATGGGTGGACCGCCGCCGGCGACATGGCCAGGCGGGCATTGAAATCAATTTTTTTCCCCCTCTGTTATATTTCTTTCTTGATTTTTCGTTCCCATGTAAGGGCAATTGAGTGTTGTTAATCGTCCCTCCTCTGACGTTTCATCGAGAGTGAAAGACTTTTTCCCCTTCCCTCCCTCCTCGCCCCAAATGGCACGCGGCTCCGCAATATCCACAGCCCGTGTCGTCCTCTCCGCCCCGGCAGACCGGCCAATCGACCAGCCCCCCCGGAGGCCGTCCCGAGCGGTCTTGTAACTGAGAGCACGAGTCGTGGCCCGCCACTCTTCAGCCCTCGGGGGGGGGTTCAGGCCTGGGGCGGAGCGGAGGCCGATTCCGATGTAGACTTCGATGTCCAACACCTCTTGGCGTCCAACTCATTTTTCTCTCTCTCGATGGTCCCCCCCAGGACCCTCGCACCAAAGACTTTTCTCGTCCGTCCGTCCAACGGCACGACCCATGGCTGATGGGTTTATCCAGCCCCCTCGCCTGGCGTAAAAGTCAGTCCCGACTCCCAGTGAGGCAGTGTACTATTTTACTCCGCGCGTGCCACCCGCCCCAGGTGCCCCCCCCCCATCCCGAAACTACCTCGGGCCTACTTTTTCCTTTCGCGTCGTGTGCTGGACGAAAAAGCCCGGTTGATGGAAATGCTTCATTTCGGACGGCCCAGCTCCCGAGTCCAGGAGAGAGAGTCCCCATCCCCGCCCGGGCGAGGGGTGGTCTGACGTGACGACAAACGAAACGAATAATAGTTGGCAAGAGAAAGAAGGAGAGGGGAAAAAAAAACAATGGGAACCCAATGCCCATCCAGCCGCCGCCTTGGACCATTCCCCTTGATGCAAGTTTACGGACCGATAGGTCCGCAGCAACACGTCGGTCGAACAAGTATCTTTGTCTCTCTCTCTCTCACACACACATGCTCTAGTCACCAGAGCCTCATGGTGACTTCATGCGCCTCGGCCGCTTTCCTTGGTCCTCCCCCCCCCCCACGAAACACGCGTTTCTCCACAAAGCCGCCGAGCTCTCTCGCACGCATACGTTTGGCACATTGTCAACCTCTCTCTCTCTCTCTCTCTTCCCGGTCTCCAACGCTCCAGTTTCTGGCCAGTCTCATTTCTCCCCCATCCCCCCCCCCCAATCGCAAACACCGGACGGAACCACATTCGTTTCTTCCAGAGTCCAGAGCTATCGGGGTATTCCCGCCTCCAAGGGAAGGGGGAAAGGGGGTGGGGGGATATGTGTATACTGTGGTACCCAGTACATTGTAGATCGACGGTTGGAACAAAAAGGGCCAGACCACAGGTGTGCGCGCCCCCCCCCCCCCCCCCAAATCCCCATTTCCGTGCGGCAACAGTCTCATTTTGAGTTTTGAGTTGGGAGAATGACCGCCGGCGGACGCGACCCCAACCAATGCGGCTGATGCGTTCGAGTAAGAGTTCCAGCGAGAGTCACCGCGGCTCGTGGCCTCCCCCCCATTCCCTCCCTCCACCCACCCACCCGGGTCCGCAACTGGGCTGATGCGCCGAAAAGCTTTTTTCCCCATTCTCTAATCCCCGATTGGCGTTCGGTCTCTGAAGAATCACGCACGACGGGCGAGCCGTGTTGGCCCTATATGGGTATTCATGGATTGATTGATCAATCCCTTGAAGGGGCCTCCTCCCTCGGAAAGGAGGTAGATAGGCATTGGTGCAGGGCCACTAGACGTACACGTACAGGCCAAGCGACGCCGTCTTTTTTTTTTAAAAAAAAAGGAGGAAAAAAAAAGGAGAAGAAAAAAAAGGCAGCTCGCGTGGTCTCCCGAACCTCGCCGGGACGGAAAAGCCCAGGCCTCAAGCTACATCGCATCTCAGACCTAAACGCAGTCTCGTCGAAAAATTCTCGCTCGTCTCAACCCGTCCAACGTGTCATCCAACCCCCGTCCAGCGGAGGGGCCATCGCCAGGCATCTCCCTCCCTCCAGAGTCATGTTTCCGTTCTCTTTCTTTTCTTTTTTTTCTTTCTCTCAATGCCCCCTGTCCAAGCCGCCTACTCCTCCTCCTCAACCTCCCCCCCCCATCAGCTCCCCGCGTCGCACAATAACGATGTTCAACTATTAATCAATGGTAGACCTCACCCCCCCCCCCCCTCTCCCGCAATTCATGTACAACAAGACACCCCCTTTCCGTATCATTAAAGAGAAAAGGTAAACGCCCCTCCCTCCCCTCTGGAAAATAAGGAAAGAGCCGAGCGAGCAAATGGACATGTCCAAAAAGTACACAGGGCAGGTCGCACGAACCTCGAGAGCTCCCGGGGAAATAGATAGACCCGCCAGCGCGTCCGCCATAGCGTCAAGGCACAGAGAGAGAGAGAGAGAGAGAGAGGGATCAACAGCCGCTCGGCGCCAGGCGGACGAACAAGCGGCGCGTTCCCAACTAAAACAGATATGGCGCGGGAGGTGGAGGACAGGGAACGACTCTTTGGGGGAAAGGGGCGTCTAGCGCCAGACGCCAAAGTAAACAATATAATATAAAATAGGATAAAACAAGTTAACCCTTGCCAGACAAGGACTTTATTCCTCCCCTTTCTCGCCAAAACACCATCGCCCTACGAAAGCCCGCTCCGCTCCCCCTGTCTCTTTCTCTGCTTACACTAGGTACTCAACCTTGCGAAGAAAATATCCAGGAACAGGAAGAGGAAGAATAGGGGAGGTGGGGGTGGAGGTGGAAGAAGGGGGGGGGAGAAGAAGCCGTATCCATCCTTCCCCCTTCCCAAGGGTTTCCTGGCTCCCGCCGGTTCGTGATATTAAACCTCCCGGACCGACCTGCCTCACGTGATTACGAATAAACAATGCGACAACCGGCAAGCCCGCAAAAGCCTCGCCGGGTCGTCGCGAGGGGGGGAGGGGTGACGGACCATCGGATGAATGTGCTTCTTCCTTCCCTTGCTAGTAGTTCTAGGTAGTAGGACTTTACCAAGCTCATAAATCTCACACCCCTATCACGCACCCTCCCTCCCCTTCCCATTCCCCCCATCCCAAAAGTATGGAGAAGGAAGGAATACAGAAAGAAACAAAAGGAAGAAAGGGAAAGGGAGGGGAGTTGATTAAGCTGGCTAGATAGATATGTATGCATACTGGAGGGGGAAAGCCTCACGTTCTGTCCTCTTTTTGCGTTCCGAGATTTGACTACGGTAGCCGAAGCGGTAGCTTTCCTCCATCACCCCCCCCCCCCCCCTCAGACAACCAAACCCGACTTTCACATGTTTCCTCCCCTCCCCCCAGATCGCATTGCATCATCCTCAACGCCAGAAAGAAAAAAGAAAGAAACAAATGCCAAAGCCCATTCCGTTCAAGCCCTAGGCCATCTCCCCCCTTCCCTTCCCTTCCCCGTCGTGCCATCCTCCCCGCCCTGGCGCTGCCCCTAGCGCTGCGGGTATGAGGAAAATATGAGCCTCTTGGGGGAGGCTCGTGATATGGAGAGTGAGAGTGAGAGAGAGAGAGAGAGAGAGAGAGAGAGAGAGAGAGAGAGAGAGAGAGAGAGAGAGAGAGAGAGAGAGAGAGAGAGAGAGAGCACGGCTCTAGCGTCCCCCCCGTACGTATCGCAGCGTGTCCCTGTATGTGAGCGGTGAGCGCATGGATGTCATGGATTGGATGCCGTCTCTCCCCCCTTCTCGTGCGCATCTGACCCATCAGTCAGCAGCGGCGAGCAAGCGGTTCAGCACTCGGCCTTCTTGTCGTCACTGACCAGGCACAAGGCAAGCCGCCGTACAATACAATACGATGCAATGCAGTAGATAGATGCAATACGAAAATGCCCATGGTCAAGGTGATGCTCCCTTGACGGACTGGATTGGACTGGGTTGATTGATTGAATGACCAATTTTTATTAGTGTTTTTGGCTAAACTCTTTGACGGTTTTGCTATTTTTTTTCATCTTCTTCTTTTCGTCTTCTTGTTCGTCTCAACCGTGTTGCTTTTTTTTCGCGATCCCATGGGCACCCGGGACCGTCGCCTTCTGGCGCCCTCGTTTTGAATTTCTGCCTCCACCTCCACCTCCTCGTCTTCGGCCTCTCTTGTGCCGTCATCTCCACTTTTGCTTTTCCACCGCCACCTTTTTCTTTTGCTTTCCTGTCGTCAGCATAGCCCCTGAGGTTGCCCTCGGGTATGCCTTCTGTAGCTTTGTCTTTGACCCCGCTCGTTGAGTCTTGTCCATAGAATACAATCCACCACTATCCCTGTTTTCCTTCCATACCAAGCTTCCGGCGCAACCATGTAAATGCAGAGACCCAGACCCATTGATAAAACATGTAGGTGGTATGTTGCCAAAACAAAACAGACCATGGTATCATGTGAAGAGACGCCGTTGCAAATGTGGAAAAAAAATTAAACCCAGCTCCAAGAGTCTCTCACTCCCTTAGGCTTCGTGAAGGCACCCCGGCGGGTGTCCAAGTCGTGTCGCGACATTCTTCAGTCTCGGCCATGCGCGCCCCCATATTATGTTAATAATGTAAAGCAGAGCCCGAGCTCGATGCCGCCGCGCGCAATGCATTGTGAAACAAGGCAACCAAGAATAACTGTACTCGAGGAGGCCGCCATTGACCGCACACTCGTCGGATATCTTGATATGTGCAGTGGTGCGATGTCGTTGTAGTAGTAATGATGTTGTAGTGTGTAGATGGATATAGATAGTATCCTCTACCATCCCTTGGAGTGGTAGCCTCCAAAGTTGTCCGTGTCCTTGGAGAAGTACTGAGGGTTGGTGGTAGGGGCATCTTCCTTCTTGAGGCAAACCTTCTCCGGGTACTGCTTCAAGTTGGCCACGTCGTGGGATGTGTGCCGTCTCTTGAGAACCGCATTGGCGGTCGATGACTTTTGCTGCCGCTCCCAGAGGAGGTTGCGGCGGAGAGACTCTGTCAGCTCCGTCGCAAGCATGTTGCGCCGTGTGGTCCGGGGGGAGAGGGCGGCCTGGAGGTGGCTGTGGCTGGCCGTCGTGTAGATGGGCTGAGCGGCGGAGCGAGGGATCTCGGTGATGGGCTTCAGAGGAGAGGAGCGAACGCCCCTCTTCATCATAAGAGGCGCATCGTCAGAGTCGTTAGGGGACACGGCCAGGGTGGGGGGAGCCGTGTTGCTAGTGCGCGTCCAGGCCAATGCCGAGGTAGACTGAGAAGCAATGTTGCCGAGGGCCTTGGAGCTGCTCTTACGGTCGTTCTGCTCAATCATGAGGGTGATTAGGGAGCGGCGGGACGTAAGGTTGACCTTGGAGTCGACGCGCTGGAAGAATGTCTTTTCGTCGATGCTCGACTTGTTGCTGTCCTCAATCGAGTCTTCCCAGTCGGAAGAGTCGTCATCGTCGTCTATTGCGCTCTCGTCAACGTAGTCCGTCTCCGAGTCGTCGGCAATGGCCGAGTTGTTGTCGTCAATCGTGCGGGTGGAGACGCGGTTGGCGAAGGAGGCCGTCTTCTTCTGACCGGTGAGGAGGGAGCCCGGCTGGGAAGCAAGGGCGCTCTTGAGGGAGCTGTCCTCCTCAGAGGAACCGCCGACTTGGAACATCTTGCGCTTCGGTGCGGGGATAGGTCGCAGGTTCTCAATGCTGTGGCCCTGCTCGCTGGAAGAGCAGGATTCGCCGATGGAGAACATTGGCTGCTTCTTGGACTGGATGGGCTTGGCTGCAGGCGAGGACTTGGGCTCGGGAATAGCGGCAGGCGATACGACCTTGGGGGAGGCAGGAATGGGCCTTGAGACGGGGATCTGAGAGGGAGAGAAGCCGCGGACGACGGTAGTGCGGGAGGTGGTCTCAGGGGAGGCGGGTTCCCGAGATTGCTCTTCTTCTGATGACTTGCAAGGGGACTCGGTGGTGGTAGATCCGGAATGTTCGTAGGCAGGGGAGGCGGGCGCCAGATCGGGCGTCTCCTTCTGGGGAGGAACGTATGGGGAGGAGAGGTGAGGGAGGGGGGCGGACAAGGGCTCGTTCTCCTTGATGATGGAGACGACCATCTTCTCAAAGTCGCCAGAAGTAATGTGGCGCTCCTTGCCTCGGCTCCGGTTGCTGGCGCACGAGTCTTGCCTCTGGATTCGGGGGCGGATCTCGAGGGGAGCCGAGAGTGAGGTGAAGTCGACAGCTTCGTCGCCGTTTTCCGAGTCGACACTGCCGGAGAGTTGAGGGATGTCTTGCAACCTGCTAGCGCGAGGAATTTCTCTGGGCAGGCTTGTGGCGGTGATGGAGGCTTGCTCGTCCTCAGTGCAGCAGAAAGTCTCGCGGTTCCACAGACGCCAGCTGAGGTTCTCTAACCTACGGCCCTGTTCGACAGACTCTGCGCACTTTGCGAAGACTAGAGGGGACGGGTCAGCGGGTGCATCCGGGGCTGCCCCAGAGGACGGACCGGGTTGTGATTCAAAGTGCTTACCGGTCCACATGCTGTAGAGGTTTTGGGGGTTTGATGTGTCAACCTTGTTGATGACGTTGGTGTCGACGGTGAGAACGTGGGTGTCGAGAGGATAAGGCATGATGCCGAAGTGGTCTGCTCGGATTGAGCAGCTGACGGTCGTGTGGTCCAGGATGTACGATGGCGGTCGATATTAAAAACCACCCAACGCGTAAGGGTGTATGGGGGGCGGGGAATAGGTAGGGCGAAAATCGGCACCTGAGGCGAAGCGGGTAGGATGATGTCGAGATGAACAATGGCGACACGAGCGGTGCTTCTGGGGGACAAGATGTAATGATATCGACAATGCAATGGGCGACGGGCGTGGAGGCGTCGAATTCGTAAATCAGACAAGACTGATTGAAGCTGGCGACGAGGTGGCAGAGGGCGACGACAGGATGGGAAGGCGAAGAATGGTTGGTGTAGATGCGCCGAGATGAGAGGCCGGGTCGATGGCGGTGTTGCTTGGTGGAGCAATGAAGTAAGAGGAGAGGGAAGGGTGGAAATTCTGGGGGAGGACGGTTGTTAATAATTATCGTCAACTCTTGCTTGGCCGGGAGAGAGTTGGAAGATGTGGATTAGATGGCAGCGGAGGTGGGATGCATGTAAGTAGATGTAATGTTCGATGGGGTATTGGGAAGAGATGGGGATGGGTGATGGGTGGATTGGGAGGGGGAGGGGGGTGTTGGCAAAAGGGGGGTGTGAGCGACTGGGGGTGGGGTGAAAGTTGGGAAGAAAAGGGAAAGAGAGACATGGGGTGAGTCGCGGTGAGAGGAAATACAATGTACAAATTACTACAGCATGGGGGGAAGGGACATGGGGTCAAAAAAGAATGAGAAGACAAGAGGGAGGGGAGGGAGGAGGAGCGAGCAGGGGACCCCGGGAGAAGGAAGGGGCCAGCACCTGAGAGAAGAAGAAGACGAGGAGGAAGGAAGGAAGGAGAGAGAGAGAGGGAGAGAGGGAGAGAGGTGTGGGAAGTGAGTGACTAGGTGAATGTGGGGCATCGGACTGGGGTTGTGAGAGAGAGTACGTACCTTTTTGGACCTTGGGACCTCAGGCCTTCTTTTTTTGGGTCGTGACGGGGGAGGAGCATACAGGCATCCGTATCGAGAGAAAGTACCGCCGGGCCGGCTGAATGCTTTTCTTCTTTTCCTTTAGCCCTGAATGACCTCTGCTCTCCACAGAAAACAGAACGGTAGAGCTGGGACGGATGTTGTTGTCGACCGTGGAGATAGAGAAGCGTGGAGAGGAGGAGAAAGATGAGGAGGAGGAAGAGGAGCAGTCATTCCCCAGCACCCAGCACCCATCAGCCCGTCCGTCCGTCTGACTGACTGACCTGACTGACTGTGTCTCCGGTCTGGCGTTTGCTTGTGACTCTGTCTGTGTTCTGTAAGTATGTCGGGCTGTGTCTGGACGAGCGGATGGACGTGGCCGTGTGGTTCTGGTTCATCTTCAGGTTCGCTCATGACATAGTTGCGTACCAAGGTACGGATACTACCAAGTATCTACGTAGTACATCGTAAGTGTACGTAGCGTAGTGTAGGTAGGTTGGTAGTCGACCTGTGGACAAGATTCCAGGGGTTCTGGCCGTCTCTGGCGACGGTACGGATACATGGATACGGACACACGATACAATACGTATCCCGCCGTACCGGCCCAAGAACCAGAGACGGCGACGGCGAGTCGGCTGGCGCTGGGACGGGTCAGGTACCTCTGTACGGAGCCGCTGGTGCAGGGATACAATGGTCGACGCGGTCTAGAAACCGCAGAGCCCTGAGAGACTACCACCGTACATCGTACATCGGTACGTACCCTCCAGGCCATGGAATCGCACCTTGACACGCTCGGGGAAGATCGGTACGGTACAGTATACGGTACCGTAGGCAAACTACCTACGCTCTGCCTTGGAGAGGCAAGGCGTGGGTGGTGGCACCCCCGGAAGTTGGAGCAGGACAGGAACGCGAGCGATGCCCAGTGTCTCTGTCTCTCTCGTCGGGCTCTTCCTCCTTGCAAGAGATGAGCGTCACTTGACTGAGCCTTGCTTTGCTCTGCTCTGCTGTGCTTTGCTTCGCTGTGTTCTGCATTGCTCTACAGCTACGTAGGTGCCGAGGCGGAGAATCGCATGTGCGCCGAGCCAGTCCTAAAAGGGATATAATGGGAGATCAAGCTGGACCCCATTTGGCAGCTTTTCTGCTGGGCGGATGACCTGAAAGTACTTCCAAATTTGGACTAGACTAGCAGTCATGCGCTAAGCTCTTTAAAGAAGTCCCTCTCATCTGTCCAGGCGAACCTCGACGGTCAATTGTCCGCCTTCCGTTTGTCCTCTACGCTTCCAGGAACCAGAAGGATGAGTACGTACCCGCGTACCCGCGTATCTACGTACCCTTGGTGTACGTACCTGCCTACTCATTCTCAGTACGTACCCTCTTCTCCATGTCAACCTTCGCGCTTGCACCTGCCCGCGGGACCTTTCGGGTCATGTGATGTCCAGCTTTCGCTGTCTTCGTCGACCCCGGGAACAAAGCCACCATCTCCGTCCCCATTTCCATCTGATTGATTGCTTGACGTCCGTTCGCTGGTCACGATGGTCGTGATGCCTGTTGGGCCTTGGCCACTCCCTACTACCTGCCAACAACTTCGTCCAGGTCCCTTGGCTTTCGGACGAGGCGGGCCAAGGGCTGCGGTAAACGGACTCCAACTCTGTCAATTGAATTGCCCCACGTTCAATACGGCCTCCCGTCGCCAGCTCCCAATGCCAGTGGCTCAGTCGTCTGTCTGTCTGTCTGTCTGTCTGTCTGTCTGGCCGAATATGCGCCGCGCCTCATCGCCACGTTTTTGAACCGCAAAAAATGTCTCCATCGGCCTCGTCTCGACCACTTCCACTCTCTCCACACCCTCCACGTCCCGTCTTCCGTCGCACTTTTCCCGTCAACCGTCATTCGGTGCCTGACCGAGCATCCAGATACTACCCAAACGAGACAAGCCTTCGTTTCCGCTACCTAAACCGGCCTGGCGCCATCTTGGATCGGCCGTCCGTCCTGCCGGCACTGTTCCCCTTCTGGCACCCTCACAGACCGCGACGACCAGCCTACGAATACCTGCACCACCCAAGTACCTACCTAGGTACCTACCTACCTACGACTAGAACCAATGCAGCTTTCCGACCGACAACGAGCTGGCTGTCCTTTACTCCGTATCCGTACGGATACAGAGCTTTCCATCTGGTCACGAGCTGCCGTGCCTCTTCCTGCCGAAACGGATCGTCCGTGTCGAACCGTCGACAGCCAACGCCCAAAGACGCCTGTCCCTGCCAGTCCCCTGGCCCAGCTGCTCACCTGCCCAGCGCCCCCCTCGCCTCGCTGCTCTTCTCCGAACCTGGACAACAACAAGTCAAGACTTGCCATGCGCTCTGACGCCTCTGGGACGGGACTGCCAACTGGCCCTTGGTTCTCTTGTGACTTGGGACCAACCCAACCCGACTCGACTTTTTCCTCGCCTGACCCAACCGTCGGGACGACCGCTAATCGCCTTCCCCGGAAACCTCCCCTTCAGTCCTTTACCAACGGTGGGGGGCCAAACGGACGCCTGTCCCGGCGTCCATTGCCCCTAATGTTAGTTGCCCGTCCCTCCAAGCCCGGGTCACACGAGTCGCAAAAACGTCGCTACAGACACAGTGCCCACTGAATTGCAATTGCCATGGCATTGCCGCCCGGAAAGACGTGCTGTTACGGACTCCTTTTCCGACCTTTTCCCAACCCCTCGTCGCGACAGGCTCCGAATGAAACCCGCGCGTCTCAACAGAGCATAGGATTGGGGATAGGGACGCCATCAAGCAAAGGCGGCAGCCCGCGATGCGCAAAGCCCGTGTCCACGAGACCATCGCCCAAGGCGGGTGCATAGCCCTTCATAGTGCCGCCTTCTCCTTGAGGAGCAATCGGTACCGCCAAGTTTTGGCCCTGGGGTCCGCAATGGCGACGAGGTCAATTCATCGCCCCAAATTTAGTTACCGTCGAATCGGCGACGGCCCGTCCTCCAGCGCTGACACGGCGATGTGACATGCTCTGACCCCCCCCCCCCGGTTTGCTTGCGACCTTCCGCTTGACTGGTTGCGGCGCGCGCCTCTGTTCTGTGCTCGCCCCAGAATCCAACCCCCGTGATCTTGTCCATCACTCAGGTCGTCAAATCAATCCCACCGCTTGTCGCCTGTCGTCTGCCTGCGAGTCAACACCTACAGCTCCCCGCGTGGGAGGCGCCGGTCACAACAAGGGGTGCGATAAGGCCGTTGTCGATGCTGATCGCAGCGAGGCATCCTGTTCTTGCTCGTCGGCACGCAACGTCAGGCACCTTCATGAACCAAACAGCGACCTGCAATGGTGCTTCGAGATTGAATTGCACATCGCTTCGCTGCCCCTCCCCCCGCGGTCAACAAGCCGTCACGAGATGCAGTATTCGCCAACCGCGAAACAGGGGTGCGCAACAGGCAGGCAGAGAGAGGCACACACAGGTCGGCGGATGTCTCCCATCGCCATTGCCCATTTCGAACGGATGCGTTGTCAAGCATGTTCACGAGAGACATTGTCAGTGCCAACTCAGAGGTCAACAACTGAAGAAAGCCACGACGTATGCGGTTGAGGTCAGAAGGTAGCGTTGAGACTGACCAGATCTGACCGCATAACCACACCAACATACAGATACATACTGCGCCCTCCTGGGTCTCCTTCAGGCTTTGGTTCCTGAACCCAGGTGAGACATTCGTTCCCAACCCACAAGCACTCTCCCCCCCCGCCGACATGGGCAGGCTGGTGGTCACCAGGTCCCAAAAAGTGCCCTGTTGGAGGACCCCTTGGGCGAGGTTGCAATTGGACCCTTGAGACGTCACATTTTCTTCCAATAACAGTTCCTGGGTTGGGCGCTCACCACCACCTCGTTGCTTCACCCCCCATGCCAATCTTTCAGGCTTGCTTTGCCTCTCGAGCAAGCCAGTGTCTGCATCCCGCAATGACCGCTTTGTTTGACAGCTCACCTTTTTTTTTGTGTTTTTGTTTTTTTGCACTCGACCGAAAAGCAACGTTTTGTCGCTTAGTTGGGCAGTTCTGACCACAATCTGGTCAAGTGACGGGTGGCCTCCTGGGCCAAGCCAAGCCCACGTCGGCACCCCACGCCTCAATGGATGTCGAGAGCAAACACTGTACATGATATGTGGTCAGAGACTGAAGCCACCGTCTACCATAGTATGTATGTATTCGTACCGAGCCCGCACCACGCCCGGCATCACGATGCGCCTTCTGCGCGGGATGCTAGCTCAATAGGAGCATCCGCCGCCCGTGGCGTTAGCTCCCTGCCATCATTCACCACCTTGGGCATACGAATAGCAAGGGTGGCGGGAGGATGGACTTTGGGTTGACATTCTGGAACCCGCCGCCCAAAGATGGCCGGGACAGTGAGACGGTCATTCATCGTCGTCGTCGTCGTCGTCGTCATCTTCGTGGGAGGAGTTGGTGCTCGAATGCAATATCTGCGTAAGATGAGCACGCCAGGGGGGGGGGGGGGGTCACACTTGTCTCGAATGCTGGCGCCCGGTGTTCGCTTCACAGAGACCTCCGCCGGGGGACCACGCTATGAGTTCCGCGACCGTCCAACAGTCCCGGGGCCGTGGTAATCACATTTAATGTGGAGCCGAGGGCGATGGATGCACAGGCTTCCACATCTCTCTCCCATGCTTCTCCGAGTCCCCCCCCCCCGAAAGCAGCCAAAGGAGACAAGATGAGGCCCCACGGTGCTAGGATCGATGCATAGACACGAGGGCTCGTAGAGAGATGACCATCGCACGACGCGAGACGGGCAAAAAGGTATTGTCCAGACCTACAACAAGCGATGCGAGTTGGCCGTTGGAACCAGGGGTGGTGGCCTAACTATCACTTGACGCTCTTTTCCAAACTCACGGATACCGGTGTGCAAGGATCGCGAGATTGGAGAACAGGGCAAGCAGAGTTTTACGCTGGGCAACTGGTAAGAGTTTCCGATTGTCCAGAGGTCGTTCGAGTGGGCCGATCCCCCAACGGGCTTTCCAAGAATGCGACGCGTTGGGGGCCCGGGACGTGGAAGCATGTTCGTGGCATGTCGATGCGACGGGCATGCCGTTCCAACAACCCGGTTCGACGGCCGCGCAGTGAATGGAAGTGTGCAGATATTAGGTGTTGTTGGTTCTCTTGACATGCGGCGGTGGCCAGCCAACGGTGTCGAGGGAAACCGCTAACCCGGGGGGTCTTTTTTTTTCTTCACGAGAAGGGGGCTGCCGGACCAATTCGCCTGAAGCCGACCCTCGGGAAAGCAGCAAGGGGGAGGGGAGAGGCAAGGGACATGAAGCAAAAAAAAAAAAGGGCGAGGAGGGGAGGGCGAGAGAGCAGCGCTCCCCGGTTCTGGAAGAGGGCGAGTGATGCGTCGCAATCAAATGGCCTCCCTGCACCTGGTCACCGGTCGAGGGGTTGGGAAGGCGGATTAGAGAAGGTGTGGTGATTTTTGTTTCCCAAGAACCGGGGACGGGGACGGGCTCCACCGTCAGGAAAATTCACGATCCACTGGCAAAAGAGAGAGACTGCGTGGATAGCAGGCCATGTCTCTTCGGCCTGGTTCGCGGCGCTACTTTGCCCGCTTACAAGTTCAGACCCAGGCCCGCCAAGGCGTGAGGAGAAATGGCTGGGAGCAGGGCAGGGCAGGGCAGGGCAAACGAGTGTCGTCCAACACGCCAAACTCTTCCAACAACAGCTTCTCCAACAAAGGTTCCCAGAGGACTGGATGCCAAACCCTCGCCTCGCCTCCCCTCCCCCATGGTGAGATGAAAAACGGCCGGGTCCCCGGTTCGGGTCACGTCTCGCGGCGGCGCGCGGGCTGGGATTGCGGGTTTTCAAAGCTCATAAAGGTTTGTCTGGTATTTTGTTTTGTATTGCCCTCCCCCATGAGAGGGGATTCAATACTGCTTGGGATGGAACGACTGGCGTACCTCTCGGTCGGTCATGAAAACGGGCAGGATGTCTGTGGGGGGGGAGGGGGGAGGAAGCTTGTTCGGGACTTCTGCCAGCGGACGGAGCAGGCTCCGGTGCGGTGCGCAAACCCAAGTCCAGGCCGGGAGAGGAGAGAGAAGAAGGACCGGACGACCCGAACTTGGAGCGGCCGGGCCTGTTTGGATTTGTGTGTGTGTATGTGTGTGAGTGTATGTTTTGTCGTACGGGGGGTCAAGCACGCGTCGGGGGTTTGTCAGCTGAGAGGGATTCGGCGCAAGTCAATGCAAGTAAAGTGAGTGTCTTGTTCCCCCGTCGTCGGCGCAAACAGGCGCGGGACATCTCATCCATTGTGGACGAGTTTTGACCCCGGCCGTCTTGTCTTTTTATTTTTTTTATTTTTTTTTATCCAGGACGCCGCCGGCCGTGTTGCTTCTTTCCCCAAGCACGACGGAGCTCTCATCTCTTCTCCCAGCCCCCCGAGAGGAAGAGGAAGAGGAAGAGAGGCCCGTCTCGGTCACGGGCACATGCTTTTCCGGAGAAACGAGAGACGGCAAGTGAAGGAAAGGTGGGAAAAAGCAACCGCCGGCGCCGAACCTACTCCAGCCCCTAGGTACGAAGTAGTTGCACCAGATCATATGCCCCCCCCCCCTCGAGCACCTCGGAATACGTAGTAGGGGGCCAGGCGAGGTCTTTGGCGCTCAGGGGCCGGGCCGTCCGAAAAGAAAAGGAATGGAAGGCCGTTGAGAGGGATAAAGAAATAAACAAGGCGGGGGGGGGGGGGGGAGGAACCAAGAGTACGAAAGAAAGGGGTGGTGGTCAGGTGCACAAAAACTACAAAAGAAGAAACAAAAAAGAAAGAAAGAAAAAAGAAGCCAAATCGGTTAAATCAGAGTTGATAGGGCGGGGGATGGAGCAAACAAGAAAGCAAAGGCAGCCAGACCGACATGCAGACACTGACAAAAACGAGTGGTGTTTTTTCCCCCTCCCTCCTGTTGTTGATACATACATAGCTCGGTGAACCCCCACGCCGGGCTCCCATCCCACACACACACACACACACGCAAAACTCGCAAGCCGACCTGTTTGGGGCTGGGAGAACGGGGGGGCAACTGGGGGTTTGGGGGTTTGGTTGACACTGGCACGATGTGTTTGGACAGGAGCAAAGCAATAACGACAGCAATGCCCACACGCCATCTCTCTCTCTCTCTCCTTTCAGGGCGCGGGAGAAGGGAGAAGGGAGAGGTTTATTGGATTACTAATTCCGTGTCTTGGAATATCGCAACCGCACCGAGGGAAGCTGAAGAAAGCCTCGCTCTGGCGACTCGTTTAGACGATCTGGAGCCCCTTGTCGTGTGCTGCAAACATGTTGAGCTGGCGGATCTGGGGGGCGGCGGCGGCGGCAGTGGTGGGGGGTGGACGGTGGCCGGTGGACGGTGGACGGTGGTTGACCGTTGCAGTCGCGGCTGTCCGTCGGTGAGGCGCGGCGGCATGAACGCTCTTTTTTATTTTTATTTTTATTTTTCAAGACGATCTCTTTCAAGGGCCGGGTTGGCCCTATCGCAGGGGAGGAGATTAGGGTGTGCAAGTGCGTGTGATGAGTTGGCGTTCCATGCCGTCTTCGAGAAAGAGAAGAAGCCCCCCCCCCGGGGGGGGGGGGGGGGGGGGAAGGGGACTTTTGCTCCGGCCATGCATCCAATCCACACACCCATTCATCTCGGTATCTCTGTCCCAGTCACCCTTTCTTCTGCGGGGAGGGGGGGGTTTGTCCTTGTCGGTGAGCAGGTGAAGGCGATGGCCGGAGATGGTGAAGTTCTGTTGTGGTTTCGGAGAGTGGGATGGATGGGGATTGCGCGGGGGGGGGGGGGGGGGGGGGGGCATACCACACAACAACAGATACACCAGATACAACACACACACACACACATGCACACATGCGCCGCCGCGGGGGATGCGATTGGGAGGAGACGGACTCTTCCTCCTCCTCCTCCTCCTCCTTAGCGTCGGGGCTGTCGGTGTTGTTTGGCGGACAGTCGGCTTGTCCGCAGTGCGTACGGGGTACGGGATTACAGAATGCCACGTATTAGTCAGACGAGAGAGAGCACACCGACGTCGTCTTGGATGGATGCTACCCTCTCCGTGGTATTGGGGAAACCAACCGCGCGCGGCGGCGGCGGCGGAAGGGGGGGACTGTTATTCGAGCCCGGCCTCACGTTTCGTGGGATTTCCAGTCGAGGTAGGCCCGGGGGGGCCGCTTCGTACACGGCAAATGGCTCGCAGGGCGGTTGAGCACACGTGCATCATCCTGCGGCAAATGCGAGTCGTCGCGGTTGTGCGACCATCGTTTTCGGTCGGGTTCTTTGCGGGTTCCTATTTCTCGGGTTTATTTCAGGTCCATTTCTTTCGTGTTATTTTCGTTGTTATTGCTGTTGCTGTTGTTATTATTATTACCATTATCGTCGTCATTATCAATATCATGGCAGTTATCGCCATTGACATTGTTATCGTTGCCATCGCATTAGAGTTCGGTTCTAAAGATGGCAGTCTGTCTGTAGGGAGGGTTCTGACACCACTTTGGTTGTGTTTGGGATTATGCGGGTGTCGTCGTACTATAGCGGTGCATTAGAGTGATAACCCCCCCCCCCCTAAAATTGGACCAGCAGCAACGACGATGGCTCTTCTGACTTGCCTCTAGGACGAGCGGGCTGGCAGATCCCCTCGAGCTAGCAAACCTTCCCCATCTTGGTACCTGGTCTCTTCGCCGAGCAAAGACGAGCGGGTGGGGGTCGGTCCGTTTCTGTCACAATTCATAGGGGCCACAAACGGATTATTTGATGAGTGAACACGGCGGCCAAGAGTCGAGGCAGAAGGAACGTGGAAAGATGGATAGAGAGAGGGAGAGGGAGAGAGAGAGAGAGAGAGAGAGCCTCCGGGTTCCAAGAGGAATGTGCGTCCGTTGCACGCAGAGACGTTTGCGCAGATGGGTATGCCGTGCCCCGATCGCATCGTCTTGCTTGCGCAACCGCGATCTGGACGGCCCGGGGAAGGGGGTGTTTTTTTCCCCTTTATTTTTTGTCTTTCTCTCTTTCAGATGCAGCCTGCAAGCAAACGCCTCGGCCAGGGGGGGGAGACGGGGGAAGGGGGGGGGCAGGCAGGCTGGGCGTAAACAACGTCGAATAGGTAGGTAGGTAATCATGTATGCCATATCGGGAAGTGCTGCGTGTTTCGGGAATGCTCAGCTGACCTGACGGACGAAGGGGGCACTGGCCAGCGAAGCTACGAGGCGCGCAGATCCCGGAGGGGCGGGTTGTCGTCCCCGGAGAACGGGGGCAGGGGTTGGGAAATCATTTGGATGGATGGATGGGATTGACGGGAATGTCATTGGGGAGTTTGGACGGTTTGCGGTTTTGTCAGGTACGAATACTTCCCGTATTGGTGCCCCCCCCCCCCCCCCTTTGGAGTTGGAGTCTCTGGGAGGTCTTGGATGTGGGGGCGGACCAGGGGAGGCCATGTTGGGGAAACGATCCAAGGGGACCGTTTTGGGACCGCAGCCTGCAGTACACTGTACGGACGTTATGCGTGTGACGGCCACATGTAGAGGAGAGGGGAGGGTGGTAGTGAGTGCATCGCGAGCCTTGTTGTTCGAAGCCTTGTTTCCAGAGTCGGTCAAAGGCTCAGCACATGGGAGAAGGAGGGGGGGGGGGGCTTGACGGTGGTAGGGGGGGTACGAATCGAGAATCGAGGAATGGGACGGCAACGGAAAATTATCCAATATATTTAGAGGTGCATGTACATGACACACGCGCAGACACGTCTTGATTGGTATAGAGGTCCTGTGAGATTGGTTCATGGCCTGGCGGTAACCCCCCCCCCCCCCCCCTCGGAGCCAGTGTTTTCTAGACAAGCAGCAAGCCACGAGATTGGGGCTGGCGCATTGGCTTGGTGTTTGAGATGTCGGTGGTGATGGTGGTGATGGTGGTGGTGGTGGTGGTGGATGATGTTTTGCGCCGGTGACGTCGTCTGGCAGCGTTGGAAGGGCGAGCCGCTCGGAGCCTGGTTCCGGCCACGTCTTGTTTTTTCTTTTCTTTTCTTTTTTTCTTCCCCGACGCCTCTTCCTCCTCCTCCTCCTCCTCCAACCGCTATCGCCGTGCACTTGTGTCGGACGGGACAGATGCAGCTCTCGATGTATCCGCATGTACGTTGTGCGGCCCAAAACATAGGGAGGGGGACTGGGGGATGGCGATCCGTGGCGGTCCCGGGTTTGCCCACTGGCATGTTCGGTCGCAGTTGAGCTTTTATTTGATGTTTTATTTTATTTTATTCTGCCTCTTTATTTATTCCAACAACCCGGTGATCCTGCCATGTCGGTCCTCGAGCCCAACAGGGGAGGGGGCTTTGATCGCTGGGCGGAATCCGACAGTTTCGACGCTGGCGACGCGCGGATAGATTGGGCGCTTGCGCGTCCTGCGACTCCAGCGAAGCGACGGCTCTACGGACGTAATGTGTGATGCGGAAACCCCCAAAACAGCATCAACCCTCCCCCCCCCCCCTGGAGACGGAACGCAACCTGCCCAGGGGGTGGAAACGCAATAATATGCTTGCTCACCCGCCCGTCTGGGAGCGGTGAAGGGAGGGGCCGCCGCGCCGGGGGATGGAGAACGGTCTATTCTGGCCGTCGTCTTTCCTTTTCTGCTTCTCTTCCTTCCCTGCACACTGCAGGTTCCCGCCGCCGTTGTAGGAAGGGGGGTGAGAGCGCGGCGGAAGGGGGGGGGGGGGGGGGAGGGATCAGGAGCGCAGGGCGGATAGATCGAAGCCGGTGCGGCAGCATTTCGTTTTGCGGTAAATCAGCCGCGAGAGATGGATGATGCATCTCTTCCCTTCCAGCCAGGGGAAGGGGGGAAGGCGAGCGTAGTGTGGGGGTACCGGCATGCCGGGGTCTCCTCCGGATGCTCGCGCCGCGGCGGAACGGGAGGGGGGCCGTGTGAGAACCGATGCTCTAGCTCTTCGGTGCCGTCGCATCTTTGCGATGACCGGAATAACGGGCTTGCCCCCCTCACCTTTTTTTTTTTTTTGCCTCCCTCCTGGAGATCCCCTCTCTGCACTTGTCCAGATCTATCACTTTCTTGGTCCCCGCGACGGCGCAGCGTCACCGGCAGGTCTTGTCGTGGAGGAATGAGGGGGGCGCGGAGAGCACGCCTGCAGCAGGGCAAATTGATATGTCATCGTGTGTGAGATGCATGTCACTGGACCAAAGCCCGGTGTCTTGGATCTTGCGGGCGCCCCGGGGGCCCTCGGAGGAATGGGGACGAGGAGGAGGAGGAGGAGGAGGAGACATACCGACACTGACCGAGACGCCAGCCAGTCGTTCGTTTTGCCTGCCGTGCAGGGTATGTTGAGAGACCAGCCGCAACGGCCAGGCTGAGATGTGTCGTCGCTTGCTGCCTGACTCCCCAGAAGCAGTCAGCGAATCCGTGAGGATCCTGTCTTGTGTAGCAGCGACTTGATCTCGTGGCGGGTGGCGGGGGTGGAAGCAGCATTTGCGATTGGCCCGAAATGCTTTTTTTTTCTCTCTTTTTCATCATCTTTTTTCTTTTCTTTTTTTCTTGCGAGCCGTCCTAACGTAGGTAGATGACCGGCATCCTCGCATTCGCGGCCGTCCCAGCCCCTAGGCTCGTCTTGTCATTGTTTTCTTATTCCTGCTTACGCCCTTGCCCTCCCGAACACGGTGTCTCGCATCTCTCGCATGCTCAAGGGGCGGGAGACGGTTCAGAATCTTGACACGGCTTCGGTCGGCCTCGACCGGACGAGATCCCGCTGCCCCCCCCCCCCCCCCCTCTTCTCCCCTGGGGGTCTCGCGCCGCCATGCAGGCGAACCCGTCGATGCAAGCATCGCATTGGCGCGCATGTGGCCCACGCCGCACCAAGCCGCTAGGCCTCTCGAGCCTCGAGGGCCTAGTTGCGGACGCTGCTCCGGAGGCGGAAATGCTTGCAAAAGTCGCCCCAGGCCCTCCTGACAAGGGGCGATGTACCCGCGCCGTTTGGACAGCGGCATACCTCTGCGAGCTTGCCGTTCGTGGTTCGCGGCGAACGAAGTACGGAGTACAATAGAGGGGGTGGGGGGGAGGTTCCAAATACCGTTGGGAAGGGTTTATTTCTGAGAAAGACACGTCTCGCCCGTCGCATGTCGCATTCGTGTCTTGTAATTCGATGACGTCGCCGGACGACCTATACCACATCACCCCATCATCTCCAAAAGGAGAAAAGGAGGGTGTGGGTTAGTGAACCATTCTATCGGCTCCCTGCGAGTTACCATGCCGTTTCGTGATGGCCACTGGACGTCGGAGCTGTGCCGAAGGTTTCTGTTGCTGTGTTGCTGCAACGGCAACGGACCTAGGTACCAGGTAGGACTCGAAGGGTTGGACGACGGTCAACCAATCCTCCGAGGGAGGAGGGGGGGGTGGCTAGTGCCGGAAGTCTAGGGTTGCCTTTCCGTCGCCGGCACAGAGCTGACTAGGTAGCCTCTCGATGCCAGCCAAGAGACCATAGCATACACCCCCCCGTTCGCCCCTCTCTCCTGAATAACAAGACGGGATATTCGCTACTATTTCTTGATGTGGCCATGTAGTGAGTACCTTGAACTCGCAAACTATGCCGATAACGCCCAGAAGCGTCAGCAGGACGTCACGACTCTTTTGCATCTACATGCTCGAGTCCGAACAGGTGCCACGGCCTAGCGGGACGTCGATCCCTGAGGAACGGATCTTCAGGCGGCCGCGGCGTCCTCCAACGATCCGGGGGGGGGAGGGGGGGTTCGATCTGCACATCACATCACTCGGGCTGGAGCTGTGGTTGTTCCGACTCGCCCTCCCCCTTTACTACTTACTGTAAGGCACGACGGGAGAAAGCTTGAGGCGCGGCTTTGTGGAACGAGCGAAGCGGCACCGATGGCGAAAATCGGGCTTGGGGGGGGGGGGGGGGGGGACAGCCGGAATCGTGATTTCAGCTGCCTCGCGGGTGCCACGGGTGTCATTGACATTTCGGAAGATACGTCAGCCGAGTATCGTGGGACTCGCAGGAATTCGATTGCCAGTTAACCCGGAAAACGGTGATGGGAGGAAAATCAATAGTCGCGTCAACGTGCGCCACGCCACTCGTACTTTTATTCCGATTATTTTCTTTATTAGCCTCATCATTATTATTCTTATTATTGTCATTTACTGGCATTCCCCCCCCCCCCCCCCCCCCCCCCCGCTGCGACGCCCGCTGGAAACCATTCGGCACTGGGAGGCCACAGAATAAGCATGAACACACATCTCACATGGTGATTCAGCTCAGGGCGCCCCCTTCTCCCCTACGAGGGAGGGGCGTGTGAGATGAGGGTATATGAGACGAACAGAATGTGGCACGGGGATGGTGGGCCATTGGCATTCCCTCTTCTTCCCCTCTGGCGGGAAGTCACAAGTCTCCCAGCCCAAGAAAAGCGGCCTAGCAACCCATACATTCTCGCCCACCCAGTCGGGCCCTCCTCCGGGATGCTTCCCCGGACGGGAAGACCTGCCAGGGCGTTGCAGGCCTGGCGAGCGGCACACACACACACACACACACACTCATACACATGCAGTTGCATGTGCCCTCAGACACCCTTTGGGTCACATCCAGCCCGGAAGGAGGGCCGTAGTCAGGGTTCTCGGCCAGGCTGGGGTCGTGTCAGGAACGCCTCGTGCGTCGTTGGGAAGGGATGCCGTATGGCGGGGGGGGGTTTACAGAGTACCACTCTGGGGGTTCTAGATCCTGCCGGCTGAACCTTTCTTTTGCCGCACTGACCGTCCTGCCCGCGGTATGCACCGGGGGACGCGGATCTCGTCAGCCTTCGCTGACATGTCATATCCGCTAGACACGGGGAGGGTCGGCGGCGCGGCTGTCATGATTCCCAGTAGCAGGAGAAGCACAAAGCCCGAAGCGGAAGCCTCTTGGGGGTGGGAGGGCCGCGGAACTCGGAATCCAGGCTCCTGAGATGGGGGGGGGGGGGGCGGCCACGGAGGATTCCCTCGTAAGCCCGGAGGGGTCAGCTCGCGACAGCCCTCTTTTGCGACTCGATAACCCCCCTCCCCATAAGGGATGATGAGAAATGTCTGGCCCCTTCCGTGATCGAAACCCCTCAGGGTGCGCGCGGGAGAGAGAGAGAGAGAGAGAGAGAGAGAGAGAGAGAGAGAGAGAGAGAGATCTGGAGAGAGGCGCATCCCATACCGCACCCAGGCGGAGATGGCGATACTCACTCGCATGTGGTTTCTGCCCCCCCCCCCTCTGACTTCTCTGCTCTTTGGCTTTGGCCACCCTCTCTTCCGTCCTGGGGTATTTTTTGGTATGGCATTGCGATGCAGAGAATGCCACAGCCGCGTCTCTCCGTCCGAGACAGCTGAGGGCCTCGAAGCCTGCGATCAGAGACGCGGGGAGAGACATGGGCTCATCGACACCCCTGTCACTCTTCCTCGAGCGCTGGCCACACCACCACCGCCGCCACCACCACACCCAGGTCCTTGGGGTCATCTAGAACCCGCGCACGAGAGTGGCCGCGTCTCGCGAACGACAGAGAGGAGGGGGCTAGCTCTGCACCGCTGGTTGGATCTGTTAGATGACTCTGCCTAACGCTATTGAAATGCCATTGCAAGTCGCGCGTCCTGGGTATGGCGTTCCGGCCGTGGTTTGAAAGAAAGAAGAAGAAGAAGAAGAAGAAGAAGAAGAAAAACCCTTGTTTAACTCGGGGTCATTGCGGACGGACGCTGGATGATGCGCAGCCTTGTTTGCCCTGCAACGTTGCGTGCTGTTCTGGACCGACCGCTCTCGTAGCGCGCCAACCACGAGGAGGGAACCAACCTGGAGGAGATGGACTAGGTAGAGGAAGGCTACGCCGCGAACCAGCCCCGGCACCAGTCTATGGAGTCGGCCGCGGCCTGCGAGCACCTAGGAGGGGGGGCAAGGCCCGGCTCCCTGACATGACAGGCACGGCGGGACGGCGTCTCGTCTGGCCGGCTGCGAGGCCGGAAGGGCGCAACTACTGCAGAGAAAAGAAATACATGGTATGTAGTCCCGTCCCCCGCGTGCCCTGCGTGCTTGGCCGGTCATGGGCGCGGCGGCATTCACCTGGAGCCATTCACCATTCTAGCCTACCCAAGTCCAGGCTGGCCCAGGAGGGGTTCGACAGTGGTGCTCGCCATGCGGACCAGTGCCTGCATTCCTGCTGTGTCTTTTCTTTCTTTCTTTTTTTTTTCTTCTTTTTTGCTTCGTCCGCTCCCTGGTTCTGCGCCCGCTGGTCGATGGACCGACGGCGCTCCATGCCGTTGCTCAAAGTCTGTCGGACTTTTGGCCGCTCCCGGACTCCCTAGATGCCCGTTTGATATCATCGCCCCCCTTCCGTCTAGCCGACCATTGTTTTTCCGGACAAGAGCAGCCTGGAAGCCGAGGTACCGTGTGTGTGTGTCGGATCTCTCGCCGCACTCTCGCCGCACTCTCCCCCACATCTCGCCTCCTCTGTCGACGCGCAATTACCGGTAGCGTGCATTGCCCATCCATCTACTCCGTATCGTTCTGCGCATCACGCACGTGAGACTTGCTGGGAAATACGGAACCTCCCGCAATCCCTGAGAGCCCACAAAACGGCCCGTTCGTAATGTGCCCAGACGGGCAGGAGGATCGGGTTCTTGGACGATGGTGGCAAAGCGCGCCCCATACCCGAAGCCCTCTCTCTCTCTCTCTCTCTCTCTCTCCATAAGAGAACCATCGTGACTGGCCCCGCTGCCTTGAGGGCCGGTACGAAGTAGATTCAGAACCACCAACCCTGCTGCGACGTGGGTCAACGTGAGCCCCCCTCTCCCGGCCCCTAGGGCTCGCCTTGGGAGAGGAGAGGAGGCGCGACCAGGTGAGACAAACCCGTGGGCAGGCGACCTGCCGAGCTCCAGGTGAGGTTTCTACCAACAGAAAAAGAAGACGCGGCATTCGCCTTCATGTGCTTTCCTGGACCCTGAACGGCGAATGCGCAGAGCCGCCGACTGGTGGCCGGTGTTGCGCGTGCTATCGTTGGCCCGCATGCCACCATGCCTAGTTTATTTACCATGTATGTATGTATGCGGAACGATGCGCGAGGCGCATGATCAGCGGTGCCTGAATGGGCCGACCAGAGGCGCGAGGGAGATCATCTAGGGGAATTAGCCAACACGCTAGCCCCGGGAGAACAGATCTCTCCTCCTGGGCGAGGGCGTGGCATGCGAGGATATCAGGGCCGGCCTGGCTGGCTGGCTGGCACGACCAGGCGAATACCCATTAATACCACCCTCTCCTCGTGCATCTCCGAATCCCATGGCCCGGGGCATCTTCACCTGAGCTGGGCGTTCGGTCCAAATGGCGCCGGCCGGGCGAGAGCCCCCGGCGGCAGCGTGACATTCTGCAGCCCTGTTGGCCCATCACGCGGCAGAAGTGATCCTCCACCAGTCGGCGCCGGTGGCCAACGTGGTCGAGCAATTCACATGCCCACACAAAGACGGGTTTCGCTCGCCGGCTCGGCCAAGTCGCCTGCCTTTGCGACCTTGCTCTCTCGGGGCGGGCTGGCGTTTGTGGACTTTTGCGACTGTGACCCCCCAAGGCATGATTTTGGCCCTGCACCGCCCAGAAGCCTTGAACATGGTAGGTAGTTTGCTGCAAGAAGGATCCTGACTTGGTCTCGGGGACGGCTACTCGAAACGCGCCCCCCCCCCACCCCCCCCTATGGTCGACATGTCTGCTGACGACGGCAAGACTGCCCAGGTTGCGCCTCGGTGGGCTGGCTCATCGACACTTTTTTTTTTTTTTTTTGACAGGACCCTTTGGGACGACATCCCGCACCGGGACGCAGGAGTGGTGTCGACAATGTCTCGCCCTGTGAGTTGTTCTGCAACGCAACGCAACGGCCTTTGTTCCCCTCCAACAAGGGGTTTTCAAGGCATATTGCGGGAACCCATGGGCTCTCTTGTCCAAATAGTTGACCCCGGGTAGCTTGCAAGACATTGTCCAGGATACGAGTGATCAGATCTCATCGCATCCTGCGGTGCGTCCCCCCCTCCTGCTTCGTTGCGTCTCGACCCCCGATTCTCACGAACTTTTGTTGTTCTGCCACGGGCAGCGGACACGCCCCGGCTCGGCCCTGTTGTTTGGTTCCCTCTCGAACGTGCCAGAGCCCCTCTATGCCTCTTGACTTGGTAACTGCGGAAATGCGGACTCTTGCCGAGGACTCGCTCCCCCAACTCTTTATCCCTCGTGGCAGCCCGACGACAAGGGCGCTATCGGATTGAAGCCTGAGAGGGGGGAAGGGCCAGGTGAGCGTCCTTTTTTCGTCTTCGTCCCCCTCTTTTTTTTTCGCGTGCTGTCCGAGCAAATCCGAAAGGGGTGGGACCTGGTCAGACCTTGGTCATCACGGCAAGATCCAGTGAAAAAGTACGATTATCTTCTTTGGATGAGCCTGACCTCAACCCCCCCCCCCCCCCCGCCCCCCCCTTTCCCCTCGGCGGCGGAGATGGGGGACGACGGGTCCCTGCAGACTAGACACAAGCGTTTCCAGCCTTTGAAAGGGCACACTCATCCCGCAAAACCCCTGGCATCTTCATGTTTCGTTGCGGCCTCCTCTTTGTTCCGTTTGGAGGTGCTCGTAACAGGCCGAGATCAAACCGGACACACACACACACACACACACACAGCGTCCTGAAAGGAGCAGAACAGGCAACGGAAACCGGCTTGGGACGGTCTCTCTTCCCTGGAGGCGGACTCGGCTCCAAGAAGGCAACAAGGCTGACCTGGTCTGGGAGATGGAAAAGAGAACCTTGGTCTCCTTTTCCGGGGACCCACTCCGCAAGCCATCATCATCATCACCACCACCACCGCAGTTGCACCGCGTGCCATTGTGCCTTTGTCCTAGTTTAGTCTCTTCAGCCTATCCACAATGCCAGGACTCTGTCGCAAAGGGACACTCGGCCCACGATAATGCGTCGTACGCACCCCCCCCCCCCCCCCCTACCTCTCTTCAGGCCGAGGAGGACGACGTGAGGGAGAGTCCTTTTTTCGGCAAATATTGGAGAAAAACAAGGTCACGATACAATGCAGTGGTTCATGCATCAAGAAAATCCGGTCAGGCGTGGCTTGAGAACCCCCACCGCATGCGGAACCACACCAGGTTGCCAATGACAGGTTACATCGCACCAGAACACAGAGCCGGAATGCAGACGCCCCGCGTTCCATGGCCGAGCGGGACGAGAGGAACGCCGGGATACGATCGCGACTTCTTGCCGGAACGTCTTCCGCAACGGATTGGGGGGGTCGCGGCTCGCAAAACGCAATCAAGGAATTCGAGTTTCCACGTTCTCAGAACTCGGCCATTCTCTCGCGCCGCCCAAGGGATGATGCGTGTGCCCCCGTTCCGTTTCCTGGCACGACACACACACACACCACCTCCACGGGGTTGCGCTCATTGACCCATTTCCGAACCAAGAAACCGGAACCGCCCGCAGAGGCGGCCGGCGTCGGGGTGCAGACCCTGAACTTTTCCTCTCGGCCATCGTCATCCTGCACACCGCGCCACCCTTTCCGAAATAGGCGATTTCGCGACGAGAAACCAGGGCGCACGCGCGCCTCCATTTACCCCCCCCCCCCCCCCCCCCGCCCCCCATCTCGAGAGCACGACTCAGGGTCTGCCCGCCCGCCGCCTCCGGCTGCTCTTCTCGTCCCGATCCTGTTGGCGACGCGCCCTCCATCTGTGAGCACTGCGATGACCGTCCCCCTTCCCTTCCCCGGGTGAATGTTGTCGGACTCCTGTGTCCCATGCGACCTCGTTCCGGTTTCTGGAGGACGGCGAAGCCAACACGGACAGAATGCCGAGAGCAGGTATCCGTACTCCAACCACAACCGCAACCACAACCTCAACCCCCCCTTTTCGCCAAGCCCATCTCTCCGCATTCTGGCAAAAGTGGGCAAAGGAAAACCCTGCGTATGCCGTGCTGCTCAGCCCTGGAGAGAGGGGGGGGGGGGGGACCACGAGAACGTGGGCCTACGCGAACTTTCCCCGGAATTTTTTGCCTCATATGCCCGTGTTGAGCATTGGCGATGGTGGCGTCGCCGCGTCGGACCCCTCCTCCACCTTCTTCGTGCTGCTCGTGTGGTCCATTCGGCCAAGTTCCTGCGGCCAGCCGACAGGGCAGATGACGAGGACGACGGGCAACGACAGGCAGCCAATTGGCGGGGGTCCTTGTTGCTCTTCCGCGAATGGACGGCATTGGCAAAAAAAAAACTAAAAAAAAAAACTCAAATCTCTCCGAACCGCGGCCAAGTCGGGGGCCGTGATCCCTGGCTTTGGACGGGGAATGTGGTGTTTGCAAAACAAAAAAAAACGGATCCTGGGTGAAGGGATACACACTCGGCACCGTTTCCATCAAAGTGGGCGTGTGTCGATTGATCCTACATTTCGGTTCTTTTTTATTATTCTTTTTTTTGGTTATTATTCTTTTTTTTATTCTGTTTTATTCCAAGGTAATTCGCCATCTCCATTGACTTCTTTATTTCGCCATCCAAGAGGCTAGTCGCAGACGTGATCCCGTCGTCTTGTTCTCGTGACTCCTCCCAACAGCCGGACGGGGATCGATTCCGTTTGCGGAACGGAAAAGGGACTTTTTTTTTCTCTTTTTTTTTTTTTTTTTTTGCCTGTGACGCCGGGTTGACGGTTGCGACCCCGGGTTTTCCGTGTTCCAAGGAGAAACCTTTTGGGGTCGGCCAGCTTTGCCTTCCAACAACACTCAAGCCTCCCTCGCCTACTGCACGGAGAGCGCGGGGGGTGGCATTTGAGAGGGTGAACCGGCCACAACGCCTCTATACACAACCATCGGGTATCATTTGGCTGAGCGAGCCTTCCGGGTTGCTTGTTCTTTGTGCTTCAGCTTCAGACTTCGGCGTTATTGCATCGCTACAAGTCGGGCCTTTCTTTTGCAATCGGCTCACTCATCATCTGGACGCAAGGCGCTGGATCCCTCCTCGCAGACACCACCCATCCTGCCTGGCGCTCTGCCTCGGACACACATGTACAGAATACTTGATAACGTCTATAACTGCTGGCTAGATGCGGTTGCACCATGCCGAGTGACGGGCACCCGAAACCGGCCTCGGCTTTCGGCCCCGTCTAGGTGTTTTTTTTTTCGTCTTTATAAATAAATAAATAATACTAACAGTATTAACTTGTAATATTCTCGTTCCATTTCTTTTCACGAGACCCTTGAGCGCCCAGCGTCAATCTTGCGTCGTCACGCGCGATGCAACGAAACAAGAGACAATGTTCGAGAACGGCACTGCGGGAGCAGATGCAACCTCGGCCCCAAGTCGCAACCACGCCCTTCCTTTTGCCGCGTCTCGGTTCCGGCTGCTCGTCTATATACTCGTCTCGGCGCTGCTGACTTGCGCCACCGCGGAGTAAAGGTACGAGCTGCCCATTCAGAAGGATACGGGGGGGGGGCAAACAAAGGATGGCATAGGCCAACCCTCTCACACCACCAGATCAGATGTGCCTGCTTTCAGTAACTAGTCCCCGTACCACGCCGCGCGCTTGTCTCTTCAACGGTTGCCGGCCAATGTGACTGCCCAAAGACGGGACATGGAGATGGAGGGGGGGGGGGGGGGGGGGGGGGGGGGGGGGGGGGGGGGGACCACCCCGCATTACCAGTGGTAGCCGCCCACCGACCAAGTCATTTGTTCCTGTCAACTCGAACAGGGGGGGGGCTAATGATAACCACCGTTGGCTGCGCTGTTCGCTTACTTGCCCGAGAGACAACCGAGAGGCGGGAGGGAGTCATGCGCATCTGCCCGGCGACTTGATCGCGCGCGTCTCGCGAGACAAGTCAGGGGCCCCGGAGATGCGGTGAAGAGCCCAGACCGCCCGGGGCCCAAACGTCTACTGCAGGAACTGCGTCTCCGGGCGGCATGTGAAATCCCGCCGCCGCCCCCGCCGCCCCCGCCGCCCGCCGCGGCGCCGCGCCGGGCTCGAACATGAGGACACAATCACGCGCCGCGGTCAGGCTCAGATTCGCATCGGCTCCAGGGCTAGCCTACGGTCTTCCCAGTGGGCTTTGGCCTTTGTCGACAAGACTTGCGTGCCTCGGGACATTCGCTGCAGCTCTGCACCAGCAAAGCAATCCTCAAGAGAAGTCAGCTTTCCCCCCACGCCCCCCCCCCTTTTTCCGGGGCGGCAGCGGACGGGATGGCTCAGCTGAGTCAACAGTTGCTCTGCAGTTGGCCGTTGGCCGTGACTCGCTTTCGCCGAGTTAATTTTTTTATTTTATTTTTTATCTTTTTACCCCGCGGTCACTCGGCGCGGGCAACAATGATAATCACGGGCCAAAGGAGAGAGGGAGAGAGAGAGAGAGAGAGAGAGAGAGATGGGGGTAATTAGTGGAGGGCTGGGGGATGGGCCGCGGCCGCGGTCGATGATGAATGACCGTCAGCACAGCGTGGCATTTCGACCCCCCAAAATGCAATGCCTTGGAGTGTGAGATTGGGTGTGATTGATGTGTTGGCGAAACGATGCTGCGGCTGGACTGAGGTGCCTCGGTAGACTGGGCATCAGGTGAGCCTGCCTGTACGTGGCGCAGCAACCGAAAAAAAAAAAAAAAGAGTATTGTCAAGCCGACTGCATGATCGGCATCACTCCGTCCCAAGCATTCTGCAACAAGGCATTCCGGCGTGGACCTGAAGCGCTCCATGTCCAAGTGGGATTAGGCAGCCGACCTCAATCAGCAGGGTGAGTGTGGGAGGGCATCCGGCACGGCGCGTTCGCTTGCTCTCGTCCTCTCCCCCCCCCCCCCCCCACGCATATGCTTCTGAGCAAGATTTTCTGACGGGATAAAGGGTGGGCATGGATCTTGCTGACCACGACCCTTTTTTTTCTTTTTCTTTTTGCCAGCCGAGATGATTTCGACCAAGATACATGTAGCGTGATGTGCTTTGCATGAGGGGAGGCCTATCGGTGAGGATGCAAGTTGCTGACCCCAGATCGTGGTGCGTGGGAGGGTGGTCAGATGGCAGCTGGCGATCGAACCTGTAAAGACTTTTTTTTCATGCAACGTCGGTGAGCATAGTAAAACGGAGACGGCGTATATCGACTCTTGAAGATTGGCAGGGTCCGGAAGGACCCGTGATTTGCGCGGGTGGCTGTTCATCATACGTACCAATCTTGATCAGCACCAGCAGCGCTGTATGTATCAGACTATATTCGAGTTTGAGAATCCCACATACAGTTATGACATATCAGTCTAGTCTAGGCTATTCTTCAACATGCCTGATCGATTCGGCAGGGTAGCATCGGCCCTGCACCTTGTATGTGGTCGCACGTCGACGTGGAGCATGGAGACCGTTGACACCACTTTTGCCCATCACCAAAGACGTCCAGATATCAGAGAATTCGGACGGCGAGACGCCAATCCGCTTACCAGGCCAACGGTGGCGTCAATCCATGATTAAACGCTGACAGTCGCCGTGCGTCTCACAATCCCTTCGCATTATACGTTCGACGTAGCCATGTGTCATGAAATTCCTCCTTGTTGGTGGTAAGCAAGGCACCGACTCTTCGACACCTCTCCAATAGCAGACCGTTCATTACTGGAACTATTGATGTCTTGGACGCTCAGCTCGTGGCTCCTGGCATGTAACCATCCCTCCTTCGAATGCTTGATGACGTCTCTCGGCACAACATGCCTCTTTTAAGAGAGCGGTGCTTGTGGCTGCATGTCGATACTTGAAACCTTTTCAAGCTGAAGCACGTGGTCTGTAAGAAGAAAATATGCTCTTAGCTGTGAGTCAACAACGGCGGCGCAACAGCCCGTGGCCAGGAACAAATAAACGCGCCGTCACCGAATCGTCAGAGAACGACGTTGGATTTCGCAACGAGAGGTTTCGAAACGATTTCAATCTCAGGTATACTGCCATTAGTGCTAGTTGTGAAACTGAGTGCAAAAGCACCAAGATTCACGGGTGCCTGGAATCCCCCCCCCCCCCCCCTGAGCGGCGAATGCACGTAACCGGCCGGGTTCGAAAGATCCCATTGTCTATGCGTCTCTTGGGAGGGGAGTACAATTAGGGTATTTCTGTGAGGCGCCGCCCATTTCCAGAAAGGGAAGTATCCCTCGAACACGAAGCCCCGATGCACGATTACTCAATACACGACACAAAGACCGGATCAGTCACCGTAACAGGCTCGGGATGTGTTCCACGATTTAGGTATCCTGACCAACATGAAGGCTCACTGGCTATGGCTTCCCGCCATTGAAATCCTATGATGAATACAAAGACCATCATCAGGCGCACAAGGCTGGGTTTGGAGGTCATGTGGAAAGGAAAAAAAAAAAGCTTGTGCAAGGAGGTCAGATTTGCTGTATCACAATGGTTCCAGAGACCGGCTCTGACGGCATCCCTCGCATCATCCTTCCCAACACCTTCAAACTCTTGAAGGGTCCTGGAGACGTCCGAGACTGAGTCATAGGCCACGTCTGCGCCGCCAAATATATGGATTGTTGGCATACAGAACTCCGAGACTGGCGCACGGGGAGCCAAGAACTGGCAGAGGGAGAACAGGAATATACGAGGCCGGCGCCCCCTCCCTCCCAAAGGTGCAACGGTGCAAGCCAATACCACAAGCTTAGTAGCGATCGCGCGGCCCGGCGCATCTCGCAGCCAGCGGAGGCTGTAACCCGAGCCGGGCGGGGACGCTGTGTCACGGAGGTCAGCCTCGGACGGCGTCGTCCAGCAGGGCCGGCAGTGTTTCGCGGTGGGTTATGCGTGCTTCACACCCGTTGCAAGACTCTGCCTCGAGGCCACACGGGATGGGAATACGATCCTCGGCCCACCTTCTCACGGCGCGCGCGCGCGCGGGGTGGGGGGACGCTCCGACGGGGTATGCGTCTCGTGGGGGAGGGAGGTGAGACGAACGGGGGCGCCGGGCGGGCACGACTGGAGGGAAATGCGAAATGGTATCACAATGGGTCAGATCTTGTCTATTTCGGGGCACCGTTGTACATCACGGAAGCATGCGAGAGGTCATTTGGCCGTCCCGCCCCCAGATCTGTGCTACCGAGGGGGGGGGTAAGCTGGACTTTTCGTGACTGGCATGGAGAAACCGGAAAGCCATCAGGGCGAGAGAGAGAGAGAGAGAGAGAGAGATGGGCCGTGAACCAAAAGGTCTCGGAGTTTGTTTGAACACCCGTCAGTCTTCTCCTGCCGCATACGAATGCTGCTCCGGCCTTGAGATTAGCAGTCGGAGACAAGACTGCTTCATGGGAGTGAGCACGCTTATGCCCCCCCCCCCCCCCCCCCCCCCCCCCTCTCCGTGCTAGCTGGGCGATGGGGGCACGCGTTGCTCTCTGCGGCAGCTATTCGGTCCGGCCCTCTAGCAGACCCCTGGTGTGCCAAGATTGGCACGCGGGATGCGACTTTGTTGGGAAATCTTTCCGCTGACGAAGTCGAAAAAGGTGCCCCCGTGGCTGACCGAGACGCCAGGGGTGTCTGTACTCGGTGAGGGTGGTGCATCCGATGCCCTTCGGGTGACTCTGGGCGCGGGATTGCGGCCCAAGTGCCTCGAAATCGTTGCCAGCGAAGCAAGGTGGTCGGTTTTCTTCACGAGAGCCCGTTTCATTCCGTCCAACGAGTTCCGCCCCCCCCGTCGGAACGAGTTGGACCATGGACTAGCAGGAAAGGCGACTCTAGCTTCCGCGATTGACGGGGGTCAACCTAATTGTCTCCGTGCGCGAACCCTGTGACTATCAGATAAAATGAGAAGACTAAAATATTCAATTTTGAATAAATATGGCTACAAGTTCGTTCCGTCATGGCAGGGCTGAGGGTGGTCACACTTTGGGAACCCTGCACCCCAGATTTTGTAATGACGGGACCAAACTCCTCGAACGCAGAGCGTGTATCGCCAGACGCTTTTCGATTCTTCATTTTCCATTTTCCAATTTTTTTTTCCTTTTGCAATCGCCAATGAGGAATCCAATATCTCTTCATAGACCGGTCTCGTCTGCAAGCTACATGACCACACCACATTACGTGCCACTCATACCATGCCACGCCGTCTTCGCGTGCGCTGCCACACAGCAGCCACATCCATCTCGTTCCGGGAGGTCGGTACCGGGATTTCCATCTGATGACCAAAGAGAATATTTTCTCATTTCTCCCACGAGTTCCAGGGTGCTCGGCCGACAAGGGGGGGGGGGGGGGGTTAACAGGCAGAGCTGGACGTCCTCGCCGGTAGCTACTGGTTCGGGAGCTCGCGTCCTTTAGGCTAAATCCAACGGATAAACGCCGCTGCCTCACCGCCACACACACAGGAATAAGCAAGGCGGATAGTGATGTGTAGCTGCGCTGCAGGCTGGCAGGCGGCGTGGGGGAGTCTCTCAGTTATCATAGCTGACCAAGTGATGTATACATTAGGTGAAGCATGAAAAGAAAAACATCATGCACGTCTCGTGCGCATTGCTTCGTCTTTGGTGACTTCCGCGGCAATGTACTTGGATAGTCATGAGAGGCGGTGAGAGCTTCATGAAGCATGATCCTTCGCTGCAGAATCGGAAAAGATCAGAGGGCGAAACGGGAACCCTCCCCCCCCCAGCCCCGTGACGGCTGTCAAAAAGTCGCATTATGATCTCATACACCCGGGGAAGTACATCCTCCGCGGTTTCGAAAACAGCGCCCCCGGCAAATTGACCATCTGCTCGCAGTATAGAGTCATCGTAGACCTGAGCCAGTGATCGCAACCAAACAAATCAAGAGCGCTTGCGCCGTATGGGAGCATCTGCCGTCGGCTATGCCTGTACCTGCGGCTTGGTAACGGCTGAGTCGACCACACCATCTAGCCTGCGACCTCCCCAGATAATTTGGCACGCATTAAGTGAATCCTGGGGAATTCCCCTTCAAGGGGGGGGGGGGGGTCTGGTGACGATGTTGAGTGTCGGGCATCCGGGGAAATGGCCGCACGCCTGTGCGGTTGAATGGCTTTACGTTGCATTTAGGGAGACAGGCTAGCAGGGGTTCTGTTGGGGACGGCTTGTCGGTACGGGAGATGAGACAATGCATTTGGGCGATTTGTCTTTGGCGGAAGTGTTTCTGGATGCGGTTGCGGTTGATGAGGATTCCCCCTTGGCGCCGTTTCGAGACCGAGCTCGTGATGCGGTTTTCCTGCGGCAAGCGGGAAATTCCAATGTCACCTTCGCCACGCCGAAAGCCAGGAGCCGGATCTTGGTTGGAACAGGCGAGCCGGTGTCTCTCGCCCAACCAACCCGAGTGCTTCGCCCCTGCTGCGGATGAAAGGCTGGTCATCTAGGGCTGCTATTGATGGATATTGAAGACCGTTTGGGGAGCGGCGGTGCCAATCAGGGCGGGCCTCCATCACCACACACTCACGCCCCCATCGCTGGTCGGCGAATCCTTAGTAGTGACTGATATTCTCCTGCGAGGTCGGTGATCCGGATCGGCAGCCTATGATAGATTGAAATAAACCCGATGTAAGGTGTCTGTCTATTGGCTGCCTGGCGACTCCGGGTGACGAGGCACATCGATGAGCTGGCATAGGGAGCTCAACACCTGACTGCTCCTGGCCGTCGTTGTTGATCGGCCACGTCAACGAAACCTGGGAGTGACTTGATCCTATTTAACTCTTGTTCTCGTGAGCTCCGGCTGCAGCTGGATCGAGATGCCTCGCCAAAGGCATTGCGTCAGAGGACCCCCCCCCCCCCCCCTTTCAGGGCGACTCCGATTCCATGGTCAGATTTGGTTGAGCTCCAAAACGAACAGCTTCCAGTGATGCCCAGATGATGTTTCGAGTGCTCTTGTAGAAAGACCTGAACGCATACTACGAGCGTAGTAGTCTCATGAGATTGGCCAGGTTATGGAACGTGACCAGACAGTCATCGTTGTTTGTCGCATACGGTTGTTTGGGGGCCAAATGTAGTTCCTGTGGTGAAGGTTTAGAACCAGTGGCATTGCAAGCCATTTGAGAACTTTTGGATGAACAAGACCTGATACCCTCCTCTCGTTCCGGTTTATACCCCCGGGCAGTAGAAATGTTGATAAAGGAAACGAGGAAAGAAATTTGATGATTCAAAGCACCAGTGAGATACCGCTGCACCCCGTGCCCGCGTTTGGTCAATAAGAAACGAGTCGCGGTTTAGAACACGGCTGGTCTATAACCTGCATTGGTGTTTCTGCTGTCCCTTCCCGCGTCTTCATACTGATCTGAACATGACAAGGGGAGTATGGAGGATGATTTGGACGTCTACATTATTCGCCAAGTGAGACCCTTTCGTGTTAAAGAGCGGTCCGTTGAGAGTCTGTAAGAAATTTGGAAATCATCCCTGTGCTCTTGAGATGATTGTCAAGACGCGGTCAAGTCGTCCGGGAGGCCTGAGCTAGTAGCTCAGTACAGGGCCCATAAGCTCGGCTGATAGATAGTCAATATAAGTGAGTGAGTCCATTTAAAATCAACGGAGAGAGAGCAAGCGGTTTCAACTCTCGAACCATAATCCATCTCCGTCACCTCTTGTGCCGCTTTTGAGAAATTCCATCCAAGCGTCGTCACCCATGACGACGTCTGCAGCCTCCATCGGGGGAACACTGGGCCACATCAGAGAGAATACGCCGTTGACTTGCGCTTGAGGGCTCTCGTCTATCGGTTCAGGTGTGCCTATTGGGACTTCACCGGGCACATGGCTGGGCGTCATCGTGGTCTGCGTCAGAGCACACGAGCGGCGACAGCGTTGTCACTGAGGAACCTTCCACAGAGGCCCGTGATACTTGGTAACAGCGGAGGGAGCTGTAGTTGGCGTGACTATGCATCGGATCGTGGTTGTGACTTGCTCTCGCCAGTCCGGGGCATCTCTCGAGTTGGTCTCGTTACGGATACAGACGCAGGGGATGAGGGCTGCTTGGAAAAGGAAATATCTAGGGCAGGGTTAGTATATCTAGGAAGGGCTATCTCTACAACAGGGGTGATGTACAAAGCATACCACGATAACAGTCTGTTCTTATCATTACGTCCCCAGAATTTGCTGATGCTAGTAGTTGTAGCTTTCGCGTCTGCGAGACCCGTTTCAAAAGTCTGTAAACTATCAGTAGAACCGTCCAATCTCCCATGCCGGGACTGGAGAGCTCGACGGATCAAGAATGGCCGGTACATGATGAACTGAAAATTCTGTACCTCCAGTACATGACGGCATGAGCGACGGCATATTTTGGGGGCACGGCAGTCTCGGAGAAATAAGATGGCATGCCAGTTCGTCAAGGTTCGAGAAGCTCTTGACCAAGCTTCAGCATCTCGTCGGCAGTTGTCAGCGGCTTCGAGATAACCTTTTCGTATATGGGCGTCGAGGCGACGTGAAAGCTCGCCTGCATTCGTACTGCCGTGTAGGGGGTACCATCTTGTGTCCTGGCAGGGTACGACTTTGAGATGGCAGTCAAAGGCTGCGAGAATGTTAGTAGGTAAAAGCCATCGGCCTCAAACTTGACCATCTCACCTTGTCGTCAACATTCAGGGGCAGGGATACTTCGACGCCTTCATGCGGCCAAACCGAGGGGCGGCTGAGAGTGATAGTTGCGCCGACGTCAAAGATGCAGAGTGGCCACCGCACACGTCTCCCGATCTCCACATTTAGTGGCGAAATGTTCCAATCCCGGAACTCTTTGTGTAGGCCCAAGCCCATTGCCATCCGCACGGCCATCCTGAGATGGTTGTATCTAGAGTTGGGCCTGTCTCTCTTCTGCTGATAGTTGGAGATGAGTGTGAGCGCATGGACAAGAGTAGGGTTCCCTACTTCCAAAAAGTTGAAAGACCGGATGGAGCGGGCTTGGGCGAACAAGGTCATATCCATGTTATCGAGATTGGTGGCCGTGGTATAGACGCCAATGGCAGTAACAGTGTATGCAAGAACCGGCCAACAGCCACCGTACGGCCTGGGTATCACACCCGCATACTGTGCTCGGAAAGTTGCTTCGTCGATGGTTGGGTGGCTAACATGGTATAACCGAAAATACGCGTCAATCATGGCGTCTGTGATGTGTCTGGTAGGCTCTAGTTGTGTAGTAAGACGAGAACATGTAAGATTGATGTGGCCTGCCGTCGAGGACGAAGACTGACGTTTGGTAGTTGAGGGCTCAAGCAACCTTGTCAGGGCTGCTCCAAAGGCGACACCGAGGTATCCTGATACCTTCTCGCTGACCGTTAACGAGGCCATGCCGTCTGCGGTAGGATCAGCGGTGGCATCTCCGTTCATGTCCACTTCAAGTTCTGCATCGGACGAGGCCGAGTAGTTTGTGAGGGTATCTTGCTTGTCCCATTCGAAGTCATCGGTGGTATGGGCTTCGAGAAGTTGAATGTCTCTGTGTGTCGCATCCTTTACTGGTTGCAAATGATGACGGGTGGTTCTATGAGCTCGTGTCTGCTCGAGATTCAAGTTGTAGGAGCTGGTTGAGAATGATTTGTGGCATGTTGCAACAGGCAAGGAAGCCTTAGGTAGCCGTGGTTGTCTCCCATTTCCATCTCCGATGTGAGAAACAATTCCGGGATCGGAAGGGACGGGGTCCGGGCGGAATGACGAGTCAATTGGGGTCGGCTTGTTCAACCTTGAAAAGTCAAATGGATAATTGCCTGGCGGAGCAGATGCATCCGAACTCCTTTGTCTAGCCATATGAGATGCCAATCTGGCATGAGCTGGCTTGAGAGCCCACATATGGGTGGTGAGAGCCTCGGCCCGTTCCAATCTCTCCTTTAATTCTGTTAGATGTCTACATAATATCAGTCATACCACCAAATACCTCGGAAAGGGTCGTTATCAGCCATAGGATAGAGATAGAGGGTGCTTACTTGCTGGTCAGTAGTGTTCGGGCGTGCTTCTCGTATAGGCAGTGGCGACGGTACTTGAAGCGCAAACTGCATGTCGGAAGTACCCGATCACACTTGGCCTTCCGCCTCTGGCATTCCTTTCAGGCTTGATCGGCAGCAGAGATTGCGCTCGTCGAGCCTAGGTTCGTTGGCCGAGAAGCCGCCGGCGGATCGTCACCCGGGGTGCCTGATGACGATATCTTCGGTGTCATTCGAACTGGCTTTCTCAGGGTGCTCCAGGAGCAACTTGTGATTATATTCCAGACTTAGGAGAGTGACTTCGGCCACGCAACATAGGAATAGCCTTCTGGTTTGATTAGGGTGACTGGAGTCCGTCCAGGTGAGGTGAGGCGAGGCGAGATGTGGAGGTGTGTGCACGTTATGAAGATCGGATAGGATTGGCTTGATAATAGTATTGTACGGAAGTATGCGCGTGACGAGACGAAGCTCCAGTTGGAACCTCCCGTGACCATCGATAAATAAAGAAGATCGCAGCTATCCTTTGGTATAATGAGAATAACGTTCGGTCTTACACCAGAACCGAGTATTTCTGTGAACGCCTCGACAAGTTCCACACGTAGAAGAGTCTCCAGGTCCAACAATCGATTTCGTTCGGAAAAATGTACAAGTGCATACTGAACATCATTCACATCAACCTTGAACAGCCTGCAACCCGAGCAATTATTGGAAGCCCAAAGCATTGCCGCCCACGATGCAGCTTCTCGTCAATCCGAAGGTGGTGGAGTTACGAGAAAACCGTCCATCTACGATCATGAAGCTCGCCCTTGACCAGTGCCTTCTCCCCTTTCGAGTTGGGGCCGTCTTCGGAGTCTTCTGCGGCCTGGAGTCCGTCACAGATCACAGGGATTTCCTCTTAACTGTGCCCCTTCGTCTTGGGAAGCAGATACGGCGTGACAGCGAAGAAGACAACCGGTAGACAACAGGAGACGATGTAGTATTTCCACCCAATATCCTCGAGCCCGATCGGGTTGGCAAATGTAGTAATGATGAACGACTCGTAGATGGCGGACAGCTCGACCGCATTGCCCTACGACCGCAGAGAGTACGGCCACATCTCGTTGGGACATCCCAAGAGGAGGGGAGTGTACGCGATATGGTAGTGGAAGTAAGAGGTGAGGAGATAGACCACGACTACAATACCGGCGGGCTCGGATCCGATCTTCGTGCTCGCAGCTGATCAGGCTGTCCAGACGACATAGCTGGCCGACATATCCGCCCCGGACCACAGGAATAGGATCCGGCTACCAAGGCTGTCGACGAGGAATGCAGAAGTGAGGGCTGCGTCAAAGTTGAAGATTTGCAGCAAGCCGTTGATCAATATCTGGGTAAAGATATCCGCGATGTCGATGGTTTTGAGGACGAGAGCCGAATAGCACGAAACCACAGAAACCATCTCCTCACTGGGCGAAGGGCCGTCCACCCGCTTGTCTCTGTACTGTAGTCTTTTCTTGCTAAACCGTCGGTGTAATTCCAGTAGCTTCGCGGCGGACGAGGAGCGTGTGGCCTTCGGTTGGGTCTTGCACGCCTGAGTGGTATCTGGCGAGGATCGCGGCAGCTTCCATCGTTCATTCCGTTGAAACTTACCGCCTAGGAGATTGGCTCGGGGACCGAGGTATAGAAGCAAAGCTGAACCAGCGGGAATCCGCCTTGAAGTGTGAAGGGAACCCGCCACTCGCTCTGATAGTCTTGACATCCGAAAGTCGTCCGGGGGCTATAATCGCGCCTTTCTGGGTTAAACGGCACCTAGCTGGTTTGAGGTTTCTTTTAGTAGACTTACACAGATGATGCATGGTTCAAAAAACCTAGGTACGCTTTCTGCGATGCGTCGGGTAGGCCAGTTCTGCAATGGGCATCGGACCAGTAATGGGGATGATGCCCGAAAGAAGGACTAGCTTTCTACCGAAACACCCTCACCATTGTTGCAATGATTTGAGGCCGTTCGTCAGCGCTCCTTTTGCAAACCAATTGTCAGCTGATAATCTGTGAGACTAGCTGCAAGACCCTGCCATCTCATCCTGCCACTGACGAGGACAGCAGTTGGACCAAAGCAAGGCGTTCAATCCCAGTAGGTACGACTGCTGGAACCAGTACCTATCCATCTTTGGAAGCACTTCGACCAAAGCCCCGCCGACAATTCTAGTGGGTAGTTCGGATCTGAGCCCGTGTGCCTGACATTGACTCAGGCGAAGATGTTTGTAACTAAAACACTAACAGGTATCAGGTAATCTTGATCTCCTAGGGGCTGATGTTGGCTGGTCTTGGAGGGGCCCGCAGGGGGTCTATATCCATCTCAACTTGGTCAAGATCTTGTGCAATGCCACAGAGTATTGATACGCGGCGCGATGCATCCAAGCAAGCTGGTGCTTGAAAACATCGCGCCGCCAATCCCCCGTATGCTCGTTTACCCCCACATGACGTGATAAATGTCCGTGTAAGACAGGGGGTTTGCCCATGGGGTATTCCAATGATTGCATCATCAGACAGCTGCGTCGCTAGACGCGAGTCATGCTGTTGGCTACGATGTTTGCTTGGTAAGTCGCCGCCAGCGGGGATACTGTCACTCTCACATCGGGCACTCGCTCGCAGCTTGTTCCGCATGCCGATGGAGGCCGGAGACCACGCGCCGCGCGATGGTGGTCTTGCCGGAGCCTGGTGGTCCTACGAGCGCGATGCGGAGTCGGAGATTTTCGTCCCACTCAAGTGATATGTGCTGTACAGGGGCTTCGTAGGTCGACTCCGTCGTGACTGAGACCAATGAGTGAGTGGTAGGCTGGGCCTCGTGTGAATGACCGATAATCCCAGACCAACCGGTCCTCACGAACAGGCAGGGGAGGGGGCAAATCTAGGCCAATTGAGCCAGACTTGGGCATGGAAACAAAAAGTCCATCACAGTTTTCTCTTCCTGTCATAGAGGACTGCGGTCCGACATTGGGGCAATACAGCGGACTACACCTCGCGGCGGCCCCGCGTCGACGTCACGACCATGTGCTCGGCTCCCTTCGCAAATAAATGATGGCAGGCTTGTGAGCTGAAGAAAGTTGCCTACTCCTTTAACAAGCTCCATCACTACCCGGGTATTCGAACCAATACTTACATCCCATCGACGAAAAAAAAGAACCCCCCGAACATCAAGGGCCCCATCAGATACACGATGGGGTGCTATCCTGAAGTACCTATTGAGCCTGGTTGCGTCCGGAAAGGTTCGGCCAAGGAAGTTGATGACTCATCGGTGAAGTTCGAGGAGGCCCTCGAGGCATCCGAGGAGGTCGGGCAGGCAAGGTGTTTGAGAGGCAGCTCAGGGCCGGGGGCGACGGGGAGGGGCAGCATCATCTTCACGGCGGTTGTAGAGAGACGGTGGGCTGACTGGGCGGCAGTGCTTTCGGTGCATGACAGGTATAGCCTATCCCGGATCCAAACTTGCTGCTGATGGTGTACTAACTGGACTGATCAGGGGCAAACGTGGTTGTCGATGGCGCATACACATTGCCATAGACGTGAGCTATACGATGGGGGCATTTGAAACGCTGGAACAAGCATCCTCGGCCAGGGATGTATTGCATCCGTACCGATGATACATACCTATGCAATGTGAATTGTGTTGGGAAGAAGAAAAACAAAAAGAAAAGGGGGCAAAAAAACCAAAAAGAACATCTCAAATGAAGGTGGAATCTAACCACCGAATCTCCCCGAGGTGGGCTCGAACCACCAACCTCCAGATTAACAGTCTGACGCGCTAGCCAATTGTGCCATCGGGGACGTTGAGATATGGAGAATGCTTCCCCTCGGGGACAGGGTACCCGGTTGGATTGGATGAGTGCGAGCGTCTCATTGAGTATCTAAGTAGGATGAAACTCACTCCACATTGTCTATTCGTAGAGGCAAGCCTGTGATTGGCCAAGCCGGGTAACGGCGTCGAGGAGGTGGGCAGTTGCTTGCTCGATGACTAAGCGGTCCGTGCCCTTCGTCGTATCCCCTTCTGCGTACGGAGTATCCGTCCTGCGTACTACCAAGTTACTGTCATGCCCAGTTCGACCAATGCCAGGGTACCTAGGTAGGTGGGGTACCTGGTAGTTTGGCAGATGGACTTGAATGCTCTGAAACTCTCTGCAGGTTTTTAAAAAATCTCAGAATCGATAGACTAAAGCTTTTTCGCTTTATTTATTCTTTATCCTGCATCGTTTGGTTTCTTTATTTGCCTGTTTGTTTGCTTGTTTGTTTGTCTGCGACCACGCAACAAACACAGCGCAACTGCCAGACGGGCCGCTTTGTGTTCGTGTCCCAGATTGGCCTTTTTTTCTTTTTCTTTGCAGACTTACGTCAGCGGGGTCACTGCTGGGGTACGTACCTCTGACCCCGCGGAACGCCAGCGTGGCGGGAGAGTGAGCGCCTTTGCCCCACTGTGCCTCATCCGCCCCTCACACACTCACTCACACACACATACACACACATTACACATACTCCAGCCCGAACCAGACCACACGATCTCGACGGCCGACTACTGTACCTCTCATATTCTTACCGGTATTAATCTGCTCTCACCCATTCGAATCTTCCGCGCTCACCAACCACCCGCAGCCACAGCCGACAACCGTCTGGCCCTGTCCGTTTGCTGCGCCGGCGACCCTCTCCTCTAAATCCCTCTCTCCCCCCCAAACCGTCAGCCACCCGAAGTGCGCCACCCCCCGCCATCCACGGCTCTTAGCAGAGTTCCGCCTGGGCTTTGTCGTTGTATTTCTGGAGATACCTCACAGAATTCATCTACCGCTATCATGTTCTCTCAGGCAAGCCTCGTCCCTCACCTTCCCACTCCCTGCCCACCTCAGCAGGCCGTGGCACGCACGGGTAACCGATATTGCCAAACGAATCAAGTGCGGTTCATCTATAAACTGCATGTTTCAAGGGGCCGCATACCTTGATCGTGCGCCACATGTGCCTCTGAGGAACCATGCGCGAATGACCACTGACGCGCCCGCAGAAGAAGCCGTACTCGGCCGTGACGGTGAGCATCGAGACGCTCACCTCCGAGACGTATGAAGAGGACGACCTGAGCGGCATCCCCGACCTCGTCGAGGTCATCAAGCTCCAGGCCTCCGGCCCCGCCGAGGCCGCCCGCGCCATCCGCAAGAAGCTCAAGTACGGCAACGTCCACCGCCAGCTCAGGGCCCTGACCATCCTCGACGGCCTCATCCAGAACGCCGGCCCCCGCTTCCAGCGCGCCTTCGCCGACGAGACCCTGCTGGAGCGCCTGAGGGTCTGCGGCACCTCCGACCTGTCCGACCCGGACGTCAGAAAGAAGTGCACCGAGCTCTTCCGCAGCTGGTCCCAGTACAAGACCACCCCGGGCCTCGAGCGCATCGCCAGGCTGCACCAGGTAAGGGCCCGGCCCAGCTATCCGCCGAGAGGGGAGGGGAACGCCGCCCGCTGACTCTCTGCAGGAACTCCCCAAGCGCAAGGTCGTCGTCACCCAGGAGAGGTCCAAGGCCGTCCGGGAGACCGAAAACCCCTTCGGCGAGGAAGAAGAGGACAAGCCCCCTTCACCGCCCGCCCCCCGTGCTGGGGAGTCTTCCCGCCCGCAGCACACGCCGTATCTGCCACACGGCGAATCCTCCTCATCCTCCTCTGCTGCCGCCGGCCACTCCAAGTCCTCGTCCCATTCTGGCGGCTCCTTCTTCGGGTCCTCCAAGGATAAGAAGAAGAAGGACAAGGAAAAGAAGGGCAAGCGCAAGCCCTTCAATCTGGAGCTGGAGAAGGACGCGATGAAAAGCACCATTGCCGAGAGCTCCATCGCCACCACCAACCTCACCAACCACCTGCAGAGCATCAACCGCGAGAAGGAGCGCATTTCCGAAAACGCCCAGGCCGTCCAGCAATTCGAGAACTGCAAGCAGCTGAGACGGAAGATCCTCCGCTACGTGAGCTTTTTGTTCTTTTTTTTTTTTTGCCCGGGTTCGCGAATCTCGGGTGATGTCCGCGTGCTAACCGTCCTCAGATCCACCACGTCGAATCGGAGGAGTGGCTCGGCAGCCTTCTGAGGGCCAATGACGAGCTCGTAACGGCCCTCATGACCTTTGAGCAGCTCGATCGGTCCATCGATGCCGACAGCGATTCCGATGACGAGCTTGCCGAGCAGGCTCACATCTACCGGAGTATGCATTCCATCATGTCCCTTTCTTAATCCCACACAGGGAGTCCGTGCTGACGATTCGCAGTGGTGTCCGAAAGGGCCAAGCAATCCATGTCCCCGCCTCCTCCCGACGTCTCTGGCCTGACCATCGGCCAAACACCGTCGCCCCGCCCTCCTCCACCGCCCCGTCCTGCTCCGATGTCGAAACCTGCTCCTTCTGTCCCAGTATCTGCCCCTGCGAAGCCTCCGAGACCTCCCGCCCAGCAGGTTCAGCCCGATTCGGAAGGAGAAGAGGAGGACGACGACGACCCGTTTGCCGACAGAAACGCTCTCGAGACCCCTGCGACTGAGAGGCCGGAGCCGAAATGGTAACGCCTTGGCCGGCATAAGCAATCACATGTTTCTCACCCCTTGCTTGCCATATCTATCCGAGTAAAACCCGAGGGATACCCAACCACATTAGGTGGAGAAAGTGGTCTGTAGGTTGTGTTTGTTGTTTCCCGTCTCTGAAGCGCGCCGCATCTAGCAACGTGCACGTTTAGACCTCCTTCTTAACGATTGATACGAGCCCAAGTGCCTTCTGCTATCGTTTTCGCCATGGTGTATGCCTTTCGAGCTTCCGTAATCGGACACCGCCCTTGCCGCTGTTGGTCCCGTCACGGCTTCGATCTCCCTTTTGGGCACAGCGTCCTCACCCCGGCCGAGCGCCCATCCGGTTGACGTCGCCCGAAAGCTCCGCCTGAGATGCTACGATCTCAGTCGTCCCTCGGTCGCATGTGCCATGTGCAACATTGATTGCATCAGCCCTCTCAGCTCTTAGGAGCCGGGACCCGCTACCCTGACCAGGGGTCCCACGGGCTACCTCCCGGCGAGCGAACCCGAAGCACGGCTCACGGTGCGTGCTGAGCTCAGCCGGTAATTTAAATAACATTGTGAGCCCCGCGGCCCGATGCGACGTTAGATCAGGCGGGACGTCGCAGCAGCGCTGTCATTTATTGATAATCGATAACCTTGTGTAGCCTTTTGGGACGTCTTGACTCGCGCACCGGCAGGGGGGGAGGGGTCAAGGGAGGGGGGAGGGGCGCTTACAACATGACCGCGTCTGCGTGCGTGGACGAAACAGGGAACAGGAACAGGACGACATTCCTATTCCGGCAAATCTGGGAACCGGTTTGTGAGGCCATCACCAAACAGAGCACTGCATGGCATATGCAGGCACGGTGGAGAGAGAGGATATGGCGGCAGCGATACCAACCGCGCCGTGAGACCGGCCACGCCCAAGACGGCGGACAATACAATGTACGGCTTACACGCCTTCCATCTCGGCCTTCCTATATGAGCCCTTGCGCTTCTCTCGTGTTTTTTTCGGTCTTGGTCCGCCAGGCCTCACTCAGCGTCGGTCCCCTTTCCTCTTCCTCTGATACCCCCTCCGCAAAAGCAAAAATAATACCGCCACGATGCTCGCCCTCGTCACCCTCGCCCTGGCGGCCGCCGCCGGCGCCAACGCCGCCAACACGACCACGGTCCTCCGCCCCGTCCAGAGGTCCGGGTTCAACAGGAAGGAGCCGGCCAACGCCGTGCCGTCCAACGACATCACTCTCAACTACGGCGCCGCCGACAACAGCCTCGTCAGCGTCGCGCTGTCCATGAAGTACCCCTCGGTCGTGCTCGAGGAGGTCGCGGCCGTCGCCTCCGTCTCGTGCGCGCAGACGAGCATCACCGTCACCTTCAACGAGACGGCCGCCTTCCGTCAGACCTCGCAGCAGTGGCAGGCCCTCGACGACTTCGTCATGGTCACCAACCACCAGGGCAACTGCGACGCCGAGAAGGAGCGCGGCTTCTTCCTCGTCGACACCGTCTCCTGGGACGAGGCCTCGCTCCAGCTCGTCGCCAACGCCCACAAGAGCGACGTCGCCAACACGGCCAGTAAGTCCCCTCCCCCCCTTCGTCCTTCCTTCGTCGACGACGCTAACCCGCCCCAACCAACCAGCCTCGACCGAGATCTTCTTCTCCAACGTGCCCGTCCAGAACCCCTCCGCCAAGCGCGGCATCGAGTCGGACGAGAACGGCCTGCACATCACCAACCAGCTCGCCCTGCCCGCGGCGACGACCCTCTTCTCCTACGACCCCTACGTCACCATCACCGCCGACGAGGCCTCCCTCACCTCCAACATGACCTTCTCCGGCAAGCTCAAGTACACCGTCGTGCCCCCCAAGGTCGAGCAGCTCGAGCTCGACATCGACACCTACTTTGGCGCCGCCCTCGGCCTGTCCGTCGACGTCAAGGCCCCCTACTCTGGCAACTTCACCTACGACCCGGAGGACCTCGGCTACAAGTGAGTTGGAATTCCTCCTCTTCTTTTTTTTTTGTCCCCTCGCCCCATCCTCCTTCGTTGAACTAACCTCGCTGGCGCCGCAGCTTCGTCGACATCCCCGGCATCATCAAGCTCGGCCCCGCCCTCGGCTTCGCCATCGGCGTCGAGCTCGACGCCAACGCCGCGGCGGGCATCACCACCGACTTCGGCCTCACCTTCCCCGACGCCAAGCTCCACCTCGACCTCGTCGACGCGGCCGCCACCTCGGCCACCGGCTGGGAGCCCGTCTGGACCGCCAACGCCAACATCACCCAGAGGGCCGCCGTCAGCGTCAACCCCTACGTCGAGCTCGGCGTCGAGCTCGTGTTCGAGATCCTCGGCGGCGCCGTCTCCCTCACCTCGGGCGTCGACACCCGCTCCAAGCTCGTCAACGACTTCACCCTGTCCGCCAGCCAGGAGGCCGGCACCGGCGGCACCGGCATCGGTCAGGACAACACCGGCTGCAAGGAGGGCTTCGCCGTCAAGAGCGACTTCTTCTTCAGCGTCTTCGGCTTCGCCACGCAGTGGTGGTCCCAGGAGCTCTGGAGCGTCGAGGTCCCCGTCGCCGACGAGTGCTACACTTGGCTGTGAGCGGGGTTTTGTGTGAGGGGGGGGGGGGCGCTGTGGGCTCCGCAACCTCAGCTGACAAGGGAACGTGCTTGAGATATTTCTCGGTGGCCGGGTGACTTTTGTTTGTCCGAGGACTCGAGATTTGGGTAATGATGGTCTTTCATGTGTATATATGCCAAGTTCAATGAACATACCATTTACGTCACAAATCACGACCGTGACCGGTTCAACGTCGGTCGTGTCATATTGATTGCCTCATGATGAGGTCTTCCCAGAGGACAGCTGCAAATCCGTATTTACGCATATTCGAGAGTACATGGAGGAGGTCAGGGACCGTGCAAGCGTACTGAAGCCTGTAGCATCATATTGAATGATGCCTTGCGGCATTAACGATGAGACGGGTCTAGGGAGCGAAGGAAACACGGCATGGCGTTTGGCGTCTGGGAGAGAGGGCCCGATGGGGAGCAGAGCCAAGGAACTTGGGTAAGGCACACGCAAGGGCGAGTCCAAAAAGGACATTCAAGGGCTCATGGATAGGTTGGCAAAGGTCGAGAGCACAGATACGTGTAATACAATTCACGTCTTGAACGCTGCCAATGGAGACGATATCCGTTTGTGGCTCGGCGCTACCTGGCTGCCCAACGACAACTTCCAGCTTACGCTCTTCTTTTAGCGTAGCCATGGAAAGAAAGAAGAAAAAAACATCGCATGGAAACAGTTTGAACAAGGCTTCGACCGAGCGACCAAATCAGGACATGCATATAGTGTACTAACAAAACGCGCTATTCCAAACTCATCTGGAGAGCCGGGGAGCTAGGCATGCACTGGTAATCCAGATCGACGCCGCCCATGTATGTAGTCTCCCCCCCTTTCATCCTGCCGACCTGGCTTCCGCCCGTCCCGCCCTAACGGCGCCAGCTTGCCGGCCATGACGGTTCGCCCCCCCCCCCCCTCCCCCCCTGCGAGCCCCGCTCGTCGTAGATCTGCAGTCACATCTGGTTGACTCTCGTCGAGGGGGTCCTTACCCCCCCCCCCCCCTCCTCTCCCTCGTAACTCGTCCGCGGCGGACCGGCACCTGAGCTGCTCGTACACGATCCTCTCAATCTCCTCGCTCATTCTCATGGCCGCGTGCCCCACTCAGGACATCCATGGGCAGAAGCTGGGACTCAAGGCCGTAGTCGTTGACGAAGAGCGCGCCGCCGTTGCCGAAACCGAAACGGAACTTGTTGGCTGCCGTCCGTCCCGTCAATGCCCGGCACTGCATTAATCGGTTGTAATTGCAGCCTAGCAAAGGGGGGAGTTCTATTAGGGTGCGAATTTATACAATTGCGTTGAATGCTGTTTCTGGCACAGGCCTCCGTCGATAGTGTTGGGATTGTTCATAAAAACCGGATGCCAGAATGGCCTGTTGCAAAATAGCCATAACAGAACCCGGGATACTCCGACTACACAGCGCCCGTAGAGTCCTTTCCCCTACCTACTTTTCGGCACAAAACCGACACAAGCAGCATTCACGTTGTAAAAATAAAATTAAAAAACCCGGGGGAGGGGAGAGGTGAAGAAATAAGAAAATAGCTCTGTATCTTTAACGTAGTATTTGCCCTCTTGGCAGTTGCGCAAGCTTGAACTGGTAAGTCTTACAAGAGACTGGTTCTTAAAGAGGTTCTGGCTCAGATCGGCAACCCCTGGACCTGGATAGCGAAAGAAGTACACTTTTCTTTTGAAGCAAGAGCGCAGCTGACGCCAGCGAACCAAGTCACGGCACCAGACTCCGCTCGGTCGGCTGCGGCCCGGGCCCGGGCGTCAAGATGCGCCGTATCGTCGGCCAGAGCGGACGGCCTATGCCTAGATTTCGGCGACGCCATGCCCGAACACGGACCCCGCTCGCTCACAGGCACCCCCCCCCATCCCCCCCCCCCGGGGCCGGCCTGACCGGCCCTGGCCGGGGTGCGTCAATGCTGCCTTCGCCTCGTACTACAACCACATCCGCCGGGGCAAAGGGTGCCGCTTCTTCAGCCAGAGGGACTGCGTCCGGAGCCCCCGGGGGTTGGGGAACCACCACCACCGCCCCCCCTCCAGCGTCGCCTTCGCGGACAATGTCAAGACCCAGCCTCTCCAAGTGCATCGCGGAATGAGACCGTCTTTTTTTTTCCGGGCTGCTATCCGGTTCTTTGGGATGGGAACGACGAGTGCTCGGGGCGCTCGTTTCAGCCGCAGAGAGGTGGGTTTGCAAAGCAACTCGAACCCAGCCAGTTTATGACGGAGCGTCTCGTTATGCAAGACCCGGGCGGCCTCGGTTTTAGGTTTTCCGGCCTCTTCGTTTCGTATCGTACAATCGCATTTCTGTGAAACCGAGTGGTCCAACAGATAGCTAGCCAGATTGCTCTCCAGCGCAGACGGGACTCAAGCCCGCCGAGCCACCCAGAACGCGATCTAAAATCCCCCAGTCAGTTCCGACAAAAAAAAAAAGAAAGTATGCAAAGTATCTGCGTGAGGGAGATGGCTGCCAACTCGTATCGGACCTCAAAACTTGTGCGTGCTCCAATCCTTGCCTCCTTCCCCCCCCTCCTCCTCCTCCTCTTCACCGCCCGCCTCCTCGGGATGACTGTCTTCTCCAGCATCGCCGTTCTCCTGGCCCCCGTCATCCTCGTCTTCGCTGTCGTCTTCGTCATCCAGGTTGGGGTCGGGCATGACAATGCTGTTCAGGAAAGTAATCTGTCGCCAGTTCAGCCGAGCAAGCCAGAGGCATGAGAGGGCTCTGGACTTACAAAAGGGTGCATGGTTGCGATGACCTCGCAAACCTTATCTTGAGCGTCCTCTTGGGTGAAGACCCGGTCGTCAACCTTCTTGCTAATGGTGAAGTTGCGCAACTTCAAAAGCTCGATATCGCGATGGTCCGCTAAATACCCCTGCAAGTCCAAGTTAGCCGAATGTCGAACCCCCGCCCCATTCTTAAATTTTGTGTCGAAAAGTACCATCCAGCGAACTTGCCTTTGGCTTCGTCTTCAGCGCATTGCCCTTGTTAATCTCGGCAAAGGCCTTCAGCGCCCCCTCCTCGCCTCCTTTCTTCGCAGCCTTGGGCAGGAACGTCCTCTTGAACCTCTCGTCGTTCAACACCCGACGCCAGCGCTGCGGCCGTTCGTCGATGCTCTCCCTCAGCTTTTGCAGATGCGATGCCTCGGGGCACCATAGACCGCCGCCGACGAAGCAGGAGCCCGGCTCGAGGTGGATGTAATAGCAGGCGTACGGCCCTTTCTTGCCCGTCCTCGACCATGCGGCCGAGAAGTGCGCCTAGAAGACTCGGTTAACCACACTTGTTGAATAATGGCAAGTTGGAAAAAAGCATGCGTGACGGCGCACCTTGTATGGGGTCGGGTCCTTGCTGAAGCGAATGTCCCGGTGGATCCTGAAGACCAGGTCCTTGGCCGGCAGCTCGGGAATGGTAAAGTCAACCTCGGTGACCTTGGGCGTAATGGTCTCAACAAAGGTGTTCCAGTCCTTGAGCGCACGTCTGTACTCGCCGTCATGGCCTATGGTGCCGTCAGCCTTTTTTTTCTTTTTTCAGGTCAAGAGTGAATCCGAGTGAGCCATACTCTTGAGCCACGACCTCTGGTTATGAGCCTTCAGGTCTTTCAGGAATAGAAGCGTGTTCTTGTGCACAGATTCATCCGAATAGTCAACGCCATCTAGGGGCCGGAGCTTTTCGAGCGGGATGACGGTGACCCTCCTCTCGCCTTCGAGATCATCTCCCTCGTCTTCTTCCTCGTCATCCTCTTCAGCCTGCTCATCTTGGTAGTTATCTTCAGATTCCTCAACCTTTTTATTCTCCAAAGTGTTGGCCCTTTTAGCCTTTGGCTGTGGCTTGGTCTTGGGTTTGGCGGCTTGACCTTTCGGCCGTCCCCGCCCGCGCTTCTTGGGCGGCTCCGCTTCCTCCTCGTCGACATCACTCTCAGGCTCATTGGTGTCATCCTCGAGCTTTGCCTCACCATAAAATGTATCATCGTCATCGCTTTCGTCAAAGTACTTGCTCCTCTTCGGCGTGCTCGAGATGCGCCGGGACCGCCGGCGGGGTTCGTCCTCGACCTCAGCAGGCGGCGACGTCGCGCGGCGTTTCCGGGTCGGCATTTTGGATTTGCGCCTGCGAGAATTCCTTTGATCGAGCCGAGAAAAGCGTGCCGCAGTCCGGTCGAGTGTTGGTTCGTGCGATCTTGATTGGTCTCGATCAAACCTTGATATTGTCCCAGAAAGGTGTAATGCGTCATCGGGCCCAGCGGATCGCGGGGACGGACGCGACAGACTTGACGCAGCTGAACGCGAAGTCACATGATGGCACGTGCCCCCAAATCCTGCTTGCTCCCCCCAGACAAACATCGGCGTCTTTGCCTAGGAGACGCATCGGGGCCTTTGAACCACAACGGAAATCACCAGCCTCCTCAACTCTACAAATATCGGCTTGGAACGCTGAAGCTACGGCCGTAGTGAAGCTCTGAGCACAAAACTCGATGGGGAAAAAATGTCAAGATTATGGGCTCCTGTCTCATTGGTAGTGCATCCTGTCGTGAAAGACTGAGCCCCTCACCCTTGCATCGCCGATATACACAGACGACATCCACGCTATCCATGCCCGGGCTGCTCCCCAGTCGATGACATCTGGGACGGAAAGTCGCAATTGGCGGCAAACATGTTGTGTACAGCACGAACAGGGCCTTTTGGGAGGCACCCAGCCGTACCCCCATCGCCGGTGTTTGTGTATAGTCGTTGCCTATCGTTCGCAGCAAGATATGGGGGTAGACGAACAGTACCGGGGCTTATATGCTGGCTGGGTCAGGCACTGAACCCGAGAGGCGAGCCGAATCTCCCACATGGCTCGTCGTCAGGAGGCTTGTCATGTGAATCGTCATCCACGATGATTAGCTGAAAGCACCAAAAAAAAATCATATTAGGGACGCCTCCCTCGTCAAATTCGGACCCGTGAGCCAGCGAGCCATGGCCGTTTTCTAAACCAGGACTGGCGGCAACGTTAAGCCACGCGATCTGGCGGTCAAGGAAAGTCAAAAAGCAGCGGCTGACACCTCACACCCCCTCGGGTCCCGTGTTTTCTTTTGTTGTTTTTATTTATTTATTCTACGCGGCGTTGCATGTGCGTGTATGTGGGAAAGTGAATCCCAGGGCTCCCGCTACTTGGGTGTTGAAACGAAAAAGGGGGAAGCCGGCTCAGTGGCATCTTCCACGACGTATCGAGAGAGAAAAAAACCATGTGACCCGCATTCAAGCAATCGTGCCGTTCAGCTCTCGAGTTATTCTCAGTTATTCTCAACGTGAATACCCCCTCCTCCTCCAGCACCGAGGCCGAAGAAATTGCAAGAGTAAGTGCCCGACAGACTCTTCCTAAACGGCTCGTACGGGAGGGCCCTCCGGTGAAACCGACAGCCGCCCGATCTTGGCGATATCAAATGTCACCCACGTCCGGCACAGGCCCTGCGACCTGGTCCATCAAGGGAAAACTACTCCCCCACCCCGGTGGCACATTCCAAGTCACATCTTCCTGTACCTCATCGCCCGTCATGCTCGACCAGCAGTCTTGACACGACATCTCTTCTTTTCCGGCCTGGGCTCGCTAATATGCTCCGCACGCCGCTGGTGGGGTTCCAGGTCCGGCCCATTGACGGCGCCCAGAATGCCAGGCAACTGCAAGCACCCATATACGAGATGGACAAAACATTTCTCTTAACATTATTCATTCACAGCCTATCAACGCCGACCCGATCCTAGCACGTACGTCGCTTCCCCGTTGTCGTCCGCCCGTGGCCGTCTCCGCTGCTGCTGCTGCTGCGGCGGCGGTGGCGGCTACATGAATCCCACGCATCCATCCATCACCTTTCCCAAAGCGGAACGACAATAAACCCAAATCGGTCGAGATGCGGCCTCTCAAACCGACGGGTAAGCGAGCCCGGACCAATGACTTGACAATCACGAAAAAGCAAAGAAAAAGAGCAAAAGGCCCCACTGCGACTATTCTCCGACCATCCCTTTTTCTGCCTGATGAGATGCGTCAAAACATGCGCCAGAATCGCCACGCCAGACGTTGCAACCCTCCTGCTTCGTCTCTGAGCACTTGATACCCCAAAGTGCTAGCCGGTGCCTGTCTGTTGGTACTCCGCGCCGGCTAGACGCCCCGAGATCCCGACTAGGGCCTCTCCAACGTTTGAGAGTGGGGGAAGCTAACGACACGCCAGAGCTCAATTTGCTCCCTCGCCCTCTCTTAGCTGTACAACTTCAAATGCTTCTGGGCGTTGGGCCAGATTTACCCCTCACGCACACGAGGCCGCAGCGAGGTCGTCTTGACCGCGCCGCTACGACACAGTCTTTTCCGAGACGGAGACCGGAACTCATACCGGACAGGGCTCGTCAGTGCACAGAATTGGGCTGCGAGCAACCGAATTGGGACAAAATGTCGTTTCTTGGCATCAAACGGTCAAGCTTTGTCAACCACCAGCGTCGTGCCTCCCCTGCTCCATCGAGTAGCTGCATATCCCGTATCAGGTGTAATCATCTGCTGCCCGGGCCCGTTACCCGAGGTTGGGATCATGGGCGATGCGGCCTAGAGGCGTCCTGTCTCGGGGCTTCTCGACCAAATCGGCATATCCATCCAAACTCGAACCCATGACCCTGACGACCTCGAATATGTGCGAACCCTTAAAAGTCTCCGCCCAGAGCCTAATGACCGCCGCGGCCAGCTGCCTCAGCCGAGTGCTGTCGTTGGCAGACACCTCGCTGCTGGCCGGCTGGCCGGCTGCGGGCCCGCCCAGGGATGGATCAATGGGCACGGCGAATTCCGTCTCGTCGAGCATCCTCCTAACCGATTGAAGTAGATTCTTCTCTTCGGGTGTCGCGGGCGGGTCATTCGGTCCGATCGACGCAAGGGTGAGAAGCCACTTGGACAACAGGATGGCGCATTCAAAGTTACACACTGCAAATGAGCCCCAGTTAGCAAGCGGAAGCCATGTCGGTCGGCTTGGAGGGTACTTACAGGAGTGTTGGATGCTCCACTCCAGGCTCTTTGTCCTCGCAACGTAGTTGACCCCGGCTTTGACCAGCATGGACAGGGCATGAATGGCCTGGAACACGGCTCTGTGCAGCCTCAAGGTACGGACCAGAAGGGGCATGCCGCTCAGCGACGAAGCGACCAGCATATGATCCCGGGTCTCGAGACATCTGCCAGGCGGGATCTCCGTGTACAGGCGGATGTATGCCAAACGTAGGAGAGCAGTCGAGTTGAAAGCCACCGGGCCGCCTGGGAACGAGTCGCTGTTGCCCACGTGCCCCGCATCGGCCGCACGTAGCTGGTGTCGATGTTCGAAACTGACCTGCCAGATCCGCAACGCCGCGGTGACCTCTTCAACGTCCTCTGGCTTCAGGCCTCTCTGGGGCCCGAATGGCGAGCTCAGCGCGAACGAGGTTTGCTTCAACAGGTAGATATGCTGCAGCAAAGCGTGGATCAGCACGTAATTACCGAGGGACGACATGTGCGGAGGCAAGCCCTGGGGCGACGTTGTCAAAACCCTAGAAAAGGCGTCGTGGACCGTGATCTCGGCGGACGGGTAGTTTTGCCGGTCTTCCTGCCACTGCCATGCTGATTCTGCCCTCCACAGCCGGGACGGATAGGGCAAGAAGAGGCCGAGTTCCGATGTAAGGATAAGAGGCGGCATATTGTACGCAATGCTACAGAGGTTGAAGAAGCAGTATGCTATGAGCTTTGTCCGCGTAGCCCCTTCGAGTCGGATCCAAGTCTCCCAATCTGGCGCGACGGCCGGGCTGGATTCGGCGACCAGGCCCTCCTCGCGAACCAGCATGGCGAGGTGACTCTGCAGGGATAGAGCCTCGTGCAAGATGGCTTTGGCTCCCCAGAGTCCCACTGCGAAAAGCAAAAGGACGGCCTGGGTCGTCTCAAGTCGGGCTTGTGGCGTATTCGGCGAGCTATTCAAGGTTAGTGCCGATGACTCATAATAAAACAGACGATGGACTTACAAAGGCTCGCGGTGAGTGTCTTGCGTCATCGGGCGATCTTGTTGTGCCGAAGCAAACGTGTGGCGGAAACCGGAGCTCGGGGAGGGTCGCGTCGAGTGCGGGCTGTACGCAGCTGGTGTCGGGAGCAGGGCATGCACTTCGTGGCTATGCCGCCGTCGAATTTGTTCAAGCGCAACAGCCTTGGCGGCATACCATAAAGCGTGACCTCGATGACTCTCGAATCGATACTGGGCACCAACGGCCAGAATAGCAAGGAGAAGCTCGGGTGCCATTTCGGCGGGTGTCAGAGTGGGAATGTGAAGAAACGGAAGGTATTCGTGGAAGCCGCTGATGTAACCCTCTAAGAAGCGGGTGAGAGTATGGCGAGATGGGAAGACGAAGTCGTTGGGGATGACGGACGAAAACTCCTCTAGCCTGTTCTTGATCACAGTGTGATCGACAGCAGATATGCGAAGCGGCGCTCTCGTCGACTCCTCGTGGCTCCGCGGGACGACCTCAATCCCCTCCCTTCCGTCGGGCTGGACTGAAGGAAACCGCGACGGGAACTGCGATGATGGCTTAGACGGACCGCGATGATGCATGTCGCCGGACCGCGGCCACAGACCGCCCATCTGCTGGTCAGACTCGTATGGGGGCGGAAGGTAATGCGAAGGCGCAAAATCGTCGAGAAAGATGTGGTAGTCGTCGTAAGGCGCGGCCTGGGGCTGTGGAGCGTACCCGGGCGCCAGCATGTTCTGATCCTCCCGCGAACGCTCATGATACCCCATGGACTCATCATAAGACTTGATCCTCGCGTGATCTGAAGGTGGACGCCCCATGTCCGCCATCATAGGTTGCTGCATAGGGTTTACTTCGCTGGCCAGAGCAGCATCAGAGAGCAAGTCGAGGTTGCAAGCGGCGGCACGAGCCGGGCCCGACATGCGAGGATCGGGAGCCATGGTGGACGCCACTGGCGTTATCGACTCCTGGTGATACTGGGGTTGGGGGCGTTGGACGCCAAGCATCTCGTGCTCAACATGGCTGTCGGAGGAAGACGGCGGATTGTGGGTGCTTGACGAGGTCTTCCTCGGACGGTTGTTCTCCTTACTGCCCTCGTTGAGGTGAACGAGCTTCTCATGGCGGACGAGAAGATCACTGATGTCCATATAAGCATATTCCCAAAGTCAGATGAAAGGGAGGGTTGGTCGTGATACGGGTGAGCATTAAGAATAGAGAAGAGGAGGCGGAGTCCAGAGTTGGAGTCTGGGACGGGGGGGGAGGAAAGGGTCTTGGGATAAAGCAAGCTGGGGTGATGTGGTGCGTGTGTAAGGCGACGACGGCATGCGGTGTCGACGTGTGGTAGGTCAAATGTACTTGGGCAAAATTGCAAAAGGACGAATAGCCGGGGGGAAGGTTGATGGACTCACCGTCGTCCAAACGTTTTCCCACAGCGAGCCCAACCGCAGGCGAAGGGTTTCTCTTTGGTGTGCGTCCTTTCGTGTCTTTGAACATGCTCCACACGCCTAAATGTAAAAGCAATGTGAGCCGGCAGAAAGGTACAGAGTGCGTATGAGAGAGAGAGAGAGAGCCAATGTAGGGCACATGTCAACCGAATTTGGGGGAGGGGGGTGTGACTTGAACAAGGGGAAGGGTAGGGGGGAGGGGGGTAACTCACCTGAAGCGCTTGCTGCAATACTTGCACGGCAATGTCTTGGGCTTCTGCTGCCGGGTCTCTCCATTTTCCCCAGCAGCAGAGGCTCCGTGAGGAGGCATGCCCTCTATAGACTGGAGAGGGAGCATCTGCGTGAGGGCCCTACCCCCGAGACGGAAGGCAGGGGAGGATAGGGGAGGACGGGTCCTGTGTGCTTGGATACCAAGGTATAGACAGGTCGAAGGCCTCAGAGGAGGTCACACAGCACAGGAAAGTGGGGGAAATGGAGAAGAAGACGAAGCAGAGTTGGGCTTGATCGGGATACTTTTGTGGTGCGGGTGCGCCGTGTATCGGTCTGACGACTGTTGGAAGGGAACAGAGGGTTTTCAAGCTCTAGCTAGTCAAGAGCAGAGGACGAATATGGCGGTCAAGCTCTTGTCTGCTGCCACTCGTGTATAGTGTCTTTTCATGCAAGCCCCGGGTGAGCAAGTGTGACGCAGATGCTTTTCGTCGGGGTAAGCGCAAGCGTAAGCGTCGAGGAAGGATGGGGTTTGGCGTTTGCAGGAGCCTGTGTTCCCGGACGTTGGTGGGAACCATGCAAGAGATGGGCGCGAAGGGAGCGAGAAGTAGTGATTCGGAATGGGATGCCCCGGCGGTAGCAGCAGGGTGGGCGAGTAGACTTGGGGACGAGGACAAGAGCTGGTGTCACGTCACGGCGGCAAGTGACACGAGAGATACAGGCTGATTTAGGACGAGTATGAAAGGCAAGTAAGTGGGCGGCGGGAGGTCGCGGCAAATGTGTCTGGATGTTTGGGCGTCGAGGTGAAGGACACAAAAACAAGCAAGCATGCATGGGAGAATTGGAGCGTGAAGTGGAGGTACTCGGTTCAAGCAACAGAACCCTTGGATAAAGTGGCAGCGAGGTCGAGGTAAATGGCAGGGAGGGGGTGGGAGAGCAAAAGGCGGGGAATTGATGGAGATGAGGAGGCGCTCTCGGGAGAGGAGGTGGAAAGAGGAGGCGGATGGTTGGATGGGTGGGTGAGTGGGTGGGTGGATGGATGGATGGAATGGATAGATGGGGAGAGGAGATGAGGAGAGGAGTGTGTACAAGAGAGCAGATGCGAATGAATGAATGGATGGATGGATGAGTGGATGGGCGGCCCAGGCTCTGAGTGATGTGGAACTTGAGAGCGAATACTCCGTAAGGCAGCGAGACAAAGGGAAACGCTGCGAGGTGCGGCCGTACCCCAGGAGCCGAATGTGAGGTAAGGTAAGGCGAGGACGGGTAGCTAGTTAGGTATGTGGAAGCTTGGTACTTGTGGTGAGAGCAGCTGAGAGCAGGTCGGAGATGGGCTGAAGAGGGGAAACACGGGAATCTCGGCTGTGTGCGGCGCGCCGTGCGACGAAATAGACGACGGCGGGATGCTGGGACGAGCGGAGAAGCAGGGCAAGATGGACCGGTGCGGCGCTGCAATGGCGTTCCCGAGTAGAGTTGACTTGCAGATGCCGTAGACGGGTGTGTGTGTGTGTGTGCAAAGGCTCGAAAGATTGTCGCGTGGGGAGAAGAGCCCAGACAGACAGAGTGAGAGGCGAGAGAGTGTGTGTGAGAGAGGGAATGAGAGAGCCGGTGCTTGGATTATTCAGGAGCGGCAGAGTTTTGATGATGTGCTGTGGAGGATCAATGGAGAATGCAACGTCAATGCTTCACATCCTTGGTGGGCAAGAGACCGAGATGGAGAGGAGGTGGTGGGTGAGGTCAGGTCAGGTCAGGTCAGGTCAGGCCAGGCCAGGCAGGTATGGAGAACCGGTGCGGCGGCGTGTGTGCGGGCAGCCGCGGCGTCGGGGTGAGGTGGTCGTCGCGGTGGTATCGGTAGGTTAGGTAGGTAGAATGGGTGGGAAAAGGTGGAGAGAGTGATGAGGAGAGAAAGAATTGGCTTCCGTTGAATGGGGGGAAATCCAGGCAAGAAATCTGGGGTCTGGGGTTGTCTCCTCCCTCTCTCCGCATTCATTGGAGAAGCTCCGGTACACGTAATTTGCTGCACACAGAAAGCACTTCGTACCTACCTACCTTGCTTGGGTGGCTTCCGCACTGCACCTGCCTACAAATATTTACCGCGCCTTCCCCTTCCTTCTCTTGGTAGGCAATTGGGAAGGTACCTATGTAGGTACCTTGCCCAAAGCAGGTAGGCGAGGAAATGGGGCCAAGCAAAAAACATTTGAATGGCGGCCTCGAGCAACGACGCTTTGGAGGGGAAGCTATGTCCTGAGGCTTCTTCTTCTGTCTGCCTGCCTGCTTGTCTGTCTGAGAAACGGGTGACTTTGGGGTTGACATGTGTGAGGTACCGCTCCGGTGGAGTCCTCCCCAGAAAGTACCTTGTCTATACCATGTAGCCAGGTACTCCGTACCCATACGTAGTATACCAAAATTGCCTGAGCAGCCAACCTTGCCAGGAACAGCCCTGCTCAACATGCCCAAACACCCCGAGGGAGCTTCACGGCGCGATGCCAAAGGGAAGCGGGCTATGGGAGACGGACGTGGTTCAGGTGACCTGGGAATACTATTCTGTACTACGTATCCAGACGGAGAGGAGAGGTTTGTTGTTATTGCTACTGTTGTTATCGTTGTTGATGGCGATGATGCTGATGCCGATGCCGCCGATGAGGAGCAAGCAGAGGTAGGTAGCATACGTAGGTACCTACGGATACATGGAGGGCAAACACTTGTGAGCACATAATCTCCATCCCATCTCTCAAGGTTTAACCATCTTTAAACACTCGATGATGCCCCCCTCGTTTCTCCTCACTTCCGCTCTCCGTCGCACGCCAAAACTCTGCCATCTGCCAGGGTATTCGGTTCTTCACTCAGGGAGGAGGGGCTCGGAGGGTAGCCGGGGGAAGAGACTACGTAGTAATAATTGGAAACGTCCAGGCCACAAGACGCGCCAATGGCAGCCTTGCTTAGCGGCCAATCGTGGCAGGGAACTCCCCCGAGATGGCCGCTTCGGCAAACGAACCGCGCGCCCGTTCCTTGCACGAGTTCCGAGGTCTGTCTACCTAGGTAAGTACACTACCTACCTACTACTGCTACTACCTACGTAATAGCTCCACGTCTCCAAATGCGGAGGTCGAGACGCATGGGCTGGGAGCACCAAGCACAGAGAGAGAGGGGGGGGGGGGGGGGTTGGACAAACGCAAAATCCCCCGAGGAACCCCTCCCCTCCCCAAACCCAGAATGACAAGGCCAACAGCTACTGCATAAGGCAGCATAGGTAGCTAGCTTTGCCACCTCCCTGCCTACCTAGGCTGCGTGGCTGCTGGTAGGTAGACAGATGGATTTGTCTGCCAGTGCAGATTGAGGTCAGGTCTCGGCATCCATCATACATCCATATACCTAGGTACCTAAGCGGGCACAAGAGGTGCGGGCGGGTGTCTATCCGGGTGCAACTGCGACGCAAAGGGGAGGAGGGGTTGGTAAAACAGACAGACAAACAAACAAACAAACAAACAAACAAACAGTTGCGCGACGCTGAAGAGACACAAGCGCACACGTCCAACAGTGACGCGACGATGGCCGTCCTCGTGAAACGACTGTGCCGCTCTCTCCTAGATATCAGTCAACCACGCAGTACCTAGACTACCGTAGCCATGTATCCTCGAAGCGTTGTGGGTGGCGGGAAAATGCAGTCTAGTTTTCTGGACCCTACACTGCACACATACACACATACAAGGTACCTTGGACGTGACATCCCATCTTCAAGCCAATGTCGGGAAAATTCCCGATGGCTGCAAGACGCAGTTGACAAACGAGAGGGAGGGGAGGGTCCAGTTTTGCTGTGTGTGTGTGTGTGTGGGAGTGGGAGTGGGAGCGGGAGTGGAGTGGTGGGTAAGAGGAGATGGGAGTCTGTCCTGCATTTGAAGGCGAATGATGCGGAGGAAGGCTCGCAGACAACAAGAAGGAAAGGAAGGCCCCGTCGAGGCAGGAGCAATTGCAGGGAAACGTGAAATGGTAACAGAAACAGTCCATGGCACCTGCCTTCAAGGTGCAAAGTGTGGGTAAGGCACAAAAACAAACTGGCCCCACCACCATCCGTGTCTGTGCTCCTTCCTCACACTCCCACACTCCCCCCGGTCCGGATTTTCCTTCTCCATTTCCCCGTTTGCACGTTCCTAGCTACCTACCTAGCTACCTCACGACATCCATTATCCATGCCAACGATGAGCTGTGCCGGGAGAACACGCTCGTGCTTTCTTGTCAATCTTTCTCGTCCCTCCTTCCCTTCCCTTCCCTTCCGTCATATCCCATCCCTGCTTGCCGTTCTTCTTCCCACCCCCCTCATGCTGCATTCCCAGGTTGGCCAGCCCTTTGTTTGCCAACGCCAGTTCAGACCCTCCCCGTTTGACTGGCGGGAGAGGGGCTGACCTCGGCCCCAACCCTCTGGCGTCGCATCGAACCCATGCCCAATCCGTCCTCACTCCGAATGCTGCCTCCTTTTCGGGACTCTCCTTGTTGTACATGATCTCGAGCAGTCCGCGGGGGTGGGGGCAGCCAGGCAGCCTTTGGCTCTCCTACCTAGCGCCTCCCTATCGGCTTCTTTCTCCATCCAAGTCGCAACGCCATTCGGGCGTTTCTCACGGCAGCGAGGACATAATGCCCGTCTCTTTCCTCCCCACCGAGAATTGCATACGCACACAAAGACCTCCGCTTCGGCTAGTGGTTTACCTCCCGTGTCAGGCCCCCCTCGTTCGCTGCTCAACCCGATCGGCATGCCGCTCCTTAACCTACCATGAGCACAAGAACGGCTTCCCAACGACAACGACGACCCCTTCAGCCTCACTGCAACACTGCCATCAACGGTTCGGGCATTTAGTCAGTACTCTTAAGACCCCCGTTGGTCTTGGCCGAACCACTCGCCCGGAATACCAGATGGACTGGCTATCTAGGTACTGTTGCCGGAACATACGTACTCTTACCGTACCATCTGTGTCAGGAAGAGACTGCCGCTGGCTGGCTGGTAGAAGGGCTTATGGCTTCGCGCCACGAATATTGGGATGCGATAACGGTCGGTAAATCTCCTCCAATACCAAGACGGCTATGGAACCGCGATGCCATGTAACGGCCGATTGTCTGCATGGTCTGCTCAAGGGCTCCCAGAATAGCCTAAGTTGGCACTGCTTCACTTATTTATCAATTCATTAACATCTCCGCCGGTCGCAGTAAATGCTACGGGGTCTTGAACGGAGCAGGCTCTATCCACTGGTTGAACCATCGGTCGGCAAGAAGACGTTCGAGCCACCCGGGACTTGCTGATATCGGTAGCCCATTTGGGCAAAACTCGCACTGAAACCCATTCAAGCAGAACATCTTTCGTGGTGTGACGTTCGAATAACATCGCATTTCAGGGGGGCGGGAAACATGAGCCTGCTTTTGGGAGCTGGTCTGCCCGAGGCCGGCCTTCCTCACGCGCGATTAAAGAGCTCAGGACCGTTTCTCAAGACGGTGTGATAGGCTGGAGGTGAGGGAGATGATCGAAAGACGGGCATCTCCGCGTACCGTTGCGGTTGGGCCTGGATGGATGCCCACAACCTTCCTTTTGCCCTAATACAATCTTGCGGGCGAAGGAAAGAGTTACAGAACCGGCCTTTGCGGTGGAAACACAAGGGTAACCACTCTCTTCCATCGTCCTTCAAGACAAGAGCAATAATCTTTGCCGACCAAGGTCGAGACCGGACTGGTGCTGTGCGGCACTAGGCAATGCCAGAGGCGCGTCCTTCGCGTATCACTTACATCACTTACAGCAGACTCTTGCAACCGTGACCAAGGTGTCCAAGCAAACACCAAACCCAAACACAACTTTCATCTTGCGATGCCCGGCTCGTCGAGGCGACAGCCGCACTCATTGCGTCGCCTAGTCGTCGGGGGGTACCACATGGTATTCATGAATGACCTATATAAACCCTCTCTAGTAGCCTGTTCTGTCCCCTCGCCCCCGGTCCCTACGTGGCAGAATCCCATTGCCTGAATGAACCGCATCCATCCCAGCCCAGGAGGTGTGTTACCCTCGACCGCGAGGCCCTCCGCCCGTCGCCCTCGATGCCGAACCGATGCCCTCCCAAACCCCGGACGCTCCATGTCCCCTTTCAAACCTGTCCCCTTTTATAGCTTGATTCAAAAAAACAAAACAAAAAAAGACTCTCAAGTCTAACCCCCCTCCCCAACACCTCAACCCTCGAGCATGTCCTCGGGCCACCGCACCTCAAACCCGCTCACCGTCTTCTGCACCTCGACGTCGCCCGGGTCCCCTTCGAACAGCGGCTTCTCCATCTTCCTCTCGACTACCTGCTCCACCAGGAACCCCCTCTCCCGCGCCACGTCAAAGAAGGCAAGGTCCTTGTGCCGCAGCCACGGCCGGTACGACGTGAAGAAGACGTACGCCACCGCGCCCCTCTCCCGCGCCAGCGCGTTCCAGATCGTGTCGACGAGCTTGCCGTGCTCCGAGTGCCGGAACAGCAGGTCCGCCAGCACCATCACGTCGAACTTTTTTCTCGCCCCCGTCCCCGTCCTCCCCTTGCCCGTCTCCGTCTCCGCCTCAGCCCCCGCCCCCGGCTCGGCAATGACCTCGAGCAGCGGCGCCACGTCGGCGCCCCAGACATACCCCCTCGGCACGACGACGGCCCCCAGGTCGCCCGCCTCGTCGACGTTCTTCTGCATCGTCTGCACGATGTCGACGTCGGGGAAGTCGGACACGACGACCCGCCTCGCCCCCAGGATCCCCGCCGTCAGCGACGGCAGACCCGCGCCCGCGCCGAGCTCCAGCACCGTCCGGCCCCGGACCCGGCCCGGGTCCGCCTCCAGATAGTCCGAGACGACGCGGCTGCCGTTCCAGAGGTGGTGCGCCTCGGTCGGCGAGTAGCCCACCAGGTGGAGCGTGAGCACGCGGCCCGACGACAACACGTGCGTCTGCGTCGTCGGCGGCGGCGTCGGTGGGTAGTAGTCCTCCGGGTCGGCGAAGAGGTCGCCCGTGTCTCCGTCGGCGACGTCGCTGACGGGGCTCATTGCTGCCTGCGGGCAAACGTCGATTTTGAGGGGGTTTTTTTTTTCTTAAACCTTGAGTTTTGCGCCTGAGAACGTCGGAGCGCTTTGGTCTTCCACACACCCTCGACGTTGATGAGGGGCAGAAATGCGATGGAGGGGTTGGGTCTAAAAACGAGGCTCAAGAGAACACTCCCGACGGCCGACGCCTCTTTTTTGAGGGTTTTTTTTTTCCCCGGGTCAGAGAGATCTGTGGTAGTCCGTCAGAAGGCTGGCAAGTTACAAATCTTGAGAGGAACCCTGGTCTATCTGAATGGGTGCGGGGGTGAGAAAAAGAAGATGAGTCGCAATTTTCCACAAGCCGTATTTTTTTTGCGATCGATGGCCGCCAAAGTTGTGGGTACAGTGTAGAGTCGGTTTCGTCGGCCGACACTGTACATCGTTGGGCCGCTCAAAACGCCCGGATGGTACAGTGCGGGCTGTCGTCGTGCCATCACACACGTCTTCAGCATCAAACTTGCAGGTGGCGAGCGCGAGCTAAGATGCTCAGATAGAAATGAATACGGCTGAAGATGGTTTCCCCCTTTCTTCATCAGACCAAGTGTTTTAGATGTTCTTTCTAATAAACTTCTCTCGTTGTCTGTGTATGCCGAGACGTCTGGCAGCTTCCCCCTTATTCCTCCATGTGATGATCCCGTGCTCTTAATGCATCACCACTTGCTTGATACAGAGAACCTCACCGTCTCTTCTTATCACCTCTCACCCCAAATACCATAGTTACATTTGCTTGTTACGTCCATGTTACAGCTCGTAAGCTCCCTCGAGTAACATCATGATGCGCAGAGCGCGGCAGCAACAGCCAGCCATCCGTCTGGACCGCCCCCCCCCCCCCCCCCCCCGCGCGCCCTCACCCGAACCTCTGCTTCGCCAGCTCCCGCAGCCCCTTCATGACGCCCTCCTCCCGCTCCCGGTACTCCCTCACCCGCGCCTCCCGCTCCGCCTCCCGCGCCCTCGCAATCTCCTCCCGCCGCAGCTCCCTCTCCGTCTTCTTCCTCTCCTCTCGCGCCTTCATCGCCTTGAACTCCTGCAGCGAGTCCCCGCCCCCCATGAGCTCCTGTTCCCCGACCTCCGGCACCCCGCCGTCCCCGCCCTTGTCCCGGAACTCCTTCATCTTTTCGTTCACCAGCGCCCGCTTCTCCAGCTGCCTCTCGCGCGTCCCGGCCTCCGCCCGGGGCGCCACGTCGTCCAACCTCTCGCGCTGCTGCTTCCGGTCCTCCTTGCGCTGCTGCCGCAGGTCCGCCGTCCGCGCCTCCCTCTCCCGCTGCGCCTCCTCGGCCAGCGTCTCGCGGTGGAGGGACAGGTCCGCCATGCTCGGGATCCCGGGACCGGAGCGTCGGCCTCCTTCCCGCGCGGTGGGTGGAAGCCTTGGTCCAAGATCGTCATTGTCGTCGTCGTCATCGTCGTCGTCGCCCTCTTCCTCCTCGCATTCCTCGCCTCGCCCGCCACCACGCCTCTCCTCTTCCCCCGTCTCGATATCGTCGCGCCGCACCTCCTCCCTCGGCCCATCGATGCCCTCCTCAATGGCCCTCTCATTGGCCGCCACAAACATCTCGGGGTCGTACCACCCCTGGCTCAGCTCGCCGCGATTCCATTTCCCCACGAAACTCTTCCACCGGCCCCGGACCTCCCGCTCGTCCATGTCGCGGATGTCCTTCTCCTTCTGCAGGTCGAGGTAGTACGCCAGCAGTGGCCGGAAGACCCCGAGCTCCGACTTGGACAGCTGCCGGGCCTCGTACGGCAGAGACTCAACAGCGGCGGCGGTCTTGTTGCTGCGGTCCTTGTCTTTGTCGCCTCGGTGGCGGCGGTGGTGGTGGTGGTGGTGATGATGCCGACGATGGTGTCTGGGTTCCCGGTCGCGGTCCTCCCCACGCGGAGACCGTCTTCGCTCCCGATGCGAGCCGCTGTCGCCGTCGCCGATGGGCGACCTCCTCCTCGCCTCATCCCGATGCCGCCTGGGCGACCGCGACCGGGTGCGGGGCACGGAACGAGAGCGCGTCCGCCTGTGCTGCCGTTCCGCGTTACTCCGCTCACCCGAGCGCTCGTCCATGGGCATGATGGGGCCGGGTGTCCAGTCTCGAACGCTTCTCAAACTTTTATTCCCCTTCCGATTTTACAGGGATGAGACAAACCCCGCTAGACCTGAAGAATGATGATTTCTCCCCCTTTCCACTCGGATGAAGATTGCTGGCGCCTCTCCCCGACAAGGCTTCAATCAAGCTTTTTCCTCGACAATGACAGGCAAATCACGCGTCAGATCTCGCAAAGTTTGACAAGGACCGCCCCTCTACGAGATCGGTAGGTATGCCCCCTCCCGGACAGGAATGGCGGTGGGGATGGCTGATGTTGGAATTTGTCCGTCCTGTTTGACCACGGTTTCACCAGCGAGAATCCTGCTACGACGGTCGAGTCGATGTGCCGGAGCTGAACCCAAGTGTTCCTTGATGCAATGAGAATAAACAAGACGGTTGTTCGCAAATGCCGAGGAAAGGTGGAAGAGGGCTGGTCGAGGAACTGCAGTAGGTTTCCTGGGCGTTTGGCTGTGTCGTCGCTGACGTTGTTTGGGGAGAAAGCTCGTGCCGCTGCCACCTGTCGCTCAAGCGCCAAAACAAGCAGGGGGGGCAGGGGGAAAGTTGGGGACTGGATCTTCAGGTCGGTGCCGCCGCGATGTGGCTGGGGCCCCTCCCGGAGCCGTGGGTACCCCAAACTCGGCCCCGGGGAGTACCACACCCTCGGCCATACATGCCGAGTTCCCCTCACGCCTTTGGACGACCGGCCCGGGATAACTCATGCAATCCCGGTGTTTCTTATCAGACACAGCGTTGGGCTCGGGATCGTCACACCAAGTGTACACGTTTGGAGGGTCCAGCACAGTGCTTTTTGATGTGCAAAGGCACGGCGCACGCGATAGATGGCGCTAGGCAAAGACCTGCATTTCGGTCATCCAGGGACCGTCAAAATAACATCTATGAGTAGGTACTGCAGCAGAGCCAGTGTGTAGGGTATCGTCTTTCAAAAACACCGCAGATGCAAGCCATGAAATGGCAGGCCGATGCCGACCTTCCTCTTCCCGGAACTCGTTTCCAATTCGTCCATCGTCATCAAACCATGGTTGTGGTCTTATAACCATTCACGTCTAACCAAGTCGTGCTCTTCAACCCCCAGCCGTCCGTCACAGCCAAGTGCCGCGCGCTTATGACTCGGGGATCGGCGAGTTGTTGTGTATCGAGCAGCCGAGGCACTGACAGTCGTCGCCGCAGGGGCACGACAAGGTCTCGCCGGCACATCCGTCCCCGCTGAACGGATACGTGACGAAGAAGAAGTCGCTGGCCGACAGCGCTTGCTCTTCGCTCAGCCCAGATGCCGCATCCGAAGGCGTCTGCGGCGCGGGAGGAGAGCCGCCGGCGTCTCCATTCAGGTGAGATTCGGCCCCGTGGGTTCCTGCTCCGTTAACCACCGAATGCTCCGAGTGCCCATTCGCGCCGTTCGTCCCGTTCGCCGCTCCATACGAGTCTTCTTGCATGCTGAGATACGCGGACCGCACATAGTCCTGCGTCGCGTCGTTGTAAGGGTGCGCGGCGCAGCCCACGCATTGGCACCCGTCGCCGCATCCGCACGTATGCGACGTCGATTCGGGCCCTGTCGTAGTCGTGCCCTCGGGCGCGAAGATCGGGTTCGGCGGCATGCTGTAGGTCGCGGGTTGAGGGATCGGCTGGCCGTAGTGCAGAGCCTCCATTGTCTGCTTCCACTGCTCTGGCTGCAGGGGCGACATGAAGGATCCGTATTGTGGCGGGTAGGTGAAGATGGTCGGTTGAAAGTAGGAGTGATACATTCCCTGTGGCATGGCCATCGGTGTTTGGAAAGGTGACATGGCCATCGCGCTCGAAGGCGACGCGTGGCCGTTGGACATGTGGTGGCCGTTACCGTTCGTCACTAGATCAGTATCAATCGTAGGTGCCTTGCCTGAGCAGCAACCGCTCATACTGGGTTTCGGCTGCGTCTTTGGACTCGAGTTGACACTGGAAGGTTGTGTAGAGGTTCCTTCGGCCTTGGCTGGTCCTGAACAACACGAGCCTCCTGTGCTGGCGCTTTTAAGTGACGGCGGTAGAGGCGCGGGCTTCGCGGCTCCGTTAGTCTTTCCAGAACAGCAGGATACCCCGTTCGTGGCAGTCACTGGGGCGGGAATAGACGGCGGCGCCGGCGTGGCCGTTGTCGAGGCTGCACCGTTCGTATGTGGCATCGGCATCGCGGCGCCGTTCGGGAACATGGGGGCGGGCATAGGCTGTGGAAACATGGGGTACATGATGGGCTGGTGGTGAAAGCCGCCGTTGACGCCACCCATGATGGGCATCGCGCCGTACTCGATACCTGGTCTCGGTGCGGGCATCGTGGGCATCGCGCCGTTTGCGTGTGGCATGTGGCTCGGCGGCAGCATGTCGTAGGGCGGCAGGATATTAATGTTGGCGGCATCCATCCGCTCGAAGTTGACGGGGTCGAACGACTGTTTGCGACTGCCAGACTTGGCTGCCATCTTCTGGATTCGAAAGGAGGCCGGGGCCTTGGTCGGGGACATTGGCGGGGCATCGCTCGCGGGTGACTCTGCCTTTACGACGCTCGACGACGACGACGACTCGGTGGTGGGTGTTGCGCTACTCGAGCCGCAGCCGCACTTCTGCTTCCTCGGGATGGCGGCCGTGACGCTGCCACAGCCGCAGCCGCGGGAGGGCGGGTGAGGGCATGTGCTCAGCGGTCGGCCGGGCTTTCGCACGGGGACCATCAAGCGCTCATTTGCGTGGGTGCATTTCGTGGAACGATGGCCACGGATACATGGCTCGCTGAGCGGCGAAAGATGAAAAGGGTCAGCTTCAAGGTCCAGCGCAAGGCGGGGTTCGACAGAGAGGAGCAGACCAGGGCGCAGGGCTCTGGCTCGTGTGAGAAAGGGGCTTTGTGCCATAGGGGGCACAGGCAGAAGAAGCGAGACGGGATGTCGACAGGAAAGCAGAATATACGACTTACCAGGCCATCTTCTGGCCGTTGATGAGCGGCATGGCGGTTTGTGGTCGAGGCGGGCCCTCAAGGTTGCAGCGATAGATGAGGGAGAGGGAAGGTTTTTGGCGGCTATCGAGATTTGAGAGGGAGAGAGGGAGAGAGGGAGAGTGGGCGAGCGAGCGAAAAGCAAGGCTCAGAGAAAATGAGAGGTGCGGTGACTTTTTGCTCTGGCTACAACTCCAACAGACCTTGGACCCTTGGAGTGAGCCGCGAAGTGAAACATGGAGGCGGGCGCCAGCTCTCGGGGTACACCAGTCGTCGGCCCGTCTTTGTCGGTTTCGTCGGCGTCGTCTGTCTGTATCGGGGTCTGGATCTGGGCTTTTTCTTCTGTGGCGGGGGCGACGACGGGATACGGTCGGATGAGCGGGTTCAGTTCAGTGTGAGTTGAAAGCGAGCGAGCGGCAGGCGGGCGAAGAAGAACGGAAAGGTAATCTCGAAGGCAAATGCGGGATGAGAGCGCTGGAGATTGGCGAGAAACGAGTGGCGTTTCGAAGACCTAGAGAGGAGAGAAGGCTGAGTGGTAGACAAACAAGGTAGGTAATGTCAAGGTGAAGAATGCAAACCCGCTCGTATGGGCAGAACGAGTCGAGTCGGGGCGTGTCGAGGTACGACTCAGGCAGCGGCAGCGGCAGCGGCAAGCGGCAACAGTAGAATTGATTGTCGCCTGTTGGTGAGAAAGAGAGGGGGGGAGGAATGGCGGGACGGGACAGGGTGGACAGGGATCAATCACTTCAGCACTCATGCGCAGACTTGGGCAAAGGTCAAACCTGAGCTAAACCAGTTGATTGAGTGAGTGAGTGAGAGATTGAGAGTGAGAGTGAGAGTGAAAGTGGGCTGAGTAGAATAAGTTTTACTGTACTGTAACATGGGTATATGACAATTATGGGAAGAAGTGGAGGAAACACACAGGAAAAAGGCAGAAACGAATATCCGGCCCCATGCGCTTCAAACACGACGAGGCGACGGCATTCGTTCGTTCGTTCGTTGGTTTATTACTTAGTTACCAATCCTTCACTTACTTACCTCTTTCTGGGCGTGGCTGCTGATGATGCTACTACCAACTAGTGGGGGGGGGGGGGGGGTTATGCGCTTAGCCCAGCCCCCGGCTCGACAGTCAAGTGTTGAAGGAAAAACCAGCGCGGCAAAAAGACACGGAAAAAGAAGAAAGATGCACGAGCACCAGCGCCCAGCGAACGCCCAGCGAACGCCTAGTAGCGGCCGGCGGGACGGTGAACGAGGCATGGCACGGAGGGGGGGTGGGAAGAGAGTGATGAGGAGGGGGGGGACGGACATACGAATACATACGATGGACGCCCCCCTCCAAAGGATCCCGGTAGCGCATCGAAACAGCCCCACGTGCGGGGGTTGATGAATTACATGCTGGCGGCGCCATGCAGCGGCGAAGATGCGTCTACACTCTACGGATAGATAGATAGATAGATAGATATATACTACATACCTAGCGCAACTTCCAGATGCCATGACTCCATTACCGCAGACTGCGTCTACCTGTGTCTCTGCTTCTTCTTCTTCCTCTGTCTCATTGCCTCTCTACTCTACAGCTTGTAATTAGGCATGTCCCAGTTAGGGTCGACATGCACGTGTATCTACAGGCGTGATGTGACGGACAGACGGACGGACGGACAGCTGCGAGGTGGGCTGTACACCTCCGTTAGTACCTATGCTAGGTATGCTAAACTAGGTAGGTAGATAGTATGACCCGAGCCGACACGATAGGCCTACCTATTCACAACCCGATCGTGTTGTCCATGCTACGTATACAGAGTACCTGTCCGTACTGCATCCCGTCCTTCTGTCAGGCCCGCCTTCCCTGTGCGTTGCTCCTCGTACATGAGTTGAACATGAGCTGATGCCGTAAGCTTGGTCAGACGATGGCCCGAGGGAGGGAAAAGGGGCCTCATCTCATGTTCAACCGTCCATCTACAATGTTTGTTCGCCCGGGGCCGCGGGCAAGGGATTATAAAAAGCCCCCGCCCAGAGCAGGGTCCTTTGGAGAGCACCCGTCGATGCGACCTCATCGGTCGCTGCCAAGGTGCCCGCGCTGCGATATAACATTATCCCGCCTTCCGACCGGATCGACCCCTGGGCGAGAACCCATCCACGGGAATGAGGGGCAAAAACAAAAGGCGGTCGAAGGCGCTCGAGGGGGGGTGGGCTTTCTGCCCCAGTCAGATAGATGGGCAGGCACGCACACGGATCGCCAGTCACTCTTCCACGAACCAACATGCCAACGAACCACCAAACCGGGCCCATCACGACGGCGGGCTGGCGTTAGGGTAGGACGAACAAGCGGACGGCACCCGACAGAGCCCCGGCCCTTTGGGGGAGGGACCGAGGTTCACGTCGTCTCTCTTCCGCTAGGCTATTACCACGTAGACGGGCACGCACGAGACAGAAAAGCCCATGCAGGATGGCCCGTTTGGTTTGTGGCACCGAACCCCTCCCCCCCCCCCCCCCAAGCCGCCCTCTCGGTCTCCCGTCGACCTTCCGGCCATCCAACGCGCGCATGCGTCTGCTTAGTCTACCCATCTTCGGCAGTATTGCTTCTTTGTGCCGGGTATGCATCTTGACATGCCTCGAGAGCTCTCCACCTGGGACGCCCCCCCCCCCCCCCCCTCATCACGAACGGCATCCTAGCTTTACTCCAGGGTGCAACTCTGAGATTCCGTGCAACATTCACATCTAGTGTACATAACGAAGTACACTGCATAGCATACGATATGGAGACATAGATCACTTATGTTTGCCACCACCACCCACAACCTCGGTCGGGGTTGGGTCCGTCAGCAACCTCCCCGCTCCTCTCGCAAGGCCGCAAGGCGAGCCAACGTATCAGCAGAAGAGGTGGGCAGTGAATGGGAGTCGACGGCTCTTTTCTCGACCCCTTAACCCTGGACAGTCCGAACTCGTCTTGTTAGTACCCATCCTCTTCGTCCTTTTCCAGTCCTTCCATTCCCAACTCGGTTGCCTGCAGTGGAGCGCATACAATGGACATGTGAGTACCTTTTCGGCCTTGGCCTTCACCACCACTTACGAATACCAATATCGTATCAGGCTCAAATCCTCCTTCTCTTCCTCGTCGCAACAGCCGGGCCACCCGTCCTACATCAGGAAGGTCGAGCGTGGCCGCGCCGGGGGAGAAAGTGGACCAACAAAACAACCAAGAACACAGGGGGAAAAGAAGCAGGGGAAAAAAGCGAGAAAGGATGGGGGCACACTCACACACACACACACACGTGTGATGGTGGATGGAGGGTGGGAGAGCAAGTAAAATCTCCACCGCCAGAGGCTCGAGAGGCAAGGGAAGTGAGCAAGTTTTGATTGGCCGGGTCCGCGCACCCAAAATTCAACGAGACGGTTGTCGAACGAGAGACAGAGAGAGAGAGTGCGTGTGTGTTACCACCACACCACGCCCCCTCTTCGCAAACGTAAAAAAAAAAAAAAAAAACAAGGCCGTTCACGAAGAATGCGTATTCATGACTGTACAGGAATAGCGCTGATGAGAAACACACATAGTGTAGGGAGAGGGAGAGAGAGAGAGAGAGAGAGAGAGGGCCCCGGAAAGATGGGAACTTGCGATGTAACACTGGCCATTTTGTGCCAGCTCTCGTCGTAAACCCGTTGCGTATCGGTCATTTTCTCTCTTTTTTCTTCTTCTTCTTCTTACTCCTTTCCTAGGTCTCCCCCGGTCGCAACTCTTATCGATTGATGGAATGTCCTGCCATACAACAAACATGACCCGGCTACGAAGCAAGATATCATCCGCGCCACTGCGCCAAAACGCCCGTTGTCTAGGCCAAGCCCCCATCATCTGGTCCAACTTGTGGCTAATGCCGTCATATCTCCTTCGTCACATACAAAGGACTTTGCCCATCACCATTGTGCATTGCCTGCCATGCCGAGCCTTCCCTGACAAGCACTCGGCGGCCCAATACCTGGAAGGCCGCCCTCCCGTCGTCTGCGGGCCATAGCCCTCCACATGTACCCTGTCCGGCCCTTGGTCCAGTCAAGACATCTGCATTTGCGACTCTGGGCATTGGCCAATTCTTCAGGTACCTTGAGTCTTGACTAGGTGAGCAAGATTATCAACCCCCCCCCCCCCCCTGGTGCCCCTTTGACCTCCTTTGAGGGGGCAACGCCATGCTTCCCCTCCGCGCGGCTACTTGCCCTCGTCCGAGTCCCCAGAATCGGCAAACATATCCACAGCTCTCATCCGTTTCCTGGTCTGAGTCTTCGCCGTGGCTTTTAGCTGCAGCCGTCCGATCGTGTGTACCTCGCCGGTATCCGCGTCTTCTGCCACTCCTCCCGCCTTGCTAGACTCGGCCGGGCCTGGCTGGTCCTTCAATGGCTCACTTGCCTCCTCCTCCATCGGTTCACCTTCGATATCGTCGTCTGCCATGGGCTCTCCCTCCACATCCTCTTCGCTCATTGGCTCGCCCATGACATCGTCCTCCTCCATGGGTTCACCGGCAACGTCTTCTTCGTCCATTGGCTCGCCTTCGACATCATCCTCTTTGTCAGCCGACGTCGGCTCTGATGTTTTTTGGTCGGAGACCTTGGTGGTGGCAGCATCGGTGCTTGGCGTTGAGGTCTCGACCGGCTTCCACCTGCCCCTCTTCGCTGCATCATCTTCTGTTTGCTCTCGTGTCTTCAGAGATGGCGGGTTGTCGAAACTGCTGGCGAACAGCTCCTGACTCTCCGTCGGGAACACACACCATCCCTCCCAGAGGCCGAGAACGAGACCAACGCTCCGCTTCCACTTTTCGGCCCGCATCCGGCCCCAGTTCAGTCTCTCCGCCATCAGGCCAAGATGCTCAAAGGTCTTGCGTTCCTTGAGCACACTTTCAAAGACTTGTCGATATCGCCAAGCGCGCTGTATACCGCTACTGGAAGAGGCGGACAGTACGTCACTGACAATGTACAGGCCCACAAGACTTGCGCCGCTGGTATCGGGGCCTTCCTTGTCGGTTTTCTCTTCTGGTTCGAGCACAGGTGGTTCGGAGCCGTCCCCTTGCTTCCCCTTGTCCTTGATGCTGGGCTGAAAGTCCGGGTTGGCCGCTGTTAGCGCGAATGGCCTTTCAACATTCGACACAATCATATCGGCAACCTCTTCGGCTCCTCGGCTCGCATGTGTAAGAGCAAACGCCGTAACTCGAGCAATATCCCCCTTTCGAATCTTGGATAACGTGGTGGGTAGGCGAGACAAGAGGTGGGTCAGTTTGGCCTTGTCAAGAGGGTTCAAGAAAGTGGCCTCTGCCTCGGGGCCTTGGTTCTGGTTCTCGCGGTTGTCCCCGTCAAAGTCTTCGTCGTCTGAAGAGTTGTAGTCCGAGTCGGACACGAACTCGTCAATGTTGGTGACGAACTCGTACGGTAGGCCTTTCTCGGGAGCTTTCCAGGCGTGACTTCCGTCGAATAGCGGGAGATACCTCCCCTTGTTACTGCGAGAAGATGCACCCGTGACAATCTCCCACAGTCGCCAACGGTACCAGATGCCTCCTTCGCTGCGGGCATCCCAAATCCAAGCCCACTTCTCTTCGCGCTGCACCTCGGGACGGCTCATCAGCAGCGCCTCGAATTCCACGCCGTGCTCAAGAACGGACTCGATGGTCTTGTTGATAAGCTGGACCATCTTGACGTCGTTTGGCGGTTTGACTGACACATGGAGAATACTGCTTCGGTTGATAGGTCCTCCCAGGCTTGGGGCATAAGAGGTCGGCGGTGCGAAGCCTCGGTGGAAAGCATGGTGCGTCGTTGCATTACCCGGTGTCGTCTGCTGCGAAACAGGTTTGGCGCCAAAAGGTTGGGATCCGGCAGACGTGCCGCCGAGCGTGGCTGCTGTGGCGGTCGCCACGGCTGAAGAGAGATGCCGGTGTAGTGAAAGCCTGAAGCCGTAGCCGAGGTAGCGATTCTGAAGCGAGCTGACTGCTGCGTCGATATCCGTTGCTGGAGTATCCTGCGATAATGTAACAATGGCGACGGCGCATTTCCTCTCCGTGCCAGAGGGACCCACGGGGGTAGTATCTTGACGTTATCGACCGTCAGGTTTGTTGGGACCAGCGACTTGATGAAGGCTGGCGAGGTCCCTGGCGGCAGCTGGGATAGACGCAACGTCGGCCTGGCAACTGCCATCTCCTCGGCCCTCGAGTCCGGGTTTGCGTCGTCCTCGTCATCGCTATTGTTGAAAACCTTTGCGACCGACATGGGCTCCTCCCGGTCCTCGAATCCGAGCCTGCCGTCTCTTTCTTTCTCCTGCCGGAATGCGTCGAACCCCCTCTTCTTTCCGAAAGACCCTGGCGGAGGCCCCAAGCTCCCCGGGCCGCTCTTGAGGCTGGGAACAGGACCCAGGCTTCCCGGGCCGCTCTTCAGAGCGGATGCGCCAAAGTGTCTTTTGGATGCAGCAGCCGCGCCGCCAAAGCCAGGGAGCTTGGAAGGGGGTCTTTGCGAAGGCATGGAGCCGAACCGGCCAGTGCTCGCGTCATCCTCATCGTTGTGGTCGAAGCTCTTGACGAAATCCTGGTATACTGCGGCCGTCTCGGCAGCCTCGCGGGCTTTCTTGGCCTCTGCTTCGGCTCTCTGTTTCTCGAAGGCAGATTGCTTTGTGGGCTTTTGGAGCTTCGCCTCCACGTCGGGAAACTCGACGAGATCCTTGGCCGATGACATGGCTATCGCTATACTCGTAGGTTATGGTGTCGCATATTAAAGAAAATTCGGGGTCGGAATCGGTGGCTGTCGCGCAATTCGCTCCGAGGATTGTTGGGTGGTAGTTGTAGAGGGAAGGATTGCAATGGCCTGCGGCTATAAGTCTGTGTTCAGTTGCGCGTTCACAGCGTTGGGTGGTGCTAGGTACCTGCCTACGAATACACAGTAGGTAGGTACCAAGTTGCAAGGCATGCAACAGCTGCTAGGTGTGGGGCGCATATGCACCATCTGTGGCTGGGTATTTGGAGAAAGCCACACACACAGCTTGATCTCCATGCTAGGTACCTACCTAGTTGCCTAGGTAGGTAGGTAACAGCATCACCGAGTGCCAAGAGTAACGTCCAAGCTTGGTTTCTGACCAAGGCTTTTTCTATAGGCGGTTTTCAGCAGATGTGCTCGTTTTGACCATTCTCAATCTTGTCTAAAAGCAAAGTCTTGAGAGATTGGTCACCCCTTGCTCTTAACTGGTCGTCTGGTGCTCGCAAACGCTGTGCAAATGGAGCACGAACCTACGGATAGGTTGGCTGAAATCAAAAAGAGGTCGGTCGGGTTCTTTGATTTATAGCCCCAACTTCGTCCTTGGTCCAGAATACTATCCTCTTTTCTAGAATGTGATGAAATTACTGGAAGCAGCAGAGCAAATCCCGAACTGATAAGGTCCCGCTATGTCTAGCCACCCCAGCCCCTCCCTCCCTGTCTGTCTGCAGCAAAGATGGGGGAAAACAGTTAACAGTATGGCAATCCGGCGGTGGGTGTATAACGTTCCGTAATTAATCCTCTTAGGGAGGATTAGAATGCCATCATCCATTTGAAAGGATCTAGCTTTTTTCATACTCAACCAGGCAGAGATATTGGACCAAGATATGAAGAAGAACAAGAAGAAGAAGAAGAAGAAGAAGAAAAAAAAGGTAGACATACAACACCAGGTATTCGCTGATCGTCACCGACTCAACTACTAATCCGGCCCTCACTGGCTTATCTATGGGAGAGCGGACGGGATCCCGAGTTCTCCAGTGGGTATGGTCGTATGTGATAGTGCTAGCCCGAATTCCAGATCATATAGGGCGCGATCGGCATTTCTGGCAAAATAGTCTGAATCTTGAAGGTGATCGTGGATGGCGTGGTATACTGTCCTCGCCAGGAATGTGAACCTGACCCTTCCATGGCAGCTCACAGAAAGTCGGTCCCCCTGTTTCTCTATAAAAGGTAGTCGATGTCCATTCCAGTGATGACATTGCTGTCCAATCTGCTTTGGAATCTGGCCTGTTCCTCCGCATCACCTCGGCCGAGAGACGGCTTCAATGGATCGACTACGTAGGTGGCACGCATGAGCATGTGGCCATTGCAACGCCTTGCCCTCACCACCGATTCGGCCTGGAAAATGCCGACAAGATACAACCACGCATACAAAGCACCAGCCCGCTTTCGTCCAGCCGGTTATGACCCGTGAGCAGCCCTCGCCAGTCTCACATCCATCGAACCCCAGCAACCAAAAGATATTAACCTCCTACGTCACCCGCACATACTGCGTCCGCAACGTCAGTTTGTCTGAGACTGGGAATGCGCCCACCGCCCAGCTGGATAAAGACCCGGGTACCTCCGTCGGCTTGGCAAACATCCGCATCAGGGTTTCCCTGTAAGTCTTCCTTGTATCGTGTCAATCTCTATATTCCCCCCAGCGTCCGCGTCCCTGTACTCGGATCGGAAGGGAGGGAGCACGATGGGATGGGAAAGAAAGACTCGAAGAACAGCTCTCCTCCCCGCGTCATGTACTGTATTCGATGAGCCGGCTTGGTGGTAGGCAGCGGCAGTGTCTCACTCTTACCTGTTCTTTGACAAGCTTCACAGCAAGATCGGTGGGTGGAAAAGTCACCGTTTTCAAATACAAGTTTCAACCATTCCGGGTAATCGGGGATGAGTGGGCTTAGTCTAACGGCCCCAATTCCCACTACTTTACCTACTTAAACACTACCATGCCAGGCGCCACCCTACATACCACTCATTCTTCCCTTCTGCATATATATATATATACTGTATTCGTTCCGTCTGCAAGGTGGGCAAGGAGTGTTCAACCACTTCGTCCTCGGGCCTTATGGTAGTCCTCATTATCAACGCCAGGTACGGAGGGAGACCGAGAACCCGACAAGATGCTCCCTCCCTTCTCCCTAGCCCTTTTCGGCGGCATCCTGCTTATCCCAGCCCAGGCCGAACAAGCACCGACCCTCAAAAACCGGGGCTCCTTGCTCTCCCTCAGAACTTCGCTCTCCGGCCTCCCCGTCAACTTTGCCGCCGCCGGCGGAATATGCGACGCCGGCAGCGTAATGTGCAACGACCACTGCATGCCGTTCGGCAGCAGCTGCTGCCCCGTCGACGGCTTTTGCGCCCCCGAGACCTACTGCTCTGGGAACGGGTGCTGCCCGCTCGGCAAGGTCTGCAACGGGACCCCGACGACGTGCGGCGACAACGAAGAGCAGTGCGGCTCGTACTGCATGCCACAGGGCAGGGTGTGCTGCCAGAACGGAGGGAACTGCAACAAGGGAGAGACGTGCACCGCGGACGGCCGCTGTTCCGGTAGCTTGGACGATGCCCCGAAGTGCAACCCAGGCACGGACACTTGCGGCTCCCGGTGCATCCCCTCTGACGCGGTGTGCTGCGAGGGCGGGGAGTACTGCGACGCCGGGCAGGTCTGCGTGGAAGGCGGCTCGTGCCGCGAGGGCGACGGCGAGAAAGCGACACTCAGTATACCCCGGGCCACGGCCACGGCCCGAGGGACAGCGGCTCCCACAACTACGAGTGCGTCGGCTGGAACGACGCGCGGGGCGTACGGCGACCACGCTGCCCTGGCTGTCGGTTTGTGCGCAGCTGTGGCATTGGCTATCTGACAGACATGAGTGGGCAGACGGTATTGGTGTGTCGGGTCCGCAAATGCTTTGGGAAATAGGCGTGTACGCACGCTGAACAGATTAGCGGAGATACACTTGCTATCAGAGTACGGAATGAAGTGCCGGCGTGGACCGGCCACGGCCTTCTGCACAACTCAAGTGAGGGGGCGATGTTCGAGAAGCTGAAATACATAGAATGAGGTTCCGGTTTGAGACAAAGACGTACACCGTAAGCTGCTCGAAAAGCAGATCCATTTTACCTGTATCGCCGTATCATAGTCAAAACCCAAAAGGAAAGAAAAATAAGAAACACTGAACGATGAAATATCCCAGCCTGAGGCCTTTTTATTTTTATTTTTCGATTATTTACTCCCTCATCATAATCGACGCAAACTCGTCATCTGGCGTACACGTCAGCACAAAGTCCTCATTTGACGAAGGACAAGACGCATGTGGAGGGAGGGCTGGTCCTTACAGTCGATCGTTCCGTCGCCGTTCTTGTCAGCCATCTGGATCATTTCGTCAATCTCAGCCGGGGTCATGTTCTCCCCCAGCGAGGTCAAGACGTGTCGCAGCTCCTCGGCGGAGATGGTACCGCTGCCGTCGCGGTCGAAAACCTTGAACGCGTTCTTGAGCTCTTCCTCGGCGTCGCCGACCTGGACCTTTTGCGCCATGAGGGTGAGGAACTCTGCGCTGGATGTCAGCACACAAAGACGGAGATTTTTGATAGATGTGATTGTTAACCATTGAAGTCAATGGTGCCGTTGTGGTCGGCGTCGGCCTCGTTGATCATGTCGTTCAGCTCCGTGTCGCTGGGGTTGAGGCCCAGGGACCTCATGACGGCACCCAGTTCCTGGGCGGTGATATCACCTTGCAGAACACATGTCAGTTTCCATGATCGGACGGATAGGTAGCAATGTGCAAAAGCGACAAGAATTCGCGAGGAGCAAGATGAGATGGAACACGTCTAAGCCACTCCGGTTCCCGCTCTGGTAAGAGGGTCGAGGTTCCTATGTCATTCAAGGAGGCGAAGCAAAATAAGGGTTCGCAAGAAGACAACAAAACACTGACCGGTTCCATCCTTGTCCTAATACCTCATGTTAGCAGAAGGTTAGACTGATTGGAGAGAGGCGAGAGGCGTAGGTTCGGGCATGCGCCGCCAGGCTGATGGTTGGGCAAAGGGGAACAGAGGGGCGAGAACTTACGAAGAGGTCAAACACCTCCTTGTATTGCGCCTTTTGCTCCTCGGTCAACCCAGCTGCGGTGGCCTGAAGAGCCGCAAGTTAGTATCATATTTTCAAATGGTCGCAGAAGCAGTCCGATTCCTACCATTTTTCTATGTAGTCGTCTCTTTGTTATTTTGTTGTCGAGTGGTTTGTGAAGGAAGTTTTGGTGAGCGAGAGGTGGTTTGAGACAGGGAAGACGGCGTGGGACAGCTGGAAGCGGGGATGTGACGATTGCCCCGCACTGTACGGATAGTAGGGCGGAAATATCGATTCATACGGTCGGTTTGGGGGGCAATAAGGGATGTCTCTTACTCCAGGTTGCATCCGAGTTTCTTTGTTTAGAACCCGCCAACAGTCATGGACTTATAGGTACGCGATTAAGTCAGCCTCATCGTCCGGCTTTTGATTCTCTCCCAAGGGTGGAGGACAAGTGTGACTGCGACAATACAAGGTCCTAGTGACTATGATTTGAATCATCAAGTGGGTAAATACACACTACACGCAGCTTAGGGTTGCCTATTTATTATCTACGTATCAGGTATACAATTGACTACATGGCTGGCATACCTGTAACCTGTCGATTAATTGTTCCTAGTCAAAATTAGTTACGGCGTACGTAGTTCGTTCACCTGATCAGTGTACACTCAGGGTGTGGTTTTAAGTCCATAATTGTCGCAACCCATATATCCATCACCAATAGGTAGTGGTCAGTCAGTCAGTATAATAATAATAAAACAGTGTCGACGATAAATAGATGTGATGTGATGATAGTTAAAAAACAAAAGAATTATCAGGGGCCCAACCGCGATTCGAACGCGGGGCCTCGCCCATTCAGGCTGTGCTGAAGGGTTGTTAAACCCGAAGGGCGAATCATACCTCTAGACCATTGGGCCTGATTAATACTGATTGACGAAATATTTTGAAAACTGACTCATAAATGATCATAGCACACACAGACGGCACTGTTAAACAACAGGACATCATAGTTGGGTACTGCTTTCCCCGTCTTCAATTGTCGCGATTCTCCCTCCATCTGACAAGGATGCCATCGCCCCCCAGAACCGAACACCCCTCCACCCCCTTGGACGCATCGTCGCAGGTTTACCAACGGTAAAGGATGTCACACATCGCCTGCGTCAAGATGGCCAAGCTTTTGACACAACTGCTGTGAGGGTAACCCATGCGACCCCTATCCGAGTTGCAACATCCCCGACCCCACCGCCAAACAGTCCCCCTTCGTGCCGCGAGGAAGAGGCAGTCCACGCAGGTCAATTCTCTCTCTGCTCAAATCGACCAATGCCCGGATGCTATTATGAGTCGTAGGCTCGATAGTCAAACCCACCCAGTCGGTGTTTGGGCGGCATGACAGATCGTCAAAAGAACCATCCGCCAGCCCCGCCAAGCGCCCGCACTCCCAGCCTGTTCCTCGTAACGGAGAGGAGGGACGAGGGGAGAGGGGGAGGGGGGAGGGGGAGGGGCGAAGAAGAAGAAAAAAGGAGGAAAGAAAAACCTTACGATGCAGATGTACACCGACTAAGGTAACCCCGCCAGATGTCGTCAAACCAGCAAGTCGAGGCGAGGCTACCCCAGAGCCGGGAGATACTACCGACTGTCAACCCTACCGACTCCAAATGGGGAAAGGAAAGAGGGGGGAGAGGTAGAAAAAAAATTCTAACCTCCGATAACGCCCCTCTCGTGGTGAGGTTTGCTTGCCGTATACACCGCTCACATCCTTATCTTAGGCATTCCTTCAGGCCTCTATCTTGAACCTCGTTTCCAATCTTGTTCCTTCCCCGATTCCCCAGTCAAAACCCGTGTTCCTCGCCCAGCCCCTCCTCCGTCCAAAACGCCGGTTCTCCGCCCCGAGTCACACGAAAACGTCCAGGCGCGCAGCCAAGAGGCGTGACGGCACAACTAGGCCAGAGAAAGAAAACCACACACACACCCGCGCAATGTCACCCGACCGAACGGCGGCGGCGGAGGAAAAGCCCGCACCCTCCTCCATCCTAATCATCGGCTCCGGCGTCTTCGGCCTCACAACGGCGTACGAGCTCGCCCAGCGCCCGCGCTACGCGTCCACAACCATCACCGTCCTCGACCGCTCCCCCGCCCCCGGCCCCAGCCAGGACGCCGCCTCGGTCGACTCCTCCCGCATTATCCGCGCAGACTACGCCGACCCGGCCTACGCCCGCCTCGCCGCCGAGGCCCAGACGGAATGGCGCAAGACCGAGCACCCCTCTGACCTCGGCGCAGAGGGCCGCTACAGCCAGTCCGGCCTCTGCCTCGTCGCCGACCCGACCCCGACGGCCGCCTCCGCCTACGCTTCCTCCCCGTCACCGTCCCTCGCCCCCCTTCCGCCGCCAACACCGACGTCCAGGCCAAGCGCAAGGCCAAGAAGACGTCGCTCGAGTACGTCCGCGAGAGCTACAACAACGTCGTCTCCCTCGCCGGCGCCGACGGCGACAAGATCATCAGGGAGCTGCCCACGCCCACAGCCATTAAGGACTTCCTCGGGACCCCCGTCGCGCCGGGGACCTGGGGCTACATCAACCCCCTCGCCGGCTGGGCCGACGCCGGCGCCGCCATGTCGTACCTCGCCGCCAAGGTCCAGGCCCTCGGCCGCGTCAACTTTGTCTCCGGCACCGCCGCCCACTTGAACTACGGCCCCGACAGGAGGACGGTCACTGGCGCGACTCTCGACAGCGGCAAGGTCCTCTCGGCCGATCTCGTCGTCGTCGCCGCCGGCGCCTGGACGGGGCGCCTCATCGACCTCTCCGGGCAGGCCATCGCCACGGGTCAGGCGGTGGGCTACATCGACATCACCCCGGCGGAGCTCGAGGTCCTCCGCAAGATGCCCGTGACCCTCAACTTCAGCACCGGCCTCTTCATGATCCCTCCGGCTGGCCTCCAGCTCAAGGTCGCCCGTCACGCCTTCGGTTACCTGAACCCGACGCCCATCCCCCATCCCTCGCCGTCGGCCCCGTCCTCGGCCAGGTCCACCGTCTCCCTCCCCGCCACGCACCTTACGGACCCCAGGCTCAAGTTCCCCAGGGAGGGCGAGGCCGCCCTGCGCGAGGCTGTCCGCACCATCGTGCCCATCCCCGCCATCCATGACCGCCCCTTCTCCCAGACACGTCTGTGCTGGTACACAGACACCCAGTCTGGCGACTTCCTCGTCTGCCACCACCCAGAGGCCAAGAACCTCTTCGTCGCCACGGGCGGCAGCGGGCACGGCTTCAAGTTCCTGCCTGTGCTGGGCCGCGAGATTGTCAACGTGCTCGAGGGGCGCGGCGACGAGGTCTTCGCCGAGAAGTGGCGGTGGAGAGAGGTCAAGGCCAAGACGGACGTGACTGATTTGTACGAGCACATCATGACCGAGGATGGTAGTAGAGGTGGCACCCCTGGTCTTTTGCTGAAGCAAGAACAAGCTAAGTTGTAGACATATGCCATGATGAACATGACTATATAGACACAGAAAGCGTAGAATCTCTGCAGAACCACGTAGCTCGCTTAGTCACCAAGGATTCTTAATAAGTAACGTACATAGCATGAGCGCATACATTTCTTCAACAGAATCGCACACGCACGGCACGTAGATATCTGGACAAAGTTATGTCACTTGAAGACCGAACAGTGTCTAGTGAAACAGGTTATGGCATTGTCCTAACAACAAATGCCTGCCTCTCAACTCGCGTCAAATCCGCGGATCAAAAGGAAGCAGGGATAAGGCCGAGTAATCGGATCGGCCACCCAAAGAAAAGGCGACCAGGCACCAAACCTGTTCTCTCCCTCCCCCAAATTCCTCTCACCTAGTACTCCCGACCCACTGTCCAGGAGGCTACACGTTGACTTCTTTCCAGTTCTCCGGTGCGTGTCGTCTCCGTTCTCACCCCTCTCCCGCCTTAGACCCTCCCCCTTGCATCTAAGCCGCTTCCATTAAAAAACGGCAAGGTCGACCTGCGCACGTCTGCCGTCGACGATGCCACGAGCAATCTATGTAGTGCTGCGGTACGAGAAATCTTATTCTTTTCGTTTGAATCAACCGCCCGGCAAGATGCCTCCTGCCCAGGCTTTACCTCCTTTGCCAACGCCAATGCAATGCAGCGGAAAAATCAGAGAAACAAAAACGGGTGTCGAGGGCCGCCTATGCCACGGCTTGGCTGCCATGTGAGGGCGGTTCGACTTTTTTTTGTATGATGTGCGGGGGAAAACAATCGTGGTATCGTGAAGAAAGGTTGTATCTAGTCGTACAAGTCGGCGATGTGGAGCATGGTAATGATACATCGACATGGGTCGATGATCCCTCCTTGGCTTCAGGTAATTTAAACCTTGCGGAAATCTGGAAGGACATTAGTGGAAGAAATATAATGAGATTATGCATGTGTACTCACCCTGAAGCACAGGGTAGATCATCTCGAAGGCCTGATAAATTTCTTCGCGGACCTTGGCACCGGTGAGGACAATCTTGCCACTCACGAAGATGAGGAGCACAATCTTGGGCTTAATCATGCGGTAAATAAGACCGGGGAACAGCTCGGGCTCGTAGGAGCTGAAGTTGTGATGGCGCGAAGCAAGACCCTCCAAGCGAATGGGAAACTTGATATCGCAAGAGCCGACAATGTTCTGGATCTTGAAATCCGTGAACTTGGCGTTGAACCCCAGCTTCTGGATGATACGAGCATACTTGCGCGATGCAAGCTTGGAATCATCCTCGGACTTTGCACCCGTGACAACCATCTTGCCTGAAGCGAAGATCAAAGCGGTGGTCTTGGGCTCGCGAATACGCATGATGACGGCAGCGAAACGCTATGGGGCAGGGGTGTCAGCAACGCGGCGATGATGACGATACACTCAGCCGGTAAGTAATACCTTGGGGTTGTACTCTGCGTTTCTCGCGTGCAGGGCAATCGTCTTGAGGTCCAATCGGCAATCGAGGTTGACCGTGGCAACGATGTTCCTTGAAGGGGCGAGATAAGCCTCAATGATCGAAGCAAAAAAGGTCACTCATGATATACGTACTGCAACGTAGGAGTCAAGCCACTGCCACCTTGCGTAGCAGCAGGCGTCGCGGCAGGTGTCGCGGGAGTCACCCCGGTACCGTTTGCGACTTGCTGGCCGTTGGCAACGGGAGCTTGTCCGTCGACTGCCGCCTTATCGCCGTTCGCAGCCGGAGGAAGCTCGTGAGCGCCGCCGGGGAACGAGAGCGACCCGGGAGCGGTAAAGGCCTTTGCCTGTGCAGCGCTGACGGGGTGGGTTTGAATAGCCTCCATGTTTGCGGTTTGTTGGGTGACCAAAGACCGAAGGGAAAGATAGCAGATCTGGATTCAGAGTGAAGTTAGTGATCGAGGGTGTTGTGGTAGCAATGCACTGAAGTGTGATCAAATGAAAGCGTGATCCAGCAGCTGATAATATTCAAATGTGAAGTGTTCTGCAGCCAAGATCTCGATGTGTCTTCAAGAGGTGCAAGCAAGGTGGTAGGGACGAGTAGTTATGTAGTCGGAAGGCAGGAGCCAATGAGCGTCAGGCACTACCGACCTTGAGCTAGGCAGGCAGGAGGCGGCAGGAGTGAAGGGAGGTGCGAAGACAACCAAAAAATTATGCGTACCAGATGTGGGAGATGAACAAGTGAATGTCTCCCCTACAGTGTCTGCTCGACAGGTAGGTTTCTCGCAGATAGACGCGCGTAGCTTGGAATAGGACGGCGATGCGATCGGTGCCGGGCTCACGAGATCGGCGGGATTGCGATGCAGATGGATCAAGTGAGGTAGGTCGACGAGAAGGTCGCGGGTGTCGTAGGCGTCGCTGTGAAAACAGTCGCGAATAACCCAGATACCAACGAATCAACTCGACGTCTGGGGATACCTCGTCACGGTTCAGTGCACTTTTTGTGTCTCTATTCGTCGACGAAGATGCGCGATGTCTACAGAGGCGCAGCGACTCGTTCTCGACCTGATCGTCGTCGGAAAGGATCGCGCGGGATGTGTAACGAAGGGATGTCTTGAAAGAAACGTATTCCAGTTCTCTCTGATTCGTTCAGGGTAGGATGTGGTTAGGGAAGCCTTCAGCTAAGAAGCGAGTCCGCCAGGTTTGCCCTGAAGAGTTGACAAAGTTCCGTCGTTAGTTGGAGTGAGAGAAATGGACCTCTGCGAAGGGGGAGGGAAATCAATAATAGTCGCAACAGCGATTTGTTTGATCCCGGTGGTATGACAGCGACAGGTGTGGTGAGATGCGAGTCGTTGTCTGGGGGATGAATGGATGAGGCGGTGAGGCGGTGCGGTGGTGCGCAATGATGACGATGCAAGATCGTGATTGGAGATTTGGATTTGGGTTGAGTGGGGGTGGAGATGGAAGATTAGAAAGGCCGAACGTGAGTGGGTGACTACGTAAGGCCGTCGGTCGGAGCTTCCGCGCAAGAATCTCGAAACAAGCGGGTTGGAGGGAGGCCTGCCTCTTTATAATTTTGGCCCTCGCCCGCTTGCACACTCGCCCCAACGACGACCTCACCCCCCTGCCACACACCCCAGGGCCCCCAGGCAGCCAGTGTGCCGTGGCGGTTGGTCCTGCTTGACATTGCCTGTGCTTAGCGGCCACGCTAAGAGCATGCATCCAATCAAAGTGCCCCATTTCCCTCATTCTATCTCCTTCCTGGTCCCATGTCCCCCTGTTGCAACCACCCAGCCCCTGAAGTACCGCGGCACCGCGCCCCAGGTCCATCTACATTGATCACGAAATCCATGACCTTTCCCACGTCTCACTCCTCTCTTTTTTTTTTCTTACTTTAATTTTTTTTTGTCAATTCTCCTTTCTTTTCTTCCTGGTGACACTGCACTCTCTCTGGCCTGTGCCTTTGGTGGAACTGTGGCCAGTGGCCCTACATTAGGCTAGGTACCTGTTTCCTGCCACGCCTCCTTGCGCCTCTTTCGGACATTTGATATGTTTTCCATCACCGAGATGTTCTCTGATGGGTCGATGTCATCATCATCCACCATCGTCCCTTCCTTGTTGGCTTAGCGGAGCCTGCTTGGTACTTTGTACTAGTCTTTTTTTCTTCTTTTTTTTCTTCCCTTTCCCTTTCCCTTACCCGCCCTCGCGTTTTTTAACCTCGCCCTCTAATATTTTTTCCCTTGTGACCCGAGTCGCTGACCTTCCTGGCTTATCCCTGATGGTCGTCATCTTATCCATACGGATACAATCATTCCTTATCGTTCTGTCAAACCATTAAAACAGGCTGTCCCTGTTCGTCCACTCCGACTGTATCCCCCCCCCTATTCGCACTCACTCTGGACAACCTGTGCTCTCTCTGTTCGTCTTCCACCCACGCATCATCAATACCTACTTCGTCAGGCACCGATGCGATGCCTTCTGTCACCTTTCGCCACCTTCAAACAACGCGTCGCGACGCAGTCAACCCTGCCGACACCATCGCGAAACCAGCCAAATCAGACAAGACAGTGACGACGGGTTGGCCTCGCGGTTCCAACAAATCATGTGCATCCAACTGCGGCGCGTCTTTGTTCGCACAAGGGCACGGCGACGGCTCGGATGTGCCCTGCCAATAAGTCCACTCTTTGCTGTCCATCACCATCATCCATCCGTCCAGCCAGCTAGCCAGCCAGGCAATCAATCGGCCGTGGGCCTTGTCGACACCAACCGGACGCCAACCAAATGCAAATCTCATAGGCGGCGCTACCTCGTATGGGTGCCGCTACGCCGCCCAGCGCTACGCTACGCTACCCACGTACGCTACCGACCCATCATTTCGCCATTCTGGTCGTTTCTGACTCTTTCTCTCAACTCCAACGCCCCAGCATGCAGCTCATCTTTTCCGGCTTTTCTCATCTCCAGTCTGCCGCGTCACTCAAGCTGCACTGCACCCTCAGCTTCCAGCCATTCGGGTGCTGGTTGGTCTGGGTCTAGACTGGCACCGACCGCTCCCCCCCTTCACTCACCCCTTTTCTTTTGCTGAATCCCCCCTTCCCCATTTTGTTTCTTTTCTTAGGATTTTCCTCCCATCAACCAAATGGAGGTTTTCCCTTTTTTCAACCCTCCCTCCTTCACCCTCCAAGCACACGCTAGCCGTCTGAAACGCTGGACCTACCCCCTATCTTTGATGCCTCATTGATGATCAGCACCGACACCAGCTATGTCAGTGCAAGCGGCAGCAGATGAGCTTCACGGCCTGGCCGTCAAATATGTCAGAATGGTCACCAGACCACGTCGTCGGCAGCCCGCCCGGACGGGCGCATCGACATGAAGCGACACGAACCTGACTCCACAACCTGGAGGCGCAACGAACAAACAACAAAAACAACAAAAAACCGGCTATGACCCCTCGACAGCAGCAAGTACTCGTACACAGCGCGAAAGCGGCGCATTTCTCCCATGGCGTCTGCGCTGCTTTCGGGCAGCCGCGGCTTTCTGGCAGGAATTTTATGGGCCGTCGCAGCGACCAGACGGCTTGCGACGTGTGAGTCATTGACTCTAGACCGGTTCCAATCGGCCAGTGCCAGCCATGGCCAAGGAGGGGGGGGGGGGGGGGCAATCGAAAAAGCATAGAAAAGTGCTAGGCAGGTGGTGCGTGCTTTTCGCTCGCCTCCCCCCCTCTCTTCCCTTTCTCCCTCGGTTTCCCATGAGAGGGCCTACCCAGTAACGCGAGCCTCGCCACGCCGCGTTCCATGTGTAGCATGCAACCTATGAAGGGCCGAACTCTCGCCCGAGAAAACTCTGCCGGCATCCACCCAAGCGCCCTGTGGCCGTCTGACGCCTGAAATGATGCTTTGCTGTAAGTATTTTCTTCCTTCACTTTTATCTTGTTGTAGTACGTATGGAATCACAATGTCTCTTGAGCTTGACGTGATGGGTCATGTCCCTTTTGGTTTTGACCTCAGCCCGAGGAGGAGAACGACGACGCTTTGGCATTGGTTGCTTCGCCTCGATGGCAAAAGAAAGGGCGCCTGCAGCTCGTTTGCAGATGCAAATTTTACTGCAATCTTAGCAGCAGGTATCGGATACCAGGGCCCTCGCGAGACCGGGGCGGTGGTCCGTGCACCCACAAGTACCTCTGGATCCTTCCCGAAGTCGAGGTACTTCCCCAGGGTTTTCGGCTTTTGCCAGCGCGACTCATGCATGTGCGGTGGGTCTTTTCCCCAACCTGAGGCCAAGCAATGGCAGGCTTGTTTTGCCTGCTTCGGTTTGAAGGCCGCATTTCGGCCTCGCGGGCATGCCATGACTCCATCTTGGTTGCGACTCATGCAACTTCAAACATGTTAGCCCAACAGCCTCGTCGGAATGGCTCATCCTCGCTCGCCTCCCGGCTTCGCACACTTTACTTGGCTTTCAACGTCCAGAGTCGCATCGTTTTCTCTTTTGCTCCCTCCACCCATCGGCGACACCCAAACCTTGCTGTCCGCACTTGCGCCACGGGATGCATGCATGGGCTGTTTGGCTTGGGCAGCTGCATCCGCAAGCCTGCCAAAGTGAATGACAAAGAAGAAGAAGAAGAAGAAGAAGAAAACCCTAAGCAGTTGCGCGAGTCGATGGCTCGCGTCTGATCTGGCGCGCCAGCCACAGATCGGGTGGCCGGGGTAACACATGACTAGGCTCGCCCATTCTCTCCATCTTGCCATGGTGTCCCGTTCCAGCCTCGCCCAACGCATGGAGTCCCGACCCTACAAGTGTCTCGCAATCCCACCCCTCGTGTCTCCGATGTCGTCCCCATACCCTTCCTCCCGAGTCGGGGGTTTACTTCCGAGCGGGAAGGGTCCCACGAAGGGGTGCTCTTGGCCGCCGCATATACCTGTACATGCATGCTAGGTCTTCATAAATAGGTATTGCCCCCAACTCACACACACACACACACACACGCACAGAGAATGGGTTTGCATTGTCGCAGTTGTCGCGTCGACACCCAGGAGGTAGGGGTGTTGGTGGGGAGGGAGCCCGGAGCCGAAGCGTCAAGACTTTCGTCTGATATGCCGTCGACGGATGCTGTGTCGTCATCGACGCCCTCGACGGGAAGGGTACTGCTACATTGTCCCGTGGCCAGCACGTTTTGCTTGCAAACACCCCGTCTGCAGTGCCCAAAGAGCCACCACGGGCGGCCTATCCAAGGGAGGGGGGGATACTTTCTGATTCACTTGTTATTGTTGTTGCTGTTGTTTGGTCAACTCGGCTTCATTCGCTACTGCGTCTCCCTTCCTGTACGCGTACACGTGCTACCCCGGAGAAAGCAAGGCATGGCGGGCGTTGGAACGTTGGTTTGAGGGGCGGGGGGTGGGGGCAGGGCCTCTGGGTGTTCCGAGCATACATACCATGCATGCATGGTCTTTTTTTTTTTGTTCTACGACTTGTCTTGACGCGTTCTATACCTACAATTCTCTTCGTCCTTTTGGCATACCTATCGTATACGTAATCCCACGGGGGTACCGGTCGTCTGTTCTTCTGTTTTGCTGGTCTGATGACCAACCCGTCTCCCCTCGGCTCTGATTACAGACAGACCACAGAAGGATGGATGATCCCTTGTTCCCTTTCTAACTTGCCGAGCCCATACCCCCCCCTTTTGGTTTTTAGTCCTCCCGACGTTGATTTCGTCCGAGACTAGGTGTTTTGGCAGAGAGGCCCGGCTCATGACATGTAGTACTTGGGACCCTCGCCGCCCTGGGGCACCTGCCAGTTGATGTCCTGGTGCGGCGCCTTGATGTCGCACGTCTTGCAGTGGATGCAGCTGTGTTGTGGGTTAGTGGAAACATTCTCGCCGGTTTTGTATGCGTTACTCGTCGTCGTGTCGTCTTGAATGATGGGCCCGGGCTGGGAAAACCAAGGAAATGAGGGGGGGGTTGACTCACTTTTGTGCGTTGATCTGGAACCGCACGCCGAGGTTCTTGGTGTCGTCCTCGACGTACTCGTACACACCCGCCGGACAGAACCGGTTCTCGAGGCCCTTGAACTTGGGCCACGTCTCGGCCGCGTGCTTCTCCCAGTCCTTGACCTGCAGGTGCACCGGCTGGTCCTCCTCGTGATTCGTGCCCGTGCGGCTGACGCTCGTGAGGATGTCGAACGAGATCTTGCCATCGGGCTTTTCGTACTCGATCTTGGGGTACTGGTCGGCGGGCTTCGTGGCCGCGTGATCCGGCGTCTTGTGCTTCAGCGTCCAGGGGACGCGGCCCTTGAGGACGTACGCCTCGAGCCCGGAGTAGGCGATGCCGCCGTAGAGCCCCAGCGGGGTGTGGAACGAGGGGCGGAAGTTGCGCACTTCCTTCAGCTCCTTCCATATGGACGACTCCCGGAGCTTGTCCTCGTAGTCGTACAGGAACACGGTGCCCTGTTCCCCGGCGCCCTCGGCGGCGGCGGCCTCGGACGAGAGCGCCGTGAAGGCGGCCTCGGCGGCGAGCATGCCCGACTTCATGGCGTTGTGAGTGCCCTTGATCTTGGGCAGGTTGACGAAGCCGGCTGAGTCGCCAATGAGCGCGCCGCCGGGGAATGCGCACTTGGGGATCGACTGGAAGCCGCCCTCGATGAGCGCCCGCGCACCGTACGTCAGGCACTTGCCGCCCTCGAGAACCTCCTTGTACATGGGGTGGTGCTTCATCTTCTGGAACTCGCCGTAGGGCGAGACCCAGGGGTTCTCGTAGTCGAGGGCGACGACGAGGCCGATGCTGACGAGGTTGTCGCCAAAGTGGTACATCCAGCCGCCGCCGTAGAGGTCCTTGGAGAGCGGGTAGCCCATGGAGTGCGTGATGGAGCCCTTTTGGAACTTTTCGGGTTGCACCTCCCACACCTCCTTGATGCCGAGCGCGTAAGTCTGGTGCTGGCTGTCGCGGCGCAGGTCAAACTTCTTGATGACCTGCTTGCTCAGGCTGCCGTGGCACCCTTCGGCGAAGAGCGTACAGCGTGCGTGGAACGCCATGCCACGCTCGAACGACTCCTTGGGCTTGCCATCGCGGCCGAGGCCGAGGTCGTTGGTCGCGACACCCTTGACGCTGCCATCGACCTCGTTGTAAAGCACCTCGGAGGCGGCGAAGCCCGGGTACACCTCGACGCCGAGTTCCTCGGCGCGGTCGCCGAGCCACTTGGTGAACTGGTTCAGCGAGACAATGTAGTTGCCCTCGTTGTGCATTTGCGGCGGGGTCGGGAGCGGGATTGCCGATGTCTTTGTGAGGAAGCGCATGCGGTCGCCGCCGGCCGGGGTGGCGTACTCGAAGCGGTCCGGGTTCTCCTCGGAGAGCCAGTCGGGGATCAGCTCGTCGATTGCGGTGGGCTGGATGACGGCGCCCGAGAGGATGTGGGCGCCCATCTCGCCGGCCTTTTCGAGGAGGAGAACACGGAAGTCTTCGTTGCCGGCCTCGTTGGCGAGCTGTTTTAGCCGGATCGCGGCGCTGAGTCCGGCGGGGCCTGCGTGAGAAGATACGTCAGCTTTCGGCTTGGAAGCCCACACCAAACGAGGGGGAAAACTTCGTACCGCCGCCCACAATGACTACATCGACCTCGTCGGATTCGCGCTCAATGGCGGCCGGGTCGAACTTGTCGTCGTCGTCGCTGCGCCGCGTCCGGCTCGTGGTGAATGTGCGCGCGCCCAGCGGCCTGAAGACGGTGAGGGCGGGGGAACCCCGTGCCGAGGGTGTCCTGGTGGCGGCAGCTCTGGCAGTGGTTTTGGTGCTTGTTCTGGAGACAGTGGCGAAGCCGGCCTGCGCGGGCCTTGTAGGGCGGAGGCGGCATCTCGAAAGATTGCGCGTGCTGCGCTGCAGACTCCTCGCGAGAGGCGAGGCCGAGGTGTTCATATTGACGGTGAGGACGGTGGTATGTGTGATGGCGTGTCGTTTGCTAGAAAGGTCTCCTCCCCCTCCCCTTTGAGAACAGGACTACTGGAAAAGGGAGCGTCCAAGTCTTTGGATGCGGAAATGCAGAAGCTAGCGACGCAGGCGCAACTGGTCTTGCTCTCGGCTGGCGTCCGGTACTTTGCAGTTGGTCAATTGCAAGGACGGTGGCAGGTGAATGGTTTCGACAGCGTGAAGAAAAAGCGACGGGTACTTTTAAGCTTTAAACTAAAGCCAGGGGCCTCGGTGTTTTCCTGACGAGAGCTCGCCGTCGTCGCCTGCGGTACTCTGTACTCGGTACTCCAATGCGTAATGCGAACGAGGGGTGGACAATAAGATGGTGACTCTCTCTCTCTCTCTTTCTCCAAGCTCGGGCCATGGTTTTGCCTACCTAGGCACCTACGATGTGCATGCTGGTGATAGCCGAGAGAAACCGGTTGCAAAGCACTGTACTCGAGCGGTACTTTCTCGATGAGGCAGCATCAGGTAAGAACCCTAGGTAGAGATGTGGTATTCTTGGATGCACTTTTTGCAGCTGAAAGGTACCTCCGTACCAACCCAAGTGGAACCGGCCGTGCCAGTCGCGACGGGCAGCAGGGGGGGGGAAGGGCAACTGGCCGCAAACAGCCAATCACCGTCTCCAAATTTCAAATGGACACTGGAGCTCTCCCATGTCGTCTCGGCGCATGGCGTCAAGCTGCCGTCGGCATAGCGTTGCATTTGGCCGATCTTGCCTTTTTACCTCAATGGTATATGTCATTCAACACGTGGGGGGTTTTCTTGTTTCTTTTTATTTTTCTCACTTTGTTTCCTTCCTTTTGGTTTGTATGAGAAAATACAGTTATACCATGAACTGCCAAAACCCATTCAGCAAGTTGAATGATGCTGCTGCTGCTGCTACTGCTTCCACGTGTATATACATACATGCGCCACCTCCACGTCGTCTCTTCAGCTCTGCAATGTCCGCGTTGGCGGTGCTGTTTTGGGTGTGGCAGGGTAGCTGGGCGGCACATCTTCCTCCCTCGTGCCCCAATCTCCCTCCCTTGAGCCTACCGTGAGCTCCAGCACTCCGCCGTGGTAGAAGAACTCGTGCGAAATCCAGTTCTTGGTGTAAGGCTTCCCGTCCAGGCTGGCACTTTGGATGTAAATGCCCTCGGCCAGCTCCCTGTCGTCACTTGCCACCTTTCGGATAATAGCGGGCTTGGCCCCTCTCGACTTGAGCCGTACCTCGGGGAAAAAGGGTGGGATGAGCAGGTACACGTCCTGCCCCGCGACGGGGAAGAATCCCATCATCGCAAGAGCGCTAAAAGCACCCATCGCGCAGTCGTCGTTGCCGGGGATCCCGTTGATTGTGGCATTGAACTGCGACGGGATGTAACTCCGCGTCGTGCGGGAGCTGAGGCCCGGTCTGCCCGCGTAGTGGAACTGGAACACCGTGAGGAAGGCTTGTTCGTTGCCCATGTAGACGATATTGCCGCCGTGGTAGTACTCGAGCCTGTCGACGAACGCTTCCCGCCCGCCCATGAGCTCCATCAGCCTCGCCATGTCCTGCGGCGCAAAGAATGAGTATAGCCACGGGGACCCTTCGTACGTTGCCTGCGCCGTGTCAAAGTAGCACAGGTGCTGCTCCGTGTTGGGCGAGCATATGCGCGTGTTTTGGTGCGTGAATGAGCCGTTGGCCAACTTTGGCATCAGGAACCCCGTGTACTTTGTTCTTTCAACCTCCTTTCTGTTATTGTCCACGACGATGTCCTGTGCGTCGGAATTCCAGAGGTTTTGCCAGTTGGCGCTGCGCTGCATGTATTTCGCATAATCATCCTCGTGGCCAAGTCCTTGCGCCATCTCGGCGATGCAGAAGTCGTCGTAGGCGTACTCGACAGTGCGAGAGATGGAGCGGCTATGCGGTCCAGACGACGTCTTGTCCATATGGTCTTGCGCAATGTATCCCAGCCCGAACCAACTTTCGAGGTTACCGCGGCCTTCGACGCCAAAACTCTGTGGCGCAACTGCAGATGCTCGTCAGAAAATCTTTCTCGCTACCTGTCATGGCAACCCGCAAACCTTCGGCATCAGACACCACGGCCTCGTACGCCGTCTTCCAGTCCACGCCAGCCGTCATGTTTTTGAGGTAGGCGTCCGCAATCACAATGTCGGCATTGGAGCCTCCCTGGCTGAAGCCCTTGCAGAACGACATCCTGCAGTCTGGAAGCTTGCCGACGAATCTGTAGATGTCTAACAAGGCTCGAACCATTTGCGTCTGTGCCTCCGGGTCGACAATCGTGAGCAGTGGGTGTTGGGCCCGGAAGGAATCCCAGATGCAGTAGAATGAGTCAAAATACGGTTCCGATGACTCCCACAGGGGGTTCTCGCCAGTGTAATTCTGAGGCGAAAGCAAACTCCGGTAAAGGCCAGACCAGAACGTCGTCTTCGTGTCCTCGCTGACGCCCGTAGTGTCGAGTTCCACCACGGAGAGCTTCTCGCTCCAAGCCAGCTCCGCAGCACGCACGGTGCCGTCGAAATCGAATGATGGCATCTCCTTCTCGGCATTCTGGCAAGCCTTGTCAACGGAGACGAAGGATAGGCCAACCCGAGCGAGAATCTGGTTGTTCTTGGGCCTCTCAAAATGCAACCACGCGCCGGCGGCACCGGTGGGATTGTGAATGCCTCGGGTGAACTCTGACAGATGTTTCGGGTCCTCGCGAGGATTTTCGCCCTCGAAAACGCCAGACTTGCGAATGGCGGCCCCTCGAAAATCAGCGCAGAAAAAGGCCCTGTAGTTGCCTTGGCCAAAGGAAGGTCTGAAGACGCCATCGCCAATGACACGGCCTGATTTGTAGACCTGAATGCCACCGGCGCTTCTGCTCTGGGCAATGTCCGTGAGATCTATGAGAATCAGAGGGCTGCTCACCGCATCAATGGTGCCGTGGTTGGCTGTGTCGGCATACGATACTGTGTCATTGGGTGAAAAGCTGAAGCGATACAGAGCGGTACGTTCACTAGCCGTCATCTCAGCACGAACTGTGTTTGTGAGATGGACGGAGAAGTAGCCCGGACGGGCCACGACTGAGTCGTTGAAACGGAAGAGGCTTCTTTGCTCCGTCGTATACTTGCATGCTAGGTAGTCATCGTTTTTGCATCCTGGATGAGGAAAGAGCGGGAAATTGCACAGAGACGGTGACTATACGAGGGTCAGTAATAGTAATGCTTATGCGTGTTTCCGCTACGACTAGGGCATCTCACGCCGCCGGTTCCTACAAACGTGAGAAAGAGGATGCTACGTTATGAGAAGAAACAGGACTTACCAGAATCATGCAGATGAGAGAATCCCGTTATTTTCGAGTTGTCAGAGACCCAGCCCGCAGCATTTTCAGCATGCGAGTCGGTGTCCGCGCAGGCCTTGGCCATGCCTGGCAGTGAGTGTCAGTACAAGATGGCTCTCGGTGAATAACGACGGGGAACACCAACCATATGGTAGAGATGCGCCGGGAAACACATGGCCTGAGACGATCAGCTAGCCATCTCGACGCATAACTCGGGCATCCACTGACCTCCGTTGACGGTCCCGATCAAGGGGTCAACATATTTCAGAATAGCGTGCCGAGTTCCCGGGCTCGAGTCGGAATAGAAAAAACGAGAGAGCCCAGGAGATTGTGAAGAAGGCCACCAATGACACAGGCACACGAAGACAGCAGCGAATACCAACAGCCGCACAGGCCTAGACGGACGGATGGCAGGGACTAGGACTCCCATATCGGGTCTGCTATAAAGGGGGCCGGTGGAGAAGCGCAAAGACGGCCTGGAAAGAGTACACTTGAAGATGCTGCCAGGACTATGGGATGGACGCCGTATGCCGAATAACGCGGGGTGATTTTAATCAGTCATGTGGAGGTTTTCCCAGGAAAAGAAATCTGTTGACGTTGGAAGAATAGAAGTGAAAGGAGGGGACTGGGAACAGATTATGGCAAAAGTCGACGAAGCCAGTGCGGACGGAATTCAGTCTGGACAGCTCGGGCGTAGCTCCGTCCAGTATCCAAGGCGGTAGTCGACACCAATTGCAAGAACAAACAAAAGATGAGATACTAGGCGAGGCGAGGCGCTAGGGAACCCAAGGAAGGGCAAAAGCGCAGCCTCCAGAACGACAGAATATGATGGATGAATGGAGAGAGAGAGAGGGGGGAGAGAGAGGGAGAAAGAAAGAGAGGGAGGGACAGTGACAAGAGAAGCAAGGGTTGGGTTCCAGGTCCTGAAATGTCTCGGGGTGGTTGCTGCTGCTACCTACCTAGGTATATCCGTACGAATACCTAGACTAGGTAAGTAGAAATGGTTACCACATTGACGCCACTGGCCATGTAACCAACTCATCTGTAATCTACTCTGCCTCCATTGGGAAGCGGCGAGGGTGTCGCCGAATACACTACACCACATCAGGGTTACGGGCCTATTCCTGCAGACAAGCATGCTTGGCGCGGAGCAAGCTGTGACTGGAAATGATACCGGTTCGAACCAAGTACCGTACAGCATGGCATGTACATTGTCCACACGTAGGTACCTAGGTAGGTAGGTAGGTAGGTAGGTAGGTACCTAGGTAGGGAGCAATGCCGCCATCCCAGGTCGATAATAATGACAGGTCAGCCCAGCCCAGCCAGGCACAGGGAAACGTGATGCTTGTTTCTTCTCCTTCTTCTCCTTCTTTTCGCGTGCCACTTTTTTAAGGTTAAAAGTTGGTGCAACTCGTACCGGTTGGCTCTTGTTTCCAACTGGGGAATCAGGTACTCGGCAGCAGCCTGTACCGATGGAATTAATTCTCCGACAAGGCCTGAGCAGGGTCGTCTTCTCCTCCGACCCTTGACCTTGACCTTGACCCCTCGTTCATCTCCTCTACCTAGGTAGTAGGTGGGTACCCAGTCCTCTTGTTTGCACCTCTGCCCTTTCCAAATCCCCTCCCTCCCTGCCTCTTCTCTGGGACGGTCTGAAAAGTGCACCTAGGTAAACAGTCTGATGTTCTGTAACGGCCACATCCAGCGAGGGTCAAAAAGTATTGGCCTTCAAGACGTCGCGCCGCGGCTGCAAAGCCGGACGTACATATACCTAGGTACTTGTGCACCTCATCCCGACTTGGCTCCGGTTTCTGTTTCTGGTGGGGAAGTCTAAGCTGATGAGAGAAGGATGACATGTCTGTCCATCACGGTATTCGACCTGCCGGCCGAGAGAGGAGCTGAACACAGACACACCACTGATGGAACGTAGCAGCGGACGGCTTCCGCAAACCCTCGTTTCCTTCTAGCAAACTCTCGCTCCTGTTCCGGCCTGCAAGGTAGGAACTCTCCGGCACGATGCACGTTGCCGTTTCTTGGCTCGAGACCCAAGGATCGACTGCATTAACCCGCGGAGAATCCTTGTCTTCCGCCCCCTCCCCCGCCTTCCCCCTCTTCTCCTCGTCACCGGCCTTCCTCCGAGTGCCCGTTTCCATTACCTACCTACCTACCTACGTAGTAGGTATAGTACTCCTCGACTTCCGCCGACGCTTCCCTGGGAGGGGACCCGGGTCACACCCTGTCCGTCAAGCGTCTTCGGTAGTCATCATCACGTTTGAGAGCAGCCCAGCTACCGCTTCTTTCTTGAAGCTTGTGGCCGCGCTCAAACAAATACCATGGTCTGAGCTTCTGGACCATACGTAGTATGCTTGTTGCCCTTGCGAATTCATCGATCGGTGCTAAACCCGCGCCGTAGCCCGTGACTTGCATGTTATGTTATGCTCGTCGTCTGTTCCTCCACCCGACATCTTCTCGATCCTCTCCTCTCTTCTCTCAATTCTCTGCTCGACTCTCTCTCTCTCTCTCTCCGCCATCACTTCCCCCATATCAATGCCGACCTCGCCGCGTTCGCTAACAGGGAGAACGATACCATATCCTCCTGCAATACGACGGCATCATCGATTAGTCCCTGTATACAACGTTCCCTCCCCCGCATCTTGATCCGCCCCTCCCACTCCGCCCCCGCTCGTCTCTCATGTCACGCGAACCGTAGTTCATCCTGACCACCTACCTAGAGGGTCCATGAGCACTGTTACTCGACGCTGTCCGGCCGTCTTTTAAGCATGCCCTCGCCGCCGAGGGCCAGGCATTGCGACTTCCTTTGGTCGTGAACACCATCGGCTCGAATTCAACATGGCCCTTTTGTATCTCGCCTTGGCTGGCCTGGCGACAGCAGCTCTCAAGCCCGACTGCCCCCACTTCACCGACTACGCCGCCACCCCTCACGGGCCCTTCTCCGAGGGCGTCCACAAGCTCTCGTATCAACGTCCCGCCCCGGAATGCCGGACGGCCAGCTTCTCCGAGGTCGAGAAGACCATCTCCGACATGAAGACGTTAGTAAAGGACCCGGACCTGTACCGGCTCTTCGAGAACACATTCCCAAACACCCTCGACACCACCATAGCCTGGACCGGGTTCGCCGACGATGACCCGGACGAGGAGCTGAGCTTCATCATCACCGGCGACATCAACGCCGAATGGCTCAGGGACAGCAGTAACCAGCTGCAGAGCTACCGTTCCCTGCTCCAGCGCAACTCCTCGGCAGGGTCCCTCGCCGCCCTCTACCGCGGGGCCATCAACTTGCAGGCTCGTTATGTCCGTTCCGCGCCCCATTGCAATGCCTTCCAGCCGCCAGAGGAATCCAATGTGCCCCCACGAGCAACGGCGGCCCGGACAGGATATACCCGGCATACTCGACCTCCTCGTTTTTTGAGTGCAAGTACGTCGTCCCTTGTCCCCTGCCGCGTACGCGCACGCCATCTGACTAGACCAGGTACGAGCTGGACTCCCTGGCCGCGTTCCTCCAGCTCTCTCACGACTACCACGCCGCCACCGCCGACAAGGACTTCTTCGCCCGCTTCAAATGGGCCGGGGCCGTCGCAGTCCTCCTCAACACGACGGACGCCCTGCGCGCCGGCACCTACGCCGCCGACGGCACCCTCAACCCCCGCCCGCCCTCTTCGAGCGCCAGACCACCTCGGCCTCGGAGACCCTCTCCAACCATGGCAACGGCGCGCCCACGCAGGGCGACACGGGCATGGTCCGTAGCTTCTTCCGCCCCAGCGACGACAGCTGCATCTACCAGCTCTTCGTGCCCGCCAACATGATGTTCGCCCGCTACCTCGAGTCGTGCGCCGAGATCATGGACGGCATCGACACGAGCCTCGCCAAGCGCATGCGTGACTCGGCGGCCGCCGTCCGCGGCGGCATCGAGGCCCACGGCAAGACGACGCACCCCAAATTTGGCGAGATCTACTCGTACGAAGTGGACGGCTTCGGCAGCCACAACAACATGGTTCGTGTGGCAAACGAGCGCCCTCTCCTCTCCCTCCCTCGACGTGCGAGACCGCCCTCGGGCTAACCCTCGATCCCAGGACGACGCAAACATCCCGTCCCTTCTCTCCGCCCCGCACTACGGCTACCTCTCCGCCGAGGACCCAACCTACCAAAACACCCGCCGCTTCGTCCTCTCCACCTCGAACCCGTACCAGATGCGCGGCCCCGTCCTCAACGCCACGGGCGGCCCGCACGTTGGGCCCGGCAACGCTTGGCCCATGGCCCTCATTGCGCAGCTCATGACCTCGGACGACGACGACGAGATCGCCGACGGCCTGCGCCAGCTCGTCGGCTCCACGGACCGGCTCGGCCTCATCCACGAGTCGGTGAACAGCCACGACGTCTCACAGTGGACCCGGTCTTGGTAAGCCCAAAAAACGGTCGCATGTGTCCTGAGCGGTGAATGTAAAACGTGACTGCTAACGTATGTCTGTCGTCGCGCAGGTTCGCCTGGGCCAATGGGCTTTTTGGGCAGATGATGCTGGACCTCAGGGATAGGAAGCCGCACCTCCTTGAGAGGAGCTACCAGTAACGCAGCTGAGCGAACGTACGCGGAGGGGCGTCATGGTGCGACTACACGCATAGCTGCCCGTTCCTACGAGACTGGGGATACGAGTTTATATGCGCCCACGCAGCTTTTGTAGATGAGGCGATTGGTCCTTCACACGACTCTCCCAAACATTTCAAGTGACGGAGTGCTGTGGTTACATTCAAATAGATAATTGAGCGCATATGAAGCTGGCGATTCTCTGATCTCGAAGCTATCGATATTGAGACAGATGCTTGAAGAGACCACGGGTAAGACAGGTCTATTGAACAAGCCGGCAGGTTCATTCGGTAAATTTGTACTGACACCAGGTGGCACAAGCAGAGGGGAGTAACATGTCTTGGAACAATAGAATTACAGTAAGAATATCGGTGGTCTGCTCTAATCATGTGTCATAACATCATTACTGCCCCTTGCGGATCTGCCTTTCGAGCACCATGCCCTTTTTTAACTGAGGTCGAACCCGGCCCCCGAGGAAACGGCGTAGAGCAGCTTCTGCCTCAGCGTCTCCTGTTTCCTGTAACGCGGAAGCTTGAGCAGGTTTACACAGGTGCTGGTGCTTGGCAGCCTCTCTTGGTCCTCGCCTCCATCTCGGATACTGAATCGTGGGCTCAGCTGCGAGAAGCCCAAGAGGGGCGCCCGAGGGGTGCTCGTCACGTACTTGAGCACGTCTCGCCGCTCCCGATCCGAAAAGCTGGCCATGACCTTCCAGAATAGCTGCACGGTCGGGTGCTCCATTCCGTCGTCTCCAACCTCGTACAACCCAGAATAAACTGTGTTTCTCCTGAGGTCTTCAATGTCAATTTCGGAGCTGTCTCCGCCCACAAGACGCTGCAGTTCGTTCTGGTTGAACATCGAGAGCCATGACGGGGCGATGATGGAGCGGAGACCGCGGAGGAATGCGGCCGTTTGCTGGGCGGGTTGGGCTACAAGGCGGTGGCGGGCGACGTAGGATATGTAGAGGAGCCGGTTGTCGTTGCCGACTTCGACGTCTTCGCCGTTGGGCACCAGGTTCCGAGTTATGGTGCGCACGGGTTCCCCCGGCAGCGAGACTTGGTCATTGATGGTAAAATCCAGCGCCAGATCCTTCACGTCGTCCTTGTAGTTCTTCAGACGTAGCATGCCCTGGTAGAGTTCCTCGTCCATGTCTCTCAAATCGTTGACATTGCCACGGTAGCTGTTCTCTCCGGTCTGGCCTGAGATCCACTTCAGGAGGAAGAACCCCGCAAAGGCAATGTCGACGAGGATTCCTTCGTACATGCATTTTCCAACGATTCGACCAAGGAACTCGAATTTCCGAAGCAGATCTTGTACCGCTTCTTGCCATTCTGCACTGCGCTCAGGAACTCCGGCTCGTCTCAAGGCTTCCCTGAGCTCATCCATAGCTGTTGGGTTCGGATATAAGAGGCCTTGACTATTGGCCGTGAATAGCGAGATGCCGTCCATCTGCCCAAAAGCCTCCGTTGTGACGCTAGTCAGAAATTCCTTCGTAACGCCACCGCCGTCGATTCCTGCCTCCACTGTGTCGAATTGGTCGACGAACTGGATCTGTATGGGCTCCTTGAGGCCTTCCCCTAGCTCATAGAACTGTTCAAAAGCGTCTTGGAAGACCTGGCCTCTCCTGATTTTGCCATGGTGGCGCCCAGTCGGACCCATGCCGGGAGAACGCAGGGGGTTATGAAGCATGGCCATTCTCCACTGGTCGGCATCCATGCCTTCCCTGCGCTTGTGCTTGTCGAGGTGGACAAATTGTCTAAAGATCTGGACGCGAGTGTCAAAGGGAATGACGAAGGGCATGTGTCTCAAGATCTCCAGCCTTGGCCCGATGACGGCAAGTAAGCGATCACGCTGTGCCTTGCGTTGTTGGGACCGAAGCCTTTCAATTTGCGCCGTTCGAGAGAGTCGTTGTCCAGCCAAGGTGTATACGATACCGTTGTTCAGTCCACCCATATTCGCGTCTTCGTCAACGTCGCCGTCTTCTTCGTCGCTTGAGCCGGATACTTCGTTCTGTCGCTCTTGTTCTGCCACGACAGCACCGACAAAACCCTCCATGTCGAATTTCGACGTCATGAGCCAATGATCCCGAGGCAAGAAAGGACGCCGAGAGTTCCGCTCATACACCAGTCGCAACGCCGTTGTGACGATGCTGCGAAGGCTGCCGAGGTCAAGTCTTGTATCAGCTGCGTTGGCTCGGGACCCCTGGCTTCGGGTATCTTTCGATGATTTTGCGGCATGGCTATTTCCAAAATAGGACTCGAGCTGACCCATCGAAATTGGCTCGGATTGCTGGACACCCTGTAGGATATCGGCAGCATTATAATGCAGTGTGAAAGCTAGATGCTTGAGCACAATTGTGAGGTTCTTCACCTCGGAGAGAGAGAGCCCGCACGATCGCAGCCGCGACAATTGCCCTTCGCCCTGCATGATTCCTGGGTGGATGCTGCTAAAAAAGTCTTCGTCGTCACTCAGACGCAAGATGAAGATGTAGAGTTCGAGGAACAACAGAACCAGCCTCCATTCCGGTTCTTGGGAGTCATTTGACTTTGAGCACTTTGAGAGGTAGTTCCGCAACAGGCCCGTGACGGACGCCGAGTCCTGCAAAATTCTCTTGTAGATGCTTGTTTGGCTCATTGCTTGCCACAAAAACTTGATGGTTGGCAAGCTGCCTGTGCTCGATCTGACATCACCTAAGAAGAGACGCATGCGAATTTCATCGCCATCACTGGGGAAACACCGGAGAAGAGTGAGAATATAGCCAGACAGTAAGCTCGCGGTATGGAACTCGTGGCTTGATGACTGAGCGCCAAAGTGACTATCGCGTGTCAGAAACGTATATGAGCTGGGGTTAGTGCTGCACTCACGTAGTAAGCTCGGCCAGCAGCGCGGAGATGCCATCACTATCGACCAACGACGTAAGCTGCCGGGTGACATACTCAGGTAGTGGCCCGATCAAGGCTTCTTCTCTACTGCTTGAGTCTGCATTTGTTGACGTAGAGTGGGCGGGCTTTACAGAAAGTCTGAGGCTAATCTCGGGGGATAAGCTCGAGAGTTGGATGTGAAGTGCGTCCAGATGCTTCAGGCCTTGGTATTTGGTGCCCGTATTCTGATGTAAGCCGATAAAATGTGCCAAGAGCCAAAGCTGACCGTCCCGACCAACATCGTGTATTTGTCCATTGCTGTATGCCGTGTCGATTGCCGATGCAAGGTTGTCAGAGTCAAGACCCTGGGAAATTACGCGGGCGTGTTCCTCGACCATATATAGGTCATGACGAGTCAGGAACGACAAAGCGAATGCTTCGTAGGCTGCCAATAAACCACCGTCGGCGGCCCCCCCCGCAGCGGCACAAGAACAGCCTTCGCCATAGTCTCCAAAGACGCCGTGTCCGCGCCGAGTATTCCGCATAATTCAGCCAGGACCGTGTAGTATTGTCCGGACGACGTCGATAACGATCTGGGGGCAAAAGTTACGATGTGCGTCAGGAGGTCTACGAGGAGTTGAGCATCGTCGGTTTCTCGCCTGGAAGAGCTGTCAGTTGTTATCGATGACGGTTGGATAGGTAGATGGAAACCTTTTCTTTGTTTGGACGTCGAGAGCGTCGATGAGTATTCGTACGAATCGAGCCAGTCGAGAAGGAGCAAGACTGGCGGGGGCGAGGCACTCAAGGCTGGTCGTAGCCAGCTCCCTAGAGAAGCAAGCGAGGCGTTCGAGATCCTTGTCGTGGTTGGGCTGAAAGGTGGTTATCAGTAGTGGCAAGGCGGTTGATAGCCTCTGTTGTGTGTCCAAACCCGAGTTGTTCCTGTACAGTGCGTCGAAGGCCTCGCGGCGAGAGTCTCGAAGCCGCCTTCTGACGCGGTGGCCCCTCCACGTCTTCTGAATCTTGCCTGCGGCCTTGAGCCTATCTCGACCCTGCTGCCTCTGAGCTCTTTCGGCCTGAGCGTTGGAGACGGTTTGGGAGGCTCCCGACCCGCTACCGGCGGCAGGAGTCCATGACGAGGCGGCGAAGGGGTTCGAGTTCTGGCCGCTGAGGTTCACGTTCCGGGGGCGTCGGGAGTTGCCTGTAAAGGTGGGAAACATGTTGCCTTGGGAACAACGTGTTGAGAGAATAAAGGTGAGTAGCAGAGTTATTTCATTTCAAGCAAAGATGATGGCGCAGTTTGGCGATGTGTCAGTGAGGGGTGTCGCGAACGCGGTTGACTTCCAGAAGCTTCAGCACGTTCGGACGGGCGTATGTAATCGAACTGTCACTGGAGGGGGATTCACAGGCTTTGGACATTGGTTGGTGGGGCCCGGCTTCGAGGTGAGAGCACGGATGGTGAGGTAAGCTACCTGTGGCCCTGGCTTGACATTGTGGCACTAGCTAACTCGGTACCTCCCCACCCACCCAGGTACCTACTGCGTGGGTAGGTACAGGTAGGTACCTACCTAGGTAGGTAGGTAGGTAGGTGGTGGCCGACAAGGTACGTACCTCAGGTGTCAGATAAGAGAGCGGGTCCGCCTTCGATAAGGCAGGCCAAACCGGGGTAATGAACACACAATCAAAGGTTGAGACCTAATTCCGAGCAGTTGGCCATAATAACGACATCAGGCCGGAAGCTTGAAGACGGCTCGTAGCCGACTTGACAACAGACTCTAGAGCGATTCACGCAGGTTGGGTCCAGAAAGGCAACAAAAAGAAGGGGGTTGACTGCGCTTCGTCATGAGTGAGGACTTAGCTGACTCGAAATACCGTTTCTTTACTCGTGCAAGTGTCGGTGTAGAACCAACCAACCAACCAGCCCAGCGCATGATTGATTCCGACGAGGGGCGATTTACTGGCAAGGGGGCGATGCCTTTCTCCTTCATCTTTGAGGGAATGCCGCGGTATCAGACGCAGTTGTCAGGTTGTTTCAGCAAGCGGCAGCTCGAGCTGTTATTGCAGTTGCACGCACGTTTGTTCTTGACACTTGCGTCACTGTCACTGACTGTCGTCACTACGGGCGTCCTGCCCGGGGTCGTCCGTTGATTTGCCTACCTGCTCATCTACTTAGCTCGGTAGGTCCGCTGTGACCATACATTAACCACAGTCATCAGAAATACCCATGATTGCATTCAAGCCTCTCCAGGTCATGTCCAAGGCGGCAGCTAATGACATGACGGAAGTACTCCGTACCAGTGCTGCTTTTGGAGTGCGCTTGGGGCACAGACAAGCCGCTCTTGCAGCAGCCCTGCCTCGAATCACACCCGTGCTTACATACCTACCTATACTAGGTAGTGTACCTAGGTAGTATAGGTAGGTAGTTAAATGAGCAATATCATCAATATGTTGTTGTTGCGGTGCGTGTGTACACGTCTACCTCGTACGGCCGGGATCGGGCTGTTTCTCCTCACGATTGTTTGTGTCTCTTTCGCAGGCAGGCAGGCAAGCAGGCAGGCAGGGTTCACTCTTTACAACCGTTGCGGTCGCATAGTAGTAGAATCACAATTTTCATTCCTAACGATGGTGTCCCCACCAGGTACTTCAACGTCTCGTATCGGCAAAGCCGCGGGGTCTTGGATGATATCTGTTATCTATGTCATCTCGCTGCAAGAACTGATAGTGGCCGCATGACGGTGACTTGGTCACAGAGTACCCCACTCTGCTGGAGCATGGCACATGCCCTGCTCCTGCCGGCTGCCCCTCGACAAAATGACAAAATCTGGAAGGCGGGAAAGGAGGGAAGGGGGGGGGGTTTGATACGTGTAGTGTATTCGTAGAACACCAAGTAACAGTGACAAAAAGCCAGCCAAAAATCCGTTGGTGGGAAGGCTCGCAGCACCGCCGCACCACTTCACCCACCCTCCACTCACTCACTGCAGGTGGTAGATCCAGTAAAAAAAAAAAAATCATCTCCGAAAGCCACATTCATTGAAATTCTCTCTCTCCTCCTCCTCTTCTCTTCTTTTCTCATCTACCAACCACACAAACCCTATCAACAACCCCCTTCACATCTAAAGAGGGTCTGACAAGGAGTACGTCTTTCGTACTTGTTCTCTGTCTCGCTCACTTTTTTCCATCAGAAAAAAAACTTCCAAAAAAAACTTGAAAATCCCCCATCAAAAATTTCCCACTTCCATACTGGAATCCTCCCCCTCCTCAATCGCAAGAAAAATACTATAGAGGACTCGTTCACCGAACCTCTTTTTCTTGCTTTTACCTCTGCACCTGCCTGTCAATCTTGCATCAAGTGCCCCTTCGTGTGTGTCGGTCAAACGTCACACATCGCCAGATCCTCATTCGACAAGAAAGGCTCGTCTTTGCCTCGTCCTCCTTACCCTTATCCCCTCCTCCTCCTCCACACCGACCGGTCCCGTCCAACGACCGATCGTCAGATTTCTTGACTTGGTATGTGCTTTTTTGTTTTATTTTATTTTCAAATCCCCCCCTCTCCTTCTCAGGATTTTGTGCAGCTCACGATGTCCTTACCCCGCCTTGGCGCACTCTCAATCCCATTCCCCAACCAGTCAGGCAGCCTGTCCTAACGAAGTGTGCCCGCGGTCGCAGTATCCTTTCCTCGTGTTATCCCCAACACCGATACAATGGCCACCACTGCTGCCAACAACGGCGCTGTCGACCAGCTTGCCAACGACCTGAGCAACGCCTCGCTCAACGGCGCTGACTCCAAGAACGCCCCCGCCATCAACACCAGCGTTGAGTCTGGCGCCCAGGGCGACAATGCCGACGCCGCCGGCCCTACCCCCAGCTCCGCTGCCCCCCACCCTCAGGCCTCTGCCTCTCTCTACGTCGGCGAGCTCGACCCCTCCGTCACCGAGGCCATGCTCTTTGAGCTCTTCTCCCAGATTGGCTCCGTCGCTTCCATTCGTGTTTGCCGTGATGCGGTTACCCGCCGCTCTCTCGGCTATGCGTACGTGAACTACAACACCACCTCCGATGGTGAGAAGGCTCTCGAGGAGCTCAACTACACCCTCATCAAGGGCCGCCCCTGCCGCATCATGTGGTCTCAGCGTGATCCCGCTCTCCGCAAGACGGGCCAGGGCAACGTCTTCATCAAGAACCTCGATGTCGCCATCGACAACAAGGCTCTGCACGACACGTTCGCTGCTTTCGGCAACATTCTCAGCTGCAAGGTCGCCCAGGACGAGCACGGCAACTCCAAGGGCTACGGATTCGTTCACTACGAGACTGATGAGGCTGCTTCCCAGGCTATCAAGCACGTTAACGGCATGCTTCTCAACGAGAAGAAGGTCTACGTTGGCCACCACATCCCCAAGAAGGACCGCCAGAGCAAGTTCGAGGAGATGAAGGCCAACTTCACCAACATCTACGTCAAGAACATCGCCAACGAGGTTACTGACGACGAGTTCCGCGACCTCTTCACCGCCTTCGGTGATGTCACCTCTTCCTCGCTCGCCCGCGATCAGGAGGGCAAGAGCCGCGGCTTCGGCTTCGTCAACTTCACCACCCACGAAGCTGCCGCCAAGGCTGTTGATGACCTCAACGGCAAGGACTTCCGCGGACAGGACTTGTACGTTGGCCGAGCCCAGAAGAAGCACGAGCGCGAGGAGGAACTGCGCAAGTCTTACGAAGCTGCTCGCATGGAGAAGGCCAGCAAGTACCAGGGTGTTAACCTGTACATCAAGAACCTTGACGACGAGGTTGACGACGAGAAGCTCCGCCAGCTCTTCGCCGATTTCGGCCCCATCACCTCCGCCAAGGTCATGCGTGACAATGCCACCGAATCCGGCAACGAGGACGAGGGTTCCTCCGAGGACAAGGAGAACGAGCCCAAGAAGGAGGAGGCTGAGGAGAAGGCAGAGGAGGCCAAGTCCGAGGACAAGGAGGATGCCGACAAGAAGTCGGACAAGAAGTCGGACAAGAAGCCCCTGGGTAAGAGCAAGGGCTTCGGCTTCGTCTGCTTCAGCAACCCCGACGATGCCACCAAGGCCGTCGCCGAGATGAACCAGCGCATGGTCAACGGCAAGCCCCTCTACGTCGCCCTTGCCCAGCGGAAGGATGTTCGCAAGAGCCAGCTTGAGGCTAGTATCCAGGCTCGTAACCAGCTCCGCATGCAACAGGCCGCCGCCGCCGCCGGTATGCCCCAGCAGTACATGCAGCCTCCTGTCTTCTACGCCGCTGGCCAGCAGCCTGTCTTCCCCCAGGGTGGTCGCGGCATGGCCTTCCCCCAACCCGGTATGGCCATGCCTGCCGTTCAGGGCGGCCGTCCCGGTCAGTTCCCCGGCGGTTACCCTCAGCAGGGCGGACGTGGCGGCCTTCCTCAGCAGATGCCCCCGTTTACGGCATCCCCGGCCAGTTCCCTCCCGGCGCTCCTTACCCTCAGCCGGGCAACCCCCAGTTCCTCGCTGCCATCCAGCAGGTTCAGCAGGCCACCATGGGCGGCGGTCGCGGCGGTCCTCAGGGTGCTCGTGGCCCCGTTCCCCAGGGCATGCCCATGCCCGGCCCCGGCATGCCCGGTTTCCCCCCAACGCCCGCCAGGGCGGCAACCAGCCCGGCGCCGGTCGCGGCAACGCTCCCCGCAACGCTCCCTTCCCCAGGGTGGACGTGGAGCTCCTGCCCAGGACCTCAACAGCGGCAGCCTCATCCAGCAGCAGCTCGCTGCCGCCGGTAGCAACCCCGGCCAGCAGAAGCAGATCCTCGGTGAAGTCATCTTCCCCAAGATTCAGGCCATTCAGCCCGAGCTTGCTGGCAAGATCACCGGTATGCTCCTCGAGATGGACAACGCTGAGCTTGTTAACCTGTAAGTTATACCACTGTGTCCCCACCCCCTTGGCTCGTCAAAGCTCTTACTAACGATTCACAGCATCGAGGACGAGTCCGCTCTCAAGGCCAAGGTCGACGAGGCCCTCGGCGTCTACGAGGAGTACATCAAGGCCCAAGGCGGCGAGGAGGGCGAGAAGAAGGCCGAGGAGACCAAGGCTTAAGCCATCTATCTCTTCGACTATCACGCAACGTCATGAGCATGATTTCCTTATGTCATCATACCCCTAGTTATCGGGCATCCTTTCGACGACCAGTGAGCACACGACGACGACGCTCATGAGATTATTGCTCAACACGGATTGGGAAAAGTTATTTGAAATGAGGCGGCATAATCGACTGCATTTTTTACACGCCAAAAGGGATCTCCACGACATGCTTTGTTAAGTTGGCAGACCACTGCAGGATCTGTCTTCAAACGTCTCAAAGGCCTGCATGTATGGATAGACTTTCTTCACTGCCCGGCGGGCAGGGAGAGTAGCGGATTCCCCACGGGCGGTCCCATTCTCTTTCTGCTGGGAAGGCTCGTTGGGATGCGTCGTTTGCTGCCCCCCCCCCCCCCCCCCGCAGTATGGTTCCCCGGGAAGGCGTTTTATGGTTGAATGTTTGAGTCGCGCGAGTTGCCTGGCTTCGCTCGCCTGCGATAGCACCAATACCCCCACACAGAACGGTACTCGTTTCTTCAGGCAAACTGGCAGATGGTGGTTATGAGGGAGAGTAGGTGGGAAACTATCTCCTAATGGAAAGTTGATAAATAACGTTTGTGTGCTTTTGTTGTTGTGATGCGTGATCCCCCTGGTCTGCAAAGCATTGATTTAGCACACCTCCCTACCGCTCGTCAAACCCGTCTGATTTGGCCTGGTCAACAGGCGGAAGATAGTCGTAGCCTGGCCATCGCCTCGTCGTCACGACTCAAAGGACTGACGACTGGGCTGAACACTGCGGTTTCTTGTGTCGCTCGAGAAGATGTTCAACAACACCGACGTATCCATCCGGGGCCCGCAGCATATCCGAGACATACCACGGGTGTTGTAGGTGGGGACAACGATGGAAGGAACGTACCGGCGGTTCGTTTGTACACCTCGCGACTTTGGCCTCCGCGAGTCTTGGAGGGTCGATGGGCGGGGCAGTGTCGTCCCGCCTTCCATCCACGAGATGCTCGTTGCGGTTTCTTCTCGCTTCCCTCCGCCTCCCCGCCGGGTCACGGGGGAGCGAGGCAAGGCGGTGCAGGGAGAGGGGATACGTATGGTCAACAGGGCGGTCCCTGGCAGAGGGCCGCCACACTCACAGGACGCCACACCGCCCATGTATGGATGAGCTCGCCAATCTCGCGGCGGGATCAACAAACACCCCTGGCCGAACTGGCCTAGTAGGGCTGACGAGGCAGCTCCTTGTCCTACTGCGTAAGTGGAGGGGGGGGGGCTTGGTGTTGAATCTCGAGCATACCTAGCCGGCACAATGTAGCAGGCGGGCGGAAGTCCCATGCTGGTCTCTCAAATCGATGGGAACGCGCGGCTGTTATACATTCGGCGGCCGAAAGAAAGCTCGGCGAGATGGAGCGTTTGGCACCTCATCCTTCTCCCCTTCGGGCGGGGGGGGGGGGGGGGGGGGGGTAATCACGCCCTGAACAGGCCGGGGACGGTGCCGGGGTGCTATAGACAAGAGCATCAGATATCTTCCCCGGGCTCTGCCCCTCCTTTGAGCCTCTCCGGCTGGTCGCAACTCCCTACGAGGCACGCAATTCGGTCTCGTAATTATGTATGATGGGGGAAAGAATCGTGCGGATCACGTAAAGTTGGCCTGACGCACGCATGGGCAACTAACTAACCACCCCCTCCCTCGGTGACCTCGGGGAGCACGAAGCACCGCCGGAAATCAGTTGGCCGCTGTGTTTCCTTTCGTCTCGTGACCAAGTACCGAGTCCGCTGCCGAAGCTGACGAAGTGTGGTGCCGGTCGTGCGGCGTCGAATGAGCGGCGTCTCTGTAGGAAGAATGGCAATATGGACTCGCCATAATCATCACCGAACCCGTTTGGCCGCAAGGTAAAGGCTGGTTTGAACGATATTCATATTCCGAAGTTCCACTTCCCTAGGTACAAAAGCCTTTCCCTACAAGAGTCTCCAGTGCCGACAAAGAGAAGAACAGAAAGAAAAACGCCATATCCCAAACACCTAACCCGGCTAGCCAGCTTGAAAAAAGATGAAGAGAAGAAGGAAGGAAAAAAGGAAAAAGAAAAGGCAATAAAAAAAAGTGATCCCCACTTCACCCTCTCCTCATCCTCAAAAGTCAATGACAGAGGGTAACGTCCCTGGAAGCGGTACGACCCCTCAGTCACAGTCCATCAGCTGCGTACGCCGGCATCTGCTAGTTGTCCCACATACATTGGCCTCTGTTTCCATCCAATACATGAAGGTTCTCCATGACCTCGTCCCTCAACTCCGATGAAAATGCGCGCGAGACATCGTTGTCTCTTTCAGTGCTTTAGCCAAATGTCTATCCAGTTCAGCAAAAACGCCGCGGATGTTTTCCTCTAGGTTCCGAGTACGCCATGGCAGAATACAAGGGCAAGAAAACAGACAGCAAGGAGATGCAACCACACAAGGCACCAAGGCCGGGACGGTGCCCAATCCTCAGCCTCCTCAAGCTGTACGGTCGTACGACCGCTCCTCGATGAAACGGCGATTGTTCCCTACATTACCGTACAGCATCTCCATCAGCTTGCCCTTCTGCCGCGTGCGCACGCCCTCGAGATAGCCGCCGACGTCTTCGAGCCCGCGAATCTGGTCGTCGAGAGTCAAGGTGCTCGAGTTGACGGACCTGACCAATGGGCTGACAAGCTTGCGCCGCAGATTCTCGAGGTTCGCCTTGAGCGCCATGAGTTTGCCGTTGTGCTCGACCAGAATGCTTTTGTTCCGCACTGTCTTCTCCCTCACATTCTGCAACAGCTGACGGTTCCGGTCGTACTTGGCCACCTCGGCGGCGTTGGCGCCCAGAATGCGCGTCCAGAGCGACGACAGCAAGTCGGCATGCATGTCGTCTTGCGCCGATGCCTCGCGGACGACGGTGCGGGCAAGGTTCAGGAACTGATGGTCGATTGCCTCGAAGAGGGCGAACAAGGCGAGAGAGTGTTGGAGTTCCGAGTTGATGGCGTCCTCGAGCACGGTGAGGAATTCGTTGAACGTGCGCTGGAGGGTGAGGCGGGTGCGTTGCGGGTTAGACATGCCGAAGATGTACCTCGACAGGGAGCCAAGGCGAGTCGGGGTGCCGAAGCCGTCCTCGAGGACGCCGGCTAGGGAGAGAAGGTTGTGAATGTTGTCAAAGGCGGCAGTGAAGGGAGATGACGGGAGGTGCTGAACTTGAGAGAGCTCTCTACGCGCCCAGTCCATGACGATGAGAATGCTGGGGGAAAAGCGTCAGAATGAGAAGATTCATGAGCAAACGACGCCGACTTACCCGTCAATATCACCATCGACGTTTGCAAAGAACTTGGTAAGCTCAACGGCCAGAGTCTTGAGGCTCTCGCTTAGATCGTCGAGTTCCTTGACGATGATGGGCGCAGACGTCATATTGCTGGAGCGCACACTCTCGCCGAGATCCCAAACAGCTACACCCGTGGCCTGTAGATCGCCGACCTGCGATGCGCCGTTTTCGGAGAAGTATATGAGCGGCTCGAATGAGCGCGCGATTCCGGCGACCTTGACCAGATCAGGGACCGGCTGTTGCGCGGCGGGTTGGAAGAGGTTGCGCGTCGCGGTGACGGCAAGCACGGCGACGATGATGGACAGGATCGTGGACGACCACGATTGAGTTAGGAAGCGCCACTTGGAGCGGAAGAAGTGGACGAGGGCCTCGATTGGTTCGGTGCGCTGCTGAACTTCTGCGCGCAATGCGAATCTGATGTCTATGGACGATATCAGTCACACATGAGCAAACAGAGGGGTTCGCGCTCAAGGTAAGGGGGGCATACAGTTGTCTTGATTCAACGTGCCCTCCGACGGACTCGCCTCTTTCCACGGTATGTCCTCTAGCTTGATCGTTGTGTTCTCCATCTTGGGCACAGGGCTAGGCGACCGTCCCTTGTCGGGACTCTTGCTCCCCGTCGGCAACCTCGTGCGCATGGCCCTGCGCAGAACGGCCTCGTGTTCGTCGCCGTCGCTGTCATATTCGGGGCTCGACTCCCGCGACTTGGTGCCAAAGGCGCGGCGGGAGGACGGCGGGAATGCGCCAAGGAGGTCGTTACTCCTGCGCCAAAAGCCGCTGTCGCGGCTCCCGTTTCCGAGGCGGCGCCAGGCCGGAGGACTGTAGCCACCGACGGAGACTGAGTTTTCCGGGTCCGGGCCCAGGTCGCTCTCGTTGTCCTCGGACCTGAAGCCTGAGTGGTGCGACGGGTAGCCGAACAAGTTCCCGGTGGTGGACCTCTTGTTCGGGGGCGGGGTCGTCGGCTCGAAGTCGCCCAAAGAGGCGTCTAAATGGTCGAGCGGATCGAACGTCATCGGCGGGGGCTTCGTTGCCATCATCATAGTGGTGGCTGTGGTGGTGTTGGGAGGAGCGGCGGTTGCTGCGACGGACGAGGGCGCCGCTGGTCTGGGTGGGTGGTGCGGGTAGAGTCTTGTAAGTGGGTGGCGGGGCAGAAGAGGCGGCTCGACTGCGGCGCCGGCGGAGGTAGTCTTGGTGCTGCGACTTGTGCGCTTGAAGTAGGCGAAGTTGGGGACCAGGGTCGGCTTCCACGAGACCTGGACGATGTACAGGTAGACGAAGACGAATGACAGGGTTAGAGTTGCGACGTATGTGCTTGGAGCGATGGTGATGCTCAGCAGGGAAACGTTGTTGTTAATGGTGACCAAGGACGGCATGGAAAACATGAGTAGGGGTCAGAGGTTCATTCGGGTGCGCACCCCTTGACGGCGGTCGTCTCGGTATTGCGACAGAGACGGACTTCCTTCGGGCGGCTAGGGGGGTTTATGTTATCTAAGGTAGGCAAGGTAAAGCTTAGGTACCTTGTTGGTTCACGAGAGGTAGGTAAGGTGCAGCGCAAGGTGGTGTGCGGGGGTGGGAAGATGTGAAGTGTGAAGGGGTTTGTTGTATGTATGTATGCGACTAGAGCGAGGATGCCGAGCACCCTGGGTTGATGCGACGGATCAGGGAGAGGGTATAAGTCCTGGCCCGATCTGAACCTGGGGTTGACTTGATGGGGAACGAATTGTGCGCGGGCGATAAGGTTGAATGAGATAGGTAGTATGAGGAAAGGTTGAATTTGAGTATGGATCTAAGGTAGGTAGGTATGGTATGGTAAAGTGACAAACTGGCGCAGCCCTGATGGGATCAGATCGCTCTCTTGCTCGGTTTCCTCTGCCTTGTAGTAGGTAGTGTACAAGACGGGGAGGACTCAGGAGTGGGTAGGAGGGAAGGCAAAATGTCCCTGATTGAGAGTGAGTGGCCGCAGGAAAACGTGGGAGGGGCAGGAAAAAGCGGGAAGAAGATGCGACAGAGGCGGGCAGCAGCAATCCAATTGCCTTTGGGGGGGGGAGGGCCGAGGGGGGCAGGTTGCTTCCTCCTGTCGTCTTTTCTAGTGTAATGCAGCGGCAGCGGCAGCGGCAGCACCTGCTAGATCCCCCATGCTCTTCCTCTCCTCTCTGCCGTTCGACTATGCGAGCGACCCGAAATCGAGAGGTTGGGAGCTGCCGTACCCACTTGCCAGGTTCGAGGACATCGGCCAATCATGACCCGCTTCTACTGTGAGGGTCGGACCTTGATTGGATCAAGAGGGAGTATAGTGGGGCATGCACACCGAACAATTGTGGAAACTCAGGCTCAGCAATGCAGGTCAAACGAGTACATAGGTACTGTACGTACGTAGGTAGGTACGTAGTACATCGTACCTCAGTACCTATGTACCTCGACCCAAGACAACCTCCACTTTTCCCTCTCTCTCCCTCTCCCTCACCCTCTCCCTCTCCTTCTCCCTCCCTCACTCCTCGTTTCTTTCACAACACAACGCAAGTACCCGACGTGCCGACACGACCGTCTTTTTGTCGTCCTGTTAATGGGATGCGCGTGGATTGATGAGCAACAGGGAACACCTCTCGACGCCACTGTCTCCCCCCGTCTCAGCCCGATCCTGCCCGCGGTTCAACCAAACACGACCCCTCCCTTGCGTCAGTGCGCCAGAAAGCTCCCGCGTCTTTCGTGTTTTAGGAAACAGGCGTGTCTGCTACCCGGACGTTTAAGTGGTTGCAGAGCGGTCACGGGAACAGATGGCAGGACGAGAAAGGAAGGCGGGGTCTTCTCCTCCTCTCAGCTCCCTGCCCACCTTTTTGAACCTACGCTACCTAACACTACCTACCTAGGTAAATAAACAAACAAAAACAACCGCATCGACCAACCATGAGCTCGCGCGCCATCAGAGTCGCTGACTGCTAAACAAACCTGGGACAGTCTGATTCGATAACCCTACGTGCGCGCCAGTGGTAGATTGGGATATTGGGCAGTAGTATAGGGGTTTACTCGAAAGACACAAGAACTAAGACACAAACCGCTCTCTCTGTTCGTACCCTGTCACACCTCGTTACAGTACGGATACACTACCTAAGCAACTAAGCTACTGGCATTGTTGTCCCATGTCTATCAGGACAAATCTCAAACACTCGAGTCTCTGGAAAAGGAGCCGCGAACCCCCTCCTCTAGATGGGGACTCGAACTTCATACCTAACCCCCTTGACTTGCTCCTCTTCGTCTGGTTCGCCAGATTCACAATAATCCCATCCCCCCCCCCCCCCCCTCCTTCTGCCACGTCCCTCTAAAAGGCGACCCAGAAAAAAGCAACTGAGCTGGCCCCAATCAGCCACATTCATTATCTTATCACCCCGCACAAGTAGCCCCACTGACTGGGGGTTCCTTGCCCCCGAAGCAATTATACCGCCGTCACTGATGAGACCCTGCCGACGACGAACCCGTCCCTAGCTCCACAAGTGACTCGATCATGACCATGGCAAGCACCTGCTTGCCTCTGACTGACTGACAAACTCCACCACTCTCTTATTGCTTGCTTGCTTGCTTGCAGCTGTCAGTTATGCAAGCCATCATTGCACAAGTGCGGCAACTGGCCCTTCAACAATTGCCATCGCTGTACTCCGTAGCTCTCTGGGACCGCCGGGATCGTCACCTCTGGTCCACGTCGCGCCTGTTTCAACGGCCAAGATAGTATGTATGGGAGAATGAAGCAAAGATGCCGAACAGCCCTGTTACCGTGAATTTCAGCTATGCCGCTTTTTTAAAATAAAATAAAAAAATCGTAATCCGTCAAAATTCTACACTGAACCCGGACCAGTCAGACGTGCGTGGCATCTATCAATGTTGAACCAGGCTTGCTCGCCGGAATTCCACCCTCAAACAAAAGACCTTCCATAGGGCCCCGGAACATATCGAGACATCCCGGAGCACTTCCGCTTTGCCTGTAAGACGCTTTGGGGAATAAATAAAATCATACAGAAGGGGTTCTTCTGCCGTCGCTAAAACACCCCTTCTCCGCTCTTCCTGCTCCATTTGTCGTGTCTCAGCCTCCTCAACGACCCACGATGCTCTCTTCTCGTACTGAGACGACTTCAAAGCCCTGGCAGCCTACGACTCGGCGTAGGGCCCTTCTAGTCAATTTTCGCATTGGCAAGACTCCTGGCTCCGGGATTGTTCAAGTCGTTGATCTGTTTTATGGCACCTCTCTTGTACTTGCTCTTGTTACGGAGCCGCTTCCGAGCAACCATGACAGGTACCGAGCTCTTGGTAACAAGGTAGTTTGAGAAGGACCCGAGAATGACACTGCAGAAAGCCGTTAGCGAAACTACTGCCCATCATGGAGAATACCCGTCACTCACCCTTTGAGGGCGCTGCGGCCACGGCTGCCCAGAATCACCAATGTTGGGCTGACAAGGTCAATCACCTCCGTGATTAGGTGCTTCGGGTTCTTGCAGTGTATGACCTCTACAATAACCCGCACCTGCAGACGCGTCCGTCGCAACAAGCGCTCCACCCGCTCCTGAATGTCGTACACTGCACGGCGGCGCTCTTCCTCAGCTCGACCGCGCTCTCTGCTCGACGGCGCCGGTGACGACGAATCGCTCGAGTTCAGAGCCGAGGCTCGCAGGAGATGAGGATATGACGGACCGTTCGTCATGCCTGGCGGTGCCGCCTTGTTGCTCGACATGGCATTGATGGCAGCAGCTTGCTCCTGGTGGGCCGCGCGCTCATCAGGAACCATGACACCATCAGTCGAGTAGATGCCCGTCTCTTCGTCCACGCAGTATATGCAGATAAGCGTGTCGCCATCTCGCAAGACTGTGCCAATAGTCCATTCCAGGGCATGCGTCGACTCCTCGCTCAGGTCTGTGGCCACCAGGTACTTTCTCAGCCTGTGATGCTCCTCTTCGGCTGCTTTCTGGATCTGGTCAAACTCGCCGCGCATTGTAATGCGGAGAGTGCGGGAGAACTCTGGATTATTGAGGATCTCGGTCCTATAGAACGCCAGTTTCTGGGCGCGCTTGATGTCGTTCAGCTCCTCCTCGTCATCCGAGTTCACGGCAGAGGCCACTCCCGAGCCAGGCCCGTTGTCGAACGCAGTGGTAGGGCGGACGCCAGCCTTGTGCTTAGCCTTATCGCCGCCGGGTTTGGTGAGTGTAACAGACGGTTCGTCCAACAATGACTTGTACTGGTACTGCGGTTGCTTGGAGGTGACTGCAATACCTGGATATTGGTCAGTATGTCATTCGAGTTTTCAACAAGATTAACTCACGTTCTTCCTCGGCAGCGGCAAGCAGGCTCAGTGTCTTGCCGTCACCTTTGCTTGCCTCGGAAGGCTTTGCGCCGCTCTCTGAAGGCCGAGGCGACATCTTGCGTCCTCTCTGGTTCTCCTCGTCCGAAGAGCTGCGGGCATCATCGTCGCTGCTGTCCTCGAGCTCTTCCCCATCAGGATTGAGGTAGTCTTTGGTCAAACGGCCGGCACCTGGTTCGTCTGCGCTCGGCTTCTTTTTGCGGCCGGCCAAGCCCGAAAGACCGCCTCCCGAGAAGGCGAGGTTAGCGTCGGATAGTTTGCGGTAGGCCGTCGAGATGTCCACTACACGACCGTCGTCGAGAAGAGCCATGCCGGGGATCTGCTGTAAGCGACCGGAAACGTTGGGCGATTGGGAGCGGATACTCAGCCGGCCATGGGGAGACTTGGATTTGCTGCCTTGGCCCCGGCTTGAACTCCTACCGCCGAGGTTGATGGAAGGATTGCTAGCAATAGAGCCGTGACGGGCCCTGTCTCCGGGAAGTACGATGCCAGGGATTTCGGCGCCGCGCATAACGTCAGCCATGGAGCTAACGGGCTTCTTAGAGCCGGGACCCTTGCCACCTTGGGTGTTGCGTTTCGGCAAAGCCTGACCGATGTTGTTGGTGGAAATATCGGAGAACTGGTAGTCGGCAGTGGGGTCCATGCGACTTGGGACGGCGCGCGGGCCGAAGCTGGGCTTCTGGGAGTGGGAGTCGGAGAAGGTTCGTGGGTGAGGGGCGCGAGATTCAACGGGAGAGCTGGGGCCGGCGCTGGCAGCTTGCTTGGGGGCCGATGTGTCGATATCAAGCATGCTTCTCACAGGAGGTGGAGGGCCGCCAATGTCTAGCATGCTACGCACGGGGGTGGCGTGGGTTCTGGCCGGGCTCAATCTCGCAGTATCGTCGCCTACATCTAACATGCTTCTCATGGGAGAGCGGCGGGCGGTATAGGGCGAGGGGGAGCGGGCCGAGTTGGGGGAGACTGGAGTCCAGGCGGATGATCTGGAGGCATTACCCTCGAGAAGGGCCAGAACGTCCCTTCTCTCCTCGTCCAGCATGGCCTCCATGCTCATGGGTTGATGCGACATGTTGGAAGGTGCCTCGAGTTGGTCTGCGCTCTTGGCGAGGAAGGTGCCTCGGTCAGCAATGGGCAGCAGTGTTCGACGGCCTGTGCGATGGAAGAGCGAAAACGGGTCGTTGGCGCGATGATGGTGATGGTCGCTAGGTATCTATCTATCGTATGCTTGAAATTGAATACGGGAGTATGATCGGTGAAAGGTTGAGTGAGATTCGTTGGTGGTTGATGGCAAATCTAGCGGGGGATGATTTTGCGGTGTTGGCGTTGGCGGTGCAAGTTGTTCGGCAGAAACAGCATTGTGTAGGGGCAGCAAGTGGAGTGGAGAGGAGAGAGAGAAAGAGAGAGAGAGAGAGAGAGAGAGAGAGGTCGGTGTAGGCGTCCTAGATCATGGCTCCGGGGGGAGGGGCTCAGATGAGAAATGCGGAAGTTGCGCTGGGTGTGGAGGCCTAAATTAGCCTGCAAAGCAAAGCACAGCGCGAGTCGAGTTTGCCAAGACCGGGTGAAGGTACAAGAACAGGAATAGTAGGTGAGTGAAGGTAAGGTAGACAAGGTTGGAGAGAAATAGGAAGCGAAAAAAAAAAGGTGGTATGGGGAAGAAACAACAAGGAGTAACAAGGGAAGGTAAGGTAAGGTCAGGTATCCTAGTCCAACCAAATCCAGCCCAATGTGTGCTCCCCCCCCCCCCCCCGTCCGGGTGGTGTGGTGTGTGGTGTATGGCCAGTGGCACCGGAAAGCGCAGGCTGGGGAGAGGGGTATTAGCTACATGTTCCGTTTTTAGCGGCGACAGTCTTTTTGGTCTTTGTCACTCGGAAACAACCTCTGTCCTAATTATATGTACAGAATAGGGTGGAAAAGGCAAGGAAACAGGGACTTGAAGTAAGTCGCCGCATCAAGACCAACAGAGCTTCAGCTTGCTTCCTAGGTATCTACTCTCTTTCCCTAATGCGCCAGACAACCCAGCCGAGAGTAAACAAGACCCTCTTTCTCTCTTTCTCTCCCTCTCCAAGGGACTGACTGACTATACGAGAACACGAACTGGAGGGCAGGTCGCAGTAGACTCGCCCGTAGAACGGGTCCATGGATACCTTAATCCCGCTCTACCTACCGCCTAGCGACTGGCCCACCCCCCAGAAGCCGAAGATTGACAATGATCGGCCATGCTACCAGTGCTTCGTCATCACCTATCTTGGTACGGGTGGTTACCTGCCCACTCTGGAAACCCGGTGAGCTATGTACAGCGTCGTCAATCTCAACCCCGGACTGGTCTTCTTGTATGTAGACGAGAGCTTGTCCGTCGAGGTTCCATGTCTGTGTATCCGTATTCCTCTCGGGCTGGGCTGCCTCCCAAGCCCCGATAAAACTCAATCGGAAGATCGGACGCACTGGCGGCCTCGCTCTCTTACTCTGACTCCTGTCTGCTAATGAAAGGACAGACGCACGACATGGATAGCTGTATGCAAACCGTCCAAAGTGGACGACGCTCTTCAGTTGCCGGCCCTCCAAAACCGCAAAAAGCGTCCTCGCTTTTATAACCCATTTTTGGGCCATTTTTTCGTTGTGTGTGCTATAATAAATGCTGGGGTGTGCTACGTTTCACGTCCGTCGCCAGATAGTCCTTGATGGTGCTACAGTCCGTTGCGTTGGCAGTGTCGAAAAATCAACTTTTGGCCCGTTTGGCGGCCACGCACAAATGCAACCCCATGCAAAACACCGACTTTTTGGCCGGCGGATTCATTTTCGAACATTTGCCAGTTGCCGCTTCGATATTATCGCCCACGTCGCCGAAAAGTGAGGTTATTCAGACGTATATAAAGCCTCTTTCTCTCCAGCAATAGCTTGCTTCCAGCAACAGCAACGTTATTTGCGACTTTTGTAGGCTCCAGCTTGGAAGTGGGAGACGAAAGACGACCCTTTCAGTTAGCTGGCCCGTCAATAGGTACGCAAAGGACCTTGAGGATAATGATGCCGTATTGCTGCTAACGATTAGATGAAACGAAGAAACAACAGATCGAGCGAAGAAATAACAGACCAAAGAAGCGACGAAACAACGGATTAAACGAATACACCGGACCGTCGAGTATATAGAGCCGCCCTGGCAGACTCCTCTCTTCCTCTTCAACCCGTTAACGAACGGAGGCAGCGACAGGGCCCTCTTTGCCGATATATTCAAGACTACAGAGGTCCTCAATCACGTCGCATTGTTTTAACGTGTGGCCGTAGGGCCTACTTTACTGTCAGGCGGTCTGGCAGAGTATTCAAACTAGTCGACAAATCCAGTAAGCGCGATGAAAGACATAGGAAAGTGTAAGAAGCAAAACGGGGGTTTTTTTTTTGGGGGGGGGGGGTGAACCTAATATCAGGTAGGTTTAAGAGATAGGTCCGCAAATTGTATGACTGGCGAGAAACCATTTCTATTCCACGGACATTCCCCAACAGGCCAGGCCGCCTTGATTTTCCGTACCACTACCTCCCTGGATCGTTGTTGTTCGTTTCTCAATGCGGCTGCATGCTTTCTATGGTCTAACACACTCTATTCAAGCTCAATTGTTCTAGGCGGCTTGCTGGTAATGTCATACACGACACGTGACACACCCTCAACCTCGTTAACAATGCGTGTTGAGATCTTCTTCAAGAGGTTAAAGTCAAACTCCAAAGGCTCGCAGCTCATAAAGTCTGCAGTCTGCACGGCGTGGAGAATGACAATGTAGCCATACACTCGGGCGTCACCCTGCACCCCAACGGCTCTATTAGTATCCAGGCCAGCATAGCTTTGAGACATCTGGTCGTAGATACCGGCCTCCTTGATCATCGAGATGAAGATGTTGTCAGCAGCTCGTGCGATTGCCACACGCTCCAGTGTGACCTCTCCAAGAATTCTAATGGCGATTCCGGGGCCCGGGAACGGGTGTCGCATGATAAGATCGCGGTGGATGCCAAGCTCCCTACCGAAACCTCGGACTTCGTCCTTGAAAAGTTCCCGCAACGGCTCAATAAGTTTCAACTTAAGCGTGTCGGGGAGGCCTCCGACATTGTGATGGGTCTTGATGGTCGCGCTGGGGCCCTTGAATAAGAGCGACTCGATAACATCGGGGTAAAGAGTGCCCTGAAGGAACCACTCGACCGCGCCGGCATTGGGAGTGTTCTCGGCCTCCTTCTCGATACGGAGTGCCTCCTTCTCAAAGAGGTCGATGAATGTTCCGCCAATGATCTTGCGCTTCTTCTCCGGCTCTGTGACACCCTTGAGACGACTGAGGAACATTTTAGCCCCATTGATAACCGTTAGGTTACGCTCCGCAAATATTAACGCTAAAGTTACGAAGGATCTCGCTGCCTTTCGGCGTGTGTTTGAGCTTAGGGTGGAACTGGACGCCGTAAATCGGCTTGGTTTGATGGGCGATTGTAGCATACTCGCTGTTCTTAGTGCTTGCAATAACCGCAAAGCCTTTAGGTAGCTTTATAAGCTTATCAAAGTGGGACATATAAGCATGCATAGTCTCTCATAGGCCAGCAAAGAGGCGATCTGTGTGAGAGTTACTAGTATAGATAGTAACATTGGCGTGACCGTACTCTCTAGCTACGCCACGAGCGACGTTCTTAGAGTTAATTCTCCAAGCAAGCTCCTGGCAACCGTAGCAAATACCCAGAATTAGGACACCAAGAAGATCAAAGACGGTAGTATCAACGTGGGGCGCGCCCTGATCGTAAACAGACGAGGGTCCTCCAGAAAGCACAATACCCTTTGGCTTAAAGGGTAGATCCGCCAGCTTTGTGGTGCATGGCAGCATCTCAGCGTACACCTTAAGTGCGCGCAAGCGTCTCAGGATGAGATGGCTCGTCTGCGAACCAAAGTCGAGAACGAGGATAGTGTCGAAGTTGTTATGGGGGGCCTCTGCCTCCATTTCGGTAATGCTAGCCATGTTTTGTGCTTGATCAGGTGCGAATACGTGGGCGTGTTGGATCTCTCGAGTTTGCGCAAGGAGGAGGCAACCAGGACAAAAGAAGAAAAAAAGTTTTTTAGTAGCGAGGGCAATGTCGTCTTCTGTGATGTGTGGTGATTGACTAGCCTGTGCAAATTGCAGCAGTTGGTTGGCGTGTTGTCTGATGGCTTGTCGCGCTGCTTGTGTACGTACCCGACCCCGGCCGTCTCTGTGCTTAAAACAAACAACAACAGGAAAACACTGGGGAAACAGCTGATGGGATCTGATAACCGCTCACACAATGTGACAGATGTTGAGATGCTCCAGCATGGTCGGCGAGACTGGTTTCAGAGCCCGCTCGTTGCTTTGTCGGGACAGAAACCTCGGCCGAGGTGAATAGACGATGAGGAACATGTCATAGGGAAAAAGGAAGAAGCAAATGATGACATTAAGGCCGCTGGGGGAACAATGAAAGATGGGACGATTCCATGATCCGATGGGCGCTGCACACGTACATGGTAGTGTAGGTTTGCATGTGGCGGTGATCGTCGAACGATCCCAGTTCGAGAAAACAGTCAGTGACACATTCCCTGCTCCGTCCCCACTACGGTTTGTGCGCTTCCGACTTTTCTCTCCGCCCCATTTGGTTCCGTGAGTCCGTTTTTTTTCTCCTTCTTTCGCTTTCCCGGAATATGATTCCATTGATATTTTCCCCTCCTCCTTGCTAACTGGAGGGGTCCGTTCTTCCCTATCTTTACCGCCCGCGGCCTCCGTCGCCTTCCGTCTCGTCTCCATGCTCCCTCCTCCCGCCCCTGTCGCATAACCCTTTGGGACGTAGCAACCGGGACGTCTCGCCTTGTCACAGTCCACCACGGCGGAGCTTGCAGCGCCGGCTGCAGTGCGGTGACGACGCCCGCATCCATCGCCAAGAACGTCCGCTTCTTGGCGACAACACGCCGGCAGCTCCCATGCCGCGCGCGGTTAGCGAGGTGTCGCTCCCGGGCTCGCCACCGGCGGGGTGGTAGGCAGGTAGGTAGGTAGGTAGGTAGGTCGACGGCGCCAGAGAGGGCGAAGCTCCGAAGCCTGTCACGCATCACCCGCCCTGTAGGCTGCATCGAGTTTGTCACATGAAGACCTTTTTTTTGGACTGTTGCGTGATAGCGTACATGGTAGCGTCCCACGGGAGCGGTTCGTGGCGGAGTCTGAGCTGGGCGGTCTGGTCTACCGTCTACCTAGTCGTTGCATTTGACCATTATGCGGGGTCCAAACCGACAAGGCCAACAACGTTGCAGTAGCATATGCCGTCGTCGCGACGCCTCAACAACATGCGGCGGAGAGGTGAAGAACATCAGTCATTGAGAGATACCGGTCGGTCTTCGAGATTGGAGGCCCGTCTTTTGTTCATTGGCAACCCATGCGTCCAAGTCGAGCCTCAAGGGGCAGAGCAATGGCTTCGGGCTTGCGATCCGGACGACTACGCTTCACAACCCTGGCATTCGTTAAAAAAAAAAGACCCCATTCGTGACAAGAACGGCCCCTATCGAGCACCTGACGATGTTGGAATGAATATAGTACAATATACAGGCTTTGCTTACACTTTTCCTTCCTTGTCGCAACGGCAGTTTCCCACTGTCTCTACTTCCTACCGTTCGCTTTGACTGGCTGGACGCGTAAGTTGGCACGTGTCGCCGTGCCGAGCTTGTGCAGCGCCAGCCTCTTGTCCCAGACGCTCGACCGGCCCTCGACAACGGCAATGATCTCCTCGGCCATCCGGTGGGCGAACTGCGTCCGGCCACTTCCTTTGGACGGCTTCTTATTGACCACGTCCATGATCCACTGGAACGCCGCCCGCCGCCTCTGGCGCACGGCCAGCGGCGCCGGCATCTCCAGTGGGCGACCACCACCGGCTCCGCCCGGAATGCGGCGGATTTTGACCAGCGGCGCCACCGAGTCGACGGCCAGCGTGAGGTATAGCACGGGGTTCAACGGCAGGTGCGCCGGCGGCGGAGCCCCGGGGAGGAGCGGGTATCGCGGGTTGGTGATCGGGGGAGGTGAAGTTCGGAGGAAGTTGAGGACCATGGCCATATTCTGCGGGGCACGCTTGTCAGCATCCGTCGTCCTAATTCGCACATGGAAAAAACAAACAACAAAGAAGAAGAAGAAAAGAAAAAGGCCGGACTTGGGGATGGACTCACTCTTTGCGCCTGGGCCTTCTTGCCGTCCCGCATCATCAAGTTCGTCAACTGGTCGAGTACGGGGTGATACCGAGACTTCAGGTGGCTGTGTGGCGGCAGAGGGAGCGCCGGTAGGGGAAACTTGTAACGCGGGGGCTGTCGCGTCGCAACCTTGTCTTCCTCGGCCGTCGCGAGCAGTCCGCCAGAGGCCAGGATCTCGAGGTCGCGGAGGGGGTCACCGTTGGACGTCGTAGGAGGGATGGCGCCTTCGTTGTAGAGCGCCTGCTCCTGGGCCTCAGTCAGGCCGCCCTCGAGTCCTACGCTTTGATTCTTTGCGGCAGAAGCGAGCTCCTCTAGTGCTGCGGCGGCCTCTTCTGCTGTTGACTGTGTACATTCCGTCAGCTCTGCTCTGTCCCCTCCGTCGTGAAAACTTCCTGCGGCTCCATACCTGTTGTCCTGACAGAGATTCGGGGGCATTATGACTCTGAGGGGATGCGGCATTCTCAGAAGGCTTTGGAATCGAAGGCTGGCCCCAGTTACCATTGCGTTCATCCGCGTATCCCCTTCTCGTTGCGGCCCAGGACAGAGGTTCCCGCTTGATGGCCAGGGGTCGTGAGCGCAGCGCGAGCGCCCGGCCGACTGTTCGCAGGCTCGGCCGCAGAGACATGTCTGCTCTGGATTCGATACGTTCCGAGGGCGTCGGTCGCGAATTGACGTGTATCGGGGCGTTGTCGAGCTGCTCTGAGGTAGGGAAAAAAAGCCGCCTTGATGGGAGGCCGTCTCGTCGGGTTTGGATCGCAGCCGATCCACGAAAATTATTGAGTCGCACGGCTGTTGCCGCTCCACACCCCCGTCCCCCAATTGCTCTATGCTTTCCCGGTTGTCAACGGATAAACACTGGCTCCGTGTACCGATCTGACCACATACCTAGATAGGTACCTACACTAGGTAGGCAGGTACCTTTCAGGCCCCACCCCGGTCAGAGGTCGGTCGGGGCCGTGCCGTCACCAACGACCTCCACTCCCTTACCTAAGCTCAGTCAGCCCATCCTCCCACAAAGTATCTGTACCCGCCTGGCTCACCAAAGACCATGCAGAGCTCCTTCACCAATACCACCACACCTTTCTACAGTGGGCATGGCTTGCCTTGGACGTCTTGCTTGCTTCAGCAAGTCCAGTTACAAGATTGTCTTTGGGGGAGCGGCTGCAAGGCCCTTTTGTCCCGAGCCAAGTATCTCGCGAAGCCTCGAAACCAACGTCCCATTCGTATTGTATCCGACCCAATCCGCAGGACAACCTGTCTTGAACCCCCTCTCCCATCCCTTGACCGATGCGCACGACATCCGCGTGTCTACGACATGTCCCGTCTTACATGTACTGTGTGTGTGTGTGTGTGTGTGGGTGGGTGGGCGGACGGTGATGAAGGCACCTGCAATGGCCAGTCGCTAGCCATCAGGGAAACATGCAAGACCAAAGTTGCCCTCCCCCGGGTGCCAATCGCCCATGTCAAAAGCCACGGCCAGGCTCAATCGCGTCCCACTCACATGTTTCCCGCAAACCCACACAGCGCACGCACATAGGCGTACGCTCACTCACAAGCAAGAATGGCCATCATCTCGGTGATGTGACTGTCCTGTTTGGTCAGCATGCAGCCAGGGTGCGCGGTCAAACCGACGCTCATGCTGCAGATTGTGTGCAGACTCCTGCAGACGGCATTTGGCGGCTCTTTCCCCTTCCCTTCCCTTCTCTTCACCCTCCTTCTCTACTACTACTTCCACTTTCACAATGCGTCTACCTATTTGCTTCCGCGGTCGCGACGTGTTTTCCCTTATCTCCCGTGGGTCAATTTGTGGTTCGAGTTGTCATTTCCGTTGACAGCCAACCTTGCGCCATCTGATTAAACTTCACGTTCACAAGCTGCGGTGTGTCAGGGCCTCGGAGATCTGCCTTGGGCGTAGGATCTGCCGCCGTCCCGTTGCTAGACCGGCTCCCTAGCTCGTCTCTTTTGTTTTGGCCCAGAGGGACGAGGGCCACTGCGCGCCGACATGGTCTGCTAACTTTCCTGCATCGGTAATAGTAGCGCCGAACGAGATGACATCGTGGGGGACCGACGACCGGGAGATTGTTCGCCCTGTCCATACCAATCGACACCCCTTCTGTTCCCGGCTTCCATTGCCTTATTTTTGTTGAGGGGGAGCCCACCACCTCGAAGCCACTGATGTCCTTGTGCCCCCCCCCCCACCATTACTTCCCCTCTCTTGAGCTGCCTCGAAGGATTCGGTTTGGCCATGCGAAGGTGGAGAGACATCAATTGCACGTGGATCGATCACAAATGCTACCGGAAAGTGGATACGAGGTCAGGGAGCAGCACAAAAAGGAAGCATTCCTTTTGCTGAGTCGCAAGGATTGCTAAAAGGCCAGCTCGACCAATTTCCATTGCCCTCGTGGTTGCTTTTCCCTCGTGACGCAGCTTCGAGAAGACGACAGAGGAAAAAACAAAGTTTTCCAAATTTTGAACCAAATTACAAACAAGGGCGGTGTTGCAAACACCACACAAAAAAGGCCCCCCTTGCCCATGACCGTCGACTGTCTACCGGTCCATTCCTGTTCTGCCAAGGTTCTGTCTCGTGTCGGAGTTTCTTATCCAGATCATGCTTCAACCACGTCTGACATTCTGAGGGACACAAAAGGAAATATACCATGATACCCCCCCTCCTTTCCCTCTCCCAGACTGGGCCGGTGAGAATGTTGTCGTGTTCCGTTTTCCATCAGCCAGCCCGACACAACGCCTAAATTGTCATCTTCGGTGCCCCAGCTGACCATAGGAAGAAATATAGTCGTACGCCAATGTCCGTAGTGCCCCCATCTGCCGTGTGGCATTGGCCAATGTCTCCCGATCCCAACTCCAGATGTATTCGTACAAGTGAACAGTAAAATTCAGGGTGAATACAAAGCGATGAATAAACATAGGGAATGGGAGAAGAAATAAATAAATAAAAGAAAGAGCAAAAAAAAGTACGTCAGATGCGGCGCTAGGCGATGATGCTCGAATGGTGTTCGCTGCAGCTTGATGATGTTTTCGCACGTACGTGTCTCTCTCTGTCTTGCTCACTCTCTTCCTCACCAGCCTGCCCTACTGTTCGCTGGCGAGCTGGGGTTGGACCCGGTGAGGAAATTGAGTGCCATTTCGGCGGCGTCTTCCTTCGCGTTATTGAGGTTTTTGCCGTCGTACCAGAATCGTGCGGAGAGGGTGCGTCCGTGAACCGTCACTCGACTAGACCAAGCAGTGCGACCACCTATGGGAGAGAAGAATCAGCTTCCCGAGCATATTCGGCAAGAAGATTGGGCTCCAATGCTTACCACGTCGGTCAGAGACGATCTGGAAGACTGGGGGCAAGATGTTGGCCTCACGGCAGGCATCTATTGTACCGGTCAGTTTAGCCAACATCATTGACATCGGTGCGGTGCCGCCGTACCCTCAAGGCGCTCTTGCCAGGTTCCTCCTTGGCTGTTGTACGAAGAAGACATGGCCGCGCTCGTCGAGTAGGACTTGTTGGAGTACATGTGGTGCAATGGTGTTATCGAAACGACAAAGAGTGTCTAAAGTTCGGGTATGGTGGTCGTGAGAGATTCCGTGCCGGGAAGATATTGCTGGTGTTTGTATTGGAGTCGGTTAGGGTCGTGGATATGTCTAGACAGTCTACAGCGACACTCGGTTGTTCTTATACTCGGATCAGATCGGCCGTGAAACAACTGGGGATATTTCCATTGGAGTAGAAAAGTGTGATGTGGCAGGACAAGATTAGCTCGATGCTGCTCTGGGTGCAATGGGTTTGTTTGCACGACGGATGTCAAGACGGGTAAGGAATCAGTTGGGCTAGCACCCTACGGCATGCTGCATCTTAGGATGGGTAGAGGTGGGAGGAGAGAAAGAGGAGGGAAGATGGGGGAGGAAAGGAACATGATCCAAAGAAGTAACGACACAGCATCACGTCCCAGTTCCGTTTGGGTTTAGAACGACAGGACCGCGTCGATTTTCCGTGTCGTTTCTTTTTCTCCATGCCCTGGTACTTGTCTCTGATGAGCAGCAGCAGCGGCGGACGCGGCGGCGGCGAGGAGAAGAGGGGTGTGCCACTTCACTTGGGTGTGAGTGCTTTGCTTCGTCTGATGCCAGACCACAGACCAGACCGGCGGGCGTGGGGAGCGTGGTAGTGGCGGCAGAACGTCGTGATAAACTTGGGCCCTTAGCGTCATCTGGTTCCCCCCCCTCTGGCTGGGGGTTTGTTCTATTTTTTCAGTATTCTGTTAACCCATTTTCCCTCCCTCTTCTGTTGCCTACTCCCCCCTCTCTCTCACATACCCCTGGAGACATGCTGGTCGCTGAACCCCCGCGTGGTCTGCCGGGGCATGGGTATCGACAATCACGGGTTGATGAGCAGGACGCTGGGAATATGGGCTTGTGGGCCTTGAGACAAGCTGGGAGAGGGACTACATGCTACTTCTGAAGGGAGCCCAGGAATCGCATGGTCTGAGCGAGTTGTTGATTGGGACGCCAGGCTCCCTTGCCTGGCGCCCGGGGGTGTCAAAACCAAACGGAGCTGGCGTGGAGTGCCGACCCGTCTAGGTGGAAGAGGGAAATGATTGGGAAATACAAGCCGCAAAGAACAAGGGCTCGTACACGGCTAGACGGGGGGAGGGGTGGGCGAACGGGCGAGGAGACGAATGGATGGCCAAAATGAAGAAGAAAAAAGATGACAAGCAAAGCGCAAACGGTGGGAAAAGGCAGAGTACGGGCTTACCAGGGGTAAGACTGGAATCCCCAGCCGAGGAAGGGAGACGAAGGTTACGGAAAGCGGACGCACACAGCCTGGACGTATCCGTGGAAAGTGAAGTGTGTATCCAGCAATGTACCAAGATGTGTGCCCGACGTGCCACATGGTACCTTGGGGATGTTCTCGTCCTCGGGCGCAGGCGAGTTGTGCAGATGGCGAAAAAGGGGAGTGAGGGTAGGAGGAAATAGCAGCGAGGCTGGAGGGCTTGTGAGGAAATGCTACGATGGCACCATACCCACGCAGTCAACGCTTCAGCCGGCCCAGGCTAGTAATCCCTTCCCAGGGCTGGGGCTAGAGTGGCTAGCATATGTTGATCGGTACGAGACATAAAGCATGAGGTACGTACATAGGAATAATAGCCATCTGTAAGGTGAGGCAAAAGGCAAGGGTTTCGACGAGAATAGCACTGACATCAGATAACAAGCCGGCGATTGGGCAATTAGGCCAAGGCAAAGCAGCAGCAACAGAGAGATAGCGGGAGAGAGAGAGAGAGAGAGAGAGAGAGAGAGAGAGAGAGAGAGAGTAGTTTAGGGCCTGGGTTATGCACAGAGCACAGAGACCTGGGCACTGGCGCCGAACAGCTCTCAGAGTTCTGGGCTAGCAACGCCAGGGCCCTCTCCGCCGGCTTCGACTCCGCCAGCCGGTGAAGCGAACCGAACCGGGGTGGTGATGCGAAGCAGGCCAGGTGGTTGGGCAGGGGATGAGTGGTGCCGCCTCCATAGGTACGGATACGTTGCGATGAAAGGAAACTCGGTCAAGGAAGTTTGGGCCTCATCGAGGCAATCCTCTTAGCCGTGGACTGGCATTGGAGCATGTCAGGGCAAAACCGGGGAGACCAAAAGGCCGCTGAGCCACGTCGATTTGGATGCACGATGCGCGATGCGGCAGAGAAAGGGCGGGGAGAGGCGAGTGCTGTAGCCTGTGCCGTATGTAACACGATACTGATGCAGTTAGTGGAGGGGGGGGGGAGGAAGGGGGTGGGATCGGGCAGCACTCACTCCTCATCGTCATTTTGGGGTGGGGTGGGAGGGAGGGAAGATCAGGGCGGACCAGGGCTTTTTTCTGGTAGAGCGGGCCAGACCACAGATGATGATAATGATGACGATGAAGATGTTGTAGTGGTGGTGCGGGTGCCAGTGCCAGTGCTGATGAGAGAATTGTGAATTGTGAAAGACATATCCGTACACATATACGAAATTGGCGAACGAACGAACGAACCACAGCACCGCGTATCATTCGGAGGAGGGCCAGCATGTGGTTGTGTATGTATCCGTAGAGCAGCCAGCTGCGTCATGCTTCTCATGTGTTTAGGCTGTTTGTTCAGCTTCGTACACCCGTGCCCCCAGGGAACACACACACAGCGGGTGTCTCATGGCGAGGCACGCTGTATGCGGCTGCTTTTGCTAGTTTGGTCCCAATGCCCATGGCTGGTTCTGGGTTAGGTCAGGTCCAGAGACTTTGACGGTGGTCATGGCCGCAGTTGAAGTGAAGAGGACGCGGGATCATCCACAGTGACAGGCGGCGGGCGGGTATGCGTGAATGCAGCTCGGATGCAGCTAAAGCAGCAGCAGGACGTACCGCAGCAGGTCTTGTGTGTGTCCGTCCGTACGTAGCTACGTGCTACCTAGGTAGGTACGTAGGTAGGTGTATTCTTAGGTAGACTAGGTAGAGTGATGGGGTAGATAGAGCATACCTCCTATATGCGTGTGTATGTATGTACGAGGAGGGAGCGGGCATACCAGGGAACGGTATCCGGATGGATATGAACGGACACCAGTCGTAGTGGCTGGCGGTCCAAGTTGGTCCGTGGAGAGAGGCCTTGGTGGGTGGGCTTGGTGGCATCGGGGAATGAGAAGAGCCCCAGCCGGAGGAGCCCCTAGTTTCTTAGTTTGCGAGTCTAAGGAACCGTCATGCTTCCCCGAAACGAAGGGAGCAGGAAGAGGGGTGTGATGGAACCGGGAAGCCGGGGAACAGGGCGGCGTTGGTAACTGGGCACCTGGGGAGGGCAGGGGACCGGAACATTCGCTGGATGTGCCAGGCCGGTGACAGGGCATGATGGAAGACGAACTGTTGTGTTTGAGAGAGAGTCACACAATAGGAAAAAAGGAAAAAAAGAAAGAGAAAAAAAAAGAGCCAGCTGTGATTAACCGGAGACTCGAGGAGATGGAGAAAGAAGAAGGAGGACATGGAGTATCCGTACTTGGAAGACGTACCCAAGGCGGTCACCCTTACCAAGGTACCTAGGTAGGTAGGTAGGTGCCTAGTCATACTACCTAGGGATGTACCCAGGTCTTCCCGGAGTTGGATACAGAGTGGTGACAGACAGTCACCAAGGTCACAACTAGAACTACGTAACAAACCTAATCGTGCTAGCCTCAAAACTAGCACCGGTACGCAACAATGCGAAGCTTTCCCGGCGGCGAATTGTTCGGTTCTTGGTGTCGAGTCCTAGGTACATTTGTCTGGGCGTGGTGCGGTTGTCCAGTGTCACCAGGACTTATTCTGCCCTCACCGTCTTTTCTTGTCTTTAAACTTTCTTCTGTTCGGACGGCAGCGAGAAGGGACGCTGGGTACTCACTAGATTTACTTAGCCACATTTGCCCCTTGCCAACACAGACATTTGTTTGCATACTTCGCACCCCATGCTTTGTAAGCCAGCTTACATGGCACTTTGGCCAGACGAGAAGCCACGTTTGAAGACGCGCGGAGCACTCGGACCTGTAAGGGCCTCGAAATAACCGAAGGTCTATGGGGAGACCAGGAACGGGCAAGGAGACGCTGGACGGCTTGCATGGGCTTGCAGCAAAAGCGCGTTGCTGGGACGGCTACGAGGAGAAAAACAAAGAAGAAGAAGAAGAAGAAAAAGAAGAAGAAAAAGAAGAAGAAATAAAAAAATAAAAAATTAAAATAAAAGGAGCAGGTAGGTAGGTATCCGTCCGTAAGTATGGAAAGTAAGGAGTGAGATGCTACGCAATGGGGCATGGCCCATCGCCATGCCGTGTTGCAACGCGTCCCTCCCAGCTTTCAGGAGGTGAGGTGGCCCCAGTGACACCGGAAGCCACGAGAGTGAACAGGAGGAGCATGACATGGGGCAGGGAACAGGGCCCGGGACCAGGGGTTCTCAGAACAAAAAGTTTCTGTCCCTGTCCCAGTCGCAAGGTTCTGACCTCGAACTCAAAATCGACGAGGGAAACCCGTCTCTCCCTTCTCACAGACAGAGAAGGAGGGAGGGAGGGAGAGAACACATCAGCTTCGTCACCACCCTCCACACCTAAATGCGACCTCACCTCCACCATCTTCTCCGCTCGTCACCCAAAGCTGTTGAGCCGATCCTGTATCACGTACCAGAAGCCCAAGTCCCTCTCCAGGTATAACTACCGGGGAAACGGCTGGCCGGCCGTGAGCCAACATTGCATCATGGCCAGCAAAGCACAGTAGACAGTAGGTGGTCTACACACACCACCAAACTATGTGCCTAGGTGTTCCAACCCAGCCAGATCGGTGCTGGCGGCCCAATGGCTGCTCGCGGATCGGCGTCTGCCCTTGGCGGGCCCTGACTAGGAAAAGTAACAGGGGGCGCGCCCGCCGGAACTCTCAAGAGTGCAGACGGACTGCAGGATGTGCGAGCGCCGCCAGGGTCCCCATCTGGTTGAGAGGTGTTCTTGACCAGCCCGTCGGGTCCAGTTCCAGTATCCCCCGGGCCTACCGCAGGCTCTTCTGCCTTGTCTTGTTGCCCGCCGCCGACTCCGTGGCCCTGTCCCCTCTCACTCTCCCTCTTTTCTCAGCATGGACGCTTTGATTGATGTGCACCTATCGACCCGTTTGAGACCGATAGTCGCGCTCCGATTCCGACGCATGGACGCTGCACGGCTGGGGTTGGGGAGAAGAAGCCCATCCGTGTAAGTCCATTGGAGACTAGCGATCCGTACCCAAGCATGATAACGCCTACGAATCTCTGCTCCGCCACTCGAGTGTTACCTTTGCCTTGCCTTGCCTTGCCTTGCCTTGCCTTGCCTTGCCTTGCCTTGCCTTAAGGCTCACGGAAAGTTTCCCGAGTCAGGCTGGATTCGTATTAGCGTCACGGCTTCACCCCTATCGACGGAACCCTGATGAATGAGTAGCAGCAATCCGTCCATCCCACCACAACTATTTGCGTTTCTTCATAGTTTTTTTTATCCCGCCAGCTTGGGTCTGTTTGCCGTAGGTAATTCACAAAGAGACATGATAACAATGCCGTCCTACTTTGCACAAATCACAGATGGCGAAATTATGACTTGGAGTAGGACATTGACCGGTTTTCCCTGTCCTCACCCCCCTCCAAATCTCCGACATTTCCCACAGCGACACCAACTTGGCTACAATGGTTCCTTTCCATGACTTTACAAACCCGAGTCTCGCCCCTCTCCTGAGCATATGCGCAGCATTGCGACCCAAACCGTCCGTGTCAGCACAGCTCAAGGTCTGCTTCCAATGATACCCCGAGACGGAGGCGCAGGATGTCTCTGCGGATGCTGCGAGTCTCGGCGGAGCCCGCATATCCGGCCATCCCCGGCTTGCTCGCCAGCAGTAGCATCATCATCATCATCTGTCAACATGCTAACTGATGTTTGAGGCTGACAACATGTTCCTGCTAATCACAACCCTCGCAGGCGGTTCATTCATCCCTGGTCAAACTTGCCAGCGCCCTTCGGTCTTTCGGGTAGGTACAACTTCTTCTCGATACTTCGCTGCGCCGCCAACGCAGCAACGGCAGCTAAACCGGTTTAGAAGCAAGCTTGCGTCAAGCATACATCTCCCGCCTATGTCTCACTTGAAGCCCTGCCCAAAGCTCAATACAGGCAGGGCAAAGTAAAGATACCTACCCGAAATGAGGATGCTGCAGCTCTCCACCGCAATGCTGCTGCTCGATACATCGACATTTTCTCAGTCGAGCTACGTGTCGGTGACGGGAGGTGATCCCCCCCCCCCCCCCTTTGGCCAAATTTGCCACATCATCTTTTTGACGGCGGCTGGCTGCTTTCTCCCGTCCTGGTTCAGGCCCACGTGGACCACGTCCGTGTTCTTTGCTACCTGCCATCGACCGCTTGGATGGCCGCATGGAATCACCACCGCGTCAATGATCGCCCTTGCATGGTTCGGAAGCACGCAAGCAAACAGTCACGCGGGCTCCCAAAGCACCGCCGGTTTCTCAGAGGCACCTCGACCAAGCTTGCAGTATTGACCGGCGGTGGATTTTGGATCCCGCGTGACAGCACAACAGGCAGCCCTTGGGCTTGTATGTATGCGCAGTCCGGATCTAGAAGGGTTGGTTCAGGCCGAGATCTGGGCACCGGCAGGTTGATAACAGCGACGGGGGATCAGCAGACTGCCCTTCTCAGACCGAGTCCGACGCCTCGTCAGGGAGGGATCTCAATGCTCCATTGGGCCAGGGAAGGGCTCTTGCAATTCATTTGGAGACCACATCGCGAAGGAGCCAGTCCCTAGAGAAGGGTTGGAGACGCGCCTCGATACAGATGCATTCGCTGACACGCTTCACCAAGCTACGAAGCTCAACCGATGGCCAGTCATATTGACGAAGAAGTGACCGAGACCCTTGGTGGGAGTAGTCGACATGCGGCGGGGAAACAAGAACAGAAACGAACGACACCGTCGTAGCAAATGGGGACCGTCTTCTGCTAGGCATGACCCGTAGCCATGCTCATCGTCGTCTCCGCCGAGACGGGGAGAGTCCGCAACTGTGCTGACCACCAAGATTGGTTGTGTTTGCGCGCGTCATGGACCTTGCATCGTTTGCCAGCCGGAAGAGGCTCGCAGGCCAGCCTCGATGACAAGTGAACATCAGCCCAAGCCCAGGCCCATCCCGCCGAAAGTCTCCGCTCCCGCGCTGTGGTGGGCCTTCCGTGTATGACGGGCATGTCGGGCTCCATGCGGCCGCTTTGGAGGGGGCGTTGCATTTGGGCTTTCACACACGGTTGTCCGCCCTGCCCCGGCCCGGCATCGGCCACCGGTGGGCCGTCATGCATCATGTATCCAGGGCCAGGCAACGTGCCTGAATTGGAATATGAGCCGCAGGACATTTAGGCCAAGTGCCAGACGGTGTCCCTTGACGTCGAATCCGCGTTGTTCAGGTACGACGAATACCTCAGAGAGCCGCCAGATTGGGGGTTAGATGGGGCGAGATCGATAGCGAGCATGCTTATCCAATCGTCAGTCGTAGCACGAAGAGGTGTGTTGGCCAACTGGCAGCCGGGCCTGAACCGACCCGGTGTGGATGGGTGTATGGGTGTATGGTCCTGCGCCCGCCGGAAGCCTTGGATGGTTCGCTGGATGAGATCCAATGCGGATGGGATAGGATCACAATGCCACCCACAGCTGACACGTCTTCAAGGAGGGGGAGGGCGTCATGACTGTAAGATTGAAAGAATATGTGTGTGTGTGTATGTACCGTCTGACTCGTTGGCTACCGGCGGTGAAAACAAGCCCAGATGCTACGAAGCGTTATTATGCAACAGTTTCAATCGTCTGTTGTAGTTCGTCATCTCTTCCAAAATCTCCACGATTACCAGTAATTACCAGGAGGCCAGAGTCCAAAAAGACGCTCAGGGATGAAGCCTTCTGAATCCGGAAATAATCCCGTGGACGGAATTCATGGTGCCATGTGAGACAGGCGGACGGCCGTCGTTCCCCAGTCGCCCTACGGAGTAATCACAAAAGAAATGGCCTGGAAACGCGGGGGAGGAAGAGTAGGTAGTCACTAGTGGAGGCCGAGTTACCTCGGTACATACGTCTCCCCCCACCCCCGGCCACAGCCCACAGCCCCCCCTAAAGGTGTCGTTGGTGCTTTGTGGACCACCAGACTCCGAGTCAGCTGGAATAAGTCTTCCTGTCCATTGTTGTTTGCGGTGGTATTTGCTTCCTACACCATCTAGAATAGACCGGTATTTCAGTTGCAATAATACGTTGCCTCTTTTCCCTCCCCCTTCTCCAACGCATCTTCGTTTGTGCTACCACAACGCCATCGAGTAGAGAAGGCGGCCCGATTTGCCCAAGATGCCTTTCGAGACTGAGCTGACCCGGCGGTTGGGTATCAAAGGTACGTCAGAGTTCAGAACGGGGCGGGCGAGATGAGATGCACAACACATCCCGCAGGCGTCACCATGCGCCTGATGGCCCGCCCTTGATGCTGCGACACAAGGGGGAACCAACCCACGCTGACATGCTCTCTCTCTTCGCCCGCCTCGCAGTGCCCATCGTCCAGGGCGGCATGCAGCACGTCGGCACGGCCGACCTCGCCTCGGCCGTCTCCAACGCGGGCGCCCTCGGCATCATCACGGCGCTCATCTTCCCGACCCCCGAGGAGCTGCGCAAGGAGATCCAGCGCTGCAGGACGCTGACGACCAGCCCCTTCGCCGTCAACATCACCCTTCTCCCGGCCCTCGTGCCCCCAGACTACGCCGCCTACGCCCAGGTCGTCATCGACGAGGGCATCCGCATCGTCGAGACGGCTGGCAACTCCCCCGGCCCCGTCATCAAGCAGCTCAAGGCCGCGGGCGTCACCATCCTGCACAAGTGTACGACGATCCGCCACGCGCAGAGCGCCGTCAAGCTCGGCGTCGACTTTCTGAGCATCGACGGCTTCGAGTGCGCGGGCCACGTCGGCGAGTCGGACATTACAAACTTCATCCTGCTGTCGCGCGCGCGGCAGTCGCTCAAGGTGCCCTTCATCGCCAGCGGCGGGTTCGCCGACGGCGAGGGCCTCGCGGCGGCGCTGTGCCTCGGCGCGTGCGGCGTCAACATGGGCACGCGCTTCATGTGCACGCTCGAGGCGCCGATCCACCAAAAGATCAAGGAGGAGATTGTCAAGGCGCAGGAGACGGACACGACGCTGCTGATGCGGCGGTGGAGGAACACGACGCGGCTGTACAAGAACAAGGTCACGGAGGAGGCCGTCAAGGTCGAGCAGGAGAGCAAGTCGGGCGAGTTCTCCGACATTGCGCCGTTCGTGAGCGGCAAGCGGGGCAAGGAGGTGTTTGTCAGAGGCGACCCCGACTACGGCGTAAGTTTTGCAGCGCTTCTCCCCCGTGAGCGTGTGGTGGAAGGATGACGGCCGGGCTAACGTTTGCGTCACAGGTCTGGACGGCCGGGCAGGTCATCGGGCTGATTCACGACATCCCCTCGGTCAAAGACTTGGTTCCCAGGATAGAAAAGGAGGCCGAGGCCGCGCTGAAAGAGAGGCTGTCGCTCATCAAGCCGACGGCCAAGTTGTAAGAGAGCATAGCCTGTTTTCTGGCAAGATGTATAGAGATGTAGAACGATACATGTCCCTTGTACTATGATGAATCTGCAAAGTCACGATGCTATCTATTTCTTTTCTTTTTACCATTGTTTCGATGGTAAACACAAACTCAAGATAGTTATCGATCCTTGTTCATTACTTGCGTTTCAATATCTACCTACCTATGCGGCAACATACCGTTGCGTGTCAAAACCCAACTGCTGAAGCCCGGAGGCGATGCTGTAATGGCGTCCGCCTGGCGTTGACTCGTGGAGCATCTTTCACATGTGACACAATGGGCGAGGATTTGCCAAACATGTACGAAACCAAATCAACACGTGTCCCGCCACGGGAACAAACAGAGCACCGAGTTCCCCGGCGTAGTCTACCTACATACACATGGAATGGCCATGTCCGACGATTAGTAAAACAAGCTACTACGGACAAAGGCGAAGAGCGAGAGAGATACCTGTCTAACCCCATGGCGGTGGCGAATGAGAAAGGAGGTTGAGAGGCTTGTGACGCAAAAGATTGGGGGCTGCAGGAGGGAATTGGAGAGGCCAAGAACGGCTGTTCCCCCGCAAAAGCGGCAGCAGCAGGTAGTAAGCTTAGCAAAGTACGGGGGAGGCGGAGCGTGGAGAATCAAAATGTCGCAGCGCTGCAGCGGCAGCGGCACATTCTCCAGCAAGCATGTGAAAATCTCTAGCGCAGCTTCTAGCGCAGCGACCTGCTGGACTCAAGGTGGGGCGGGGGCCACTCCGCTTGTGGAGAGCCTCGGTCGAGTGTTCCCCAGTGAGTGACTCTCCCCAGCTGACATCAGCTTTCTCCAGCTACCTACCTACCTAACAAAAAGTCGAGGACCAAAGTACCCCCCCCCCCCCATTATTTGACATCCGAGGCTCATTGTTCCATCTTAGATCCGAGCCAGGTATTCTTATCCGTTACGATCATCCTGCACTTTTCTCTTCTTCTGCACTGATATACTTTCTTTCTCTTCTTCCACCAACCTCTGTCCTCCTCATTCCTCTGATCCACATTCTATCCATCTCCCTAACCCCTCCTTGAAAGCTTCCACAACTATCACAATGGGTGGTGAGTACCAGTATTTCAACACCTCCTCTGCTCTACTCCGCTAACTCGACTGCTCAAACAGCCCTCGAGAGATTGACCCAGCTCGGCGGCCAGTTCTCTGCCGGCGGTAAGGATAAGATTCTCCAGAAAACCCCCGACGATGTAGGCTCTTTCCACCCCTCCCCCCTCTGGTACTCTATTGATAGCTCCCGCTAACCGTTCCTTTCTTCAGGTTGTCGTCACCGCAGCCCTCCGCACGCCCTTCACCAAGGGTGGCAAGGGCGGCTTCAAGGACACTCAGGCCGCCGACCTGATGGCTGGTGCTCTCAAGGCTCTCCTCGAACGCTCCAAAATCGACCCCGCCCTTGTCGAGGACATCGCTGTCGGTACCGTCCTGGCTCCCGGTGGAGGTGCCACCGAGATGCGCGCCGCCGCCCTCGTCGCCGGCTTCCCCACAACGACCGCCGTCCGCACCCTCAACCGCCAGTGCTCCTCCGGTCTTCAAGCTTCCGTCGACATTATCAACCAGATCAAGACGGGCATGATTGAGATTGGCATCGGCGCCGGTGTCGAGAGCATGTCAACCCAATACGGGTATGTGCCGCCTATGTCTCTGTGTCCAAAGTTTCTTTATGACTGACTCGTCTCTCTTCAACAGCCCTGGCGCCGTGTCCGAGTTCTCCGAACAACTCGAAAACTTTTCCGAGGCCGCTAACTGCAAGGTCCCCATGGGTGTCCTTTCCGAGGATATGGCCCGCGACCTCGGTGTCCCCCGCGTCAAGCAGGATGCTTTCGCCGCGTCCTCGTACGCAAAGGCTGCCAAGGCCCAGCAGGATGGTCTCTTTAACCAGGAAATCGCCCCCCTCAGAGTCAAATTCGAGGACCCCAAGTCTGGCGAGACACGCGAGATCACCGTCGCCAAGGACGACGGCATCCGTCCCGGCGTCACGGCCGAGTCCCTGGGTAAGATCAAGCCCGCCTTTGCCAAGGACGGCAGCATCCACGCCGGCAACGCCTCCCAGGTCTCGGACGGCGCCGCTGCCGTGCTCTTCATGAAGCGTTCCACCGCCGAGCGCCTCGGCCAGCCCATCCTCGGCAAGTTCGTCGCCGCCTCCATTGTCGGTCTGCCGCCCCTGCTCATGGGCCAGGGCCCGGCCAAGGCCATCCCCGTCGCCAACGCAAAGGCCGGCATCGCCACCGAGGACGTCGACATTTACGAGATCAACGAGGCCTTTGCCTCGCAATGCCTGTGGAGCGCCGAGACGCTCGGCATCCCATTCGACAAGATCAACCCCAAGGGCGGCGCCATCGCCTTTGGGCACCCCCTGGGCTGCACCGGCGCGAGGCAGATTGCCACGCTGCTGTACGAGCTCAAGCGGACGGGCAAGAAGATTGGCAACACGTCCATGTGTATCGGTACCGGTATGGGCATGAGCGCTGTCTGGGTTGCCGAGTAGATGGGACAATAATCTGAAAGGATGAAAGAAACTTTTTGTATTTTAGTCAAAGCATTGGCTCCGGTTGTATACCAACACGACAGGTCTTGGATTTAGGCGCATGGAATATGACGGGTCTATGATTGTCATTATCATGCCAAGTTCTCGAGTGATGTGCCTCCCACCTCATGACCGAGACATACCTGCCCATCTTTGCGTAATCGATTAAGCACGTTTGGCTTTTGAATAATGCACTTTAGACCAGGGTGCAAGCCACATGAACGAGTCCACCCAAGCTTCGGCGATCCAGCCGCTTCACAGTACATGGAGACTTCTTCCTCGCGACCAGAGAGCAAGCTCCAGCCCGCAATGAAAAAAAAAAGCAAGAAACGCCTGTCAGACGTCCATCGACACCCACCCCGACCGCGCGCCCGAAGGCAAGACCGCGGCCGGGGACGAGATCATCACCGCCCTCTATACAGCAGAGACAAAGCCATTATGCCGCCTTCCTGACGGAAGGTGCGAGGGCAACCAGATTTCTTCACTCTAGGGTGTCGAGGATATCACTCATCAACCAGGGTGGGATCTGTGGCTCTTTTAGGGAACCAAGAGAGGGTCGAATACTATAGAAATGATTCTCCTGTCGAAGGGGTTAGCGGGGGAGACTGGTTCGGTTTTGTTCGTTTGCTTGTTCGTTCGCGACCGGCCGGCCTGCCTGCCCAGCGGGGGCGCAGGCGCAGAGCAAAGACGAAATGCAAGGGAGGTGAGACGTACTGAAGTATTGTCGACATGAGGAAAAGAAGAAGAGAAAAGTTGAAAGTCGGCGCAAGGAGTACGGCGTTTTATAGAGGTTGAGATTTCGGAACGGGTGGGGCGGGGCGGTCGGTCGGTCCCCACCGTTGGTCGAGAAAGCACCGAGCGCCTTCCGTTCGAAATTTTCAAGGTGGTGGGGGGAGAGGAGACGGTCAGGCAGGAACGGGGCGGACGGGGGCGCCTCTCATTAGAAAGTGGAACGAAGTGCAAGGTGCGCGCCTCGGGCTGCGAGAAATAGAGGGAAGGACTCGGGAGCTGCGAGGCGATGGCAGTGGGTGGCAATACGTATTGCAAAAGAGAGAGGCCACTTGAATTGGACAAAAGAAAGAAAAGACGGCTTGTACAATGCAAAAGATTGATTTCGCCCGGACTTGAACCGGAGACCTTCAGTGTGTTAGACTGACGTGATAACCAACTACACCACGAAACCAGATGAGCTGAAGCTTTTTATATGTTGGGCCTGGGTGTTCTCGATTAGAAGTAGTGTTTGCTACACTGCGGGCCGTCTAAACGTCTTGAAGTTCGGTTTCATTTTACATATGTGCCACAATAAATAGTCTAAGCATACCTCAAGACACAGTCGCTATAGTAATCCCTTATTGCACTTGAGTAGTTAAAGTCCTTAACTATTCTTTGTTTCTCCTACTAACTATTAGATACGCCATCTAGAGTTATAAATAAGGGTTCTAACATTGACTGTCACAAGCATAGATAGATAACACCGTAGATACCCACTGGGAGATCCACCTTCCAGAGGAGTATATATACGGCGCTCTTGGGCATCTTTGCTCAAGGGCCAAGTTCTCTAGAATTAACCCTGTTATACCTACGTTTTGCTATTTGCTTGTGCCAGTTGTTCATCGCCTGCTTATTCGCCTCGTCGTTCATCGCTTTGCTCGTTCAACTCTGCTCTTTCGCCGCGTCTCTTCACGTCGCTGCCGCCCTTCTAGGTCAGCAGCTCCCACAGCCCATTTGCCCTGTCAGACCCGGAACGGCTGCCAGGAGGGCTGTGTCATTGACAATGTTAGCCGTTAACATCTAACTAAGACAAAGGCAAACTGTAACAGAGGTGCTGACAGTGACCTCTCTGCTAATAGACCTTGTGGGCGGCAGTCGCTAACCAATTAACCTAGAGGCCCAAAAGATCTGTCAATGCGTGTGAGATCGCAAACACTACTGTCAACATTGCTTACACACCTCACAGCGCCCATAGTAGGGATCTGTCTGTGACACGCAGCTATTACTAATTTATTATAGGACCTAAGAGCCAATGCTCTATAGGCGTTATACTATCGTGCTAGCTAAGATGTGTTTAGTTTTCTAATAGACTTGTTACTATACACATTGTAAGTCTTCTAAACTTCTAATAAGCTACCCTAAACTAAAACACATACCGTTATCTAAAGCATTACAAAAGCAGTAAGAATGCTAAAATGGCGTACACAATGAAAACCTGATCGACTATGCCTGCGATGCACCGTGGGGAGAAGGGCAAAAAGGGAGGTTCTCCCCTTCCAGAATCGAACTAGAGACCTTTCGATGACAATGTAACCATTACAGTCGAACGTGATGAACCAACTACACCAAGGGGAGATGTCGAGGCTAGGCCTCGCTCGGTGATTGACAGATCCGCCTCGCAAATTGCTCAAGAGGGGCCACAACTCCCATTCGCTCGATCGGCGGCCCCACTAGGGCTCCTCCATTGTCCGCCTCAACCTTGATATGCTCAGATCGGTGGTCTTGTTCTTCAATATTTTTGATAAGAAATGATCCCAAGATATTCATGTCTAAGACATCAGAATCTTCCCTGCGAAACTCCCGCGGAAACTTGGGTCCTTACTCGAGAGATGCTGCAATGTATAGATAGCCACCAGGCAATACGGCTTTGCAGTGTACGTGATGTAGTGATGTATGTAGTGAGCATTCGTAGTCTAATAAGATGCGCTTCATGTTGAATTGGCAAAGTCTGAGTGAGAGCGAATTTGAGTCGCAGAAAGAATACAGGTCGTCTTATTTATTGAACGTGGATACTACGCATGTCACTGACTTGCGGGGAAAAGATTTGACCTATGCAGATGAGATGATCAAGCTGACCATGCTACCACTCATAAGACTACACCGCTTTCCGGCGATGGTGCCCTTTGAACTCCTATTGAAGAGTGCAGTCGCTCCAGGCCCTCTAAGCAGTCTAGTGCAGTTCACCCAGCACATATATAATCTCGATGCGTAAAACCCTGACACGCAGTATCCCTGACCTGTGCCATATCTGGATATCTTCACATGCTACGGGATGCCTGATAACGCAGAGCCTTTTACGTTCTATAGAACAGTATTCTCGTACTTTTTCCGTAGTAAATTTTCCGTAGTAAAAAGAAAAGATAAAACAAACTCCGCGTATCGGATAGAGCCAGTCGCTTACATGGATGTACGGGTGGGTTGCACTGAAAACGAAGGTCAATAACAGGAAAGCAAGACAGCAGAAGAATGGCGGAATTCTGGGCCGGTTCCAAATCAAAGAGGACGCCAGCTCCGTCTCACATCGCGAAATGATTGCATCGGCTGGGTCGAGGCCGCATCGGCTTCACATGAAAGGTTCTCTAGCCCAATAGTAACCTCCAACCGTTATCGCCTGTTCATGGTTCTGGCGTTTTCAGCTCTGGCAAGTCGTGTTTTACAGCCTAACTGTTCCAGATGATAGGAATTCCTATGGGAAAGCCTTATTGCTAGACCTGGGAGGTTTCACTCTAGGGTTGAACTACCAGCGGACTCTTAGGAACGTTAACCGATGACTGGGCCTCTGCCACTCCCAAAACCCGCCTCCCCTAGATTCATCGGGGCTACTCGAGTACTTGTGTAAGGGCGATATGGAAGGAATTGTATAAAATACGGGATCAAACGGCAGTCTGTTGCATAATAATCACATATATTCTCTTGCCGGAGCGATTCCTGTTCCTACTCAACCTCCGAGCCCACTCCGGTCGTCCATGATGGTGACCCTATCTCGACATACTACAGGCCTTGCACTTCTCTCTAGTCTGGTTGAGGCCACGATATACGAACTCCCCGAGGCCGCTGCCTCGCCCAACTTTCCTCTCCACCAGCTCATACCCCAGCCAACCAAGGCACCCCGGCAACGCAAGTCTGAGAAGGCGGCAATCGCCCTTGCTCGCGACCACCATTGTTGCACCGGACAAGACTTGCGGATATTTTCCGAGCACTTCAGCTCTCCACATCGGGGCTCTACGGCAGTTCGTGCTCATCAGCTACCGATATCCTCAAGTGGTGCGTTTCTCCAGCCGTGATGGCAGTTCCGCAACTCGTGCGAATATTCTAGCACCGACTCTTCTCAGCCGTACTGCAACACCGTTTCCTGTCCTGGTGGCATATTTTGATTTCTCGTGCAAGTCAACCCAGGAACAGACTCATCAGTTCGCCAGAACCGCCTATCCAGGTCAGCGAGCAGTGTCGTGATCTACACTTGCAGTCACGAGTGACCCCATATCGACTAGCACCCTCACGTTCGCCAGTCCCACCTTGTCCAACAGCTTCAGTGAGACCGTAATATCAACAATCACTCCGTCAACTTCAACAAATCATCATGATTCTGTCACCATCGGTGGCATCGTTGGTGGCATCGTTTGTGGCGTCGTAGGCGGCGTCGCAGTCATCACCATCATCGGTCTCGGGGTCTGGTTTCTGCTCAGCCAGAAGAAGAAGAAGGACGCCCAGGACCAGCACACACAGCCTCCCAACGACTCCCATCTCGGCGGGGAGGGAGTGTTACTCGCATGCCAACGGCGACCAGACGGGAGGCCCTGATAAGCCGAACTATCACGGGAGCACTGTATACGAATTTCCCGACGCGCCGGGCGGCGGCGCTGTGCCCCCGATGACGCATGTTCAACATGCTGGGCACATGATTCACGAGTCGCCAAAAAATGACGACGGTCATCGAAGACAAATGCAGAAGCTTGCCTAGGATGAAGGATAGGACTGGCACGTCTTGGACGAGCGCGAACCGTTTGTCTGTTGGCTATCTATAAGTTTGTCCGATTGGTTTGCATTGGTCTCGTGTGTTGGCTGAACGGACGGCACAGAAGCTCGCTGCCCTATCACGAAGTGGCAGTGGCAGTCATTTCAACTAGTGCACATCTTATGTAGCAACCGGTACGTTGTTTCGGTGTTCTGGTATCCTTTGGGCGTTCAAAGCGGGACCTGCGGGCTCTGCTAGATGTGTGTGTTCCAAGCGGCCATTGATTATTCTCGGCGTTGCGGTTATATTCGTATAGAGGTACATGGAAGAGGAAAGAGATGGGAACTGTCGGTGGAGAGTCTCTGGCTTTCGTACGTTCTGCCTTCGAGTCAAGTTACGTATTCTTCATCTGGAGTTTGGATCCTGTAATCATGGCCTTGCGATGACATAATTACACCTGTGCCCTTGGGTGAGAGGATGGATCGGGGTACACAATAGGTAGAAGGACCATGACGAGACGAGCTTTTACACAACGCACGTAACAGTGAACCCGGAGAAAGTCTCACAGTATCATAGTCCATCGTCACCAATGCCCCGTCGCCCCCATCAGAAACCCTCAACCTGGGTCCCAATCCCCTTCTCCCTCGCGAGCTGGACCATGTGCATCCCGACCGCCAAATCCATCAGCCCTAGACCGACACTCTTGTAAATCACCGTACCGTCCCTGAGCCACTTGGCCAGGGCGTCTTCCTTCTTGCGCTTATCGGACGACCTCTGGCTCGAGCTCCGGCGCGGCATGCTCGGCCCCCTGCTGCTGTGGCTGCCCGTGGTCGAGTCCCTGCTAATGGAAGATCGCGAGTCCGAGGCAGACGCCTCGTCGGTCCCCGAGAAGACCGACTTGATGGACTGCGTGCCCGAGAAGTCGAGCTTGTCGAGCTCCGATGGCGCAATGCTCGCCGCGTCCGCATCGGCGTCGGCGTCGCCCGCTTCTTCTTCTTCCCGCATGCGTCGGAGCATAATCAGTTCCCCGAGTCTGTGGTTCCACGTCAGCTTCGGCCGCGCCCCCGTTCGCCTTTTCCCCGTGGACCCGGAAACTCACTCGACAAGCTGCTTCGGCTGCAACCCGGCCGCGATGACCTCCCCGGCCTCCTTTAACGCGCCGTCCAACGTATCGACCACAACCACCCCGCCCTCGGGCGCGTGCTTATGGAAATGCCAATGCGCCTTTTCGTGCTTCGTAGCCTGCAGCAGAAAGCCCGTTGGTAACTCTCTCATCTGCGGAGTGTAGCTCCCGATCGCCGCTACGAGCCTCCCCTTCCTCCGCCCCTCGTGGCTCGTCAACACGTCGGCCTCGAACAGGTCCTCGGTCGACGGCGTGCAGCAGTACACCACATCCGCGTCACGGATCTGCTCCTTCTGCAACCTCTTGAACTCCCCGTAGCCAGGCGTGAGGATGCCGAACGTCGTTTCGGCCCACCCCTCGCGCTCCTTGATGTGCTGGGGCACCTCGTAGAACTGACGGAGGAAGTCGCGGGCCTGGTCCGAGAAGCGACGGTTGATGACATTGACGTGCCTGATGGTGGACCCGCGGACAAGCAGGGCCAGGCGGACATGCCAGTAGGCCTGGAGGCCGACTCCAAAGACGGTGACGGTCTTGACCTGTCCGCGGCGCGCGAGGAGGCACGTCGAGGTGAGGGCGGTGCGAAAGGCTGTCAGTGTCTTGGCGTGAAGGAAGCCGATGGGCTGGCCCTCGGGGGAGAGGAGGGTCACGGCGCCCGTGGGCTGGATGCTTGGTTTTGAGGGGTCCTGAGTTGCTTTGCCGGAGCTCAGAGTCACGACTGCGAGGAGATCAGCATGGGAGGTGTGAGTGTTATGGTGAGATGGGGGTGGTGTGATGCCTGCCTTTGCATCCCATACCCTGGGGGCCTACCGAGGGCATATACAGGGTCGTGGCACCGGTTTTGAGGTTCTCGGTGGAGACGCGATCCGGTTGGTGGTATGTGCCATCCTCAATGCTGTGGGTGTTGGTCGAGTACTCGTGGAGCGCTGTTGAGATGGTCCTCTTGAAGCCCTCAAACTCGTCGGCGGTAAGATTGGCCAAGATGGCCTTGATCTGGTCGTCGGTGAGAACCGTCAAGGCCATGACTCGCGGTGAAGTTTAACCAAGTATTTTAGGCTTCTGTGACGTGATTGTCGGTATAATTGTTGCACACAATGAGAGGGCGTTGATGACGATTTTGGCTAACCCGGGGGCGATGAGATGTTCAGCGTGCTTGATGATTTGGTCTTGTGAGCGGGGTTCTTCCCTCTTTGCTGACTCGGCCGCCCGGAGCTAACGCCGTGCTGGTATGTATGAAGTATCAGGAAGAAATGCAGAGAAAGAAGCCTTCTCGATCCCCTGCGAATTCTGGCATGTATCATCAGGTTCCCCTACCGGCCAGTACGCACCGAGATATGTGAAAAACAGGCGACGTGCGACGTGCGAAAGCTGTGTTATGATGATGCAATGGTCGCCTTTAGTTCTTGTGGTGCTGACTGACACCCCGTTGCTCTCCACATCGCGCCCTGTACGCACGTGTGCCACTGATTCTGGGCGATGGTAAACCCTCACTCTGGAGTACCTAGTCAATATGCTTGGCAAGGTGTCACAGGCCAAGGAAAGCCATGGGTGCACCACGTTCCTCGCGGCGGCTGCACTGTACAAGCAAGCTCGGCTACCTAGGTACCCTCCGACGGCCGGGAGCCCGCCGGTAGAGGGGGGGGGGGGGGGGACCGGAGTGCGGCGCGCCGGTATTTTCAGAAGTGGAGAGTTGCGCTGCCGGCTCCGGGCCCTTTTTCTTTTGGAGGGGGGGCGGGGGGTTCGCTAGTCCGGGCGTGCAAGGTGACTTGTAACCATAGCCAAGATGTTCAGCGACCAAGGCACATGCGACGGAACTGTCCTCCAATCCCCGGATGCCACCATGAAGATCATCAGATGGGGCGAATGATAAGTGCATGTCAAGGGCCAGGCAGCCACCTGCCTTGTTTCAGTCTATTATGTCAGAGGCGCATATTTGGAGATGAACAAAGACAAAATAAGACAACCAGGAGCTTCGGGAAACCAATAAAATAGAGGACCACCCGAGCAAGGCGACACGCTTCACCGAATCTCTGAAACCCATCGAAGTTGATCATCAAGAGCAAGGCATAAGCTTGAACAATGTTAACGACCTCTTTCCTCTTCATCACGGCCGAAAACGCCGATGTCAAGCTCGTGAACCGGCTCCTCTTAACTCTTCGCGACTGGGACATGGGCAGCGACCCGCATTGGGATAATTTTGTGCTTGTCACGTCGAAAGCGGAGATCCTTCCCACGAACATGGAACCCACGCGGCCGCCTCTGCAAGACTTCACCCGGAACGAATGGAAGGGCGCGGCCATCGAAGATATCGAAAGCGTCGTCCTCAGGACGGACCGCGAGAAGCAGTCGGCGCACGGCAAAGCCAACGAGCCCAGCAGCAGCAGCAGCAGCAGCTTCGACAGCAACCTGTCGCTCTTCCTCGTTCTGGACGACCAGGGCGCCACGGACGGCACCGTCGCCTTATTCCAGCGGGCCATGGACTTCGACGCTGAGCCGATGACCTACCCGGAGCGGTTCAACAAGTTCCGCACGCCGTGGACGAACGCGTACTTGGACTGGTGCAACCTCGACATCTCCAACATCTCGCTCGAAGAGATGTGCGACTTGGACGGCGCCGACGCTGGCAAAAGCGAGGCCGACGGGGTGTGGTGGACGTACACAAACTCTACGGGGGAACTCACCTCTGAGGAGAACAAGATGAAGAGGGATGCGGTGATTAAGGAGCTAGCGGGCTTGGGGCTGGCGTGATACCTCGGGGGTTGAGAGATCCTACTGGGGCTGTTTCTTATCGTTGGATTTGTCCACGACTGTGTTTAGAACGGCCGCTCGATGACCGGAGAATTGTGGCAGACGGGAGGAAGGACGAGCGGAAGCGGGCATGTCTGTGTAGGCAGACGTGGCTCACCGCCGCCGGGCGAGTGAGGCTTTGGCAAGCCCACGTATGCTCGCCCACGCCTCTCGCTATTCCCCCCTGAACGCGCGTTCCCGCCATCCCATGTAGGTCTTCATCGATATCGCCAAGGCTGTCGGCGAGTGTAAACATGGCTGGCTGCCTAGAAGGTTGACAGGCGAGTTTGTACTTGAGAGATGAAATATGAATAAAGATAAAAACAGGCATCGACAGGTGACGGATGGGGCGTTTTTCGGATGAATGGTGACTCAGAAAACGGTATTGTTGGCATAAGCCAGCCAAGGAGATCATGGGGACAATAATCTCTTTCCCTTCCTCCTCCTTCCTCCTCCCCCTCCTCATCCCTTTGCGCTCGCGCTTGTTCGTCTTGTAGGCGACAAAGAATAAAACATAATCTTTGGCGGAGGACGAACCGATCACGATCCCATCCCTCAACCGATCAAACCACCCCCCTTAGCAATAAGCCCACCCACACTCGGAAACAAGGAAGGGCGGCTGGCAAAGCCGAACTGGGGGACGGGCCTCACTAAGATCGACGGCCGTGCTGCCCTCTGTCTCCCTGAGGCCCGGGCCTGGAAAGTGTCAGGACGTCGTTTCATCAACCTCTTACACCCTATCCCATCTTTCCCCGGGTCCACCGCAGGGTCAGAGCCTGTGTGGCCGACGGGCCATTCGCAGCCCCAAGGAAGACGAAATAGAGATAGAGATAGATCGGATACGAAGCGACTGGTTGTGCGATGGCAAGAAGTAGCTATAAGAGAGGAGGCAGGCTGGGTTAGGTAGTTGACGACAAACCGCCACTCCAGACCGGAGTCGAGTCGAGTCGAGTATGACGACTCTTGGAAGACAAAAAACAAGTACGGCAAATATAACGAGTATAATCTTTGGCGTTACATGCACCGATACGGGTAGAGGCTCTCAAGAAAGGCCCCTGCCCCTAAGCCATCTTCACCAAGGGAGAGACACCAGCAGCCAAAGGGCACCCAATCACAACAGCACACTTGACCAGATCCAACTCTTGGGGGCTTTTAAGATTCAGTAGGTACCTAGTAGTGTCAGTGCTGGCGGCAACCACAGCGGCAGCAGTCCTCGAAGCAGCGAGAGATCCTTTCGGTTATCGGCCAAGGGACGCGAGACCGGAGGCCAGAAACCAGAGACAAGCCAGTGGGCCCTAAGTTACGGAGTAGGTAGGTAGGTACCTAGGGAGGTAGGTACGAATAGGTACCCAAGTACCGCAACAGAGCAATCTGACTGGTCCATCCCGCCCCTCCTCACCACAAGTCCAAGCCTCCAAATCGGCACAAGAGGCTACGTACGACGGCGACTTGGCCTGCGCAGCGCAGCGCAGTTCGTAAGGCACCTGCTTTGCTTCCCCGGGGAGCTGACAACAATCAATCCCGACCATTCCACCTCGACCACTTCTACGAAACACAAAGCTTCCGTCCACGCAAACCCTCGCAATCGAAACCATCAATTTGTACAAAACTTGCGCATCCCATCATTGTCAAGCATCAATCCTCTTTCGCTCCGGCAACGCACACGAACCTCTCTCTCTCTCTCCCCCTCTCTGACTTACTCTCCCAACACCTCGGTGTGCCGATCCCATCTCCGTGAGCTGGAATCCGGACCATCTCCACAATAGCTTGGAAAGTCCACGTACGCCAACAACAAGGGCGAAAAAAGTCTACCGCCGCCGCCTCCCCCAAGAAAAAACACCACACCCATACACATACCGCTAAAATGACGCTCAAGGACGAGTTCGCGACCAGAAACTTCAGTACGTGCTGCCTCCCTTGTTGCTTGCGCCGGCTTCTCCACTCGGCCTCGTCTTGATGTTGTTGCTAACCTGTCACCGTAGGCATTTACGGCCAATGGTAAGAGCTCCCTTCCGTCTCTCGTCCGCCTCGCGCGACGAACCCCTTTCGATTGTCCGCTCCCACCCAACACCGCCATCGCCGCTGCCTCCTCGCAATGGCTTGCCTGATTGTGTAGAAACAGACCTATCATGCGGCAACGGTACCGGAGGGATAACAAACAGCTGACACGAGATTCAATGCAGGCTGGGCGTCCTGTCCATGATCCTGTGCTTAGCGCTGGGCATCGCCAACATCTTCACCTTCCACGTTCTGCTCATCATCTTCTGCGCGCTCGCCCTGTAAGCTTGCCCCCAGAACCCCCGTCACCGCTCGGTGCCCCATCTGACCCAGACCCTTCTCTAGTGCCTCGGCGCTGGTGATCCTCTTCATCGAGATACCTCTGTTGCTCCGAATCTGCCCTACCTCGTCGACTTTTGATGGCTTCATCCGCAAGATTTCCACAAATTACATGCGCGCCGGCGCCTACGCCGGCATGGCCGTCATCCAGTTCCTCAGCACCATCATCACTACTAGCAGCTTGATCGCCGCTGGCGTCTTCCTCTCCCTGACGGCCATTTGCTACCTCCTCGCCGGCGTCAAGGGCCAGGCCTTCGTCGGCAGCAAGACCCTCGGCGGTCAGGGCGTTGCCCAGATGATTGTCTAGAAAAAGAGTCAACAGCAAGGTCGCGGCCAAGAAGCGCAGACCGAAGGAGCTCCCCCACCCTCGTCCACAACCGCAACCGCAACCACATCAACAGCTGAATCGGCATAGGCAAATATCAATGATATCCAGTGCTTCAAAGCGCACATAAAAAAACGGGGACGATAGGAGGGGAATGAGTGTATACATGTATACAATTGCGAGTATCGAAAGTCCATGATGGCCATGACTGCGCGTGAGGCGCGATGGCGCATGAGAGGTCTCAAAAGAGGCAGACGCGGACTGTGTTTTTGATATGCAACGGCCGGCATTTTCGGAAAGGAACTCGGCGTCCCGGAACAAGCTCGGGCTTTATGTGTACGACTTGAGTTGTGCTTTGGCTCCTAGAAGCTCCGGAGATTATGATAGCTGACTTGATTGCACTGAATTTTCTGCTTGGGAGCACCTCTCTCTCTCTCTCTCTCTGGCTGCGTCGGTTCTTTCCATGTCCGTTGATCCGCAGTACAACGTGCCTTGTGCTCATACGCGGTTGTTGGAGGGCATCGGCTTGTTCAAGGTGGTCTTGCACGTGGCCTGGTGAGAGCTTGCCAGCTCACAAGCATCCACCCCGTCACAATCTCAAGTCGGTATAGCTTCGACCCGGCCCCCGTTCGTCTAGGGCAACGGTGAAGGCGAACACACCAGACCACACTGGGCTGACGGCTGGGGGCCAAGCCTCCAGTTCCGTGGCTTTAGTTTAATGTCAAAGGCGCGTAGCCGGGCCATTATCAAGCCCTCATGCGACGATGTCGTGCATCCGGTGAAGCTCGTGACCAAAAAGATGGTCACCAAAACATTAAATGAAAAAAAAAAAAAACCCCCCACAAGGATGGCCACGGATAGGCCACTTCTGTGCGTGTTCACCGTTTACCCCAACAAAGCGGCTCCAGATGGCCGGCTTTCCCTTTCCCCCTCATGTTCGACATTCGCAAGCCGAGCAAGTGCCCGAATATTGGATTGCTAGGCGTTGACGTATGCCTCGTCCTCCTCTGTGAAGGATGACCTGGCATGCTAGATACCTAATAGCAGGTACACTAGGGTAATAATACTCAACTCACCAATGTGGTTGCCCAGGGACAAAGAACCGTTCTAGTACAGGAACCTGGCGAGGAGTCATCTAAATGTCGAAAAAAGAGCAAGCATAGGGAAAGCCATGACAAACGGGAATTGGCAACACGCTGTCTGTGGCCATCTTCGATTTCTTCTGGACATTGAGATGCAGGCCGGCAAGGCGCCCAATGGCGTCATACGCGGGCGGAGGAGTGGCCTGGAAAGCTCTGGCCCGCTCGACGGCGGCGGCGGCACAGCGAACGAGCTTTGGAGAAAAGCTGGATGGAGCCTCCGGTCCTGATCCACCAACCATTTCAGTCCATGACGGTGACGATGCTCCCCCGTTTTCCAACCCCTCCCCCACAAGGGTCCTGCAAGAAGGCTGGCCAATTCCACTGATGCTCGGATGTAAACTACTTGCTCGAAAATTCGACATGTCTGAGCTTTTTTGGATCGGATTGGGTTTCTATGTACCGTATCCGTACCATAGCTATAGTGCTGGCTGTACATGTACACTGCCCAGTTCGGTGTCCGTGGATCGTCTGTCAAAGACTGGGGCTGCTGGTGGCTCTCCCGTCTCCATTCGGTGGTTTAACGGTGACGGTGCGCTGTGAAGAATGGCTAACGGAACTTCGATTACGACGTAGACTACTGGGTTGGTTCCAGTTGTCTGCGACTGGGAGACGAGACCGCCACTTTGGATTTCTCGGATCCGGAGCCCATCTGTAATTCTGACGGAAGTTGGACGGCCTAGCCATCGTTACCAGAAGTACCTGGTGGACGCGAACGGTGGGAGGGAGCCAGAACGGTAACAGCCGCTGTCATAAACCGTGGAAAGGGGGTCCCGACGTTCGTGTTGAAGAAAGACACTGACGGCATGTATTATGGGCGGTCTGACACGCCCCCTGGACTGTAAAGTATATGGAGGGCAGCGTTCCTTAATTGGAGAATCAGGTGGTTGCAAATGCCGCCTCAAAATGCCTCTCGTGTACCCGCAGGCGGGCTCGAGCGCCGGTTAAGGTGCAATCGAGTTGCCAGTAGCCAGACAGAGTTGGGAAGTCTGAGAGGTGGTAGTGCCGGCTGAATCCTAGTGATGGTCGGCCCAGCCGGGGAAATGCGCCCGCACGTTCCAGTGCGTGAGAGAGGCGGGAAAATTCAATTAACTGGATCATGTTTCCGGTTGTTGCGGTGAAGGACGAGTACGGGTCCATAAGGGTACTCGTGCGTTGTTACTTACCTATGCATGTCCTCAAGTGGCATTGAAATGGGCGACTGAGAGAGAGAGAGAGAGGGCTGCGAATCACCATGTCACAATGGTAAGTTGCCGTTACAGGTCGGCAGGGTTATCGAGAAGGGCACCCTCTTGCGCGCATGTGTAAACAAAGGGTTGGATGAGTTGTATCGAGATCCAAACGGACGAGACGCCGTCTCCTGGCCAGTTGCAGAGCCGGTGTCTCCCCTTCAACGCATCTCGTGGTCTAGATGGTGGGGCATTCTTGCTTGCTCGCTTGGTCTTGGTCTTGGTCTTCGGAGGCTCGACAGGACTGTACGACGATGGTACCTACACAAGGTCAGTAGTGAGTGTACACTACGTATAGAGCCTAGGTACCTACCTACCTACCTACCGACCTTGAGGTGGTGGGTGTGTTGGTGGAAGAAAAGAGTCTTGGACTTCCTTACCTACCAGCCTACTTACATCGTACCTATGCACACAGCTTGTGCCGCACTGTAGACTTGCAAGTTGGTCTCTTGAGCTCCTTACTACCTACGCCAAAAGGCGGAAGAAGGTGGATGTAGCTCTGGGCCTCTGGTTCCCGGTTCACACATCCGGTTCCTGGAAAAGGTACTTGTGGGACTCGAGGCGGTACCTGCTCTCGGGGCCGCCCATGCCCTGGGCGTGGCCCCGCCTGAGGCTGGACGTCTGGGGGTCGGTGGTCGTGGTCAGCGGGTGACTTTTTGAACTTTTCTCAGTGGACGGTTTCGATTGGGGCGCGGGCGGGCTTGACCTTGGACCAGATAACGCCCTGTGGACCCCTTTCCCCCGTCAACTGTGGTCCCTGTCCACTGTGGATTGACCGGCTGTCCTTTGCCGCCGGGTCTGGATGAAGAATTCAACAAATTTATGGCCGTGTCTTTGAATCGCCTCTCGAGTCGTCCTTTCGACCGTCACGAAAGACGAACAATGTCGGGACAGAGGAGCGGCCAAGGCCAAGAGGCCGGGCTGAGGAGCAGACAAAAGGAGAAATGTCCGGATGTACTCGTACCTGGGCTGGTGCGCCAGGTAGTGGGGGGGGGAGGGCAGGTTGGAAACGAAGGAGCCCCCGGCGTCCCAGCTGGACTATTCTTGACGCAGGTGACTCGGGACGGGATGGGTTTCGCGTTTCTGATTCTAGATTTCGACGCTGACGCGAGCAAGCACGCAAATGGGACGCGGAGCACGTTTGATCTGGTCGAGCCGCTGACAGCTGATGGCCGAGGAGCCCACAGAGACCATGTGCTGCGCTGCGCTGTCTTGTCTTGTCTTGTTGTCCCCTTTTTCTTTCTGTTCTCCCCGTCTTTTGTTTCTATTTCTAGAGACGTGCCTCGGGATCCTGGAGAGCGGACTGATGCGTTTTGGTCTTGTGTTTGTGTGTTGGACCTGGTTCATTCGGTGTTGCGTGTTGGTGTTTGGGTGCTGTTGCTGTCAACCAGAACGAGCCTCTCTTTTTCTTTTCCTCCGCGGGCTTGCACAAGACTTTCCCTTCGATCGATCGATGAGAGGCCGGATGGTCGAGAGTTTCTTGGTCACCTTTTCTGGGTCGGGCAGCCAACACGACAAGACGGCAGTACTCATCAAGCTGAAGAAGGGCGGAAAAGGTTAGGTGCCTGTCCATGAACAACCAGACTCGAGTCAACACAATGGCCAACTCACCTTGCTACACCAGCTAGCTAGCTGCTGCTGGTGGCTCAATGCAGTGCTGCTTTGTCGGGTCACTCTGGCCCATAATTACAAGTGACTTGTTTAGTGTAGCAACTTTGCGGGCTGTCTCGTTCAAAGGGCGGGCTTCCCCTGACGTTGGAGGGTGGTACCAAGTACTTACGGAGAAATGTACATGGCCACGATACGCGGCAGCAAAAGTACAAATATTTACCGACTTAGTTTACCTAGACCATTACGGAGTACATTCCTGTTTGTTTTGGCTACCTCCTCCTTCATGCAGCAGATCCAGACCTTGTCCGCACCTAGGTAGGATGAGGTACCTTAGCACCTTACCTCAGGTACTATCGTGTAGGAATAGGTAGGTATGATGCACTAATGGTCGAATGGCGGGGTACGGTGGAGCCCCAGAAGCATACCGACGCGGACCGTGTCAGCTTCGAAGAGACTTACTGTATGACATGACGGCAGCAACATCATCCTCCTCCCTCTCTCTCTGCCACACACACACACACACACACACACACACGCTCTCTCCCTCCCTCCCGCAGCAAAGACGCATTGCGTCGCCGGTGCCATTTTGTCTGAAGGAGCCAAAACCTACCACGGGCAGCGAGGTACTGGAGGTACTTGCTTGCCTCTGGTTTCCGCTGAACCGGCATCGAGCATCCCTGCTTCTGTGTCCGGGAATACGTCGCTCGTGACTGGCTCAATGGCGGCAACGGCACCGTCACCAAGCCAGCTGGTTTCGTCAACCCAGAATATAAAAAGCTCGAGGTCATGGTGGCTTTTCCTGCTCACTGACCCCCCTTGATCTGGTCGTCATATCTGTTCAATGTGTCTACTCAGTCTACCAGCTACTCATTTCACCAGCATACACTTGCTCGTCGCCTCCACTGTGTTGCAATAACACCGGCTCAACCAGACGATACTCCCTAGCAGCTTGAATCCTTATCCCTTATCTCCCCCCCCCCTCCTCTCTCTCTCTCTCTCTCTCTCTCTCACACACACACACACACACACACACACACAAAGAAGCTGTAAGTGACTCCCCTCAGTGCGTCGTCGTGTTCTTCTTTCCTGCCCTGCCCCCTCCCCCACCTTCGCCCTACAGTTCCCGCCTGGCATCGTCCTGGTCGCCTACCGCCACAACTCCCCGCTTGCTGCAGCCCTTGGCAGAACAAGACAAATCCTACTTGGACTTGTCGGCCGGCCTGGGCTCAGCAATCGCTGTAGTAGTCGACAGATGAGAGGCCATCATCGTGCAGTGCGGTGCTGCGCGGCGCAAACCGCTTTGCTGCACTTGTTCATGATATGATAACCCTTTCATAATGTTGGGAAGCAATTTGTTCCCTTGTCAACACCAAAAGTAACCATTTGAGCAACCAATCTCCAAGCTGTTGTTCCTAGCGATCCTGTTTCCCCCCTACCTGTCTGTCTAGCTTGTTAGGTTTATACTACCCTACCCTCTATCTCTACTCCAGTCTGTTATCTTGCATTCAACTGCCGACCCAAACAGGGCGGGCGGGCGCAAAGACTCGAGGACGCGAGCCAGGGGGGGCATAATTTGCTCCTTGCTTTGATACACCGCCAGGAACCGTGAACTGACCGCAGATCTCTGCTTTTCTTCAGGTGCCAGTTACTTCTAGAACAAAAACCCTATTATCCGACCACGCCCCATCGCGACTATCAACAATTTGCTTGACAATATTCCCTCGGCTCCTTTTCATCGACCAAATCACACAAAGACAAAATGTCGACTGCATCAGTACAACCTCCCGTTATCCCTCCCCGACCTTCTAGGAGTCAGGACAGGGAGGAGAGCACGACCACCTCGTCCGTCCCCAAGATCCCTCCTCGTCCCATAAAGCGTTTTGACCGCTCCATTTCTCCGAATCCCGATCGTTTTGCGCCCTCGCCCCTGAACGAAAGCCCCTTCTCCAAGAGCCCCAAGGCCACCCGTTCGTCTCCAAGCAATGGCTTCCTATCATCGCAAGATCCCGTCCATAACCGCCCTGGCAGTGTTTCAATGCCATCTGTTGGCGAGGAAGGCAATGAATACGATGTCGTTGGCGAAAACTTGCCCAAAGCGCCTGCTTCTCCTGAGCACACCCGCTTCGCTGCCGAGGACCTCAAGCTCCACGCCCCCAAGCCGACTGTCCCGGCCCAGAGTGCGAAACAGAAGGTTATGGCCGTAACCCGCACCGATTCCGACAGAGCGGCCTCCTACGGCATCGGCAAGCCCAGCAGCGATGATACTACTAGGCCCAGTAGTCTCAGGAGGAAGGCCAGCTCCAGTGGCATGTCGCAAAAGTCGGAGAGTGCCTTTGGCGACGAGGAGCATGGCATTCCTGAAATCGGCCAGCGAGTGCCCATGAATCCCAATATTGGCGATGTCCAGGCCCCGTCCCCGGCGCCGAGCTCTGGTGCCGCCGATGGCCGTTCGGGGACTCCTCGTCACCATTCTCGTAAGCAAAGTTCGCGCGGTTTCAACGAGTTACCTCCTGGCAGCTACGGTCTCCACGGCCATACCTCGGCGCCGCCCAAGGACAAGTTCGAGAAGGCTTGGTACGAGAAGCACCCTGATTTTCTGAAGAAGGATTGCACACCTTCTTTGCACGATCGCCAAAACGATTACGCCATGAGCAGCACGGATTTGAACAAGATTGTCAAGGAAACTCACAGCCGGGGTTCCGGAATGGGTAAGTCAACACCAGCAAGCCCTCTATGAGGATAATGACCAACGAATACAGGCACCTCCGCTGCGTATGTCAGTACACCCAGTGAAGAGGTTGGATATCAGGCGTCCGAGGAATATACCTCTCGCATTTCTTCTCCTGAGCTTCAGCGCATCAAGTCCCCCCTGAGCCAGACAGGCTCCCACGTCGGATCGCCTGCGAATGCTGCCACCCCGGCAGCGACGAAGGCACTATCCACGTCGACGAGTCCCACAACCGCCGCAGGAGCTACATTTCCTTCGACACTGGTCATGAGAACAAGTACACCGCGCCCATCCTAGCTGAAGATGAGCTTGAAAAGGATGTGCATCCCTACGATCTTCACCCAGCCGTCGAGCCCCCGCCAGAGCGCTCCGGTAGTGCCTTTGAGATCGAGAAAGCCCCGAGTAGGCCCGCAAGTCGACCTACTAGTATCTATCACAACCAATCACAGACGGAGCTGACCTCGACTCCTCTGGAAGACGTTGAAGAATACGAGCCGCTGTTCGATGAGGACGGCGCGGAGGTGAAGAAGTCCGAGTCTGAGGCGAACACATGGAAGCCTCGCCACAAGTTCCCGAGCAAGGACGTTTGGGAAGATGCCCCCGACAGCGTGAACTATACCGCCGAAGTTTCGACGCCCGAGCCGACGGAAACCGAACGTTCCTCATCTAAGCGCCGTTCCGAATTCTCCACCGAGAACCCTGCCCTTGAGTTTGCTCGCAAACAAGAAGAGCTTGCAGAGCAGGAGGCCCGCGGCATGCACACCAAGGAGAAGAAGCCGGTGCCCATCGCCCTGCAACAGGCCAAGCAGGAGGCTCGCCCGGTAATGTCGAACCGCTTCCCGAGTCGCGATGTCTGGGAGGATACTCCCGAAAGTTTGATGCATGAGGCTGTTGTCGATACTCCCGAGCCAGCGGAGGAGTCCCCGATTGAGAAGCCCCACGTGCCAGTTCGCCCTCAAAAGAAGGGTTCTGAGTCCAGTGCTACTGCAGAAACACCCTCAATCCCCGAGCGCCCGAAGCCAAAACACACCCCGAGCGGTGACGACAAGTCAAAACCCGTGGTCTCGGAGAAGCCTAAGCCTCAAATTCCCGCCCGCCCCACCAAGTCCCTCCCGTCCGGCGCCGATTCCAAGGAGCAGGATATCGCCACGAAGCAGAAGCCGGCTATTCCCGCCCGACCTGCGGGAGGCAAAATCGCCGCCCTGCAAGCTGGTTTTCTGTCCGATCTCAACAAGCGTTTGCAGATTGGCCCCCAAGCTCCCAAGAAGGAAGAGCTGCCTGCGGCAGTTGTCGAAGAGAAGGAGAAGGTACCGCTCTCTGATGCTAGGAAAGGACGTGCTCGTGGCCCCCAGCGTAGGGCTCCTGCAGCGAAGAGCCCGGTTCCCGTCGCTGTGGCCAAATCTGGACCTACGCTGTCCTTTTCTCCGCTTAGGACTTGCTGGAGTATTGGAGACGACGGAGTCCTCGAAGTTGAGGGGGCACCAAAACCGGAAACTACCAAGGAGGCGGCCCCCAAGGTCGAAAGCGCCTCGCTGGAACCCAAGGCAGTCGAGCCTGAGACCAAAGCCGAGGTCGTTGTGGAGGACCAAACCGCCAAGGACATTTCTGAAGTGAAATCCGAAGAGGACAAGGTCGAGGCTTCCGCATCCGCCGATGCCGAGGTCGAGACGTCCAAGGAGGAGGTCAAGACCCTTGCTGCCAACACTGCTGGTGAGCCCGTAATCGAGGCGACCCTGGCGGAAAAGAAGGACGATATCGAGCCTGTTGAGGCGAAGCAAACGGGGGGCGAGGCAGCGTAATTGCTGTGGTCTGCCCGGCACGAGAGAGTGAGTGACTTACCGAGCGGCATTCAGCGGAGAAAAGCACTAGACAGGTATCCTATCTTTGCGTACATGGTTTCGCTTCTTCGGTTTGATGGGTCCCGGGTCATCAGGTATATTTCTACGTTCCCTAACATTGCCTTATGGCTCTACAGCGTTTTTTTCTTTCTTTCCTTAATAGGTAGCAATCTGATACTTGCGTTGTTGTCTCTTTCCGATGGAAGGACAGCGTACCGCCCGCCTGCGCGTCGGCTTGTGGATGATATCATACATAGCCTGGTGCGTGATGTTTTCGACCTTGTCAAGGTAATTTCTGCGATGCTAACCCAAGTTCAATCTTGCGACGACCGCTTTTTGGTATCTCAATCAGTGTGCTAGCGGTCTCTATGCCCCTGCGCACCGGGACGACTTATCGTCTAAAAGGTGAGCTGGGCTTATATAGCCTCATGTAAGTAAAATTATGCCGAGGGCCGCCAGGGCGACATGGGTAGCGTGTGAAGTGCTCCAGGCTATGCCTAGCGGCGAGTGTTTCGGTTTGCTTGAACATTGATCTAGGACAGTCGATAGGCACTCGCGGACTTGACTTGCACAGCAAGTCTTGGGTCATCTAGGTTACCATCCCGAGTGGAGTAAAACAGTAAAAACGTGTGACGAAATAAATAAAAAAAAGTCTATCTGAAAGGGGAGCGTCCCGCAGTCCAGCCCAAGTCAAGGATAGGCAACGGGCCAATGCAAGACCTCTTGTTGCCAGCAGCATGGTGGACGACCGGGGCCACGCATGTCTAGACATGTTCAAACCTCAGGACCAGACGCTCGGCTATTGGTCTCGCCGTGTAAGTGTCGTCCTGGTCAATATCCGTATCGTCCACGATGTGGGTTGTGAAGTTTGTCCAAATCGCCGCAGCAATGAGCTTCATCTCTGCGTCAACAGGTCCATCAGCAAATCATCTCTATGCGCTTTTCACTCATGACAATTCTTTATGCTTTCGTTTCATTTCTGTTGCAGCTTACCGTTCATGGCAAAGTTGGAACCGACACACATCCTGCCGCCGCTGCCAAATGCCCAAAAGTACCGCGCCATCTCCCTGCGCCTCTCTTCATCGATACACGAGTCCGCCATCCAGCGCGTGTGGTCCCAGGTCTCCGGGTCCGGAAAGACTTGGGCGTTGCGGTGGAGCGTGTAGCCCAGCGCTGCGACACGGACGCCGCCCGGGACGTGAAACCCGCCGAGTCTGCAGGGCGGGCGGTGCGGGGTCCGTCGCGGCTCCGGGCCGGGGATCGGGGCATGGAGGCGGAGAGTCTCCATGAGGACGGCGTGGAGGAGGGGCAGGGCGTCGACCTGTTTCGGGTGCGGGAGGTATGCGGGGAGGGAGGCGTCAGGAGGCATCACGAGGGACGGGGAGAGAGTTAGCAGTTCACGACGGAGGGAAAGTTGGAGGGCGGGCGACTGGGAGAGGTGCCAAGCGAGGTACGTCAAGGCGATGCCGGCGGTTTCCTGGCCAGCGAGGACTTGATCCATCACTTCGGAAGCCACGGAGAGGTCCTTTTGGAGTATCGTGGTGCGGTAGAGGAGAGAGGCTTCGCCGTTTGCGAGGCGCTCCTTCTCGATGCCGGCTTCCAGGGCGCGCAGGACAACGGGCTCGTCGGCGGGGTCTTTTCCTTCCTGTCCCTCGGCAACACCCGCCGCCTCGCACAGTTTCTTGTTCCACGCGGCGATCTCGGCGTTGGCACCGTCGACCCACGCCGGGTACGGCTTCCACCTGCCCCGGAACACTCTGGCGCATAGCGCCGTCAACCAAGGCAGCTCCTGGGGCCAGAAGGCGTGGCTCGCCCGGGCGAGGTAGAGCTGGAGCCAATGGTCTCTGTAGGCCCTGTCGCAGATGAAATCCGTGGCGTTGCGGAGGCCGAAGATGTAGGCCGTGATGAAGTCCATCGTGGTGGCGAGGAAGGTGGAGAAGACGTCGATGCCGTCGGAGCTCAGAGTTTCGTCAGACGCCGAGGCCGAGAGAAGGGGCAGGAGACGGCCAAAGAGGATGGCGCGAGACTGGGCGCCGGCCGCCTCGGAGGCGTGGATGAAGGATTTGGCGTAGACGTTTGAGACCATGCGTTTGCGGAGGGAGTGAGGTTTAGAGGGGAGGGTTGAGAACATGCAAGGAACGCTGCGGTAGCGCCATCAGTCACGAAGCCATACGGTTTCTCCGATGATATTTCGAGCATGAACTCACCCGTAGTTGTCAAATATGGAGTACCACTCATCCTTTTCGAACCCCCCTGGTACACCGTCTTGAGGGCATCATAACCGTCAAGGCTCAGCTCATTGGGGGCTATTCTCAGAACCGGACCGAGTCTGCGGTGCGCTTGATGGAGGGCGCGGTTTTGGCAATTTGTCTTCCTCGTGTAGAGAATCCAGAGGGGAGAGAAGTGGCATGACCAGTGCGGGACAGGAATCTTTGACAACGGTGAGAGGAAGAGCGGTTGGGCAACGAATTGGTAGAGCAACCAGGCAGCGACACTCGCGAGAACGATGGGGATAAAATTGGACCCCATTTTCTCCCGGATGGGGTAAATGTTTGGATATGTTCTAGGCTGTGACTTAGTTGTTTGACTCAGCTTTCACACTTATAGATATGGTCGCTGTGGTGGCTGGTTTGATGATCGGACAGAGTGACCCGAGACGGTGCATGCTTCCAAGAGTGAGTGAGGATCGGACTTATGGTGTATGTAGACTGCGCTCTTGTTCTATCATTTCCTAAGAAGGGCTCTAGTCTGTTGGAAGGATGCCGAGTGGTCATCAGGTCCTCATTACTGCTATCGTCGCCGGTTGTGCCGCAATATGGGCGTTATCTTAAGTTGCCACGAGTTTGTGTTAACAGCGGGGTCATCAATCACTAAAGCTGCAGAAACATGGGCCGGGGGCTGCTGTGAGTTGTCGCTCGGATAACTGCATACCGGGAACATGCCTCGGTGTGCATCTATCTAGATATCAGAGTGGCATTTACTCAGGTACGTACGTCGTCGGTACCTGTTGTGTCATAACTTCAGGCTGCCGCGGTCATTGTGACTCTTTTGAATCATCCTTCAACTGCACGTTTCTTACAGCTCTTTAAAGAACTGCTTTTTGCCACGCTGGGAATTTGACCATGAATACTTGGGGGTTTATGTGCACTTCAAAGACACACTCTGCCTAGTGCAAGCTTTCTTCCTCATTGGGCCTGCTTCACAACAATAGCTAAGACTTTTTCAGACTCCTTCTCACTCCATCTCAACCGCCACTTGGCTGCCTACCTAGTATCCCAACCTCCTCCACCACACCCTCCCCACCGCCCACCACCCTGGGTCTCATCTCATTCTCTCAATCATTGCTCTTCATGTCCCAAAAGCCAATCACCATAAAAGATAGACAGGGATTTCGGACAAGCTCTGGAACCAAAAGAACCAAAACATACAATGTTTGACCAGCTGCCAGACGACATCGTCTTGGAGATTGTCTCCCACTTGAGAACCGCCCGCGATGTAGCCCACCTCGCCTCGTCGTGCAGGCACCTCCACTTCCTCCTCAGCGAGGATGGTTGGCGCACCTTTGTCAGGACCTGCTTTCCGCTCCTGTCCCTCCCGCTGGGCAAGGCCCCGAGATGGGATGTCCTGGCAAACAGCCTCACCCGCCAGGCGCGGGCCTGGGACACAAAGGCATTCCAGCCCATTGCCTATACGGATAAACACCGCCGGGATGGTAACTACTTCACCGGCTACGCCAACGCCGGACGCCCCTTTCATCCCGTCGTCGACGCCCGCCTGGTCTTCGACAACAGCTGGGAGGTCGTGTCGTGGGGCGCAGGTGAGGACGTCGTCGGCCGCTTCAGGCCGCTCAACAGCGGCGGACGTGGGGAATCCGACGCCTGGTTCCGCATGGATGGTAAGGCTAAGGGCTACCACGCGGGTGTGGGCGACGTCACGGCCATCCGCCTCGTCGAGCCGGAGGGGAAGCTAGGTCTTCTTGTCGGCAGGGCCAACGGCGACCTGCAGCTCGTGTCGGCGGCCCCGGGAAGCGCCGGCAGAGTCCTCGCGACCTACAATATCCCGGCGCCCACGGGAGGCCTCGAGGCGACGACGTGGACTTCCATCGGATCAATAGACACCCTGCCCAACCAGTCGTCCCTGGTTGCCGGAAACCGCGCCACCGTCAGCTTGTTCCCTCTCAACACCCCTGAAAGAACGGGCAAGGCCATCCTCCCGCTGGACTCGCAGACCTTCGAAGTTCCTGGCCAAGGAGGCAGGACGCAGTTTGTTCACTCTGCCAAGGCGCTCAATAACGACACTATCGTCTGCGCGCTCTCTGGCGATGTCAACCCGACTCGCTACCTTACTGTCACCCCCTCGGGTCTCACCCCTTCTCTCGCATCCAAGAACCCGTCACTCCTGACCTCCCGCGGCATCGACCCGGACAAGAAACAGACCGTCCGCGCGATCCAGCCTGTCAACCCGGGCCCGGAGGGTCACTCCAACCTCCTTCTTAGCGCTTGGGACGATGGCACCATCCGCCTCCTGGACATCCGAACGCCGTCACCTTACGACGTGCTTTACCGAGACATGTACCAGCCCTTCGAGACGCACTCCTCCCTGCTGACCTACGGCTCGGATCGCTTTGTCGCGGGCAGCAACGAGCTCGAGGCCCTCAAGGTCTTCGACTTCCGCTGGAGCAAGACGTACTACCACACCGCCGGGCTGCCGTGCTGGTCCGGCACACCGTTCCCTGACCCCCTGCGAGAAACCAGCAGCCGCGCGCTGAGCATGCGCGGCGTTGGGTGCGACCACGCGAGGAGCCGGGAGTGCGTGTGGCACGAGCACTCGCGCAGACACTACTACAGGCCCAACTACCGGTTCCACGTGATGCCATTCCGCGACGCCGCGCGGTCGTCGACGAGCCGCATCTTCTCGCTGGCCAAGGCGTCGGACGTGTCGGAGTCGTTCTACGTCGGGCTCGCGGGCGCCGTGGCAGAGTTCTCGACGGCGCCTGGCGTCGCAGAGCAGCAGGAGGGGCAGCAGGAGGACATCGTTGCCCCCGGGGTGGTCTCCGCGGCGGAGAAGAGGGGCTGGAGGACCAGGGCCTCGCAGTTCAGCTTCGCTGAGACTGGGGACGGGCTTATGGACCCGGGCGTGTCGATGAGCACGTTCATGCCGAGGCTGGTGCAGCGGTTCGGGGACGAGGTGGGCGCGCCGCAGTTTCAGAAGTGGTGGGCCAAGACGCCCCCCGAGGCGGGGACATGGCACCGGTGGGACAAGAGCTTTTGGCGGCCGACGCACTTTATGTTCTGAAGTCGGGCTTGCGCATAGAACGGCCATGGCGTCGGGAGGCTTGGCTGCGGAACATCGTCGTCCATCAAGCGGACGGTATCGCTGATAGGAGTACGAGGACAAAAGAGAAACCCGGTACGCAACCTAGCTGCTGTTACAGAAGGGAATGGTGAAATGGTTCTGGGAGGTTGGGAAGCATAGAGCAAGTGACATCTTACATTGGTCGGAATTAACAAAAGCATAAGTAGATGAGATTTATACGGCAGCAACAGGGATCAATTTGAGATGGACTGTTCCCAGAGCCTGAGCCGAGTAGTATAGTAACAGTAGTGGGGGTACACATCACCAACGGCCATTCCGCTCATCGCCTCGCCCCGTGTCGCCCCTCCGCTCTCTCTCGACCATCGCATCGAATTCTGCTTGAGCCTTGTCCTTCTCCGCGTCCTTCTCCTTATCGACCGCATCATAGGTGTAGTATGCATCGGACCCACGCTGCTGTGCCTGGGCACCGCCAGACGCCCGCGATGGCTGTATCGAGGCCCGCCGAATGCGATCCCACGCTGAGATATTGCCAGAGGATTGGTCTGATAACTGGGACCTGGCGGATGGTGCAAGAGGCGATGCATCGTCGGTTTCCAGGTCGTCCAATGCGCTACTGCTGCTACTGCTGCTGCCGCTGCCGCTGCCTTGCTGGGAAGAGGAGCCCTTCTGACCCCAACCCCAGCCAGACCGTCCTTCCGAAGATGGTGGCTCTCTCGAATAGTTTATGGGGGGAGCACGATTAGGCTCCGTAGGCAGAAAATAATCACCGGAAGAGCTCGAGGCGCTGAGAGCCTCGTAGTCTTTGTTTTGCGCTGATGCGTCATCGCCGTCGCCGCCGCTCCTCTTCTTGATGAGTTCATCAACATGAGCCAAAATCCTTCGGTGTTCCTCAATTAATTTTTGGCCTTGATTGGCGGCAAAGCGGCGTCCCTGGATCAGGAGCGCCGTCTTGTCAGGGTCATCTGACCCCGCGGCTACTTCCTCCTCCGTGGGGAGAGCGGCCAGTTCTTTCTCCAGCTTTCTTAGAGCGGCCGCTGTCAGCCATCGCTGCCGGGTGAGGTCTGGTAGCGACAACGTGTCGGCCTGGCCCTTGACCAGCCTCTCAGGCATCATGTCCTTGCGATACTGGCTGAGACGCTGATCGCGTCGAGCGGTCATCATGGCCACCGATGTCGCATACGAGCGAACAAAAGGGGCAACGAATAGACTGGACAAGGTAAAGTAGGCGATATACCTCGTACCGTGCCACATCAAGCTCGCGCGACGGCCTTGCAGAAACGGCGCCATCGCGGTGGGAAACACATTGGGGCTGAACGTTTCGAAATTCGGCTGGACGAAAGGGAAGCGGTAGGTGCTGCGTCCTCTCCATGCCAGAGCAGCGGCTAGCATGGCGCTTACTGGGAGTGCCCAGACGGAGGTTCGGGCCTCCTTGTAGGCAATGTGGCAGAGGGCGTCCACCTCTTCCTGGGTGAGGTGGCGACCCAGGCCCTTGGCAGAGATGCTGAACATCGTCCTCATATCCTCTACGGTTTCCTCGGGCCTGCGAGATAGAAGGCGCTGCAAGAGCGTGAGATTCGGGGGCGGGATGTGGTAGTCAGGAGATGTCATTCCTTCTTGCTCAAAGACGGAATCATCCTTTGAGGCCATCCCGTGGACTTTGATGCCAGATCCCGGTGGACCTGGCAGTTGCGAAATGTGCGTTCGAGTAGACCAGGACCATTCAAGCCCGTTGAGCGCGGTGATTGAGCGAAGTTGGTGCTGATTCGGGGTGATGGCTTCATCCGAAGCTGGTTCGTCCCTTGGTGTTGGTTCTCCAGAGTCCTGACGTTAGGTAGTCGCGGGCGAAGCTCTCAGATTGGTTGAAGCTGTGGTGGATCTACTGGATCGGAACAAGTGGGGAATGGATTCCGGGCCCTCGGCAGAGAGTTTCTCCATACCAACGCCTGAAATCTACTAGTACTTAATGTAAGGCGACAGTGATTCGAGTTTCTCGTCGTTGACCATCTACATCCCCTTGAGAGGCCATACATGTTTTCGCTACTCTACATGCACTTTACATCGATCGCAGTGGACATGGAGCGTAAAAAAACTGACACGGCGTTTGAAAATTACGACAATACTGTCATTCCACTAATGCAAGACATTCCGCAGGTAGGAAAGTCGCGACGTCGAGGTGCGACTTGTTGCAGGGGCCATCGGGTCGTATTGTACAATGTACCTTGGAAGTGCCCCACATAATAACTCCGGGAACGTGCGTGCAGTGACGCGAATTAAACCAGCGTGGAGCAAGCGCGTCCCGAGCGCGTCGAGGGACCAGACCACCACTTTAGTGCCGTCAGTGGTCACTTGGTCGAGGGGTCCCCCGACTTCCTTCATGACCCTTGCACTGTGATCAAATCTTCACAGTAGTCAGTCCATAATCCTTTCTATGTCCACCAAAGAGCCCGACTTGCCGATATGCCTCTCAAGAAGTCGTACTCGGAGCATGTTGGTTTGCCGTCAAAGGTGCACCACAGAACAAACCCCCTCTGCGAGCCACTTGCCTTGCTAACTTTATTCCAGAATCGGTCGTGGCAACGCTCCAAAAGCAACCCAATTAACGCCCAAACATCACGAACTCTCGCCCCGTGTCTGACAAAACAAAGAGCAAGTTGAATCAATTCCAATTTCAGTCCGTAGCCAAAGCCGACGCCGCGGATCAGGAAAACGGCAGCGGAAACCAACATGGCATGCGACGGACTCGAGATGATATCGCCATCACACCGACAACAAAGTTGAGCTGGCGCGACTTGATGGAGTCCAACGCGCCCAAACAGGATGACACACAGATATCGCCCAGCGAGCGGGTTCTATGGAATAATGAACGAGACAAGAATGATCGGAACTACGACGCCGCCCTTTCTTCCATGATGCCTCGGAAGGGCCGCAAGAGAGCTAGGAGCTCGTCGCCCATATCCTCCCCTACACCACACGAACAACCTGTCACGCCGGCGGTCAATGTGAAGAAGCTCAGCGAAGCGTTCAAGTCGCCACGCGCAGACCCAACCTTGGAGCTCTGGGATCGCTTCTCGCTCACCAGCAATGGAAACGTAACACCTCTAGGCATCACAAACCCGACTCTAGCCAATTTAATGTTTTCCTCATCTCCGCGAAATCCCAAAAACGCAACCCCCTCTGCGGGTGACAGTAAATTGCGGAGAACCGTCAGTTGCGGCCTGAACTGGCCCAAGAGAAGAAGAGTCGACCGTTCTGATACCCCCTCATTGGCCAGCACGTTGACCCGGGAGACAACCGACAGCTCAAAAAATTCACTCGTAACGGCGCTTCTAGATACCGTCACAGATAGCATGCACCAAAACAGCCCGCCGCAGGAGTCGGAGCCGTATGTGGGCCGCGAGGACGAATCTCCGTCTCTCAAGAAGAGGAAAACGGCTGCAACGAGGCCAATAACTCTCTCGCCTTCGCGAAAGCCACTTGGGGTCATGAAACTACCTCATTCTGGCAACACCATCGACCCTAGTGTTGCCCAAGATTTGGGACTTGGCTTGAAAGGGAATGCGGCCCCGGCAGAGTCCGATTATGGCGATGCCGACTTTGACGAGTTCGACGAGTTCGACGATGACACGTTCCTTGAGATTGAGGCCAGCATTAGCCTTTCCAATCCGAAACAAAATGCTAGGCAGAGCACGCCTATTCCTCAACCACCTCCTCAACCTGTGCAGGCTATTCGACAAGATGATGTCAACTTGGATGACGAATTTGGCGACTTAGATGATGACATCTTTGAAGCTGCGGAGACTATTATGGAGAGCGCAGAAGTGAACGCCGCATCCCAAGCGCCAACGGGCACAAGGTCCGCTGCTGCGGAAACCGTCAGCGTCTCTCCGCAAGACGACCTGGAGGATGTCTTTGGGGACGACTTCGGTGGAGACTTCGACTTCGACGCGGCAGAGCTCGCCGCAACGCAATCGGCCCAGCTACCCCACGCGTCATCCACAACAGCTGTACGTTCCAACCAACGGCTGCCACGGTAGCAGATGCTAAGACTAAGGTAGATCGGCCAAAAGCCCAAAGCTATACAGCGGTATCTGGTGACCAATGTCCTAGAAAACAGTTACGAGGACGAGCGCGGGCTGTCCCGAGTGGAGAAGGTAGGCAGATTCACCTGGTAACCAGAATTAATGCTAACACGCAATTAGATCCTGATCGTCCAAGTCGACAACACCAAGGTCATGAGGACAATTCACCTCCGCGGCGACTGGTACGAAACACCTGCGCACGCTAAGGCATACGTACACGTTATTGGAAGCTTTTCATCAAGCGGCCAATGCATCATTGACGATTCCCACAACATCTTGATATTGCATCCGGATCAGTTGATATCGGCCACGGTCGTTGCCGATTCATTCAGTTGCATGCGTAGAGCAGTTTTACAGGACCGAGTCAAAGCGACCAGCGAGGCGACTGCACCTTTGGTATATGGGACCATGCTTCACGAAATCTTCCAAGAAGCTCTTTTGGCCAACCAATGGGATCTGCGGTTCCTCAGTGGCGTCATTGACAAAGTCATGGAGAAGCATATCGAAGACCTGTACAAAATCAAGGTCAGTACTAGCATTGCCAAGGAACACCTTCAGTCAAAGATGACGGAGTTGAGCTGCTGGGCTACAGCATTTGTAGCCTCTCAGCCGAATGTATGTCATCCCCTCCTGCCGCCCACCTCTCTTCGCCGCTAACGAAAACAAAAAGCTTGATGCTGTTGTTCACGATCGCAATGGAAAAAAGGCCAACATGTGTGTCAGCAAACTACTCGACGTTGAGGAACATGTTTGGTCACCAATGTATGGGCTCAAGGGCAACATTGATGCAACTGTGCAAGTCACAATGAGGGACGGCAAAGACGTCAAGACACTGACCGTCCCCTTCGAAGTCAAGACGGGCAAGCATGCCAACAGCAATCACATGGCACAAACGGCACTCTATAACCTTCTTCTTTCTGACCGATACGACCTTAACATCGTCTACGGTATTCTCTATTACATGGAAACGTCCCAAACTATGCGTATCCCAACGATTCGGCACGAGTTACGTCACATGATCATGCAGCGGAACCAATTGGCATGCCACATCAGAGAACGCAGCGTTCAGCTTCCACCGATGAAGAGAAGTAAGAACTTGTGCGGGAAGTGCTATGCGAAAACATCGTGTTTCATTTATCACAAGCTCGCTGACGACGGCGATGCTGAGACAAGCGGCATGGACAAGGGCTTCGACGAGGTTGTCAAACACCTTACGTCAAAACATCAAGAATTCTTCCTCAAATGGGAAAATCTCTTAACCAAAGAAGAGAAAGAGACACAGAAGCTCAAAAGAGAACTCTGGACCATGGTTAGCCAGGACAGAGAGAAGGTGGGAAGATGCTTCTCCGATGTCATCATCGAAGAGGGCTCGTGGTCTGAGGACTTGGGAACTTCAAAGATCAACCGCTTCAGTTACACTTTCGTCAAGCGTGTCTCAAACCCGAACCACTCTTTTTTGGAGTCTCAACTTGCTGTCGGAGAGCCTGTGGTTGTATCAGATGAGCAAGGACACTTTGCCCTCGCCCTGGGCTACGTTACGTCCGTTCGTAAACAGAGAATCAGTGTAGCTGTTGATCGGCGCCTCCACAACGCACGCATCAGGCAACCTGGCTTTGATGAAACTGATAATCAAGTATTTGCCAGTATCATGGAAGTCGCGCCAGAGGGTTGCACCACAGATGAATCTCGGGGCAAGATTAAACAGGCACCCATTCGCTACCGACTTGACAAAGACGAGTTCAGCAATGGGATGGCCACTGTGCGCAACAATCTCGTTCAGACCATGGCTGAAGGCGTCTTCGGGTCTAGAGAAATTCGCCGCGCCGTGGTGGACCTAGTACCCCCAGATTCAAGGCAGCACCCACACAATACGTCGTTGCCGATCGGGAGAGCTTGAACGTAGACCAGCACAGAGCTATCGAGAAAGTGATGAGCGCCGAGGACTACGCGCTGGTGCTTGGCATGCCCGGTACGGGCAAAACGACTACCATTGCTCATATCATTCGGGCTCTGGTGTCTCAGGGGAAGAGTGTTTTGCTCACCTCGTACACACACACTGCAGTCGACAATATTCTTCTGAAGCTCAAGGATGACAAAACACCAATTCTACGTCTTGGGGCACCCGCCAAAGTTCATCCGGATGTCCAGCAGTTTGCAATTCTTGCAGGCCAGCCTATGAATTCCTTCGAACAGATTAAGGAGGCTTGGCATGACACACCAATTGTTGCAACTACTTGCCTCGGCGTCGGCCACGCGCTCTTCAACGAACGCACTTTCGATTATTGCATAGTCGACGAGGCGTCTCAGATTACATTGCCAATTTGTCTGGGTCCGATCCGGATGGCCAAGACTTTTGTCCTCGTTGGAGATCACAACCAGCTTCCTCCCCTGGTTCAAAATGAAGAGGCTCGGGAAGGCGGTCTTGATGTGAGCTTATTCAAGCTCCTCTCTGATACACACCCAGATTCGGTGGTCAACCTAGAGCACCAGTACCGTATGTGCGAAGACATCATGACTCTCAGCAACACACTCATCTACCAGGGGCGACTACGATGTGGCACTGAAGAGCTGCGATTCAAGAAACTTGATGTGCCAAACATGAACGCACTCAAGAGCCTCCACTTCGACTCTTCGTCCATGCTCAAGCCAGGCACGCCGAAGTCGTTCTGCCCATCTATGATGGAAAGCTGCTGCTGGCTGCGAGACTTGCTAGACAGCGAAGCTCGGGCGCGGTTCGTCAACACCGACACCCTGCAGCCTCTTGCCCGAGAGGAGGCCAAGGGCAACCGAATTGTCAATCCGGCGGAGGCTCGTATCGTTGTTCAACTCGTCGAGGGTCTCCTTACGGTCGGGGTACCCGACGGAGAAATCGGAGTGATGACACACTACCGATCTCAACTATCACTGTTGAAGCATGGCCTTCGTGACCATTTAGGCGTGGAAATGCACACTGCCGATCGTTTTCAAGGACGAGACAAGGAAGTGGTCATCCTTTCCTTGGTTCGTAGTAATGAGAGCTGCAGCATCGGCGAGCTCTTGAAAGATTGGCGACGCATCAACGTCGCTTTCACTCGAGCCAAGACGAAGTTGCTTGTTGTGGGAAGCAAGAGCACTTTGAAGGGAAGCGGAAAGGATGAAATGTTGAGCAAATTCATCGGCCTCATGGAGGAACGGGATTGGATCTATGACCTGCCGCCCGATGCCCTGGACAGTCATTTCTTCGATGATGCAGCAACGCAAATGACAGCTAGTGGCGTTTCTCCTAACCAGGCGAGAAACGCAAGCCCACGAAAGGGGTTCAGTCCACGCAAACCCCCGAAGCTGGCATTGGGAGTTGACAAAGAGAATCGTCGACCTCAGCCTAAGAGGGCACGAATTGGAGAAAAGGTGCTTATGAAGGATAAAGTCATTCTGAGGGACATACTTAATGACATGACAAACGGTGCTTATTGAGATATGCATTGGCTTGGAGTATACGGCATTGGCTTGTTACGGCAGGTGGATATACTGCCAGGATTCTGGGATGTAGGGCGTTGATAGGTATTGGCATTGCAACTCAGGAGATAAGCTACGCAATCAGGAAATCAAAGTATACGTACACCTTTGCCCTTCAATCTCATTTCAACATTATCGTGACAGGATGAACTTGGCGATGTTATAAACAATCCGTTGTAGAGTCATCCAACCATTGAGACAGGTACAGACACACATGGCAAACCCAATCTCAGAAATTAGAATGTGCCATAACTCCAGATCAAACTGCTTCGTTCCACCGACTCGCCCGATCACCTTCATCAATTTTCATATTCACTCTGCTTAACAGTGGACAAAGGTAAGCACATGCTGGGCACTCAAGTGCGCCTGTCGAGGGATGGGTGGAGTCAGTAAGAAGCACGTGATTTCGGATGACTAACCATTCCGTCGTGGAGCCGAGAATCCAACTCCAATCCAACAACCTCACCCGTGTGCTAACAACGACGCAAACTCCGATTATCGCGCGCTCACGAAACGCACCCCTCACCCCCTCACCCCTCACCCTATTCAACGCCGGATCTACGTCAATCGGGACATTCCGCCTCCTATCCCACCGAGAAACCCAAGACACCTATCTGAACCGAACGATGACGGCGATACGTCCGACTGCGGCTATCCGTGCCGCCCGCGCCATCAAGACCACCGCTCCCTCTGCGAGGGCCTTCTCTGTGACGACCCGCCGCGCTGGCGGTGGCTCCGACTTCGACCCCCCTACCGGCTGGCTCTGGGGCGTCAAGCCCGGCGAGAAGTACGAAAAGGAGGGCTGGGAAACGCCCTTTTACACCCTCTTCTGCGGAGGCATCATCGCTACTGGCGTTGTCCTCGCCTTCAAGCCTGACACTTCGTAAGTGCCGGCATTTTCCTTCTTTTCTCTTTGAGAGACTTCGCTCGCTGTCCGCGGCTGTCTGCGCCTTTCGAAACTGCTCCTGCGGCTATGATCAGATGCCAATTGAGTTTGGCATGAGGTAATTTCGATATTGGGAAAGAGCCGCGGCTAATATTACCCGCCTTGGCAATTTAGACTTGACACCTGGGCCCTTGAGGAGGCTAGGCGGAGATTAGAAAAGGAGGGCATCCTGCCGGATCCCGAGAAGTGAACAAGGAGAACTGCAACCTGCTACGAAACTCTGCGACAACCCCGAATCACTTCTTTTTCCCGGAGCTTGGTTTGAGATTATAGAAAGGGGATGTGGTAACGGAATACACAAAGATGCCGAGTCGCGAGGATGGACATTTCTGACACGGTGAAAGAAGGGAAGAGCGAGAGGAGAAAGACAGGAAGAAAGGGAGCTCGACCTCGATATCCGGCGGCGATGTCTTCTTTTCCAGAAAAGTGTACATGACCCCTTCCTTTGAACTAGTTTTTCTTTTTTCTGCACACGTTTCTTGCACTATGAAGACTCGTCTGATCTTGGCGAGTCTCTTGAATGATTAGATCTGCATTGATGATGTTTAATGGCGGGGGTTTGAAGCTCCGTGATCATAACTTGAAAACTTATGACTTCAAAGTAGATGGTAATCTTGGATTGGGATACCAACCGGGCTATTTTCATGAGATGATTGTGCATGAACAAACCGTGAGTCGAGTTTACCTTACATGAGCTCTGAAGGGTTGAAAACATCGCAGCAGCTTGCACAGTTGTAGTCAGGGGTGTAAGATCAAATGCTTTCGAACATTTCTAAGCCCGCGCTTTCCTTTTGGATATTTACAAATCTACATGCCGCTCTGCCAACTGATACTTTATGCAGCAACATAACTCCACTCGTGCTCCTCATCGCCGTACTGCCTCGCCTCCATCCAGCCCTTCATCCTCAGAGCAATCTCGCCAGACTCCTCGGCCTCGGTGAGGCCGCAGCTGATGGACTTGCCCTTCCATGCGATGGTGCGAATGGGGCTGACAATTGCAGCAGTGCCAGCACCAAATGCCTCAATAAGACGGCCCTCCGAAGCAGCCTGATCGAGCTCCTTCATGGTGTACTTGCGCTCTGAGACCATCCACCCCTCGGGCACCAGCTTCTCGCGGGCCAGGGACAGGACAGAGTCGCGTGTGACACCCTCGAGGATGGTACCGTCGAGGGGCGCGGTGACGAGCTCCTTCTGGCCAGTCTCCTTGTTCCTGATGGCGGCAAACATGTTCATGGTGCCGACCTCGGTGACGTACTCCTCCTCGCCAAAGAGCCACAGGTTCTGCTGGTGGCCACGGCTGGCGGCCTCGAGCTGGGGCAGGATGCAAGGAGCGTAGTTTGCACCGAGCTTCTTGTCACCGACACCGCCAGGCCAGGCGCGGACAGCGTAGTCGGTGGCCTCAAGAGAGACGGCCTTGAAGCCAGTCGGGTAGTAGGGACCGACGGGAGAGGCGATGACGTAGAGCAGGGCAGAGCCCGGAGGGCCGACGCCGAGGGTCTTTTGGGTGCCGATCATGGTCGGACGGAGGTAGAGGGAATAGCCGCGCTCGTCGGGGATGTAGTGCTTGTCGAGTTGGACAAACTTGGAAATGAGATCAATCAAAGCGGTGGGCTCGAAGGTGGGCAGGGCAATGCGGGCAGCCGACTTGTTGAGGCGGGCCATGTTCTTGTCCGGGCGGAAGAGCCTGACCTTGTTGTTCTTGTCCTTGTAGGCCTTCATGCCCTCGAAGCACTCGAAGGCGTAGTGGAAAACGCATGTCGCAGGGTCGAGGGAGAGGTTCTGGTAAGGGACGATCTTGGGATTGAGCCAACCCTGCTCTTGGTTCCATTCGATGGTGAGCATGTGGTCTGTTGCAGAGAGATCAGCAATGTGCACCTGTGCAGTAAGCTGGTTGGGGATCCTGACCGGTGAACTTGCGGCCGAAGACGAGCTCTTCCGGGTTGCCGAGAGTTCCCGGGTTCTTGGTCTTCTCGATTGTGAGTTTTGAAGCATCGAGGCCGAGAGGCTTGGCCACGGAGGCAGCCTCGGGCTTGATGCTATAGAGCCTCGCCGATTGCCAGGTGGTGGCCAACCTGGGAGAGCACCGTGGTGCTGCTCTGAGGGCGCCGGCGGCGCGGGGAAAGAGTTGCCGCATCATCGCGACGGGCAGCGGTGTATAAATCTGGAAAGGAGGTGAGTAGGTACCGAACTTTATCATATGAAAAAAAAAGTTGCAGAATTGCTTTTGTAGATACTGCAAAGACGGATGACTCTTTTGAAGAACCAACTATCCGTCAATTGCGTTCAACGGCGAGTCCAATTGACCAGTCGAACGCTTGACAAAAAGGTCGAGAGAGTTTATGTAGTATTTTGGCCGGAGGAGGGCGCAATTTGAGGAGGGCGCAAAGGGCGCGCAGAAGAGTCAGAATCGGAGCGCTATCGGACCCTTGACGTGTAAGCCGTCGCTTTCCATCGCCGCTCAGGTCCCAGAGCTGCCATTCAGGGTCCCGGCTCCGGAACGGTCCCGCTGTGTTAGGTGCAGCAAGGTGCATCAAAGTCCAAAGAGTGAGAGCTTAGGTCAGCGACCACTTTGATTGGCCTGCGCCTCCAAGGGGGCGCTCGTGCTGCACCCCCCAAGCTCAGGTAAGGTGTGCCCAACTTGGGCTTGCCGAGCCTTAAACACAGGGGTGCTAACCGTGGGATGACTTTGTATTGCTACGTATTAATTTACGAAGGTAGGTACACTGAAAAGCGTGGGGTGGGCATCGTGCTGATTGTACCTCTCGAGACGCTCTTGCCTATCAGCGACGTGGAAGGTTGACGCGGCTGCAACGTCCGCATCTGAATATCTGCTTCCGAACCAACTCGTCGACTCAATCCGATTGTGTGCCCTGCCTTCGCCCCCTTTATTTCATTTCCGAGCGCAGCGAGACGCAAGTCGCGTGTCAACCACGAAGTCTCAAAGGGGTTGTCTCGTATTTCTTGACGTCTGGTCGACATCGATCTGATTTGCCCCTCCCGGCCTGCATCCATCTCAGAGACAAAGGCCCTGCCATTCTCTCCCATAGCGTGCGCATCTGACAGCAAAGCTCCGACTTGGCGCAAAATCCATATTTTACCCCCTTGGCTTGGCCGTCATGACGATCGAGTCCCTCGAGTTCCCTTTCCTCCGCCTTGACGACGACGACGACGACGATCTCTGCTATAAGACACAAAGGCCACATCGACGAAGACGACGACGACGAACATGTTCTCCTCGGCGCTCAAGTCGATATCCTCGACAAACATCACCGCCAACTACTCAATCTCCTCTACTCAAACATCGTCTGCCGGCCCCTGGAAGATCTACGATTGCAAGAAGAAGTCGACGGGGAAGCCCTACAGCGTTTTCGTCTTTGATAAGAAGGCTCTCGACGGTCATGGTAGCAGCCTTGGCCGGTCGAGCGCATCCGCCTTCAAGCGCGCCACCGAAGAAGTCATCGAACGCCTGAAGAAGGAGGCCTCGAGCCTGGCGAAGCTGAGACACCCGAGCGTCCTCGAGCTCGTCGAACCTGTCGAGGAGACGAGGGGCGGTGGGCTTCAATTCGTCACCGAGGCCGTCACGGGCTCGCTGGCAGCACTGCTACAGGAGAAGGACGATCAAGAACGGGGTGGTGGGGTCGGCGGGCGATCTAGCCGCTATGTCACCGAAGATTCGGACGGCGTGCGCCGCCGGCGTGAACTGGAGATCGACGAGCTCGAGATCCAGAAGGGGTTGCTGCAAATCAGCAAAGCTCTCGAGTTTTTGCACGAGAATGCTGGTCTGGTACATGGAAACCTCACGCCCGATGCCATCATTGTGAATGCCAAGGTTAGCTCGTTCCTGACAATAAGCTCAGCTCAGCTACAAGAGTTGTGTATGATTGCTAACTTGGGATAGTCGGACTGGAAAATCAGTGGCCTGGCCTTCTGCGGTCCTTCCGAGGGCTCTAACAAGCCGACCTCCTTCCAGCCGATCAGCTTGTCGGAGGTGCTTAACCCGGACCCTCGACTGCCTCGGTTTGTTCAGCTGGATCTCGACTACACCTCGCCTGACTTTGTCATTGACAACAACTTTACCAACTTCGCCGACATGTTCTCATTGGGTCTTTTGGCTGTTGCTCTCTACAATTCACCCCACCGCTCGCCCATAGAATCACATGGCAGCTTGTCAACTTACAAGCGGACGTTCTCCTCTTCGTCAACAGTGCCGTCTGCGTCGAACGGGTTCCTATCGTCTAGGCCGTTGCCGAAAGAGTTGGTCCAGCACGTATTACCACGGCTCATCACCCGTCGACCGGCACAACGCCTCACGGCCAAAGAGTTCCAAGAAAGTGAATACTTCAACAACGTGCTTGTCTCCACAATTCGATTCCTCGATGCTTTCCCTGCAAAAACACCAAACGAGAAATCTCAGTTCATGCGGGGCCTTGTCAAAGTTATGCCTTCGTTTCCTAAGACAGTCATGGAGAAGAAACTTCTTCCAGCACTCCTCGAGGAGATGAAAGACAAGGACCTTATCGCACTGATCTTGCAGAACGTCTTCACCATCGTCGACTTGCTGCCATCTGCGAGACGTGTCTTCGGCGACAAAGTACGGCCAGCATTGAAAGCAACCTTTGCCCCGCCCCTAAGAAGGACCAGCCTCCTGAGAGGGACCCTACAAAAGATGCTGGATTGATGGTCGTGCTTGAACATATGTCAACCATTTGCAACAACTGCAACGGCAAGGAATTTACAGATGGTGAATGAAGCCCACGCCCCCCCCCCCCCCCCCCCCCAATCTTCAGGTATAAATGAACCACATGCTGATACATTCTCAGATATTCTGCCCGTCGTATATGCTGCAATCGAGGCGCCAACCCCGGCGGTGGTCGATGCGGCTCTGCGAGGCCTGCCATCTATCCTGCCAGTTCTTGACTTTAGCACCATCAAGAACGAGCTCTTTCCTGTGATTGCGGCTGTCTTTAGCAAAACGAGCAGTCTCGCCATTAAGGTACGAGGCTGTCAGGCCTTTGTTGTTTTGTGCGGTGGCACGCCAGACGGACAAGACGACGGGATCGATGCTTTCGGTGCTGCAAAGAAGAAACCATCGTCGTCTTCAAGCATGCTAGACAAATACACCATGCAGGAGAAAATCATCCCGTTGATCAGGGCCATCAAGACGAAAGAGCCTGCCGTCATGATGGCAGCTCACGGGGTTCTACGAGTGGTTGGTGAAGCTGCCGACCCTGAATTTGTCGCTATTGACATCCTCCCAATCCTCTGGCACATGAGTCTTGGACCGTTACTCAACTTGAAGCAGTTCCAGGACTTCATGGACCTCATCAAAAAGTTGTCCAAGAGAGTAGAAGACGAGCAGGTCAAGAAGCTGCAAGAACTTTCTGGCACCAACGGCAGCACATCCGCGCCCAATGAAGATTTTATGGCGTTCGGCGGCGTCAGCGGAACCACGTTTGATACCAACGGAGGTGCAGAAGACGACTTCGAAAGCTTAGTCAAAGGCAAGACGACGCGGACATCAACGTCAGATGCCTTCTCAAGCTGGGAAGAGACGCCTGCCACTGCAAGAGTTACCTCGCCCGCGCCTGGAAGCAGGTCTACCACTCCGGCATTCTCGTGGTCGAGTCCCTCTCCGACTCAGACAGCACCTCCACCGGCCAAGTCTCAACGTACGGTAACGCCTGATCTGGCCTCGTTCCAAACAATGAGTCCGACATCGACCCAGTTCTCGAAGCCCTTGCAACCAATCAAGGAAACTTTGGCACAGCCAGCCCATTCCAGTTCGGCCCTCAACTGGTCAACGGCGTCGGCGGCAACCTCTAACCCATGGTCATCATCTTCAACACCGACGCCGACCTTTTCGCCCGGTAATTCCATGTCGCCACCTCCGAGCTCCGCTTTGGGTGGAATAAGCGCGCCCATGTCCAACATGTCGCTCGGTGGACAGAGGCCAGGCTTGTCACAGTCATCGTCGTTTTCGTTGCCACCACCGCCATCCGGCAATTCGACGGGCTTATCCGGATCTTCCGGATTTAGCCTACCGCCTCCACCCAGTCACACGCCGCCAGTGCAATCAGGCATTAGTGCATTCAACAGGCCTGCGACCAACACTGGCAGTATGGGCATGATGAGCCAACAGCCGATGGGTAGCATGAGCAATATGGGAAGTATGGGAAGTATGGGAAGTATGGGAAGTATGGGCTCGCGGCCTGGAATGAGTATGGGTAGCATGGGAATGGCATCTGGCGGGAGCATGAACACCATGATGAACAGTAACGGGGCATGAACAGCATGGCCGGACTTCAGCAGCAGCAGCAGCAGCAGCAGAGGCCACAGCAGAAAAGCGGGTTGGATAAGTACGAGAGTCTCATTTAGCGGTTCAGTGGAAATATACAGCATGGCTGCCGCAGCCTCGGGCATCTCAGGGTTGTTTATATGATACACACTCACACACAAATAAATTTGATAGAGGAGCTAAGGGCGATGGTAGCCTGTAGGGAGTCTGCCTAGTGAGAAATGAAATGCGAGCCGATATGACAAATGCGAAAGTTGCGCAGTGCAGTGAGTAGAGTTGATGGGTGAGACGAGTATAGAGGTTGCGGACACGCTTGACACGACTCATGAAGTCGCATATAACGTGATGAGCAAACGGAGTTTGTCGTAATAGTGTTGAGCGCCGTTATTGAGTGGACCGGTCAAACCCCCCCGCAACGTCAAGACTAATCAAGCATTGAGCACTTTAAGGGGGGGGGGGGGGCGACACATGACGGAAAAGAGAATTTGCCTGGCCATGTCCACCAAGGCGAAGGCCTTCGAGTATCGTAGTTACGTGGAGCTGAACTGTCTGGTTTCCAGAAAAGAATCATTGCAACGGGATTGTGCATGGGACATACCACTTTGGTATGGTTAAAACTGTGTTTTGAGAGTGGAATCGAATATGTTTCAAGAATGGAGGGGCAAAAGGTTCGACCATGATGCGATGATTCAGAGAGGGGCCCCAAGACGGTTTGTGAGTTGCGCAAATCCATCTCAATCCGATACGTCGATAGTTAATACTTGCCAACACTAGGTCTACCGCCAAACTCAGAAGGGGGACGAAAGCTCGGCTCTGAGAACTACTCGGGTGTGTGGAGCGAACCGTGGTCATTTCTCGACCGGACAGAGAAATGATGGGTGTCATTACCCTGCAACATTTGTCTCTTCTCCCTTGGGGCGTGAGCGAGAGTGACAGAGAGGCGCTATTAACGCGTGGTTGAGAGTTGGCTGGCTTTGCTCTGTGTTTGATTTGTTTGTTCTGGATAACGCAACCAGCCAGGGCCGGGGTGCGTGGCCGGTCACATGCAGGAAAATGGACAGAGTTGGGCTGTCCCGGGGGGGAGGGGTGGGCATGAGCTGAGCGGACTATGTAGAGCACAATTCTACCGGAGCGGCAGACGAGTTTGGATTCATGTGCCGTTGGATTTGACAATGGCCGTGCATGCTGGGAGGGGCTGATGCGGCGTTTGGGTATTGGAATGATCAATGGAGTCAAGAGTCGGGTCGAGATGTCGTCAACCTGACGGCAATGGGAAAATGGACTCCTGCTGCTGAGGTGAGGTGGTATCAGATAAGGGAACCGGTCGGGTTAGGTACAGTTGAGTAAAGTACATTTTCTAGCGCCAAGGGGTTAAAAACATCCCGGGAGCGTCACTTGCTGGGATCAGACAGGCCAAGCCAAAAAAAAAAAAAAAACCACCCGTAGGGACACTTCTGTGGGAGCCAAGCCGCTCACAAGAAACCCGTCAAAATGCCTCTAGGGACCAGGAACGTCTTTCGCAGTTGATGGGCACAACGGAGAATTGTCAAAATGGCCGAGAGACGATGGAAGCAGACAACCCGTTTGATGCCAAACTGTCGCTGATTACTTAGACTGATTTGACTTCAAGGATGTGTGTGGCTGGCGGCGGGACAGCGCGCACGATACAAGTGCGGTGTGGTGGGCATGACAGATTGATGGACTGGGGGCTGGCCTCCATCAGTGTACATACGGATACGCATATCCGTACATAGGTATCTACCCACTACGGATATGTATGTACTGTATGTCTTGGACCCGGTCGGGCATTGGGCAAACTTGGCTCGGCAGGACAGAACGTAACACTTGTGCTGCAGCACAATGCCAATGGAGACAGGCGATGAGTTGAGAAGCGTCCATCCAGCGAGGACAAGCAACGAAACAAGACATCAGAGAAAATGGACGGGTTTCACTTGGAGCCAAATTCCAAAACTCTCTCTCTCTCTCTCTTTCTCTCTCTCTGATAGAGGAAGACGCGGCCGACAGACGGCGGCAGCACTTGATTGATGACAAGTGGAGGGAATTAGGAATTGCGTTTGGTCAGCCGGGTTTCTGGTTAGACGGGGTTGTACACGTTCGCCCGCCGCACACACCACCACCACCACCACTTACTCACTTGGATATGAGCTTGCTGCTGGTACAAAGGTAAACACGGCCTCCTTTACGGGCACCAATGCTTGGGCGGTTCTGATATGGTTCCCATTTCACTGTGTCTAGTTGGGTGGTTGAGTACTTGGCAGCACGCCAACATTGTTCAGGTTTTGACGCGGTTGTTGAAAGGGCGCTTGCTGCACATGGATTCGGGCCAACCAGCCTCAAAGTCATTGCGCAGTTCCCATCCACCGTCCATCAATTGTAAGGTAGGTAGGAGAGGATTGGTTTGCTTGCAGCAATTCTAGTTGGACTAGGATGGCGAGAGCGCAATACTATGTAACCCCCGGAAAGCATATGCATACATAGACACTTGTGGTGGCCTGGTTGAATTTGCTTTCGCATTCGCGTCTGCCTCTCTCTGCCTTGATAGCTGAGTGTTGTGTTACTAAACGACTAAGACGCGGCGGAGCCGCCAACAGCCTTTTTCGCCTTTTCTTCCCCTTTCCATTGCCCTTCCTGGCCTGCTTTTTACCTGGCTTGGTTTTCTTGGGCTGGAAAGGGACTGGCTGGATCATACGGGTGGCAGGCACACTTTCTGCCTGTCCATCTATCATGCCTGGTATGTTGTCTTTGCCTTGGGAAAGGTACCTTGCTCCTGGTTTCCCTACTTTCCGTGCAATCGCAACCAAGCCTGGCACATTTCCCCATCCATCCATCCGTCCGCCCAGCAACTTCATCATCATCATCCTTCCACCCACCCACCCATCCATCCATCGTCGTTCAATCTGATCGATCAACAATTGTCTTCTCGGGCCCCCCTAATGCAGATCTACTTACCGGGTCTTCGCCCACCTTCGTGTGAAGTCCCTTCCCTCTCCCTCCGGAACTCGCGTCCGTTCTCTGTAGACCAACTAGACCGCGCGACTGCTGCTAGCCTCTCCTGATCCCTTCCTCACATTTCGCCTGCTTACTTGTGTCTCCTACCTTCTTTTTCTTCCTTCTCCTTCTCTGACTTCACATTTACCCAACTACGACGACAACCCTTATCTTGTCTTCCCTATCAGTACTTGCCTCCCTCTTCCACCCTTTTTTTTGTCCCCCTTTCAACCCCTTTACGCGCCTTTTTCCTATCTGGAAACCTAAACGTGAACCAAAACCCATTCATCAATTCTAGGCCGTGCCATCCGTTCCGTTTCGGTCGGTCGGTGTTTATTTTTATTTCCTGCCTCGCCCGCCCCTTTGGAACCCTGCAACTCTTGTTTCTTCTCTCTTCGCCCTCGGATCAAACGCAACTCTTGGAAACCACCAATTTCCCCTGCCGCGCACTCACGCTCGTCAACTTGCCTCCCCGCCATCTTGGCCTGGGTTTCGCCTTACGCAACCGGCCTTGAGCTGCAGATTAAACCGTCATCTCCGTCTCTGGCATTATCTCTTGTGAGACGAGAAGGGGAAGAAAAAAGTCAAGTCCACGGCACGGTGTCTTTTCCTTTACGCCACCCCCAGGGACATAGATAACCGACGAGTTTCGAACGAAAAGGCGGAACTCGGCCACATCCAACCTCATTTGCACCCAACGCATCCTCTTTTTTTCCCTCCTCTCCTCTCGCTCTCACCCTCACACTCTCTACTCAAATACACAAAGGCGCGCACCCTTGAGGGCCCGACCGTATGCAACTTGTCAAATTCCTCCTCCCATTAAAACCACCACACCACCCCACAACACACTAAACCTTTTGCTTTTTTTATTCCCTACTCCAGTCTCTTTGCCCCCCTCTTACTATACTTCAACCCTTTTCGGGGTGAGCTTGTGCGAGGGAATTCGGAAAGAGAGATCAAAAATCAGGTCCAAGTGTTACTTCCCACTCTACATAATCTGACCGCCCGACTCTGGTCACTCTTCATTTCCCCTTCACCAAGCCCATGCCAGCCCAGTCTTTGTTCAGACCATCTTTTTTGCGCTGTCTCACAAATAAACCAACCCATCGACTGGTCAGCGTCACGCACCCCTATTAACCAGACACGTACACCCCCGGCTAGCTAGCGACTCTTTTGCTCAGCTCGGCCCTTATCGACTCAGAACACTCATCTCGTATCATCCCTCATCTACTCTCTTTGCGAGTTTCGTCTGCCATTACTACCTTCCTTTCACTTTCCTCCTTCATCACCTCAAATCTAATCCCGAGTCGACTGAACCCGACACGTCAGGGAAACAAGATGAAGACTCAACAGGCGACGACAAAGACCGTCACGGTCAAGAAGCGCGGCAAAAACAAACCCAAAACCGCCGCCGCGTACAAGATCGATAACCTCAAGGCCCCCGAAAGCCCAACCCTCGAAGAAATCAAGCACGCCGTCGGCCTTCAGGAACTTGAGGAACGCGTAAAAGACGCCAAGGAGTCGGCATGGGAGACCGACTCACTACTGGAAGATGCCATCGCTGAGCTGGGCGATGCGAAACTCTCTCTGGATGGTAAGTCACGGTCGCTCACTTGAATTCTTATTAGAAGCTCTCCATTCTCCAGGCAAGCATGACAATCCGCTGCCACTGTCGGCCTTGGATTACGTGTTTCTCTCACCATAGTGTCCCTTGTGCTGGCATGCTGACTGGTTATCCCCCCTAAAAAAAGATCCTGACAGCTGCACGCCTGACGAAGCCATGGGCCTGCGCCACCAGCTCAGAGCCCTTGGTCCCGCAGAATTCTGTAGAAGAACCGTTGACGCCGGCCGCTATACGGCCAAGAAGCTGCTGTCGGCCTTTGGCCTCAAGCCACCCGCCTTCCTTGAGGGTGCCGAAGACGAGGCCTATTTCAGCCTTTTGTCGCTGGCCATCAGCAGGGAGCTGTCCAAGCGCGCCAAGCTGACCCGCTACAACACGGTCGACGACGCCGTGGAGTTGCTGCAACGGAGTAAGAACATCATCGTCCTCACCGGCGCCGGCATCTCGACCTCGCTCGGCATCCCCGACTTCCGCTCAAAGGGCGGTCTCTACTCGCAACTTGAGCACCTGGGACTGAATGACCCCCAAGAGGTGTTTGACATTTCCGTCTTCAAGCAAGACCCAACCATCTTCTACACCGTCGCCAAGGACATCCTGCCCTCCACCAACCGCTTCACGCCGACTCATGCCTTCATCTCGATGCTCGAGAAACAGGGCAAGCTGCTCACAAATTACACGCAGAACATTGACAACCTCGAAGCCAAGGCTGGAATCTCTGCCGATAAGCTCATCCAGTGTCATGGCTCCTTCGCGACCGCCACGTGCGTCCAGTGCGGCTTCAAGTGCGTCGGCGATGATATCTTCCCCGACATCAAGGCGGGCAGGATCCCGCGCTGCCCTCGCTGTGTGCAGAACCTCCGCCCCAACGGCAGCACGAAACGCAAGAGGTCGGCGGGCACGGAGCGCAAGCGCCGCAGATTCAGCTCCGATGACGACTCGGTGTCGGACGGTGAGTACGACATGCCCAGCATAGGCGTCATGAAGCCCGACATCACCTTCTTCGGTGAGGCGTTGCCCGATGAGTTCAGCAGGCGCCTGACGGAGCACGACCGCGACAAAGTGGACCTCGTAATCGTCATTGGAACTAGTCTGAAGGTGACGCCGGTGTCAGAAATAGTGAGCTGGCTGCCGGCCAACATTCCTCAGATCTACATCTCGCGACAGGCCGTCAACCACATCAACTTCGACATCGACCTGCTCGGCGATTGCGACGTTGTCGTCTCGGAGCTGTGCCAACGCGCCGGCTGGCCGCTGAAGCACGAAATGGTTCCCGAGAACCAGGTCGTCAGCGTCAAGCCCGACGGCGGTTGTGTCAGCAGACACGTCTTTGAGGCTGTCAACCCTCAATCCCAGACTCGGGAACCACAAGAGTCTGGGTCTCGGCAACAGAAACAGAAGCAGAAGCAGAAGCAGCGAGACACAAAAACCGAGCCTGGCACCGTGAAGCCCAAGAATGAGCCCAGGAAGCCCAGGAAGTCTAGCTGAACACGAGACTCCTTGTCTGAGACGGCGACCTTGCCCCACGACAACAACTTCGATTTGTTCCTCTTTTGTGCCTCTCTTTTTCTTCTCTCTTCCTCCTTCGTTGTTTCGATGCTACAGATACCCCTCCTACTCAGGCGCTGATGTGAGAGCGCCTGCGCGCTTCAGGCGGCCCTCTTTTGACGAGGTGGCCAACCCGGTCATAATACCGCCATACCAGGACCTTGATTCGACGAAACGCCCCAACGAGCCCCAGACCTAAGACTGGGACGGCACACCATTTGCCAGTAGCAGCTACGAAAGCGTCAACCCACAACACATCACAGCCCTGCCTCTGCCTCTTATCCTGTGGCTGCGGGTCGTCGCACACATGTCGCGCCCGTTTGGGCCGTTTTCCTCACCGCATGTCAACAAGGAGGGCCAAGCAACGACGCCTGGCGGAAGAACCTTGGGCGCACCTTGTGTTTCCCCACCTCGGCGACACCCCGTTACGGCCGATGGATGTTGCGGTCTGGGGGACAACACACAACCGCCCTAATCCGCCTCATCAATCCCCTTCAAGTTGTGTGTTTTCGTCCCACCACCCTTTGGCTTGCTCACTCTTAACTCCAACAACGACAAAACTTGTCTTTAAAACTTACAAAACGAGATACCGAGACTACCGAGTTGTGCGTGTCCTGGCGACACTAAGGGTTGCCCGAACAATGCTTTATGCACTCGAACCTTTTTCTTCTTCTTTTTTACTCTTTTGAGGCTCATCAACAAAGGCATATGGGGTCGACGGTTTGCGCACATGGTGCGTAGAGATTCGGGAAACACCGAAGAGGGGGAAAAAAGAAGAAAAAATAGCCGGTCAACGGATTACACTCCCCCCGTTTGTTTTACTTTGCTCTTCTTCGTCTCTTCTGCCATCATTCCATTGCGTCTTTCTGGGGGAGTCTGGCTCATTCCCTATGCTTCACTCTCAATAGGCTCTCTTTTTCGTGTTTGTGTGTCTGTATATGTCAGAATACCTAGAAGCCCCTACAGAGGTTTCCCGTTCTTGCTTTTTTTTTTCTTGGTCAGCCTTCTCTAGTTTGTCATCCATACAGGCGGGTTTAGAGACAGGACGGAAAGACAGGCAGTTTCGATAGCGAACTCCAATGATCACGAGATCAGATGACCTAACTATGTACAATGCATGCCTGGGTGACTGATATGCAGTGTGGTATAAGAGGTCCTGGTGCCTTGCTTCGCTCACGAGAATGAGGGGTGGGCGCAGAGGTGACTCGATCACCCTCGTTGTCTCCTTGTCGCCCGCCCGCCCCGTCCGTCTTACGTGTACCCAATATGCGAGACTTAGCATGCAGAGGGCTCCGAGGTTTGCCTGGAAATTCTGGGCGATGTGACCAACTTCCTGCCTGAGGAGACTCTTTTTTTGCAACCAAGAACGCGGACTAAGAAAGAGTGTATACTGCATGGCTTGGCGATAGAGGCTTTCTTGTCTGTCTGGCCGAGGGGTAGTTATCCTTACTACCGTCGACTTGATTCCGGGCCTCCGCGCCGTCTTGCCTCGGCCAATATGCTTCAACCTCGAGTCCAACGCGTGTTCCCCATTGTGAGATGGCGAATCCACCCTCGATAGAGGGGGGTTCCGGTTGATCTACCTGGAGGATGTAACCCGGACTCTAGAAGAGATGAGAAAAGAAACAGGATTGAATTCCTCTTCCCAGTGACGAGGGGGCTCCCCTGCCCCTAATAGAAAGAACAAGCAAAGAAACAGCCTCTGATGGGCTATGTGACACGCACTTTTAACCTCTGGAAGCCTGCATGACACTCCCGAGGGCACACGAGAGCAGTAGAGGGTCTGAATAAAGCAATGACTCAAGCGCCAGCGCCGCGGGCCCAGACTTGTTGGGAATAACGGCGACTGCGGGGAAAAGGCGCCGCCCTCTGTCACGGGCAATCCTTCGTTGGTTGGTTTGACGACGCCGCCGCGAGTTCTGCCGCAGGAGATCCCTCGCTTCCGCCCCGTCCCGCGGGCTTCAGATGGCTGTCAGGTGTCCGGCCGAGGAAGCCATGGTTTGGGTTTTGTTTCCGGTCCTATTTTACCCTCTTAAACCTTGTGGGACAGCCATCGTGTGCAATACACTGAACGGCATCGGCTTCGTTAGATGGGTATCTTTCAATTTTACTTCGACTTTTACTTTTAGGCAAATGGTCGCTGGGACGTGGCTGTTGTTGTTTCTGGCCTTGTTTTCAAGGCTAGTCGACCTCCTTGTGCTACTTGGAGCTGTAGACGTTAAACTGAGTGCTATTTAAAACTCTTTTAAAAGTGGCCTAAGTAAAACCAGCAAGATTGAAGGAAAGAATACGACAAGACAACAAGAGGACCAGTCGGCGTCGACGTGAACAACATCGCTCGACTGCCCCCGAAAAGACAGCTGGCCAACATCCTCGTTAACAATCCACATCGACAAGGTCTCAGATAGATCCAAGCCTAGCCGCACCGAGAATGAATTATGCTATGGTTTCCAGATGGCGTGTAGCCGTTTTGCTTCGGCAAACAAGGGTGTGAACAATGTTTCCAACTGCAAGACTGACAGATGGCAGCTCTGTTCGACCAGCATAGCAGCCCCCTCTCCCTTTCATCGCACGTCGACGCAACAACATCCGAGACATAATGTTGGGCTTCCCAGCGCAAAGGCATAGTAGCAGTAAAGTTGCAAGCTCAATTTGAGCCACATCTTGCGTCACGCGAGTGAGTCATTTTTTGGGGTTTGGTTTGGTTTGTTTTTTCAAGATGAAAAAAAAAAGACTTCGTTCTTTTGTTATAATAAGAATTCTCTCGAACGAATCCATCGTTCGCCGGCCTAGTCGATCATCAAAAGGCCCTTTGCTAAAAAGAAGAACGATAAAGAAAAAAAGAGAAGAAAAAGGGAGGTTGCGTGAACCTCCCGAACGCGTGGTAGCATGCGGGATGGGCATGACCGCGCCGAGAAACTTATACTCGTACATATACATTCCGCGTTCTTTGTTAGGAATTTTTGTTTTATGCTCACGTAACGCCGCTTTACCATATAAACGGTGTCGCCAGTACCGGTCGACGATTAATGTGCTCCTTATTCGCGTGACGACTTTTCGTCCCCTCCCTTCTCGTTCGTGGTCTCCTCAGGAGCTTCTTCGCGTATTGAATTATCTCGGGAGATTCCTCTCCTGGCGTTACTGTCAGAATCGTCGCTGTCCCGACGTCTGCGGTCCGCCGGTGACCAGTTGGCTGCGATACCGGCAGCCACAATACCCGCCATAACAGTCGGGGCGCCGAGGGCAGAGTTGGACCGACTGCGCGAGCTGTAGGAGCGCTTGCGAGAGTTGGGTGTCGCGGCGGCCGTTGAACCGAAACTGTCCTCTCGTGTAGGCGTTGTCGGCGTCTTGATGGAGTTGCTGCGCGAGTGTGACGGGCTGCGCGAGCGTGTGAATGTTTCCCGGGGGTGTTGTACCGCAAACTTGAGGTTGTTCAAACGACCTCCCTTCATCCTCTTAATGAACGCCAGCTCATTGCGGACATCCGAGAGTGGCGCCGGATACATTTCGAATTGCTCCTCGTCCGACACAGTAAGACCAGGGACGGTGTTCTTGGCGCGGCGCTTGAGGTAGTCGGGAACAAGACGCTCGATGAGAGCGTCGGGAACGAGACGGATGATGACACCAAAAGGAATCGAGATGAGGCCTAGAATGACGGCCATGGCCCACTGCGTGCCGGTCTGGCCCTCGGAAGCGATCTGGAAGGCCGCACCGCCGACGAAGACGATGAGGACCTGTCCTCCTATCATGATGGCACTAATTCCCATAAAGAAGTAGTTCTTTGTAAGTCCTTCGAAAATATTAAAGTTGTTGTCCAAACGACGGTTGCTGCGACTGATTAGCTTCATAGAAAGCAGCATGTTGGGGATGATGCACTTACTTCCACTGGTTAAAGATCTGCATCCATACGAAGGTGTTGAAGACCAAGGTGGCGACCTGATCATCAGAGACATGCTCGGGACCAGGGACAATCGCATCTTTTCCGTAAAAGAGCATGAACGTAATCGCAAGTTGGTAAACCGCCTGCCCCAGAATCATCTTCCACATGGTAGTAGTGATTATTGACGCATTGCGCCTTTCGGGCTTCCTGTCGAGGACACTGTCTTGAGGGGGGTCGGTGGCGAGGGCGAGGGCAGCCAGCGTGTCCATGATGAGATTGACCCAGAGCAATTGCACCGCAGTCAGCACGGAAGTGCTGCTAACTGCAGTAACGAAGGTAAGAATAACGGCAGTAATATTGACGGTGAGCTGGAACTGGAGGAAACGCTTGACGGCATCGTTGACAGCGCGGCCCCACTTCAAAGCCTTGACAATGGAGTTGAAGTTGTCGTCCATGAGAATGATCGAGGATGCTTCCTTGGCAACCTCGGTGCCAGCAATACCCATGGAGAAGCCGACATCAGCCGTCTTGAGCGCAGGAGCATCATTGGTTCCATCTCCGGTCACAGCGACAATGTCGCCCAGGGCCTTGAGGCGCTTCACCAAAATACGCTTATCCTCGGGGCTAGAGCGAGCGAGAACGCAAAGTCGTGGGATGATGGCCTCTTGCTCCGACTTGGTCAGGTTGCGGAATTCGGGGCCTTCCATGACGAGACCGTTGGGCTGCAGGATACCACACTCCTTAGCAATGGCTTCGGCTGTGAGCTTGTTGTCTCCGGTGACCATGCGGACCACAACACCGGCCTTCTGGCAAAGCCTGACGGCCTCAGGGACTCCCTCGCGCAAGGGATCCTGGATACCGACCATTCCGACAAAGACCATAGTCCGGAACATGAAATCAAAGTCGACGTTCTCGCCCCATCCACACGGCGGGCATTGCGAGGGGGCCACTGTTCGAAGTCCCTGTAGGCAAGACCGATGGTTCGGAGCGACCGAGAAGCGTAGGTGTTGATGAGGGTAGTGATCGTCTGGAAGTTGGTCTCGGTCATTTGTGTGAGTGTGGCATCCTGGGACGGGTCCCGGAATATCTCGGTGCACTTTCCAAGAACAATCTCAGAAGCACCCTTGACATAAACTCTTGCGCGACCGTCCGGAAGTTGAACAACGATGCCCATACACTTGCGGCCAGAATCAAAGGGGATGAGTTGGAGGATCTTGGCATTCTCGCGTTCCTCGGCAACGGGGTGCATGCCGAGGTAGTCACGAGCCAACAGGAGCAAGGCCGTCTCGGTCTTTGATCCGACGTACGTCTTCTCGCCATCAACCTCACCCTCAAACGCCGTCGAGTTGAGCGAGATGGATTTGACGAGAATCTCTTTGACTGGTGCGCTGAGCATCTTGGCGAATTCGGCGATTGAGATGTCAGCAGCGCCGTCCAGCGCGGCGTTGGCATCGCCGTCGGAGCTGGAAGGTCGTTGTCCACCAAAACGGTGGGTGGTGCCGATTGTGCCAGCAACGACCTGCATCTTGTTCTGCGTCAGGGTTCCGGTCTTGTCCGAGCAAATGGTATTGGCGTTGCCCATGACCTCGCAGGCCTTGAGGTGCCTGACGAGGTTTTGGTCCTTCAGCATGCGCCTCGTGGCGAACGACAAGGCCAGCGTGACGGCGAGAGGAAGACCTTCGGGCACGGCCACGACAATGATGGTGACAACGGTGATGACAATGTTGATGAAGTCCTGTCCCTTCTGGGCCGAAGTGACGGAGGCCGGCTGCTTGGGAAGCTTGACCAGGAATTCAATGAACAATACGACAAAGAGCAAGAGACCTGCAGCACCTCCGAGTTTGGCGATGTATTCGGCAATGGTGTTGAGCTTCGACTGCAGCGGTGTAACCTCGGGATCCTCATCTAGAGCCATAAGAGTCTTTCCGAAAGATGAGTGAACGCCTGTTGAGGTGACCATGAAAGTGCCGACACCCTCCATGATTCTAGCACCCGACTGGATAAAGGGGTCAAGCTTCTTGGGGTCGTCGCCGTTCTGGATGGCGTTGAAAACATCCTCACCGTTCCGCTTCTTGATGATGTCGGACTCTCCGGTAGCCTGAGACTCGTCACACTTGACGTTGAAGCCCTCGATGAGAATTCCGTCGACGGGGACGAGATCACCCGGTTCGAGATGAACGACATCGCCAGCCAAGAGCTCGTAGACAGAAATTTCGATGGTCTTGCCTGAACGAACAACCTTGACATTGCGGTCCTTCTTCCTCTTGTTTAATTTGGCGAATTGTCGTTCCTTGCTGTAATCGTTGAGGGAGCCCACGATGACGACGATGGCAATGGCGACAACGATAGCAACACCCTCGACCCACTCAACCTTTGGTTCGTCGGGTGCGTGCGGCAACCCCACTGTTTGGTAGATGCCGATGGCCAGTGAAACAACTGCAGCAGCGGTCAAGAGCATGAGGACCTTATCTTGGTAGGTGATCCACATGAGTTGCAGGAGAGTCTTGCCCTTCTTCTCGGGAATTCGGTTGTCTCGAAAAACGCGCTTCCTGTCAGAGAAGCCACCATCACCCTGCTTGCTTTGGTGACCAGTGCTTTGCCTCGGGGGCGTCGCCGGCACTTGGCCCTCTTTGAAATCACCAGAGGAGCGAGTGTGGCTCGTAGCCTCGCTAAAAGAAACTCGCCCGTCAAGATGTACTTCATCCAAACTCAAACCGGCCTTCCGACCAGTCCGAAGACCCTTTTCGATACCAGTCAAGCCTCCAAGCGCATAGTACGCAGCAAGGCTTTTTGGGTTGAACATTTTGTTGAGCTGGCCGGGGGCGAAGGCGAAGGGGTTGTTTTCCACCTCAAAGTCGGCCTCACTGCCCTTGTCGGGTTGCAGAGCGGTCTTGTCGTTCATAATCCTGTCGTTGGTGATGGGGCTGGGCTTCATTGTCTTCTCGGTTGACTGGCTCAAGACGGCGATAGTCTCGCCCTGAGAAGACATGTCGTCAGAGTCGATAGAGTTCTGTCGGGAGCGCAAGTTACTGGGTACGGCCAAGAAGGCGCGATCATTTCCTCTCAAGGTCGCGACTGGACTTGATACGTTGTGCGGGCTCTGGGGCCTGCTACTGTCCTTGACGTCAAAGGACGTGTCGGCGCGCAGCTTCGGCTTTGGGGGCCTCTCCTGGGACGCCGACCACGGGGCGGCAGCGCCTTCGGGTACGGTGGTCGGGCTGACTCCTTCGGCTTGGGGGGAGGCGGGTGAGATGGACGCTTCATTCGGGGGATCCTGCGCCATGGCTGGTGTGGCGTTCATGTTGTCGGCACCGGTGGCAGAAGGATCTATGGTGATTGTCGGACTGGAGAGGTCAAAGTCAGTTCTATACTTGGTTGGTGAGTGGGTGGTGAGGTGACAAAAGCCATGACGCGCAAACGTACGCTCGATTTCTCCGTGGCGGCGCAGGGCCATCCTGAGGGGCGGGATTGGGATCCATGGCTCCGGGTCAGCCGCAACACAGCCGTGTTGGTACGGCGTCGTCTGATGATGAAGCGAGGTGAATAGAGGCCTCCAGCGTGGTGTATCGATTAGGTAACGTGAGGCTGTGTCGGTAAAACGGGAGAGGCAGCCCGGAGGCAAAGAAAAGAGCGACCAAAGTTGAGTGAGCTAGTTAGTTAGGTATATTCAGTGATGAGGAGCAACGGCGCGGTCTTGACGTAATTAGCGAGGACGACGCGAGCGTCTTGTGTTGTTAAGTATGAGAAGGGGGCAATGTGGTTGTATTAGGAAGAGCGCAACGGCGCGTGTGGTGATGAGACGATGTCCAAGACGCTGTTGTGGTTATCGTCGTCGTCGGGCGCGGTACCGACTGGTATCGGCGGGGAAGTAGGAAATATTGAGACACACTGGTCGTTTGAACGCAGATATGGTCTCCTCTCAGGCGCGATGTCCTTGTCTCAACATGGTGGCAGAGCAGAGCAAAGCAGAGCAGAGCAAAGCTGGAGCGGAGAAAAGAGGAAAGGTAGGTGGGAAGACCAGTTGGCTGGAGAGATGGGACGTGAGGTTCGTTTCAATTTCCAGGCGGCTCCCGTAGCGAAAAAAGCCAAGAGAAGAGCTCGAGACAAGCAATGGGCACGGAGACAAGACACGGGTAGAGAAAGAGAGAGAGAGTGTGTGTGTGAGAGAGAGAGAGAGAGAGGGAGAGAGAGAGGAGCACTTGCCCCCTTGTCACGTCCCCGTCTCGAGAAAGAAAGTGGTTGTGCTCATAGCGATGAACTGATTGTATGCATAGTGTGTAGGTAGGTACTCAGTATGTGCCGCCATAGCTAGGAGTAATGGTTTGGATCTCCCACATGTGGTGCCAAGAAAGAGGCAGTGCAAAGAAGTACACCTGATTGGTCAGATGAAGGTCTCAGGCAAGGGTTGGCTAGTGTGCTTTGCACTACGTAGTAGGGGGCGCTACTACTCTACCAAGTACGGATAGGTACAAACACACTACCTGACTACCTGCAGTCTGCTGGAAGGGGTTCCCTTCCCAGAAAGAAGCTCGTCTTGGCCGGGGGCACTTCGTAGACCCAAGTATCATCCCCGCCTCTTGGCTCTGCCAAGTACATCCTTCTACTTTCCGGTCGGTGGGCCGCACCCTTCTTCTGAGTCTTCTTCCCGTTCCTCTGTGCTACCCACGAATAAGCTATCTGTCTAGAAGATCCACCCATGGCCCGCATGTGGGGCCTCTTCCATTTCACACAGTACATGAGTACCTAGTACGTTGCCAAATGCACCTACACCACCTCTTTTCCTTCCCTTTTCTTCTTCACTTCTTCGCCCTCCCCTTTCATGCCTCTCTTGAATGACGAACTGTGAATCAATTGAATTCCTCCCATCTACAGATTGGGTACTCGGGGGTCCGTGCGTGTCTTTCCGAACAACGCATGAGGGAAGGACCGAGCCAACAGCAAGACAAGAAGAAAAAGAGAAGCATAAAATAAAATAAACCCTTCTGAGGGGAGGGCCGGTTCTGCAATCCGTCCCGCACCCGCTGCCGCTACTGCTGCTGCTGGCAGCCTGGCATTGCATTAGCATTGCATGGGTACCTATGGCAGACGCGTAGGTATTTGAACACCCAGGTGGTCGGGTTGGCTGACTCCCTACGTTACTGCGTAGGTATGTTGCATGATGCCCATAACCAGGTGGACTTATTGATCCTATTGATCCAGGGTGCCGGCCTTGGAATAGGCCATGATTCAAGAAGAACACAAGGCGACCAAGAAAGACTGGGCGCCATTCATTACCCACGTCTCACGACCTTCACTTCATATCATTCGTATATCAAACCTGACCGATATTCTCACACCACAAACCCACCCCCGGCGCTACCTCAACGTGACATGCACGTTTCTCTGTTTCTTCTTACTTACTTACCTACCTATTCGTACCTACCTATTGTAGGTCTAGTTAGGTACTACCTCCGCTGCTTACCGACCTGGACCGGTTGTTTCTTGCATTTCTTCGTTGACAGTTGTACCTCTAGGTACGCCTATGTACCGCACGCCTCACCAACGACCTCAATCCTCGAGGCTGAGCGGGAGGTTGACTCCCAACGCCCGGCGGCTGCTGACCTGCTTGCTTTGTCTGCACTCGGAGGAATCTAGCTGGGAGTCTCTCTCTCTCTCTCTCTCTTCCATTCTTTCATTCTTGAAAAGGTCCAAAACATGGCCTGGCACATCTTGGCAAGCTGATACAGCAATGGGCTATGGGCTAGCGCTAGCGTTCACGACCCAGATGGTGCCTGTTTTTGTTCCTCCCCAGGGCGAGTCAAGCCATTTCAATGCCGTCCACGCCCGCCAGTATATGAACCAACACTCTGCTGATTTGCTAACCACCCCAAAACTGAGCATACCTACAACATCATGGGAACCTTGGAATCCGAAACGCCCATCCGTACAGTGCGGCAAGACGCGGTCGCCCAGGCTACCTAGACGCCCTGTGCTCAGGATCAACAGCCGGAACACCGTTTCGCAGCAAGAAAGCTTCGACAATCTCAATAATCAGCTGCTCTATCGCTGTGTAAGCCATTTCTTCCGTTCCATCTCTGCCCGACACACCGCCGCTAGCTCGGTCTTTCCGACGGTTGTCGGCTCCAAGGCAAGGCTGTTCCATGCAACCTTGAAGCAGGTGTCCTTCGTTGCCGCACCACCAGCCCACGTCCAACCAACACGTGCGTTTTCGTTTTTCCTTCAGACACTTCTCCCGTGTCGCATCTGCACTACAGTCAGTCGTACCCTACGAAGTATACCCAGTAGCTCGTTGTGCCATGCCTGCTGTCAGGTCTAGTCCGGGGAGCCGAGGATCAAGTGCAGACCTGAGTGCAAGGCTGCCAGGACGTGCCCTGTCGGCTGGCTTCAGACCGTCACCCCCACGAAAGCCATATTTCGGTGATGAGATGCTGCCACGCACGCACGCCACCTCTTCCTGCGGTCGGCTCACTATCAGGTATTCTTCTTACACGACCAGCACCTGGCGGTGTACCTCGGGCGAAGCGCTCTATGCGGCTCGTAATCAAGTGTTGGTCTGCCTTCGGACGCGCCAATAACGGCGCATGGAGGCAAAAGGACATGACGATGCGCGTACTGACTTGCCCGATTCTGGCAGGTCGCAACGGTTTGGGTTGATACAAGCAATACTATGTATGGATGCAATACGGATACTTGCAATAGTCATCCTGTCCTCCGAGGACGCCAAAGTATCAGCGGCGGGGCACCACCGGGCGAAATACCTACCCAAACGCCAAGATTATCTTCACGCCAACCACCGGGTCACTCGATGGGGCCATTTGAATTGCTTTCGGACCTGCATGACCCGTCCGTCCCCTTGCCTTATGTCAGCTACGGACGAGGCCTGCGTCGGCCTACGCGACGCCTGCTCGCTCCCCTTGACTGCGTGGCATTTCCTACGAGCTTTTGGAAGTGGCAGAGTTGCATCTGCCTATCGCAAGGTCACCTGTAATGTAGAACACCATCTCGAACGAGGCCACTGTAGTAAACGAGACGCACGGAACAGCAGAGGGCACTGCGGTCGGAGTACAGACGGTCCCAACAGACATTCATGCATAATGACGAACGAGTCGATCGCATTTCACAGTCCTCGAGATATGGACTGCCCCTCACACCCGAGCAAGGAAACGCAGTTTACAGCATCCGTACGGAGTACCTCTCTCGTCAATGGCGGCTTACATGTCTGCCTTGTCGCGTCTGTCTAACTCTACACCATCATGCACCACCCTCTTCCCACTGCGACTGGTCTTATTTCATCAGAGCACCCCACCGAGTCGGGCAACACCGTGGGTGAGCCCGCACACCCGCAGGGAATCAATAAATCGTGCTCATGGCGGGAAGTGGGTGAGAAATCGGGCAAAGCTACGCCTTGTCTCATGGGCCTCCTTCGGTTCGACGACGCATCCGACGACGAAACGCGAAGGGAGAGATGTGGGGATGCAGTAACCAGGCAGTGAGGGACTTGACGAGGGAACAACCCACATAATCCCGTCCCATCATCGACAGTTGGCCACGAAGCTCAAGAGACGACCGCTTGGCATTCGGTGACGCGCTTTGCCAAGACGTACCTACAAAATTGCGACGGTGGCCAACGGATGTTGGAATACTACCAAGACGAAGGGTGTTCGAATCCCCCGCCCATTTTTCTTCCTTTCTTCCTTTCTTCCTTTCTTTGTCTTCTAACCGCCGAAGCAGTTTCCAAGTTGCAAATCGCTCAAAAACGCCCAGCGCAATCTTCTGACCCGTTTTGTTTGGTTTGGTTTGGGGCCCCCGTCGCCGGAATAGCGGGTATCCACTACTTAGTTCCGTTAACGACATGAGAGGTATCGGAGACCTTACCCAATCGGACAGGCAGATGGCATATCCGTGACACCGTGGGAAACGAGCGAGTGACGCGCGCCACGGAGAGGAAGTCTAGAATCCAGCCCTTTGTGACAACTCCACATTGCAGATTCCTGCAAATCCCAGAAAACCTGTTGCCCACCTTGTCAGTTATCAGAGCTTGCTGGCATGCTGGCACGGTAGCCAAACCGAAGTGGCCCCCCTGTCCTCGGTTGGCCGATCTGAGCGCCCCAGATGCCCCGTCTCCTTTTCCGTTGATTAATTCGAACGGTTTGACTCACTAGCAGGGGGGTGCTTGTTGCTTAGCATAGTTATCCTCATTCCGGTACCTAATACCTGCTTCGTACACTAGGCTACCCTCGTCGATAATCAACGGAAAGGGCGCACCCATCCTTACCTATCCACGGACTTTACCTTCGCGGCGCCTGTCCGTCTGTTGGTTGCGAGCAAGCCATAGCTGGTCTGGATAACCCGTGGGCCACATGTCGTGTCTGTTGAACACTCACGCAACTGCCGTTCAAGGTTCAGCACCTCTGAAAAGTTCAGAGTCCAAGTCGCAGATCTCAGCCAACCATCCCGATATCCCTGTCCGTGTTCCGTGTTCCAACCCAGCTGATTACGGCGGCTTGCTCAGCGGCTCGCCCGGCTGTCTCAACCATCCGAGAGCCGACGAAACATCATCGGCAGGTCGTCTTGCACCGTCCGCAAGCCGCCCTGAGGCTTAATCATCTCCGCATCTCCCTCACACTCAATCTCAACTCATTTCATTCTAGGTAGTCCGAACCCAATGGCAAGTCAACTATGAAATGGCCTGGAAGTCTATCGACTCTCGTCCGAAGGCCATTGCTCGCCAACTCAACGCCGTAGGCCCTGCCCGCCTAGCCCAAAGAGCCCAATCTGGCGGAACAGAGAAGAAGCACATGGACCTGTCAAGTTTCACCAACGACATCGGATCCTAGCCCACTTCTCCTCCAGTGCCACTTCATCAACCTCACGGCCCAAGACACTCTCAGCTCAACTTGATTATCTCCAGTCCTCCCAGTATCACAACCAAGACTGCCCAAAGTACAACGGGTTCGGCAGTTCCAGAGATGGGGAGCAATGCAAAGGAAGGAGAATACTTCCGCAACTCGCCGCTCTCATTCAGTTGTGGGCCGCAAGAACAGGCTAAATTGACGTACACTGTGTCCGTACATGGTACACCGCCAATACTGTTGAATCAGCCAGCCAACCGGCTCGCACGCCGTGACGGACCACGCAGATCGAATGAGGCTGAGCAGCTTCGGAAACTCTCTCTTGCAACCAATACAACCACCCAGCTGGTGGGACATAAAACGTCGGGCCAAGTGGCGACCCTCGAGTGCTCTTCGCCGAAAACCCCGCCTTCTGCCTTGAACCGCGCCCGCAGTGTCGCCCCCCCCCCCAACTCCTTGCGATTGGAGATGCATTGTCGTATCCGGGCGTGTGAGGTCATTGATCAATAATTTGGGTCTTTCTTTCCATCCTGATAGGGTTGAGCTTGCAACCGCCGTCTAGTGACGCGGTTTCGTCGCGCCCGTCAGTAAAAGACAACTCAGGCCCGCCGTCGAGGCTGTGCACCCGCCCCCGCGATTGTGTTTCATTGCGAAGACAACCACATGCGTGTTGCGTTTGTGCCGCGGCGAACGACATTCCTAGAACGGTATCGAATGCTGACGACAGCTGCCGTTGAAACCTTGACGGGCTCCGAGCTCCGAGGTCGAGTCTGCCTCCGTGCAGCCGCAGCTGGGGAGTCTTGCGGCCTCAGTCGTTGTTGTGCTCGGGACGCAACGCGACCAACCTATTCTCAAAGTCTGGGGGGAAATGCCAATGGCTGCCAAGTTTCCAATGAGACCTGAATTTCAAACGTCCTGGAAGGGAAATGGCGTCCGAACAACTGCCGAACAAAGAGACCTCGCCCTACGGGCCCGTCCAAACAATCGCACTCGATAGAGTTGACCCAGACAAGATGGGTTTCTTTGCGTGACGCTTCTTGGCAAACGCTTGGCAAGCGTTGTATAGGTAGGTACTGTACTGTGCTGCGGCCCTGGCCCCCAAAGAGGTATCTCCATCTCCAAGCGTCTAGACGCAGATGTATGCAGAGGTTTCTTAGTTCCCGTTCTCTTGGCAGCTCTGGAGGGGCGTGGTAGTCGACTGGACCAGAGATCGTCGCGTCTTGGCGATTTGCGACCATTTGACAATTCTCCGACGATGACGATAACGGCGTCGGCGATGCAATGCAGGGACTCGAGCTATCTTGGAACCGTGAATGAGAAACGAATGTGAAACTTTGGGGAGCTTGTTCTGCCTTGCCACGCCAAGAACCATGTCATGCCGGTGGTGTTTCTGCCCAACGATAGCATTGTGAATAAGTTGTCTTTTCATACGCATCTCAACATGTCTCTCAAATCTCTTTTTGATACCGCGTGTATCTTTTCTCCGAGTGAGCCTTGCCGTCCAAATCTGCCTTGCTACCAACCACCACTCGCCAATCCGCAAGGCCAAGCCAAGGGAGAGCCTCCTTCCATCCCGTCGTTACCTCTCAACGCCTCCCCAGCTCCACCCGTCGGACGCGGACCATGTCGCCGGACGCCTTGCCCTCGGCCTCGGCGCCGAAGAACCCGCCGACGGCCGTCCTGAGCGTCTCTTCCCAGAACCCGGCAACGACACCCTTCAGGTCCCCGCCCGTCTGTTTGAAATCGGGGAACGAGTTCACCTCCAGCAACCACGGCCTTGCCCTGGCGTCTACCAGGAAGTCCAAGCCGAACACCTCGAATGCGTTGCCCAGCGGCTGAAAATGGATCGTCATCTCCCTGGCGGCGGCCTCGAAGATCTCCCCCGTGACGTCGCAGACGCGCTCAAAGATGCTCTCAGCCGTCTCCGCGGGCAGGGCCCCCGATGAGACGAGATCCCAGAACTGCTTTACGGGCGGCAAAGCGGGGTCCCCCTGCCCGCTCTGGAGGCAGGTGTTCGTCAGGTGTCCGTCCAGGTCCGCGTCCTCCCACGGCGCACGGTAGGCCTTGCCCGCGAACAGCGCCAGCATCGGCCGGTAAACGTAGACGTCGAGGCTGCCTACGCAGAGGACGTACGTGCGGATGTGAAACTTGCGCGCGTCGCCCGGCAGGAGGAGTGGCGGGTGGATGTAGGGCTGGGCAATGAAGTGGCGGAGGTGCGACGTCGTGACGTAGTCTCCTCCCTTTGCGCCCTTGTTCATTACCGCCGCTTCCTCTCTTTCGTCTTCGTCATCGCTGTCGGGCCTCTCCTCCTCCCATTCGTCAAAGACGCCCTGAAGCTCCTCCATCGAGCTGAACAGCCGGATCCCCTGCCCACGATCGCTCATTCCCGGCTTCAAGATCCACCACTCCCTCTTGTCTTCCTCCTCGATGCTCTCGTTCCTGTCCATGCTCTCCCGCAGGTCAAACGCCTCGACGAGCGCGTCGTCTAGGAACTCGGCGTAGTCGACCTCAAAGTGGTCCCCTCGCTTTACGTGGGTTTTCAAGGAAGAATTAGGGTGTTTCGCGACCCAGTGGTCCACAGTCGACGACAGATAGTGCTTCCGGATGAGCGCCTTTCGGATGATGTAACTATTGACGAGTGCCGTAGACGGGTGCGAGGCGACGTGGTCGAAGTCGAGGGATTCGTACGGCGCGATGTGCAGGATTTTGGTGTCTGGGGTTGGGAGTGCGGCCTCAAGGGCGGGTTCAGGGGGTGCTGGGAGAAGGGAGTAGGCGCCAGGGAAGAGCCGCTCCATGGCCATGAGAATAAGGGGCTGGACGTACGGGTCATCATAGTTGATAACGGCGTGAAACTTCGGATCCAGGACGGCAGTGGATGACTGCTCTGGCTTCGCGGTGGTGTTCCTCACGGGGAGGTCAGTCAAGGGCGCCGCCTGCTCCTCGGCAGACGCTTCAATTTGATGGTTGTCACTATAGACAAAAAGACGTAAGAAAATGCTTCCGTGGTCTATTGGCTGCAAAAGAACAAGCGGTCGAGAGAGCGTAAGAGTACATGCCGGGCCTGCCCGCTGCCTTCTAAACCCGTCTTGCTTGTTCTCTCTTGCTCCCCAGCTTCGTGCTTTCGTGTTTCGTGGTCTGGTGTAATAACGTTCTGACACCCTACCCGGCTTCTTTCGCCATGTTGCGCTCTCTCTCAGGCTGCGTGGTCGCCTGAACCCCTTCCTCTCTCTACGCATCTCACTAAACTCAAGGGCTCACTTACAGAATCAGCTCCTTCTGGTGCAGTTGCTCAGCAGCATGCCAGAAATTGGCCTTCAAGGGCGTCACGCTGCGTTGATAAGTTAGTTTCGAGCCCAAACGACGGCAAACCGCCCGTAGAAAGGAATCAGATACCTCGTGTAGCCCTCCTTGACGGCCCACCCATCGTTGCCAGGTGGCGCCTCCTCGACGCTCTGATATACATCGGTGAACCTGGGCGCCCACTTGAAGTGCTTGTGCTTGTGTCCACCGGCACCGCCGCTCTCGACCTTCGTGTCACCGCCCTGTGCCTCACCGGCAGCTCCCTCGCGGATCTTCTGCTCCTCTTGGTCCTCGTCACCAGCATCTCCATCAATCTCCTGGAAGCAGCTGCCGTCGCGCCAGTAGTTCTGCAGCATGTTCGTAAAGTACGTCTTGTGGGTCTCGACGCCCTCGACAAGCGGCACGTTGACGCTGTACAGATCCACCTCGTCCCCGGCCGGCCACTGCTGATACAGCTTCTCGATGACCTTGACCGAATGCCTTGCTGCGCCCTCAATGATGACGGGATCGTGGTTCCGCGAGAAGAATGCGTAGCTCAACGCAATGGCCTTGCGCTTACACACGGCAGCCTCGAGAGCGCCGCCCAGCGTGCCCGAGCTCAGCGCAAAGACGGCCGTGGTGTTGCGGCCGTAGTTGGGCCCGCTGAGCACAAGGTCTATGGGGCCGCGTTCCTGGAAGAAGTGGTGTAGACCGATCTGGACGCATGAGGCCGGTGTGCCATCGACGAGAATCCACTCGTTTTCGGCGCCATTGGCAGAGGGCCGCGTTGAGGTTGTGCCCTCAGTACCGAAGAGGCCCTCTGTGGAAGGACGGTAGTACAGCGGCTTGACAGTCTGGCCTATCATGTGCGCCTTGCCGATCCAGGAGCGCTGGGTGTGCGGCAAGCAGACGGAGACGACATGGCCGGCCTGCTGGAGCTGGTAGACGAGGGAGTGGACGTAAGGGGAGGAGTGAGGTGACGGGGGGCCATCGTCATTGGTGAGGAGGATATGCATGCTGACGGTTGTGGCGGTGTTGTATATGAGTTGAGTCGATGCTTGCGAAGACGAAGAGAAGAGGGTTAAAAATGTTCCGCGGCAATAGATGAACTGGCCTGGTCTTGGCGATTTGGTCACGATGACCACTAGACCTTGGGATAACACAGGCCGGAATAGTGGCAATGAAGGGGTCCAGGAAGTGGCTGTTGGCAGCTTTATGATTGAGAACAGTGAACCCGGTTGGTAGGTAGATACCTAGGTTGGTGGCGAGGCTTGAGTTAAGGTATGTATGTACCTACAGGTATTTGGGAGGAACTTGACGAGAGGGAGCAAAGTGGGATGGATGGATGGTAGGAGGGGTTACAATAGTGGGGCAAGTTTATGTTTGTTGGACACGGGCGTCCCTGGAGCCCGCCCTCGGAGGAAACGGCGGGCGACGTCGGGTCTTCCCACAGCATCAACACGTGGTCAGGTTGCTCTTCTCTTGGCTTGAGGTACCTACATCACATGCGCCATCTTAGCCTAATGCTTTTGCATCATTCGAAATAGCTTCACAAGTCACTCATTAACACCTTACAAACACAACAAAGGACAGATTAAAGTGGTAGTGATACAGGCATCATTCGGGGTTATCCTAGACTGTAGACCTCAAAGAGCTGATGAAGGCGCTCTCACACCACACACAAACCCAGGTCTTCATACAGCCAAACCGTCCCCAATGCCTAGTCCTCATCTGCGGACCCACGAGCGCGTTTTGCCTGTGATTCATGGACACCATCCCCCCTAAAATGAAAAAGAAAGCCACCAAAGTCTACCCTAGTTAGTATGAGTCAGGCCTTCAACTGAGAAATATCTCAAGTACCTTCCCCCAGCTGCCATATCGTCCCCTGGCCCATGAAAGTAAAGTAACCATTACACAAAAGCCTATCAAGAATTGTGTTTCCTCATCCCATAGCCCTGATTCAACAAGTAACGACCCTGATTCCAGGGTGCCTGGATATGCATAGAACGACGCTCAAAACGACCTCAACCCTCCATATCAATTACGAGCCCGCTTCGAGGTAGGCACTGCTAGGTCGCCTCCCGCGCGTTTGCTAGACGAGCTCTCGTGGCGGCTTTTGACCCGCGGCCAGTCGTCGAAGGGGCTCTGCCGGCCTTTGCGCTTGATTGGGGTCGCCTCTTCAGACTTCAAGCCAGACCGAGTAGTGCGTCTAGTATCAGGCGGCGTGGCCACTATCGGGCCAAATTTGGGCGCTTGCGGGGTCGCCGGGCACTCGCTCTGGATCTCTGCAGGGGTCTCTGGAGACTGCTCCTCCTCTTCCTTTTCCTCCTCGTGCTCCTCGAGGTGATGGTCTTCGATGTCTGTGATGGCTTCTTCTTCCTCGAGGGTTGAACCGATAGCGGACTTGGACGCGACAGGGAACAGCAGGCGCGGCTTAATCGAAGAACGCGTGAGAGGCCTCCGGATACGAGATTCGCCTGAACTGCTCTCTTCGTCGTCTTCTTCCTCCTCGGGCTCAGCAAACTTGCGGAAAATCTTCTTTCCTCGGCTGCAACGGCATTAGCAGTGTTCCTGATATAGAAGTCCAAGGTTAAACCTACAAGACGTAGACCATGCCATCCTCACGCTGGAGCGCCTCATCCACGGCCTGGGCGGCTTCGCCAGGCACAGCGACCTTGCGTTTGCTGCGGCGGAGAGGGGGCTCACGGTCAACGGCGACACTATCGCCGTAGAACGGGTTGTCAATGCTCCTGTCGGGTTCGGGAATGCGTTCTTGCGAGTCGGTGAAAATCTTAATCTGTTGCTCGACTTCTGTGGCGGTAAAACTCTCCAACGAATTGCCGGAATATTTCTTCGGGGTTCGCTTTCTCTTCGAGGTAGCCAGTGCCTCGTCATCGGTCGGGAACAGACTGCGCGCTACCGACTTGATCTGGGCGGTCTGTTTTTCGGACGGTGCTTTCTTGGGCGTCTTGGCCGGGGTGGGCAGCATACCGGATCGGCGGGTGACAGACGTGTTGTTGGATGAACGATCCATGCTGTCACTTCCGAGTAACGCAGCGGCGCGCGAAGTGCTTGCGGCAGACAAGAATCCAGCCGCTCTCCGAACAGAGTCTTGAGCGGGCTGGCGCTTCTTCTGAGGGGTGGAGGCCGGCGACATGATGGCGGCGGCGGCGGCGGCGGCGATGGAAGGTGCGACGGACTTACGGGTCGACCGTGGAGGAGTGCGGTGGGATGGTGGTTGGGGAGAAGGAGTTCGGTTGGCAGCTCGACGGGATGAGATGCGCGCTGATTTGCGAGGAGAATAGGGTTCCCAGTTGTCGCTCCAGCCGTGTTTGGGTGTTGGTGGAGTTCGGATGGTAGGGGGAGGTGAAGGTGTTGATGCTGCGAAGGCGGTCGCCATTGTGGAGGAAAGGGCAGGCAGGCCAGGCCGGGCAGACACTAGTACTGATGCACCGTCACTTCCTATTCAGTCTCCTAGTGATGCTTCAAATGCGCGAAACCCAATTCCAGGTCGGGTGGCAAACGCGCGAAATTGTTCTGATGTCGAGGTGTGTTTGGTGATACAGATGAGGTGAGGGCGATCAAAGGATAAGGGGACGGACTCTTTCAAGACTCAGAATGAACTCAGGCGGTCAGAGTTCAAAAAGGGGGGAAGAACTGAGGATTTTGGGAAATGATAGGAAGGCGCAAAGAGATAAAAATGGGAGAGTTTGTGATGTATCTGGTTGCTCCGGCTACAAGTGTTGTAAGTGAGATGTGGACGTGTGGAATGGATTGATGTTCGCGATCATGGGCTGCGGCACTTGGGATGCAAGAGGAGAGGAGGCTGGAGACTAGGAAATGTAGAGGCTGGGGAATTCTAGGTGAGGTGAACTGACGGTGAAGTGGGCAGGAGCCGAGTCCTCTGCAGTGCATCGCACCAGCCCCAGCCCCCCCGTTTTGCACCTGCACCTTCCACTGTCAAGCCTCAATTTTTATTCAGATTAAGCGAGCCCCACCTACTCGTTTACCTACGCGTCGAATACGATACGTACCTAGTCAGGGTACGCGAATTTTCGCGTAGACACAACAGCGTGCAGTGCCCGCCTGAGTCTATTTTCAGCAAAAGGGTAGGTAGTTAGGTACCCACTCAATACTCACCAGCGCTACCTACCTAGGTAGGTAGTGGGGGTCTGTCTGTTTGTCTCTGTCGCCCCTCACAAGGCGCATCCCACATTTTCCACAAACGGCTGCCCAGGGGCGGCATCTGCAATCTAAACGTCTCAATCAATCAACAAATAACGTCACCCTCGTACCTGCGCCGCACTTCCGCCTCAACAAAGTACAGACGGGCCAGAACGCGTTCCGACGAACAATAACAACCAAACAAGGCAGCCACAAGCCGAGGCAGCTGCAGCTGGACCCTGGCCGCCTTTCGCACCATCATGGCCGACTATACCGATGATTCCCTCACCCAAGACATCTGGGCCTCGCCCGGACCCAAGGACGAAGGTGCCCCTCCGCCTGATCGGCCCAAGACCCCTAGAACACCAAGGACCCCTAAATCACCGCCAAAGACACCGGCAAATCAGAACACCACTTATGACAGAGAGGCGGCGTTGCGGAAAGAGTTGGAGGGTGTCCGCAACATCAATGCTGCCATCGAGGGCATCATCACCACCCTCGACAAGGCCAAAGGGAACATGAATGTTTGTTATTATGCCCCAATAACTTTGCCTCTTGGCCTCGGTAACTGACCCATCTCTTGCAGACAGTTGGCAGCACTGTGTCGAACGCATCCGCCCTCCTCAACACCTGGACTCGCATCCTTTCGCAAACTGAGCATAACCAGCGACTCATTCTGAATCCCAACTGGCGTGGCGCAAGCAACGATCTTTTGGAAGTCGAAGCCGAGGCAGTCCAGAAGCAGCAGCTGGCCGAAAGACGAGCCGCCGAAGAAGAGAGGCGGCGCGAAGCTGCCCGTCGGAAAAGAGAGGAGGAAGAGGAGGAGCGACAGAGACAGTTGGCCGTCGGCAGTGCGCCGCGTGGCCGAGGCGTTTCTCGCGGTCGGGCGCGTGGCTCCACAAGCACCACTCGCGGTCACGGCTACTCGAGTAGCGCATCGCGGATCGGGAGAGGTGCGGCGAGCACTCGTGGTGGATATCGGGGACGGGTAAGAGGTACGGAGTAGACGTATGATATAGGTTGTTTGCTGCGAACGAGTACCGATACCCCACAATGCATTCAGACGGTCGATCGGCCGCTGGCTATCTCGGCCTATTTCTTCTTGAAAAAGTCGCTCATCTTCTTCATGCCCTTGGTGTTGACCTTCTCCAAAGCTTTAACACCGCGGCTCTGAGTGGCTTTCTTCTTCTTTTCCGCCTCCATCTTGCGCTTCTTTTCGGCACGGGCCTCTTCCTCTTCTTCGTCGAGCATGCGCTTCCTAGAGTAGTCGGCCATGGACCGGGATGATGCAGCTTCGGCGCGAAGCTTGGTGAGCTGAGCCAGATAGCCGTCCAGCGGCGAGAAGTCGACGCCCGACGTCTCCTTGTCGGCCAGAAGCACCTTCAAATTTGCTGTCATTTCCGTCGCAACGTAGCTAGAGCAGATGAAACTGAAGGCAATCCTAAGCCTCTGTAGACTTGTGACCTCGTCAGATGCTTGGATCGCGCTCGATACCGTCTCCTCCGCGACCTCGGTTGCAACTGAAGTATGTGCCGTTGAAGCATTGGAGACAGCTGTGGCCGTGCTGTGTTCTGTGGATAAGGAGGACTGGGACTCTCCGGGCTCGTTCTTTGACGCGGGTGTACTCAATTCGTCAGTGGTCGTCTCAGGAGACTGCTTCACACCCATGGCTTGCGATTTTTGTACTTGGATGGGGGCTTCCAGGGCTTTCTTGACAAATTTCTCTTCCATACTGGCGGGAAAACCTTTGGAGCTCATAGAGCGCGCCTTTGAGAGAATCTCAACGACGAGTTTCTTCTCGCTTAGCCGGTACATCTTTTCCTCGCCAGCATCCACGGTATCGCTGATAGACGCCATTCGTGATTCAAGCAGGGCTCGCGTCTTGGGGCACCGAAGAGCCTCGGACAAGTGAGACGATGATGTAGAAAGCGCATCGAAATGGTCATCGCTGGAAAGAAACAGACGCTTCGTGCCTGGCGTTTTGGCGTTATTAGGGCCGAAGAGGCCGGGTATGAGCAAGAAGAGGGGGTCAAAGGGTGTCGCGACAAAGAGGTCGGCGCCGTTGGTGACTTGCGCTTCGACCTGCAGTCCATCCTTAAGCTCTTGCTTCTCCAGGTTGCCAGCAGATGTCTCAATCAGCCAGCTCCTGGGTGTTGTCTTTGGTGCCGCAATCTTGGTGAACTCGTAGATGCCCGTGTCCGGGCAAAGGAGGTAGCGTGTCGGTTTCGAGTAGCGAGGGTTGGGTAAAGAGACTATGCGAGCCTCCTTTGTGGCTTTGTTGGGAATGATGAACAGCTGCGGGGCATTCGACGACTCCTCGGGCAGTGAGTATTTGGCCGTCGAAGAAGCATTAGTGGATTCGATTTTGGCTGCCGGTGCAGACTTGGTAGATCTTGTTTTCGCCATGGTTGGATACGGTTGTCTTAAGTGAACTCTATACAGTGATTCAGTGAATATAGTGCTACACAAGAAAAACACCAATTGGCCAAGGTTTCCGGGCGAAGATGCAAAGCGTGCTGGAAAGTAGGAAATGGATGTGCGAAGCAAGCTTGCACTCGTCGTGAAAGTTAAAAGTATAGCCGTCGAAACCGACGTGTGGGAAAGCCTGTCGCAATAGGACCGGACCCTGCCGCCATGTACGCGACGCGCCCACTCAATTAAAAGGGTGGATCGCGTCGAGCCCCAGAGGCGCGACTACAGCCAATGAAAGCGCTGGAAAATCCGGAACCACTGCAAGTCAAACTCCTCTTTTGAAGCTAGTCTCCCGGGCTTATCGTGACGACAAGATTCAGATGCGACAAATGGATAAGGATCGAGGCATTCCGACCGCACTCTTCATTACTTTCGGTTTACCTTACTATGTACTTTTCATAGGCGGTTTGGCTCGTAAACACCGACGTCGCTCCTTTTTACCGCTTCCTTGCTCCCCCTTAACCGGGTTCTCAGCCGCCCCTTTGTTCTTGGATTGAGGTCATTTATCGGCCAGCACAGACCCCCCTCCCATTTGCTAACAATTGTGTCTTGTGCCCGGCAAAGCTGACCAGGCCTTGTGGCGGGTCATGGGCCTTGTGGCGTCGTAGTTCTATCAAGCGACTTCCCTCTGGAAAGGCTGGAAGACGACCGCTGCGCTACTCGCCACGTCTAAACAACCCCCTCGAAATATGCCTCCTGGTTCGTTACCCCACGAGACTTCCGTGATCAGCATCATAACATTGAAGTAGCCCCACCCAACGAGCCTCAATGGCCCCCTCGGTCTCCTCAGGAAGTCCTTGCTAGCACGCCAGGCGGCCGCGACCGTCTAAGACGCCTTGCGAATCGAACATCACCCTCTCCTTCTCCGCTGCGAAGGGGACGAGCCAACTCCACATTATCAATCCGATCGTTGAACCTACAAGACGAGATGGAAGACCAGGAGGACGAGGATGAGGAAACACTCCAGCTGAAGTTGCAGGAAATACAGGCTCGGCTGAGATTGAAGAAACTTCAGAGTGCAAGAGAGAAGACGGCGGGAGCTGTATCTCCCAGGCGTAGATCACCACCGCCGCAACAACAGAGGCCGGCATCAAGGGGCCTAGGGCTCGGCGCAAGTCGAGTGGCTCCGAGGCCCGAGTCGCAAGCTGCGATCGAAGTACCCGTCTCCCCCGTCCGGAAGACGCAGCCCCCACAACCACAGACATCGCCGAGTCGAGTTCTACTAGGGATCGATAAAGGTCTAAAGGGAAAAGATGTTTCGCTGAAACGAGCACCGAGTGTGCTGCGCAGGAATGTGAACTCCCAAGATGGACAGCAGTTCGGCGGTTACCTTCAGAGGTCGAGGACCCCGGCGCCTCAGAGCGAAATTCAACGACCGTTGAGTTTCAACGAGAGGCTGGCGGCGGCAAGGACGCAAGAGGTTGACCGTCAGGATTTGAGAGACAGGGTCAGACAGGCCAGGTCTGGTGCGTTTGAGATTGGACAGAAGGAGATCGAGCAGTTCAAAGAGAAGGCGGTCGATCTTCCAGAGCAACCCGATAATGCGCCGCAGTTTAGTAGGGAGGACATCCTGGGTGGTAAGTGCGGGCCCGAACACGGACAGAGGAAAATCGACACAGCACCTTTGCTGCCAGTGCCGGCTCCAGAAGACGACGATGATCCCCAAGGCCTCTACGAGCCCCCGCCCGACTGGATGATGGCCGGACAGAAACCCAAAAAGGTCGCACCTGCAGATGTGCCCGAGGCTGAAGCATCCGCTTTCGAGCCGTACTCTAGCTTTCATCTTTCACAGCGCATCCTTCCTCATCAGGTCTTGACAAGGACTTTGTCCGGGAAGAAGATCTTCAAGATGCCGGAACTACTGCGCAAAGTCAAAGGCCCGGACTTTCGGCTTCCGGATATCGAACAGGATATTGTTGTTTTTGCCGTTGTGGCAAAAAAGTCAGAGCCTCGCCAACACAAGCCCCGACCAGACCAAAAGGGGAAACTGTCAGACAGAGGGAAATACATGGTCATTACGCTCTGTGATCTCAAGTGGGAGCTTGAATTGTTCCTCTTCAACTCGGGGTTTACCCGGTTCTGGAAGCTCACGGAGGGTACGGTTTTGGCCATTTTGAACCCGAACATTATGCCACCACCGGTGGGACGAGAAGCCACCGGGAAGTTCAGTCTGGTAATCAACTCTGACGCCGACACCATCATCGAGATTGGAAAGGCTCGCGACTTGGGCTTTTGCAAATCCATCAAGAAAGATGGAGAGTTCTGCAACTCATGGGTCAATAAAAAGCGGACCGAGTTCTGCGAGTTCCATACCAACGAGGCAATTACCAAACAACGAGCGACACGCATGGAAGTCAATTCGATGGACTTTGGCGGTATCGGAGAAAGGCACCGGTGGAACTCGCGTGAACTTCGGAAGCCAGAACCTGAACAAAAGCAAGGCAAATACGACCGGGAAACACACAGCCATTGGTTTGCCACGAAATCCATGAGTTCTGCGCAACTCATTGACGGAGCCCAAGCACTTGCAGATCGAAGAGAAAAGGAGGCAGCGCTAAAGAGGCGAATGCTTGCCCAAGAGCGTGAACGAGGGATCATGCAACGCTTGAGCAAGATCGGCGCCGGCGCCGGAAAGGAATACATGAAGCAGTCGGAACGCGCCCGCGACGCCGCATCTGCTTCCGCCCTCTCATCATCCGCCCCGTCCGCCAGCGCGATCGAGGAGCGGCAGCGGATCGAGGCGAGGAACTCGCTCCTGATGGCACCCAGGACTAAGGAACTGGCGATCCATCTGAGCCCGATCAAACGCAAGAGGCCGCAGAGCGCGCAGTCCATCTCGTCAATCGGGGCGCCATCACTGTCGGCAACCACCGCGGTCAAAAGCGGCTTCGGCTGGGGCGGGAACCTCAAGGACAAGCTGGCCAAGATGAAGGACGGCGACAAGCTGAGCAACGACAAGCCGCCAGTGCGGAAGAAGACGAGGTTCGTGACGGAAAAAGGGATCCGTGAGGCCGGGAGAGAGAGTCTGGGGATGGATATGCCGCGGCAGTCGGTTTCCTTTGAAGATGACGATGACGATTTGATTATTGTGTAAAAGATCAGCAGCATCATTTTATTGGGGTCTTGGGGTCACTGCGGACAGGGAAATCGGTCAGGAAGGCAGCCCCGTTGGGCAGGAGGTGTCTGGGTTTTAACAGAGTAATGACACCTAGAGGAGTTCGCCTAGGTCGGTCATGAGGACCGGTCACGGATTTTCAAAAAAAACGGATGAACGGAGATTAGAGTCATTTCCGATCCCTTTGCAATATTTATCGGGCATTGTCAAGACAACCACACGACTGTCGGTTTATTTGTGTGTTTGTTGATTTTCCCCGTAGCAAGCACGACTGTCACTGGGACACACGCCTTGAGACCAAACGCTTGAAAGGTCATGGTAGGGAATGGCGGCACAGATCCTGTCGAAACTTGAGACCCGGCTCACTTTCAATGGGCTTAACCGGTATTATGAGTTGAACTACCCGAATGCACCGGTACAACGCTTTATAGTCTTGGTCAAGACATGTTGTAATATTAACCATGTCATTCATCAGAGAGCCAATGCCGTGTAGACCTCTTTCTCCGGTTCAGAAGCAGTAACTCCACAACCTCTTGCTCCTAATTCGACTATTGTCTTCGCAGCGGAATAGGATTGTATGCCAGACGCACAAAACCGATTGCTTTTTTGAGTTTTAAATTGTTGAGAGAGCAAAAGTCGTGTTCCGGACAAGGGGGTGGTGAACCATCCGAGATGGACAAATGAATAGAAGCTATCGCTACCAAGCTCACGATTTCGACACAGCGACATAGCTCGGCGGCCTCGCCTCTCTACTCCTCCCCCAGTCGGATTCCTTGTCTCCCAACGTCAACTCCAGCGTCTTGCCTTGCCTGAAGAAATCGTGGCCGATCCAGCTCCTGTTGTATATCTCGCCGTCGAGCTTGGCACTCTGCACATAGATATTCTTGTACGCGGCATCAAACCCCACGCACCTCACCGTTGCGGTCTTGCCCGTAGTGGGGCTCTTGACACCGACCTCCTCGAAGAACGGCGGCGTGATGAGATACACGTCCTGCCCTGCCACGGGGAACAATCCCATCGCGGAGAACGCGAAGAAGGCGCCCATGGCGCCCGAGTCGTCGTTCCCAGGCAGTCCGCCGAGGGAGGAGTTGAAAGACGAAGGAATGTACTGATGGATCCGCTCCGCCGACAGGCCCGGACGGCCGGCGTAGTGATAGAGATAGACGGTGAGGAACACGGGCTCGTTCGATATGTCGGCCAGGGGCGAGGCGTGGAAGTATTCAAGGCGGGAGACAAAACCCTCGTCGCCGCCCATCAAGTCGATCAGGGTCGAGGTTGAGTGCGGGACGGTGCTGCAGAGGATTAGCTTGCCGGTTGCTGGACGGGGCAGATTACGACGCGACTCACAACTGATACTGCCAGATGCTCGCCTCGAACGTCTCACTCGGGTTCGTTGTCAGTGAGCAGAACCCGGCGAGGTTTGAGCAAGCTATTGGGTCTTGAAAACCCCACGTCCCATTCATGTACTTTGGCTGGAAGAACCCGGTGAAGTTCGTGTCAGTCCCATTAATCAAAGACTTCTGCTCGGGTTTCCACAGGTTCTGCCAGTTCATGCTCCTCGTCACATATTTGCCGTAGAGCGCATCCTCTCCCAAGCCCCGGGCTAGTGTCGCGAGGCAATAATCATTGTAAGAATACTCTAGAGTCCTCGACACGCTCCTAGAGTTCGTCCCAAATCCAACGGGGTCGAAGTCCAGGTACGGAATGTAGTGGAGGGTTTTCCAGCTTGTGAGTCCACCCCGGCCCTCGTATGCCCAGACTGGTGGCTCGTTCTCCGCGTCTTTGGTGATTGCTTCGAGGCCTACTTTCCAGTCTATTGAGGTCAGGTTCTTGACGTACGCGTCGACAAGGACTACGTCGGCGTTGGAGCCGCCTTGCGTCCAGCCTTTGCACATGGACATACGGCAGTCCGGTAGCCAGCCTTCGTGTTTGTATATGTCGAGCATCGAGTTGACCATCTGCGTCTGAGCGGCAGGATCAATCACGGTGAGTAGCGGGTGTTGGGCGCGAAAGCTGTCCCACATGCTGTCCACTCGTTAACGAGGTCTACTGGAAATAAATGCCAGTTTCTTACCAGTAGAAGGAGTCAAAGTACGGGACGCCACTATCCCAATACGGATTTTCGCCGGTGTAGTTCTGAGGTGAGATCATGTTGCGGTACAAGCCGCTCCAGAAACTTTTCTGGATATCTTCCGTCGCACCACCCGCTTTGATCGAAACTGGGCCCAGTTTCTCCCGCCAGGCGTCCTTGGCCGTCTCGACAAGCGAGTCAAAACTACTCAGCGGTTCGGCAATCTCCTTCTCGGCGTTCCGGCATGCCTGATCTCTGCTCTTGAACGAAACGCCCACCCTTGCGGTGACGGTGTTGTTGGTCAGTTCCTTGAAGCGAACGAATCCGCCGCCCTGGAGGTAGAACATGTTGAAGCCCCTGGTGACGAAAAGCTCCTTGGGCTCGTTTCCGGCGCGGCTGTTGACCCATACCCCGGTATCAAAGATCTTGGCCCCGAAGAAGTCAACACAGTAGTAAAGCGCATAGGTACCGGTGCCGAAGCTTGGCAAGAAGGTACCGTTGCCGATCATTCGACCGGTGGGGGTATCGACCGTCACGGAAGCATTTTGACGACTAGCCCAGAGGTCGGTTAGGTCCAACAGCACGAGCGGGTGCTCGTCGCCGCTCGGAAACTTGAATCGCATGAGAGCCGCATGCTGGGACACCGTCATGTCCGCTTTCACGCCCGAGGTCAATTCGACAGAGAAGTACCCAGGCTCGGCGACAGTCTTGTTCGGGTCATAGTGCGTTGCGCGGTCCTCGATCCGGAAGCGACAGTTGTTGAGTTCGTCGCCGGGGCAGACTTGCGGGAAGAGCGGAAAATTGCCGAGGCTCGGGTTTCCCCCCGTGCCGCTGTCATGAAGGATGCTGAAGCCGGTGATGTTGCTGCCGTCCGTTGAGAAGCCGCCCGTCTTTTGTCCGTCGACATCGGCGACGGCTTTGGCGAGGCCGTAGGGTAAGGTCGCGCCTGCGAAGACGTTGCCACCATTTTGAGACCCAATCAAGGGATCGACAAAGGCGAGCGGATCGAATGTCTGACAGATGGCCACCGCCGTGAGGGCAGCAACTGAGGGGAGCAGACGCATTGTATGGGGGGACAGGTTTGCTCAGACGAGACGAGGCGAGGGGCTTTCTTTTGAGCAAAGCAACTCCTAAGAAGGTTGCAGAACCGAGCGAGCCATGCAATTTTTAAGAACTTCATGCGGCCTTATTCCATGTCCAGCATCATGTGTGCAGAGTCAACGAACGCTCCTCTTCCAATAAAACCTTAATCGTTGACCCCGCGCCTGCGCCAAGCGCAAGGCGGTATTGTTACCTGGTCTGGCGATCCCTCGCGGGAGCTCGATGATATCAGGAGAAAGATGGCGGACAAACTAAATTTAGCATGTCGATCACAACTCATGAAGTGCCGTGCTGCAACTTGCAGCCCCGTGTGTCTTTGCGCAGACTCCGACTGCGCACGCACGCATCGCAGCAGTCTGACTCTGAAGTTCATCGACAGAGCTTGGAATGCTAAATGATTGCCTCATAGAGTCCGTTTCTTATGGCTGGCTTGTTTGGTAACGGCATGTTGTTGGTTGTATTGATGCGGTGGAGGTATGATGCGGTGTTGACAGCCCGTCTTTGCGAGTGTTTGTTTCCTCGAGATAAACGCTGTTTCCACTGTCCGACAAAATAGTGGATTAGTCATCTGCCTGTATGTATCCACCTACCTACCACCTACCTACCTACCGGGGAATTACGGGGGCAGCTCGGCGGCAGAGGTACCCATTTCTCCTTTCATCTCCTTCAACGTCTGCTCAATTAATACTGGCTGCTTTGCGCTTTATGCTCACGGAATAGAATTGGGGGGGCCCTTTTCTTATGGGCCGTGCCGCAGATGTCTGCTTTCGTCCGAGCCCCATTTCCCCCTTCAACCAGACGAACACGAAGTCAATGATTCGAAAGCTGGGTGTTCGCTGGGCCCCTGGAATCGCTCATGCCCGAAACACTACTTGCTCCAGCTTAGTCCCTAGGAAATCGCCCCGTCAATGGAGAAGGACACCTGGACCCTTCTGATCACCCGAATCATTCCACAAGCCCTCATCTTCATCTTCATCTTCCTCGGATCCATTCAAGCGCTGTCCGTACATCGACCCGGCTCTAACGTCTTCTCATCTCGCTCGATAGCTCGTGAACCAAACAGTACAGAGCTCCGCTTTACTGCTAGTAGCTGCCGCCGTTGCAATGCTGGATATTTACCAGCTTAACCTTGCAGGTCTGCTTCTCGCCTGCGGCATCCTCTTCGCCTCGGGGAGCCAGGAGAAGCAAAGCGTCTCCAAGAAAGATGTAAAGAAGGCCGCTAAGCAAAGGCCGAAGGAGCAGGGTTCTCAATGGGCCTTCTACATCGTCTATGCTCTCGTCATGGGCTCCGACTGGCTGCAGGTCTGTCTACACGCGTACCCTAGCAGTTCTCCAGACTTATACTGACGCAACACCTTCAGGGTCCATTCCTCTACTCGCTCTACAAGAACGAGCACCAAATCCCGTCGGACCTTGTCCCGACCCTCTTCACCACCGGATTCGTCTCGGGTGCCGTGGCCGGTTACTTTATCGGCTCTCTGGCCGACCGTCACGGCCGCAGGGCGAGCTGCCTCTTCTTCTGCGCTGCCTATGCCCTCTCCTGTGTCTTGACCACGATCCCCAGCGTCCCATTGCTCTTCCTCGGCCGCGTCCTTGGCGGGTTGGGTACGAGTCTCCTCTTCAGCGTCTTTGAGAGCTGGATGGTGACGGATTTCCATGCCCGCCGGCTGGGTGACCAGGGTCTGGATCTGTCCCGCACGTTCGGCATGATGAGCACTGTGAACAGCGTTGTTGCGATCGTGAGCGGCGTCGTGAGCGAGTGGCTCGTCTCCGCAACGGGGACGCGCAAAGCACCATTTCTGGCCAGTGTGGGCTTGTTAATCGTCGCTGCGGGAGTCATTGCCAGCCAATGGGTATGTTGACAACATCTCGTTAAATTTTCCGATGCATCCACTTACTGGCAGTAAAGGATGAGAACTACGGCTCAGCCGGCCAATCCTCATCGAAAGCATCAAATGGCAAGAAGACCAGCCTCTGGTCCACCATGACCGACAACCGCGTTCTCGCCATTGGTCTCGCCTCGACCATGTTCGAAGGCTCCATGTATCTCTTTGTAGTCCTCTGGTCCCCCGTTCTCGTCTCTGCCTCGTCTTCCCCAGAGACCCTTCCCTACGGCATCATCTTCGCCTCTTTCATGGCCTCGACTCTCCTCGCCTCTCTGCTTTACCCGCGTCTCCTCGCTCTCGTTTCTACGCCGTCTCGGCTCCTGCTCTCGGTTCTTCTCGCCGCCAACGCCGTCTTTTTCGCTCTCGGCACTGGTGCGCCGCGCGCGGAGCAGGTCACCTTTTGGTTGTTCTGCCTGTTCGAGGCCTGCGTTGGCCTGTATTTCCCCTCCATGGGGTACCTCAAGGGAAGAGTTGTCGACGACGGTGTCAGGGCACAGGTCTACGGCGTACTGAGGATCCCCCTCAACGTCTTTGTTGTCGTAAGCCTGATGTTCAGCAGCGACGGGCAGGCGGGCAAGGTGTTTCTCGTTTGTGCCATGTTGCTCCAGGCGAGCTGCGGCGCTTTGTGGCTCATGGGTGGGCAAGACGCGTAGGCTGTTTCTGTCATAGGCATATTTACAATGAAAAAGGAAAAAACAGGACCAGAATGGCGATGTCCGTGTTTGCAGGGAAGCGAGCCCTCCAGGTCCACATCACCGTCGCGTCGGAATCTCGATTGTCACCCCATCATACGTCCATTAGCCGTTGCCACTGACTGACGTCTACTTAAGCGCCCGTAAGACACTGTCACGAAACAGTCCCATCGGGCCGTCTAAGCACCACCTCGCTCGCTCGCCCTGGTGTCGGGTCTCATGCCGCCAGGGCTTGGTATTCTGGTGTTTATGGCGTTGGTACCTTTCCACCGTCGTCACCAGCTACACTGTGGGACGTTGCGCAGTGTGGAGGTACACCTTGTGTTTCTTGAATTGAGCGATGATGTATACCAACGACCCCGAGGGCGTGCAAAGAATCTGAACGTCACCTGATGGATCTGAGAGGCACAAAACCAAAACGACCGCCGTGCATGCCACACTCTCAAACTTGAAATGGCTGCTATGGTGTACCATAAACGACTATCAACAGCTTTCCCCCTAATTTATCGCGATGCTGATTCGAAGCGAGCCAAAAGGGAAACAGGGTATTCCATCATCCCGCATTCTTTCAAGGAAGCACGGTGTGCCAATCGACCCGTGGAAACGCTGCTATTTCAATCAACGGTTTCTTGGGGCAAAGGGTCGCGCCAACACGGGTCGGGTCAGCGCTGCACCAAGCGTCGGTAGTTCGTTCATGGAATCCGGCAGAATGATATCCACACCCTCCACCTCGATCTTCAAGCTCGGGACGTGAGCCAACGACTGCGTCGTACCATCCAACTGAGCAAACTCACGTTAGCACATACGCCCCATCTCCCCTGGCTTGACCGCATTCTCAGAGAAATCGCAAGTCCGGTGATCGTACTCACGTTGTTGATCATAACCTCCAGACCGTCACCAATGGCACCTACCACACTCTTCGTGGAAAGCCCGCTGACACCCATTGCCTCCACGCCTTTGCTCAGGGGAATCTCATCGTAACTCCTCCCCTGCTTGGGCATGTCAAGCAGCGTGAACGACCCAGCCAGCCTGCCTTCGAGGAAAAGTTGCACTTGACAGGGCAGCTCTAGATCGCTTCTCTCAACCTCGACCTTGGCGAAGTACTCCCGTTTGGCCAGCCCCTTGCGTCTCCTCAGCCTCTTGATCAAGCTCTGCCACTGCTCTTGCTCCAGAGGACTGTATATGGTGTTCACCGTCCTGCTGACCGCCATCTTAGTCTCCCCCGGCGCCTGGTCCCAGAACCGCATTGGCTCGTACGTGTAGCCCCAGTCACGGATGTGTGTCACCGACTCACTGGTGAGAGGCTCACCTCCCGAGCCCATAAATGGCCAGATGGGGTACTGCGGCGTGATGGTCGTCCCGGCTGGCGTGGCGAACAACGCGTCAGAGGCGTACGAGAAGTGCATCGTCGCATTCTCGAAGCGGAGGGCTTGCCATAAGGCGACGAGACGGTCATAATTGGCGTGATGGAGCCAGCTGGATGCAAGTCAAAAGAGATGCCATAGACTTGGGGGGTTGCCACTTACAACAATGGTTCAAAGGCAGAGATTGAGAGGAAGGCCAGGTCTTGGCCGCATGCTGCTGCGACGTGGACTTCGCCATGGGGTCCTTCAAAGTTGGCACCCTGGTTTTGAGCCGAGACCATCTCATCAAAAGAGCTAGCTCTAACAAAGACATTGTACTACAAAATATCAGCAAGAAGCCCATGGCGCAGTCGCCAAAATTCTCCCATACTGACGATGGAATTGGCAACTCACCACCTTCTCCTTCAAGTTGTAGCCTGCAAGCATATTATTGGCCGTAGCCGGATAACTTTCGCCGTCCTTGACGCAGCGATTCGTGTGATTCGCTCCGTTGAAAGCGCCAAACTGGCCATCAAGAGCGGATTTTGGGTATTGAAAACCGTACAGAGGATTCCGGACGACTGTGGGCTGCACCATTCCGGCGACAGGCTTGTTGATGACCACGGTCGGCATTGCCGTCGCGGGTGGGACATTGTGGTCAGCGGCCCAGTCCCAGTACGCGATGCGTAGCCGTTCTGCGGCTTCCATGTATCTCTGCTTGTGAGGTTCCGGATAAGAAAGTGCGAGGCGCTTGGCCTGGTGCACCAGAACCTGCTACAGAGGGGTTAAGCACCAGCAATGGGAAGCGAGGTTTGTGAACGGTTGTACGGACCTCATAGAGCGAGAGATAGCCGCGATGCCAAGTCCCAAACAGCCTTTGCTTGGACATGTTAGCCGTGTTTGGTTTTGTGACATTCATACCATTGGACGACGACGTACGCTATGTGGGCAGTATCCTATTTCTGCCCCTGTCTGCGGTCCGCCACCGGACCAAGCCATGTATGGCTGGCCATGGATTCCTGAATACATAGACTGAACAAAGTGAACAAGAGCAAGAGACCTTGCAGAAACGAACCAGCCACTTGGAAGTATGACGTTGGGTCCGTCTCATTCGCATCTTGCATGGCAGTAAGAGCTCCAATGTAGAGGTCCCTATGTTACCGTGAGCAATCGTGACCTCCTGACAAGCGCCAATCTTACCACTGTGGCCCTCTTTCGTTGTAGATACTGTTGATGTCCCTCCTTATAGGTACTTCGCCAGTCCGCATGTTGATACCGGACCTTACCCCGACGATTGGAATCTCTTGCGCGGCAGCCGTCCATCGCGGGATCGCCAGAACACTAAACAAGAGTATGAACTGAGGAGTCACCATCATAACTAAGCGTAAAGTCTTCAGTCAAGATCTTCGATTATTAGGAACACGATAGCTAAACCTCCGGCTTAAAAAGTAGAAGAGGGGGGGATAGGACATGCTTATATACCAGATCTACCGGATCAAGAAATAGAGATGTGGCACTGATCAGAGGTGCTGCGTATCGGGGTTTTATGTACCGTGATATTACAAAAGTACCATATGAAGTACAATAGACCTCTTATGGGAGTTCAAAAAGATATTATGTACCGATTCCTCACATGTCATCCATCTGGGGCGGTAAATTAACCTGTCGGTCCAGGATCAGAACAAACGGAGTCGGTTGTACCTTTACCGCCAGCAGCCCTGTGACTCGCTCAGCATGTTGGCAGTGGAAACTTGTAGCGGACCGCGCTGATGCCGTTGCGTGACATGGTGACGATGGTTGACGGGAAAGGACTTCCAATCTTCTCCTGGCATGGGATGCTGGTGACGGGAGATTTCACTTCCAGGGACGGTTGTAGGACTGCTTTTTGGATGTGGGACAAATGGAGCAAAGGTGTCTGTATATGTATCACATTACCCAGACCCGCGCTTCGCATTGTTCCTTGATTCTGACCTTGTTTTAACAATGGATACTAAAGACAACGTCTAGAAGGCTTTCCGCCAGATGTTCAGAAGACTTCGAATCCATAAACTCGGCAGGGGTGGCCGCGTTCGCGTTTCAACTCTGGCATAGGGAAATAGATAGAGCGATAATGGAGCGGTCAGAGCCTACTTGTCGGGCTGCGTTGGTTTCTCATGATACAACCACATTGGTCGTCCGCCCGCTTGGCGCCGAGAGGTAGCGTCCACTGTCGGCTGCTGACCACAACCTACCTCAAGTCGTACAAAGAGGGCAATTCAACATCTTTTACGCATAGTTGCCGCTTCCCGATATGCCGGTAGCCGGTGGTGGAACCGAGCGAACGGAAGACCATCCCTCTTGGTTGGTATCCTGCTCTCCTCACCGCTTTCGGCGTAGAATCGGAGTTATACAGGCTTCTCAATACAGCATTGGCTAGGCAACACTTTGTATGCTGTTATTCCAATCCAATACATCTCCTATGCTGCACGAGGCGTACGAAGTAGTCTGACGTGGCAAAGCTGGAGTTATGTAGCTGTCATTCGAAGGGCCTTCTTGCCAAGATGATGAGATACAGCGTGTTACTGTGTTGCAAGATGATACTGTCGAATGCGAGTGGCTTCGGTTGAAAACAGTAAATGCAGCATGTCGTCAATTTAGTTCCGTGCCTGCAGAGAGCTGTGGCTATTTCACCAGGAGTTTCTTGATCTCAGTCATGGATGCCTTATGGAATTAACGTTATACATGATGTGTTCCAAGAGTATTTGTAAGTTTGGAGACCTCCAACACGAGTGCAACCGAACTGATTTGTTTTATAAATGGAAAATACCCCTCTCAGTAACGTTCCAAGATAAGATAGAAATCAAAACGAAGCAGGTCTCTTTCTTTGCGATGCAACTTTTGGTTCAAACCAGATATGAAAATGAAAAACACATTGTCCCGGGTGAGAATACGCCCAGGAGCAATCTTACACATGACATAAATTGTCTCGGGAAACAAGTCTGACTCCGCATGTTCATGGAATCCCTCCTTTGGTCCCACGCAGAGTCGAGACAAGACTCGCGAGCCTCCGAAAGACGCTCGATGATGCGATTGCCAGTCTTACAAAGATTTCTCAAGAACGACAAGGTCTCGAAATCCTTCTTTCCACTTGTTCATCTGTTCCATCGTTGGCTTTGGCAGAGGGCTCCTGGCGACGCCCCCATAGCCCAACCATGCTTGAAGACCAGCCTTCACACCTACGACGCCCCCTTGGATGGCGGTCCAGTCGCCTTGCGATACGACCTCCTGCATTTCCTGTGCCTCCTGGTGGCTTCCCTCTTGGTAAAGCTCAATTGTTCTGATGCAGGCTTTGGGGGCGATGTTGGCCAGACCCGCAAGGATGCCATGCCCCCCGGCCACCAGGGACTGGATTGAGAAGTCGGCCGAACCGGCCAGAACAAGGAATTCCGGAACTCTGGAGTTGGGATTCTTCGCCCGCTTCCTTGTGGCGGCAGAGACGCGGTTCAGCTTGCCCGTGTTCCCGCATGTAAGCTTGACGCCAACAATGTTTGGGTGTTGAGACAATTGCACAATGACGTCGGAAGATAGGTCCAACCCTCCCACTGCGCCGGGGAAGTTGTAGATTATGAGCGGGATCGGCGATGAATCTGCCACGGCATTGAAGTACTCAATTATGGTTTCTGACGATGGCGCAAACAAGCCGGAGTAATAGGATGGGGGGAGAACCAGGGCGTAGTCTCCGCCAGCGGCCCAGGCCTCGGTACAGTATTGTATGGTCTCGCGTGTACTCTGACTTCCGCAGCCAACAATGATGGGCATGTGAGAGAAACCTGCATCATTGATGGCTTGGCGAGTCGTTGCCGTGACAAGCTGGCGTTCGGCGTGAGTAAGATGAACTGCTTCTCCGTTGGACCCCTGCGTTGCCAGGCCGGTGACACCGGCCTGGGCGAGTCGCACAGCATGGCGAGCAATGGTGTCAATATCCACGTTCTCCGTGCCGGGCTCAAAAAAGCACATGGTCGGTACGTAGACTCCGGGGAAGAGCGGTCGGGTTTCATGGATATCCATACCGAGCGATGCGCTGTCATATGAGCTGCTGAGAGGGGAGTGCGAGCCGGCGGCCGCTAGGCTGCCGACTTTGAGGTTTGATGAAGTATTGGGCCGGAATGAAACCTTATCAAAGCCGGCTGTGAAACTCCCTGCCGGCGAGGGTGCGTCTTGGTGCGGAGCCATGGTTGGTGCAGAGGTCTTTTGAGAGGTGTTCGTGGTCCTGGGTAGGACGACGGAACGCACGACGTATGCCGTATTAAGCGTGCCGGATATGTAAGGCAAGTTTGAGTTGGTACAATAGAAGGCCCTTTTCGGCTGCAGAGCAAACAAAGTATCAATCACTGATATTTCGCAGAGTTGATGGACTTGGGAATACAAGGAGACCGAAAAAGAAAACGAACAGCTCATGGGAATGAGGGAGGGCGTCGAGGACCTTTTTATCAGGAGTTGGCATGGCGGGAAAGAAGCCGAGAAACAAGAAGGGCTCAAAATAGGTTGCTTCGTCTTCGTCAATTATTTCTTAGCCTATCTACAGGTGTGGCGTCCGAGGCGGCTTGATGGTTTATTCTTACCTGTGATGGCTCGCCCCAATGCGCTAAGCCAACGTCACTCGAGATCGACATATGGAACAGGGTTCGGATAGGAGAACAAACAATTGTGTGTTAGCACTTACCGCTGGTCTTGTGTACAAGAGCCAGTCACACCATACGAATGGAAGGGAGAGGCAGGCAGGGTATTCTGACCTGCGTCAAGCAGTCGACCTGCACGGCTGCATTGTTTGTATGTAGTGCGGAGAATGCCCTAGGAGAATCTGGCGCCTGGACCAGGGCTGCTGAGACACAGTGCGTGAAGTTTGGGGCGAGGCCGATGCTTCGCCCATGCAAGTGAACAAGAGGTTGGCATAGTAGTAGCAGCAGCAGTAGTAGTAGTAGTAGTGTGTGCGAGGGAAGAGGGTGGGATAGATGTCTAGAGATACAAAGCAAAGCTGACCCAACCCAAGCCAAACCATGCCAAACGTGGTTGGAGTTGAAGAGGGGTCTCTTCTGGGGAACGCGCCCCAGACGCACCTGGGTGGGGGTTAGCTCCAATAGACCCGGACGTATCGTACGTGGTGTCTACACAAGGGGGAATTTGCAGAGCGGGTTCAGCCGGAAGCCTGGACACAAGCCGCCATCGTCGGAAAGTACTCCGAGGGTCTATACATTAGCTGGGTTGAAGTAGGTCACGAACATACCAATATACAAGAGTACCAGACCAGCCGCAGCCCAAGGCTAGGATGAGGGCAGAAGACAGGTCGTCGTAAAGCTGCATGTCTGACTGCCGGTCCAGGGCAATGATGGAAGCTTCAGGAGAACTATGCAAAAACGCAAACCATTGCTGTGCAAGCAATTTGACCTTGTTCCAATGCCAACACGAAAACCATTGTAGCGGCGGCAGACTTCACAACGTCTATTTAGGACCGCGTTATTCCGGCATACCAACCATAGACTGGGTTCAGCGCCCAGGTCTTGTCCTTATGGGCACCTGAGGTGTCGAGACAGGCGAGGCCTATCCTGCTTTGTGAAAAGGTCCAAAGAAAACCAAATCGTCGTCGTGCTTGGAGTTGACAGCCCAATATTATGCGTTCATAGGCTCAGGATCATCGTTACGGACGTGACAGTGAGACATCACCGGTCAAGATGAGCCCACATGGCGGGCGTCCCGTCCGTAAAGTCTCACAAGGAACCTCAGCCAAGGGTCCGTCCAGCGACTCGTGGAAACCTTCAATAGGTCGATTCGAAAGCATCGGGCGCTGGCCGATGCCTACCTGACCAGGTGATTTCGGACCCATCTACCCAAGGACCCCTCTTGCCCGGTGAAGCAAGCGCGCCCCACGATCTCTAAAGAATAACGACGGCAGACCGACGTTGGGGGACTGTGGGAGCGATGATGCCTTGGGAGTATGCTTATTGGCCCAGCCAACATTTTCTTTTCGGGGGGGGGGGGGCACGGGAGCTTGCCGTCGAGATCTGTCGACGGCAATTTACTGCTGATCTGGCTCAGGTGTCGTTGCCGGTTACGCATTTCATGACTGTCAAGCTTCCATTCGCACGCCCTGGATGCTCACTGTCCCCTGAAAAACTTCTGCGAAAGAGGAATGGCGTCGAGAAAACATCAATGGTCATGTGGCATAAGATTCCTATGATGCGCCGTCATCAAACAAGCCCGGGCCGTGGGTCAACCCCGGTGCTTGCGACCATACAGGTTCTGAGGGCCGCAGGGACAAAATCCTCGAATTCGTCGACGGGCGCCTCGGCATCCTGCAGCCAATTGCCTGTTGCTCGAGGTCAGCGGCTGCATACGTAGGACACGGGATCACAACAATAGCGCAGGGCATGTGACTTGAGAAATGCGGTGTCTGCAGGTCCAGAAGAAAGTGAAGCAATCGTGCAGTTCGGCCAAAGCAGTGGGCAGATAGACGGTTTTATTGGAATGCAGCGCTGATGTACGAACGATCGCAAAGAAAGGACGGGATTGCTGCATCAGTCCAGGTCTACTCCCGACGATGCTTGCCGTGGGTTGACGTGGCGATGCCATGACACCGTGATGCAGACTGGGCAGTGAAAAGTACGAGCCGTTGAGATGCCATGATCGTTGAGATGTTCAAGGACAACGTGGATTAAGCCGCGCCTGTTTGGAAGCGTACGACATTCTCCTCTGGTATGGTAGGTAAGAAGAACGACCATGTTAATGATGAATTGTACATGGCGCTCTCACGCCCTCGTCGTCGCCCGCTCACGTAAGCGTGGCTTGTCCCGTTGGTTTCGGGATTTCCTTTCCTTCTACCTTTCGTTCCAGGGATCATCCAGTCTTTTGACTTTTGCTACGTTGCCTACGTAGTAAAGTCTCACTACCATCAGCTCCGGCCCCCAACCATGGCCTCCGTCTATTTTATTGAGAAGGGAGGAGGGGTCAACGCGTTTGTGACTTTGCTGAAAAAGCACCGCCGGGCCTGGGGTAACCGGGAATAAGGCCTGTATGAATTAACGCTGCCCATTGACGGACGGTATCTCGGACATGGCTCGCTCTTGGTCACCTTAGAAACGAGACATTGCCCCCCTCAGAGTCGGACAGCACACAGGACCGCAAATGCAAGCCATCCTTACTGAACAAACCGAGAGGCCTGTTGGGTTGCATGATGCAGAGGTCCTGCAAGGGAGCACCACTGCTCGACAACTCCCCAATTGCCCAGATTGGGAGTGTGTTTTCATCATGTGTCCATAATGCCCCCCCCCCCCCCCCCCAAACTCGTACTGCTTTAATTTGTCCCCAGATGTCCGAAGAAAACAACAGAGGGAAGTAGTGTAGGTAAGCGTTTTGTCCCAGGTGCCAGAGTGCGCAAATACTTTACTGTCATCGGATAGCGGACGGATCGACGACCATCAGACGGCGCCAACCCCCACGCTAACTAACCATCTCCACAAGAGGCCAACCACTTTAGACTGGGGGGAGGGGAGGAGGAGGGAGGGGGCGGGGATTCTTCTCATGAGCTGCCCTTCAACTCCCCGTCCAAGTCATAGCTTGCGGTCAGCCTTCCCCGAGTCCGATGGCCTGTTCAAGGTAGCCATGTCAGCTGCCGGGCTCTTAGTTTGCTCTCAATCTTACTCTGCATCAACTCAGCAATGATGCACCATACCATCTACTTAGTGTCTACAGAAGCAACAATCCTCGTCATCCCGTATGCCCGTCGAGGCCAGATGCGGCTCACGTTGGCCAACGATGCCGTTAACCCCTGCTTGGCAGAACACGTATCTTCCCTCTTCCTTTACAGGCATGCGTCGGCTCGTGACCGAACAACGGGCTGTGGGTGTGCCCAAAGTCTTGGCTAGAAGCCCGCGACAGTGGGAGTCTCTCACGTCTTCCACAGTGTTTGCCCGCTCTCCAAACCATTTACCAGCTCACCCAGCTCGCCGAGGGTTCACTAAAGTGCGGGATGCATCTGGGCGTCTGCTGACCTGGATCCCCCAGACTACTGCAGAACTTGGCCTGGGCCGTGTGGGAAGTGGCATCGGTAATAATGATCTTGGCTCGACGTGCAGCTGCGCCGCGCAGCCTTTTCCCGGTTTGTTGCCCAATACATCACTAACCGCCAGCTTGGATGGTGACACATCGCCATCATTGCCCTCCCGCGCCGTACGGACAACAATGCTTCCCCCGCACTTTACACAACGCTCATCCCGATGTTTCCTCCCAAACCAAAGACGTGTTCCTCGGCCGCACTGTATCATGCGTTCACCGTCTTCTTCTTCTTCTTCTTCTTGCGCCCCATTTGCTTGGGGCTACGGCAAACGTTTCTTCTTTTTGATTGACGGATAAATGCTCCATCCACCACCAGGCTTCTGGCCTCAATCGCTTGCCTCATTTCTCTCCCGGCCCCAGCTGACAATCTGCAGCCTCTCGGCTTTGTCAGGCCTTTTGGCAGAATATGCCAATCTCACTGCACGGCACACACACACACACACACACCCCCGTATTTTGCTGTTCTAGAGGGAACCGGACTTCTGGTATCATGGTAGGTCAGTACTAGATACGACAACCGCCCAACGACTGCATGTTTGGGAAATCCGGGGGCGGAACGTCATGCGCTGCTGATCTTCAGAGCCCGAACTGTTACGGGGCCTGACATGATAGACGCTGTTACCACGTGCATCAAGGCGCATAAATCCGGTCGGCGGCTCCTTGTATAAGGGAACAACGGTCAGGATCTCATTCGTTACTGATGCACTGGAGGCCTGCTGACAAGACCTTCCCGCCAGCCCAGTCATTATGAGAGCTCTAGAAAATACCTACTTCTAAGCTACTTGACGCCGAGAGATCTGTATCAACGATGGGCTTCCTTCCCTACGCATACTGTGTAATTCTCGAAGTGTCTAGAGCCAAATAACACGCTTTGCCGGCGGTATAGAGTTGGGACGTCGCGGCCAAACATCTAGTGTACGCCGGGAACATTTGTTGGCTCCTTGCGGCTTCATCGGTCGGTTAGTAGAACGCTGTTTTCTCTTACCAGAAGGAATTTGTCGATGCCCAAAGACATGCCCCGCTTACAGTTGGTAAAGCGATCATGTTTCCTCCCAACAGTCGGAAGAGGGGTTAGGGGAGCATCGCGTATGTATCATCTTATAGTAACACGCACACACCAGGCCCCTGGCCAACTATTCTCCTCTTTTATTTATTCATTATGGTCCTTGGCGATTGCTGGTGCTGAAAGTGAGACGACGGAGCCTCGGTTTCCATTTATCTCTTAACAAGGCGTCTTCTAGCTGGCCTGGATAGTAGTTTCGCCAGGGTGCAGTCAGGTTAACCGTTTGCCTAGATCCCTATATGATTCTTTCTTTGACCACGGCTAGAGCTCACATTGCCCATTGATAGACATCTTTCTGACGTTGGGTGTCCAACGCTTACGAAGGACCCTGTCAATGATCCAACAACCCCACGTCTGACTGAGGTGGTCTCGCTGAGCCCCCACACCCCACTACTTCTATGTACAGGCAGGATAAGGGATCTCGATAGACCTTCCCGAAGAAGCTCAGATGAAGGGACAATAAGCCCCTGCTTGAATATCCCCGGCCTCATCCTGTGACCGGGATGGTCTTCCTGGGGTGGTGCTTGGCAGGGGAACCCGGTGAGATGCGAGATGCTGGCGGAAAGTCATTGGGGGTTTAGCCGGGTCCCGTTTAACCGTCTCGCTGTTGTATAACTCTACTTCAATGTCATATCTTGAGGTCAAGTTTTTGATGAGCTTGCCTGTCTTTATTGCTTATAACCACAATGCTTTTCAAAGTGCCAATGCATTTTTCGATCTTGGTAACGCTCCAACCGCTACTTTTCTACCCAACGCCCGGGTGGTGAGCATCAAGGTTGGCCACCAGAAGCGACCGATGCGGTTTGTGTGCGAATAACAAGGTTACATACTTAGGTAGAGCCGTCAGATTATCGATTCATTTCATCCAGGTCGCGGAGCAATGGCTCGCTTGTTTAGCAGCCTTGATGACTTACGCATCTATTGAACTCATTTATGGACATGTGGAGCCCACTGATTCATCATAGACACACCGAATGACTACAAAAACCGAGTTGACCGCGACCTCGACGGGCTCTCGAAGCTTAGCCAGAACGACGTACCTTTGTGATGAGAGAGGGTCGTATTCCGGGGCCAAACGTCTCCAAGAATCCGTTTGCGGTATTGCTATGATGAAAAGGTGTGACAAAGACTCAAGCCACCCCGTTGGCTAACGAGAAGGGCAGTTCTCGATTCTCAAAAACGGGCCGAAAGGTTTGAAAGTTCCATGTTCGCAGCCATCAAGCTCACCTCAAGGTACTTGGATAGCTACATAGCTAGGGTCTTGATTAAGCGTAGTAGGTTAAATCACTCTTCGGCCGCCTTTTCGTCGGTAGATTTATACAAACCCGCAGTATAAGCATTCGATACCCGTTTAACGGCTGCTAGTTCCCTGCGAAAGGGTTACGGGCGATTCGGTACCAGAACACCTGAAACTCTCTCTCTCGATCCGGTCTACTTGACCACAAAGGATTCAACCATGTCTTGTAGCATATCTTGTGAATACCAGTGGTCCAATTCAGAGTATATCCTAAGGTTGACATTGCAACCCATCAGTCGTAGTATCCTGCAGGCATGTTGACTATGTCGGGGCGGCACTCTGTCGTCCTTACTTCCGTGGCCGAGAAACACGGGTGTTCTCAGGAACGGTGGTACTGATTCCGATGAGTGTGACGGAAGGTCGATCTCTTCCCGAATGATATTCAAAGCCTGTTCAAGTGGATTGGCTCCGAGCTCGTCTTCCTTCCGACCAAAGGGCGATTCGTGATTTGATGAGTCGAACACGTCATCATCCGAATCTACCGGGGCTGTCTCCCGATGCTCATCATTCATGGTATGCGTACTCTCGTGCAGAACGCTCTCGATGGTGTCGGCCATGGGCAGCATGCCGCACATGCCCATAATGCCACCGAGGGGTTCGCCTTCCCACAGTAACGAACAGAGGAGTGCAGCAGCGCAGCCTTGACTGAAGCCGCCCAGGAATATTTTGTCTGTGCCGCCCACAAGCTGGGCTTCGTCCCTAATGAGGGCGTGTACGAAAGCGACGGTCTCTCGTGCATTCCCCAATACCGTCTCCTCCCAATCACCACTTCCATCGTACCATTGGTTGATGATGGAGCGCTTATAAAGTGTTGCCCTGGACCGCGGCGCAGTTGGGAAGATGAACCGCGTGTGCGGCAATGCTTCTCTCAACGTGAGAGTGTTGGAATCCGGCCCACGGACAGGCGCGGAAAGAAACGGCGGCGCAAAGATACGCGCACTTGACCCCCGACCATGCAGAAAGATTAGGGAATACAGATGCGGCTGCTTCAGTGGCGGCACAGCTGTGAGACTTGGAAATACGTGTAATGGGAGGCGGGGTTCATCAGCAACGTCTGCAGTATAAATAGGGCCGTGGCTTTCAAGCATCCTCAATGAGTGAATTGGTATGCAAGCTTTGAAATGTTGCCACATAACCTACTGCCGGACCGAAGTTGGTTGAGGTTTGGTTACCGGGCCGAATGGTCCCCTCCCCGATTAGTTTATATAAGTACGATGTCCATCGTCCGGATATATACATGTCTATCGCCTAATTATACATATGGCGGATAAAACAATCTATCTAGAACCCCGATTTCTAATGTCCACTAGCACAGCCAGCCCAGCCCCTTCAATTCAGAATCACGGATGAACGATTGCCTGCAAACGTTTCAAGGATTCCGAATTCTCTCGATCGTGTTTCGCACTATATTCCCGAACACTCAAAACATGACGTCGTGGGCGGGTTTCATGAGAGCGAGTTCGATTCGCCAAGGCTTCAGTATCACATCCACCGCTCCCTCCCTGTCGAAGTTTTGCTCGTCATTGTAGGACAATTTCGCCTTGATGAACTCCCAATAAAGGGGATAGTAGCCAGCCTCCGACCAATCCCCGATCGCCAAGACATCTCCCGTCACCTCCGAGATGTAAATGTTGTCCGCTGTGAGGTTTCCGTGCGTGAAGATTAGCTCCTGTCTAGACTTGGCGAGCTCGTCAACAAACTCGACTGCGTTGTGGACAAGGTCTGCATCATACGACACAGAAGCAACACTATCTCTGAGAATCCGTACAAATTCTGCATTATCCCTGTACCCCCTTTCCCAGTTCGCCGGGTTGGACCCGGGACGAGACACGTAGCGGTCAGCAATGACGGGCCGTTGAGGTATGTCTCTGGGCTTGATAGACCGCATCGCCTTAATCATCTCCCTAGTTTGCACCACAGCGCGATATTTCCTTCTATCGTCCAAAATATTCCAAACTTGGCCCAGGGTCTTGACGCCCTCTCCTCCGACCCGGTCCTCAATAACGGTTTCGGTGCCAGTACGAGGCGATACTGCGATTCGGAAGACAGGAATGCGGATGATTGTCTCGTTTGCAAGGTGTAGATATAATTCAAGTTTCCAGCGATCATCGGCACTGGCGCGTGTTAGAGTGGAAGAAGGTGTCGAAACACTCAAACGCAAGAGCATGAGCAGGCGGGAGGCTCGCTCAGTTTCCGAGTCGTAGGAGTCGTATGTCGTGTTGCTTTCATGGTGGGAGTCCTCGGTAATAAAGGGGTCGCCCTGGTAGTGTTTTTCGGCTTGGTCCTTGAGAAAGATTCTCCCTGAACTCAGAACAGTCTTCATGAGATTATGTGGTAGATCCAAGGTGAAATAGGCCATGACGGGACCTAGTATTACAAATATAAGGAAAATGTTTGATGGAATCATGCCGCAAATTTCTCTAAACGATCGCTGAATGTGCGCTGAAAGGGCAACCGTTTATAAACTATCCAAGATGACGTTCAGGGTCATAACGTGCAAGCCACATGGTTCATGATAGGCAGGGTCCGTGGCGATTCAAAGTTTAAATCAAGCTACAGGTACGGAGTACATCATCCTCTGTCTGGATAAACCAATATCCTTGCAAACGCTCGATTATCTTGCCGAAGTCGCATGTTGTGAACATCCTCCAGAAAATCGAGGTAATTGAGTCGACTTCTATAACGAGGGCGATCTGGGTTGTGGCCATGGTCCGGCTGCACAAGGCATGTCTAGGCTGGGCTGCCTCCCAAGCTGACAAAACTCAATCGGAAGATGGAACATACTTGCGCCTTACTCTGACCCCTATCTGGTGATGGACGGACGGACGCACGACATGAATACCTGTATGCAAACTGTCCAGAATGGACTGCTCTCTTTCTGGTACATGGCACTGCCGATGGATCTCGAACGACAACACGCTGTAAACAAGGCAGGCTATCTTGCATGGGTGCTAGACGGACCAGACTGCGCCCAGAAACCGGCTGCGTCTTGTGGTTTCGCAACGAATCAGCTGTGATCGGAACCGATGGGAGATGTATGGACATATAAAATCTCTTGCTTGGCCGTGATCTGTTACTAAATGCAGCCATACCGCATCACGATCTGCATTTCTCATGATACCTTTGGTCAAGAAAGCTTCAGATACCGCACCTATTGACATCAAGGCACGTGTCACTCCTTTCCTCCCATCTTAAGGTTCAGACTGCGACCTTGCGAGCATGAGAGCACTATGGTTTTCTTGCGAGCTGTGAAAGCCGCGCATCCATGTATGTTTGCATGTGCCCGTGCAGGTATCTGTTCAAGTCCCGGGAGTTCATATGTGGGCTCTGTCATCGCTGGCCTCCTCCCGTGCACCAAATAGATCTTGTACTTGCAGCTCAACTATGACGCACGTAGTTAGCCACGTCCTCTAATCTCTTCACGATACTTGACACGTTGCTAGACGTCGAAACATTGTGAGAGTGCAGTTATCCATGGCCTTACTTGTGCATCCCTGAAACTGCACCGAGCGTCATTCTCAAGGCTTCAATGGGAACAGTTCAAAATATTAATTCAATTCAAAAGAATGGAGTTATCTGAGCATGATGCATGTGGTATGGCTCACTACTTTTGCGACTGCTGAGAATTGCTGGGTCGCGATGCCAATAATTACAATGCAGCGGTGACATATTATGACTAAGATTCGAAATACGAATACAAAATGAGGCAGTTATAATGTGTTGATTCAACAGAAAATCGCCATCAAAAGAGTGCTGTGCGCCCATGGTGTACTTGTTGCATCAGCTTTTGAAGCTGCTTAGCACACCAGAACGCCAACGCGAAAGACCTAGATGTATGTGTACAGGATTAATAACAATGCCAGTGGAATCCGATCAATATTATTCTAAAACACTTCAAACAATAATGGCGGCATCCAATACTGATATCGCCGTGGGGATCCCTGCTGCTCGCGAAAGTACCTCTCCACGGGGGAACTGCCAAAAGTCTTGTCCGCAAACGAACACGGAATCCAGAAGACCTACCGGTGAAAATACAAGGCCAAAAGCCTAATTTTTCTCCATTCTGTATGATTTGGACTGAAAATACTCAAGGTGCGGCGTGCGGTCAGCCCTACGTCAATGGTCCAAGTGCTCATTGGGCACCGATGCGGTCATGATGATTTGATTCTTAGAGCGATTGGAAGCCCCGTCAAAGATCACCGCCGAGCGTCGATTATCACCCAAAGGAGCAGTAAAAAACCAGTAGAAGGGAAGTAGGAACCCGAGCATCTCTTTAAAATCTGGAACGCGTCGGCCAAGGCTCATGTATCTTGGCTCGATGCGCACACAGGCACACAGTCACGGCGGTACGGCTATGCGGCTCACTCCCAAGTCCAGGCTAGGGGTCGCTTAGCCCCCGTTATTGTCCCTCGGAGCTTTCCCAGAGGACCACAGAAGCGCTTGAAAATGCCAGTCTCCTTTCTGGACTGTGTGATGTGATGTGATGTGTCGCCGCTTGCCCCTTGTCCGGAGCATTCTGTTGCTCCTCCCTCATCATCGCCGTTACGCGGCGGTGACGATGGCCAGCCACAATCCTGCCCTGTTTGAGGCGTTCCGTGATACCGCGTCCGAAGCGCATCACTATGTTGATGTTGTGTAGAAGCGTTGGGCGTACATAAGAAAGGGGAGCGGCGGAGGCTTTGTGATGTATATCCTGGATAACCACAACGCCGATTCACCTTCAAACGCAGCAACAACACTCACCTAGGCTCCATTACCAGCCACATTTGGTGACGTAGCTACAACCGACAGCCTCCCACTCTCGCCCAAGAATCGTCTCGCAATGGCCTCGATGAACCAGCGTCGCCCCATGGACGCCCCCCTAGACGACCCTGTCCATCACAAGAAGCCCACGGGTCTCCTCACCCGCTTCGTCCCTGCCCGCCTCCAGGACTCCAAGTTCTACGGCCTCTTCCTGCGCCTCACGCGCGTGCTGCAGTTCCTCTCCTCTGTCATCTCCCTCGGCGTCTTCTCTCAGCGCCTCTTCAAGGTCTACCGCCTCGTCAACTCCATCAAGACCCGTCGTGGAGTCAACGGTTCCTACGGCGCGGTCGAGGGCATTCTCGCCGCCGCCGTGTTGTACACCCTCATCACGACCATTTTGGGATGCATGAAGAAGAACTCCAGTCCCGGCACCAAGAGTTGGCTCCGCTGGTTATGGGTCGTGCTCGACCTCCTCTTCGTGGGCGCCTTCATCGCCGTCGCCGTGATCACCTCACCCAATGGTGGCATGGCTGGCCCGAGGCATTGCTACAACGAGGGACGTCTTAACGATGGATCCAACAGCACTACTGGCGAGACCGCCAGCACCGACGACACTTGCAACCTGCCGTGGGGAACCTTTATTCTGGGAATCATCAGCACGTACGTCCTGCAGAAACATGTTCCATCACGACCTGGATTGTTATACTAACAACTTGTTGTAATAGTCTCCTCCATGCTATCACTGCTTCCTTCCATGAGGTTAGAGACCACCGACGCAGAAACAAGCTCACCACCGGCGAGGATGAGAAGGCCATTTACACCGCACCCGTCCACACTGCACCTGGCCATGTTGGGGGCGCTCACAACGGGCCTGGTCCCGTCGGCGGACATGGACAAATCGGAGATGCTAGCAACGCAGGAGGATACACCAACAGCCCTGTGCCCACGGCAGGGGATGCTCGCTACTAGCGATGTCAAGTTTCTTGGCCATGCATTTACCTTGCTGAAGCAGAGCGCATGAGCTCGATGCGTTCTGCTCTTGTGCGGTAAGCCAGCGGGCTAGAGTGTATCAAAACCTTGAGAGTTTTCATGGTTGGAGTTTGGGAGATTGCCTGGAGGGCGAAACAGCACCAGTATTATCAGCAGCAGCAAGGATACCCATAAAGCTGCCTAAGAAACAAATCAACATTGTAATACAAAATTGTGCGCTTCTTCGAAGCGACGATATTGACAGTGTATGAAACTGGCAGTTGAACGCCAAGAGATGTGATTGACAGGGCTGTTGCACGAGAGTCGTTGGCCCATTGCGCCATTATCAAAATGCCCGTGTTATCACGATGGCTTGTTGTGCGGAACACTGAATGAAGGATCAAAAGTACACGATATCAACTCATACTCGCCCAGTTCGGCGGGAAAGGTGACTGATACGGACGGAGTATGAACATGGATGGGCTGATGGAGTATCAGCCAGTCTTACATTGAATGTTATGCAACAATGTCCGCCCAGGGGGGGATAGGTCGGAGACGCCGTGGCCCTCGGGCCCGGACTCGTGAACCCGGCCGCTGCTGGGCTACTCAGTCTCGCGGCGCCTCATGAGCACGTCTGTTGTGGATATTGGGGAGGAAGTCAAGCCGAGTAAAACAAAAACAAAAAAGCCAAGAGGCGAAATGAGGAGTCTAGTCACCTGCGACCACTCATGAATGGTGAAGGCGGTCACGAGATGCAGCAGGTAGAGGAGGTATCTGTCAAAGATTGGCGCGAATGCGGTGGCAGGTGCTCCATCTGGCACGGCACGCCGCTGTTTTCGTCTTAACCCTCTCTCCTGACTCGGGGACTTGGTTGAAGTTAATTATAGAGACGCTGCTGGCGCTAGCGGTGTGTGGTAATGGCTCTTGAGGGCTTGTTTTCCCAAGGATCGACCCACCCGGGTGCTTCTTGTTGGGATGATTGGCCGGGGAATGGCGGCATCGCAGGTGTTTCCCTTTAAGATGCTAGGTAGCTTGGGTACTGATCAAGGCGGTCCCCTGTGGAGTCAGAATCGCACAGGTACACAATAATAGCCATATACGATGTACGATGTACATCGTACAGTCGTAAAAGAAACGCAGTAAAAGTACCAAGTTCGATACTCACGGCGACTGTGGAAACTTGTTTCTCCAAGGCTGAAAGATCAACCAGGGCGGGTTGAGAGAAAGCAGAGGCTACACACACACACTATCGACTATTGGCCAGCACAGCCACCGCCTGATAAGACGTGGGGTTTGGGGCAACCCAGCCAGCTGGATACGAGTGCTCGTAGACCATGGATGGAACGCCGCGGTCCAGCTTGGAGCTTGGGTCGAGGATACATAGATGCCATTCGCACACCACACTAGAACGGGACTCCGGTGGCGGGTTCGGCTTCATGAAACGTTGCGGGCAACGGCGTGGAGCGACCGCCTCTCGCTTTTTGCCTTTTTCTTTTCTTTCTGAATCTGCTAAATGGTGGCGGCAACGGCGGCGCTTCCCTCGACCGCGGAAACCCACTTCGCTCTGAGGCCAAAAGCCAGAGGCGAAAGCCGCCAGCACAGTATGTGACCCTTTTGCCTTCCTCTGGAGCAACCATGTTCTTTTTTCTCGTGTTGTGATGGCGCGTGATGGGCGGGAGCCCCGCGTTGGCCGTGGGCCCGTTGACCGTACAGCGGAGAATTACGAAGATCTCTGGAGCCATTTCCCGGGGATCCTCGGCGAGAACGGGCGGGAAAGGCCAAGGGAAAATCCGGATTCAGTAGTTTACATATTTGTACCCTTGTCCACGTGTACGAATATTCGTACCTCAGTACACTTTCCGTGCTTAACAACAGTAACAATGAACAACGGAGCGACAGGGCATGCAGCCGGTGGACCAGAGTCGGCCGAGGTGAAAGTCTTGGAAATGATGATGGGAAAAGGAACTTTGGAACAGTGGTCTGTCTGCCTGTAAAAGGTAGCTAGCCCGCCCGCTGTTCAGTCGGCGCCAACCCTGCTTCGTACCCACATCTGGAAAACCCGATGCCAACGCGCTTGCGTGGAAAAAGAAAAGGCCGAGGCAGCGTACTTTACTCCTGTTTTAAGAACAATGCGTGCGACACAAGAGGCCGCAGCCAGCGGTCCTAGTTCGCGGCACAAAGTGCTGATGGGATGGCCGGGCTTTGTGTGAAGTGTCATGAGATTTGGAGATTGAGGAACCATGATTGACAGAGTCCTTCATACCTAGGGTAGTGTACGGATACACCAACTATCTGGTGTAGCTACATGTACGCATGCGAGTGCGATGGGTGCGTCGACCGCTCGCGCGCTTCCAAAACTCGTCCAGGAAAGAAAGGTGGGGGTTTGTTTTTGCAGTGGTCTAATTAAACTTGATGTTGGAGATTTGCTTACTTTGGCGGACGGACCAGAGTTTGGCCTCCCAGCAGGGCGCACATGGCCAAACAACAAACACCTACAAAGTATACGACTGGACACACCCATACGCACATTACATACTTACAGATACTTTCCTAGTAGGAATACGATGGATTCGTACGCACCTTGCGCATTCGTACCTTGTAACAGACCGGCACACGGATACCTACATATGTGGCGCAGGGCTCACCCGCCAGCGAGACAGGGGTGGAAAGCCGAAGAGCTGGAGCCGAATCGCCCGTATGCGACGGCAGCCTGCAGTTCAGTTCATCTGGTGCTCCATGTCTTGATCTCATCGCAGTCCAGGCAGTGTAGGTATGCGACTACAGATACCCTGAGTGCGGTGGGTTGCGGTGCTCAGCCAAACTGTTCAAGTCGATCAAGTCGGACAAAGCTGCCTGGGCCGTCGCCGAAGACACAAGCCAAGTCCAAGGTCGGCGGCTATGCAGGCACTGTTACAGGCCTGTTCTGACTAGGAGACACGCGGATGGATTCCAGTCAGCCCAGCAGCACAGTGGGCTCGACCAGTGATGGACGGCGGCCGGGTCTGAAATGCGGCATAACGAAACAAGGGAGGCGGGCGGTTCGACGACAATAGGCAAAGCGAGCAAGCAGCTGGCCGACACATTCCGCCCTCTCAAAGGTAGTGCAGCGCTGGAATGCGCTGGAAACGGGCCGGATGGACGGACAGAGACGGATGGTTCGGCGGCAGCGGAGTGTCGGCGAGGGGCGGAGCAGACGGTATTCGTTCCGCTTGCGTCAAGGAGCGGAATTCCACTCGGGGCCAGGCGTATCGTGCAGTTAAACTACCCAAGGTACCTACTCCGTTATGTGGGTGTATTGTTGCGAGCATCCTTCTACTCATTTTCCAACGTCTCAAGTTGCCTTTGCCAAGAAATTATGCTTGAATGCCTGTGGGTCGCTACCCGCAATGATGTACGATTACAAGTATCCGTAGGAGATGTGCATACCTAAACTACCTACCTAGGTAGGTACAGTGCTCACCGAGCAGATCGCTGGCCCTGTGCGCCTGTCACATCTGATCCGTCTGTCTCTTTTACTGTAAGTGCATCGCTACTTGGTACAGCTGCTGTCAGAGGAAACGATGATTAGGTAGGTAGGTACGCCACGCATACTTTAGCAAGTTGACACATGGTGTACGGTACGTACCGGATGCCACCTGCCCGCCTACCGATACTCGGATGCCCTCAGGAACGCAGTAACAGCAGATGGATGGCCCATCTCTCTTCTCTCTTTCCCCAATCTACGCTTTCAGCCACTCTTAGTGGTCATCCCTTCCTTCTTTCCTTCCTCTGCTTTCAATTAGGACATGGTACGATCGATGTACATGGGTAATTGTACCTGAGTGTTTGCCTTGGGTGGTGTACGAAGTACTGTATAGGTATGAGGAGCACGTACATGTAGTCTAGGTAGGTACCTACCCCTTCTGCCTTGAGGAAAAGAGATCCCGGCCCCGAAAAAGCAGCGCCACTCCACCCGGTGCCTTTCTAATTCAGGCAAAGTGAAGGAATCTTGCATCAATCATTGGTCCTTTGCACCGCTGCAAATTACATAGTGATCCTTTTGGCGCCCCCCTCCCCTTGGTCTAAGCCCACATCCAGGCCTTGTCCCCTTTTTTTCTTTTTCTTTTTTCTTGTGATCACGCCACCAAATAAGTCTGTTGCAAGTTACAACTCCCACTTACTACTGTACTACACTAGCCATACTGCCCCATCTACCGAACGCGCACACGCACGCGCACAGAGAGAGAGAGAGAGAGAGAGAGAGAGAGAGAGAGAGAGAGAGAGAGAGAGAGAGAGAGAGAGAGAGAGAGAGAGAGAGAGAGAGAGAGAAGTCGAATCACCTGCCCGGTGCCAAAATAAAAGGCCACACTCTTCAGGTCAACCCCTGGCCTTTCCTTGAAGAGCCAAGTGGCCCAGCGGTACCCGAGGGTTCATTCGGTCTTGGCTGATGACCACCCCTCCCAGGATGTCAAGCAGGCGCAGGGTTCTGATTAAGGTACGAGGTCGTATTGATTGGCCCCGGCTCACAGAGCGAGCAGGGACCACGATGTACGGATATGGAGACACACCACCATCCCCTGCCTGTGGACCAAAGAGACCGAGACTCAGAGAGACGGAGACAACCACGCCTTTGGCCTGGTCTGCTCATGCTACCTTACCTAGGTACCCAGACATTGCTGCCTACCTGCCTGTCTGCCTGCCGTTGCCATACCTATTCGTAGCTATTGATTGCTACTGTTACGTACAAGTGGTTGGTGTTCTCTTGTGGTGTACCGACACTATGCATGGTTGTCTATTGGACTACCCAGGCCGGCCCTGCTGGGCCGCTGCTGTGCCTCATCTCGACGAGACTAATAAAACCATCTCCCACCTTTGTGTGTCTCCTCCACCATTCTCTCCCTCTCCCTCTCTCTTCCTCACCTCGTCCTACTTTGCTTTCCCACGAGCTTCCTCTCCTCTCGTCTTTTCTTACCCTGTTTGCCAGTCTCTCGTTAATCGGCATCATTTCCACCACACTCGCTCATCTCAAGCCACCCGCAAGCCTCCAGCTCCAGCAACCGGCCAGCCACCTTTTAATACCTCTATCGAGCCTTTGATATTTCTCTCGTCAACCCTACTTCCCGGCACCGTTTTCTCCATCAGATCCTCTCCTCCCGCTTCAAGTACGCAAACCAACAGAGGGAAAAATGTTCTCCAAGATCTTCTCTGTCGCCACCGTGGCTCTGGCCACCACCTCGCTGGTCTCTGCCCAGACCTTCACCACCTGCGATCCTACCAAGAAGGGTATGCGCCCCTCCCCAGTCTCCAGTCACGGAGGATGGTCTCCTTGAATTTGATTTCATGTTGTTGTGCAATGGAACAGCCTTGCTGACTGGTCTTCAGACTGCCCTGCCGACCCCGCCTTGGGCAAGTCCGTGGACATTGACTTCACCAAAGGCAACGATGACTCCATCTTCCGCCAGCTCGATGGTACCGATGTCAAGTTCGAGGATGGCGGTGCTCTCTTCTCCATCAGCAAGGAGAGTGAAGCTCCCACCATGGCCTCCAAGAAGTACATCTTCTTCGGCAAGATCGACGTCGTCCTGAAGGCCGCTCCCGGCCAGGGTGTCGTCACCTCCATCGTCCTCCAGTCCGACGACCTCGACGAGATCGACTGGGAGTGGGTTGGCGGCGACAACGCCCAGGTCCAGACCAACTACTTCGGCAAGGGTGATACCAGCACCTACGACCGTGGTGCCTTCCACTCCGTCAGCAACCCCCTGGGCGACTACCACACCTACACCATCGACTGGACCCAGGACTCGGTCAAGTGGATCATCGACGGCGCCCTCGTCCGCGAGCTCAAGTACGCCGACGCCAAGGGTGGTGCCATGTTCCCCCAGACTCCCATGGAGGTCAAGATCGGTACCTGGGTCGCTGGCCGCAAGGACGCCCCCAAGGGCACCGTCGAGTGGGCTGGTGGCTACGCCGACTTCAGCAAGGGTCCCTCCAACGCCTACTACAAGAGCATTTCCATCACCGACTACCAGGGCAACAAGGGTGGCAAGGGCGCCAAGCAGTACGTCTACGGCGACCGCAGCGGTAGCTGGGAGTCCATTGTCATCAAGACCGAGGGCGGCAGCGACGATGACGCGTCTTCTTCTGCCAGCAAGACCGCCACCAAGACCACTATGAGCACCGTCACCGCTACTGGATCCAGCTCTTCCTCCGCCACCGCTTCCGACGGTGCCTCTGCTACCGAGGATGCTTCCGCCTCCTCCACTGGCTCCTCCGACTCCAGCTCTTCCGCCGCCGGCGCATCCTCTGCCCCCTCGACCGTTTCCTCCAGCTCTGGCTTCGCGACCAAGGCCAACCTTGCTCTCGGCGCCGTCGGCCTGTTCTTCACCTTCCTGCTGTAAGCAGCTTCTCCAGGCCTTGGAATCAATGACTGTACATGTGCATCAAGAAAAAAAGAAAGAAAAAAAAGGCATTCCGTCGATGGATAGCGGATTGTACACTTTTTTAACCTTCTGACGCGATCCTTATCACGACTGGGCCACGCGGGCTTCCCTCGGAGCCTTGAGCGGAGCAGTCGAGGCCAATCTTGACTTAATCTGGTACTTTTAATGATGACGCTTTCCACGGTGCCATCCTCGGTGCCCGAGGATGGTGCTGTTTACTGCGACGGCCCCGCGTAACCATGAATGGGGTTTGTTTTTGTTCGAGCGAGGGGCAGAAGGGGAGAAAGGGAACATGTCAGCATGAGGACATTGCATTTTCGGATCAAGTTGGTCCAGAAGTTGGTTGTGGACTATGATACCTTGGAGAGGCACTTGGAGATACCTTTGGCCATTTCGCCAAAAGTAACTAGACGGCCCGAAATCAAATTCTTGATAAACATTGGTATCTGATTGATGGGATTCTTGTGGATCTTGGATAAAAAACAGACTCGCATCGAATCCATCAGGTTTGACGCGGGTGACCCAATCGTGTGGAGTGGTTCAGCAGCAGAGAAGATACAATCTCAAAGAGGAGGGGGGTCCGGGCCCAGAACTCCTGCGCTCTACCTTAATCGGACCTAATTTCCACCGCCCATGCGTCGCCTACTGCCTAGGTACGGATACTGTCCCAAGAAGCAAGGCGGTCCTCCTCGCCCAGCTCGCTACTGAGCTGAGATGCCTCACGGACGTAGTACGTAGTTGTCTGACGTGACGCACCGCTTCGGCCGGTCCTACCGGTACTACTAGTAAATGACGGTCGAGTAGCGACAGTGAGTGTGGTGTCGAGGTGAAGAAAGTACCGTTGAGTGGCCATTTCACGACGGGACAGGTCTCCGGGGAAGGGGGACGGGGGGTTGAGATTGACCTCTAACGGCCCTGCGCGATGTTCCTCTTGCATGCGTGCGTCTCACTGGCGCCCTTCCATGGCGACGGTCTTGGCTTTCGCCCGACCTGGATGAGCTTTCATTTGCCTGGACAGGTGTGACATGTTGACCTGTCTGGGGAGGCTCGCCAAATGGACACGAACAAATCAAAATGCATCTCCGTCCAGGGGGGCGTGATTTGTCGGATCCCCCTTTTTCTCCGGCGCAGACGTCGTCGATGGCTCCTGAGCTGTCCAGTAAAAACCAAAGTTCCCAAGTATCCCCTGACGGGCGCATGGGCCGGGTATCATACCACGGCTAGACCTTGGTTTCTAACCAGCCGTTGATGATGACTGTGTACGACGGTATGGTCTGGGCTACAGTTTGGGATGCGGATGAGTTCATTTGCATATAGGGATGCCGTCAACATCCTGAGGACAAATAGATGGTGAGATGGTTGAATGAAACGAGGTGGTGGACCAACATCGCATTTTACGCAGTACTGTAGGTACCTACCCAACCAAGTGATGATTTCCTCCGGAACCCTTATATTGCCCACATCGTCAGTCACATCGTTAGACTTCGTAGGTATTGTATACCAGTGCTCATTCGTTGATGAGGGGGGGGGGGGGGGCGGTTGTTTGCCGCCCTTGTGGGCGTGCGCTTTCTCGGGCGACGATGACAAATTCGGTGGAGGAAAATGAAGAGGAGGATCATGCATGGGTGAAGAGTCTACAGCGGCTCTTAACCTCCCGTTGTCTCGGCCGCGCGGAGTCGCGGACTTGTCCTTTCTGGAGGGCAAATGCCAGCTAGACTGGGTTGTTGGAAGAGCAGCCTTGGTGTCTCATCTTTGGCGCATTTCTATCCAAATTCGAGAGGTCCAAAAGGGGAGAGAGTCCATCGACATTGGGAACAAAAAAAAACCCCCCGGCGTTGTGGGGCGGGCCAGCAGCTGCCGAGGGGTGTGTGCCGTAGCGACAATGTAAGATCCCTCAAAGATATGCAGGTACGCCGCATGCGATGCTGGGTACCTACCTAGGTAGGTAGTGTGTTTGTTGTGTACGGAGTATCCGTACCTACCTAGGTGGCCAATTGGTTCAGTGGCTCAAATAGTCACTTTGAGCGACTCGGTAAAAATGGGGGGGTTGTTCTCCTGTGATCCTGTCTGGACCATGAAGCTATGGTGTTTTGGAGACTCCTGTGAAAATAAATCAAAGTCTATAAAAAGACAAAAGCCCAGCGACAAATCCAGCGATCAATTGCTGCTGACTTATTCTGTCGCAGAGTTTGTCTGTCCAGGAGAGCGGGTACCTAGGTACTCAGTGAGGTACGGCATGCTTGTCATCGCCATCAACAAGCCATATGGTAGGGAGGTCAGATGCGGCGCCGGAAAAACAAAGGAGACTGATTAGACGACAGAGTTTCGGCATCTTCCCTGGCGGAGACATGGGGTCTGGAGAATCACGATTCACGGGTAGGGGGATCTGCATCGTGGCTTCCGCGGAAACTTATTTTGATGAGGCGGGGGATCCGGGCCACTTGAAGTGTGACATCCCGGCGACTGAATGACTTGGCACACTCGCGAAGGGATCCAATATTGTGAAAAGGCACGGCGCAGCGGCGGCGGCAGCGGCGGCACGAGAGAGAGAGAGGGGGGGGGGGGGGGGGGGGGAGACTGCATGATACCGGGATTCAGCACTGTTTCCACAGGTTATTCATCTTCTCGGCGAGATAACTACGTCCGGCCATGTCAGCAAAGGCACCTCCGGGATCCGGAAGAGACCCTGGTCTGTATGACGGCGTGCGAATACCGGTGAGGAAATGTGGACGGGCGCCCCACCTTTCGCCGGAAGATGCGGGTAGGGCAAGGTACCTACATAGTATGGTCTCAACGGCCTCGGCCAGACAGAAACTACATTATTATGAGACTGTGTAAGGGACACGATAGAGCGAGGATGCCCTGGAACGGGCAAAGTTGAAATGAACACATGCTGAGAGCGGGATACGTAGTGATTAATCACTTGACGATTTACCACTACTACTGCGTCAACGGCAGCAGACCGGGGTGGCGTGCCGGTGGTCCCTGCACGGCAAAAGTTTTTGAAGCCGAGTCCCCACAAGAAAGCACGTCTTCTGAAAGCTTGACAGAGCATGGAAAGAGCCCGCAGTTGACGTAAGGCCGCGAGCGATATCCGTACTTTGTAGACGTACTCGCAGCTGCTTGCCTGCCTGCCTGCCTTGGCACCTTGGTTCGGCGAGGTATCTTGTATGAGAAGCATTGGCAGGCACGCAGGTTCGCTCCTCTTGGGGATGCCGAACTTCACCCGCCCTGCCTCTGGCAAAGACATGACAGGACAGGGCGGGAAGAGTACTCGACCATTTTTTCCCAACCCGCCACGCGACAGCAACTCCATTTTTCCTCTTCTCTTCTCTTCTCTTCTTCCTTGCACGTGCATCTTCCTTGTCCTCCTCGCCCCTCAGTTGCGGTGTATGGAAACGCCGTCCAAGTGCCGAATAATGCTGGTGTCGATGACATCAAAACACCAGAACCACCCCGATTGCTCGGGAACCACAGCCAACAAGACCCCTGCGTTTCCTTCTCTATCGCCGCTTTCTTGCAGAATCGACACGTGCCCCCGTCCTCGTCCCGGAACGGAGTCGGAGAGTTTCAACCTCCGTCAAAGAGAGCGAGACACAGCGCGGCCAGCCGCTCGCTGTTGCCGTATCTTATCTCGCTCGGGACGAAAGACGTCCTAGATTCTACATGGTAAGCCAGATTCAGACTCTACGAATATCCACCCAAGACCATCTATCCAGGCCCCGCCCCACTGGCCCTACGTATACGTATCATGATGACGCCTCCCGAACTTCTTTGACGTTCTCTCTGGTAAGGTCCCGCACTGCCCAAACGACGGGTGGTTCTCCCCTTGTTTTGCTCCCAATCGGCCTTTGAACTGCGGCATTGAACCGCATCTGGGCCCATCTGGGAGTCACCGATCTATTCCCAGCCTGTTCCCGCTGTTCGACTCCACCCACGTCAAACTTTTTTTCTCTTATGCGCGGATTCTGTGTCCGGCTTCACTGTTCCTTGGGCGACCGGCCGGCGGCGTTAAGCCCCTCTTTCGCCGATGGCCCTTTCGCCGATGAGTTTAGGACTTAAAGTATTTCGCAAGATGGGAGACCGCAAGCTTATAAGACGAGCACTGCTCCCGCTTCTGGGGTGACGAGACTGTTGGCATAGACAATTCCCCTATTCACTTGTATCGTATACTCACCTTTTATAACGAATCTTCTCTTGGATACCCCCTCTCATTACCTTTTCACATCCTCTTAAGAAAAAGAACAAACACACAATCATAATGGCTGCTACCGACTACAAGTTCGAGGGCTGGGTTGGCCTGGACGAGAAGTCGGCCGAAGGCAACATGGTCTGGCAGGAGTACGAGCCCAAGCCTTGGGAGGAGACGGACGTCGACATCCAGATCACACACTCCGGTGTCTGCGGCTCAGACATCCATGTCCTGCGCTCTGGCTGGGGACCCGCCCCTTACCCCATCTGCGTCGGCCACGAGATCGTTGGTGTCGCTGTCCGCGTCGGCTCCAAGGCCGAGGGCAACATCAAGGTCGGTGACCGCGTCGGTGTCGGCGCCCAATCTGACTCCTGCCTCGGCCGCCAGGGTCCCTGCGAGCCCTGCGAGAGCAAGAAGGAGCAATACTGCCCCAAGTCTGTCCAAACCTACGGCGGCTTCCACTACAACGGCGGCAAGGCCATGGGCGGTCACGCCAAGTACCACCGCTGCCCCTCTCACTTCGTCGTCAAGATCCCCGACGGCCTGGATTCGGCCTACGCCGCGCCCATGTTGTGCGGCGGTGTCACCGTATTCTCTCCGCTCAAGAACCACGGCTGCGGCCCCGGCAAGACCGTCGCTGTCAGCGGCGTCGGCGGTCTGGGCCACATGGCCATCATGCTCGCCAAGGCCATGGGCGCCGACAAGGTTGTCGGCATCTCCCGCAAGGCCGACAAGCGCGACGAGGTCCTGAAGATGGGCGCCGACGACTACATCGCGACGGCCGAGGAGGGCGACTGGGCCAAGAAGTACGCCAACACCTTTGACCTCGTCATCTCCACCGTCTCCTCCTCCAAGGTCCCCATGCAGGACTACCTCAACCTCGTTAAGCTCGACGGCTCCCTCGTCCAGGTCGGCATGCCCGACGACGGTGCCTACACCATCTACCCCCTACCCTTGGTGATGCGCCGCGTCAAGTTCACCGGTTCACTGATCGGATCCCCCACGAGATCCGCGAGATGTGGGAGCTTGCCGCCAAGAAGGGCGTCAAGCCTTGGATCCAGGTCCGCCCCATGAGCGAGGCCAACCAGGCCATTGTCGATCTCGAGGAGGGTAAGGCCCGCTACCGCTACGTTCTCGAGAACTAAGCTGGACATTGAGGCGGTTTGACCATTTTGTAAACACTCGGGGAATGGTGTATATAGGACGGGGTTGACGCAATGATTTGGATGTATAAGGGCATAGCGATTTGGTTACATTGTACATAGATACATGGACATGGACAAAACATCAGGAGCTGCCGCTCCAGTTTCATGACCATCTTTGACCTCTTCCATTACGAGTACATGCACGCCGTGGTTGGCAACGTGACGTGTGTGAAAGTAAAGAACATCAACAGGCAGGCATTGGTGATCAGCCCAGTTCAAGGAAGGTACGTAGCACATAGGTACATAGGTAGTTGTCACTGCGTTTAGCCGAAAAACTCACATTGTAATAAACTTGGCTTTTGCGGGGTGATGCTGAGATGGAATCTTCACCTCAGCATTTCACCACACATACCTCTGCCTTCCTTACAGACGTTGTGCTGGTCCACCGTCAAGACGAAAATACGTACAAATTTAATATAGGTAAGTACGCACTGTGAGCCAATCATCAATGCCTTTGCCAGGCACCAACATGCCCAGATTTCGGACGCCTGAGGGCGAACTAGACCTACCTAGGCTGCATCGATTGGCTCTTGATATAAAAACCGAGCATCGCAACATCCGAGAATGAGAAACAGCATCATCAACCTCGGCTACAAAGAGTGTAATCGTGTCGGAAATATCAAGCCCCGGCCGCCGCCACTAAAACCCTCACGCCCGCCTCACCAAACAGCAGTCCAACACGCCACGCCGCCAGCCTCGCGTCGCGGCATATCCTTTGCAGCAGCAATGGCGCCACACAACGACGTCGCCGGCTTCCACGAAGCCCTGCGCTCCAGCAAGCGCATTCTCGCCCTCTGCGGCGCCGGCCTCTCCGCCTCCTCCGGCCTGCCGACCTTCCGCGGCGCAGGCGGCCTCTGGCGCAACCACGACGCCAAGACTCTCGCGACCATGGACGCGTTCCTCAGCGACCCGGGGCTCGTCTGGCTGTTCTACGCATATCGCAGGCACATGGCGCTCAACGCGCGGCCCAATCCGGCGCACTACGCGCTGGCCGCGCTGGCCGAGAAGAACCCAGACTTTCTGTGCCTGACGCAGAACGTGGACGGTGAGTGAGGACCTGCCATTGTCATCTCAACCACACACACACACACACACACACACACACACACACACGTACACACATATATATATATGTGTGTACGTGTGTGTGTGTGTGGAAACCACAAGGCTAGGGTGGCTAACACAGCCAGATCTATCTCCCCGGGCGGGACACAAGACGGAGCAGCTCCGCCGCCTCCACGGGAGCCTCTTCGACATCAAATGCGCAAATCCCGCATGCACCTACGTCGACCGCAACAACACCATGGACCCGCTCTGCCCGGCCCTCGCCCCGGCCTCGGAGGACGTCAAAGACCCCTCCTACACCCTCCCGCTCCTCGACCCGACCCAGGGGCTCCCGCGCATCGACGAGGCCGACCTCCCGCACTGCCCGTCATGCAAGACGGGGCTCCTGCGCCCGGGCGTCGTGTGGTTCAACGAGAGCCTCGACGGGGCGATGCTGAACGGCATCGACGAGTGGATCCGCGAGCGCAGGGTCGACCTGATGCTCGTCATCGGCACGTCCGCCCAGGTGTACCCCGCCGCCAGCTACATCCTCGAGGCGCGCAAGGCCGGCGCCCGGGTGTGCACCATCAACCCCGAGATCGGGCCAATGGCTGGAGGCCCAAGGTGAAGCCGAGGGATTTCGCGTTCGGGAGAGACGCGGCCGAGTTGTTGCCGCTGCTGCTGGAGCCCGTCATTGGGAAGGTCCCGGCAAACGGGCGGACGTGCACAGAGGCTGAGAAGTCGGGGTAAACGGACGGCAGCAAGAACGGGGCTTTGGCCCGAGTCTACGGCAAGGGGGGCGCCCATGATGTGTATGGCTGCGGTTGGCTGCGTTCCCATCTGCCTTTACGTCTAGGCGACTTATTGACGACGCCAGTTGCCCTTTACATACACGCCATTGCTGCGAGGCCATGCCCTTCGGAGGTGCCGCCGGCTTCTGAAAATTGGCGCTCGGATATGATCAAATATCATCCAGGATAGGTAGTCTCTCCCACAACACCACGGGGCCTTGCGGCAAAAACTTTGAGCAGGGCCATCTGCTTGGAGGTGGCAAAGCAAAACATCGCCAAGAAGCAAGTGATTCCGACGCACGCACGCACGCACATAAGACATGGTTGGCACCGAAGGACGTGGGCGAGCGTCCTTGGTCTACTGAAACCTAAGCTGGGTCGTCCTGCTCCCTGGCACCGTGGTGGGAGTCTTCTCTGACGTCCAAAGATACACCGGCAAAACCATAATGCTCGACTACATCACTATGTGGCACGTCAACAATACGTCTGTCTAGACGCTTCTCTCCCTCGAGTAGCTTCATCGGCAGTAAGATGCTCGTCAGATGACGTACCTATTTACTCACATCACGTTTACCCAAATCCCCCTCTCTGCATATATCTCAACTCGCCGTCTCCAACCATGGTTCACAACAACGTTGCCACCTGGCAGACAGCCCTAGACCCTTTCGAGGCCCTTACGATGGCCTCGATACACATTCCCTCCACGTCTTTTAATCCCCTGTAATTCCCCACACCGGCCTGTCGTCGTCGTCGTCGTCGTCGTCGTCGTCGTCGTTGTTGTTGTTGTTGTTGTTGTCTGCATACGCGCGCTTCTCCTTCATCCTCTCCCCTGCCGACGTCCGGCCTCGGGTTTTCGAGTCCATGTGGGCCGAATAATATCTCCTCCTAGTGAGTTCCCGACAACGCCAGATCCCAGAACCTCGGTCGGTTTCTGTTACGCTTCTTTGCCGGCTGTAATTCCGGTGACATCTCCGCAGGAACCGCACTTGTGGTTTCCATTCTCAAGACCACTGCTGGATGGATACCTGCAACCCGTCTACCTCGCAAGGGCGCTGACCCCAAACTCTTGGTTGCTGGCGCTCTATGGGTCTCCTCAGACGGTCCGGATCCGCCATCACTAATAGTGTTGGGCACCGCGAAACTGGAGATGCCTGACGGATGGATTAGATCTTACCTTTTTCTGCACCGACTCCCCGTCCCGGGACCCGGTGTGGAAACAGCGCTGATAAGAGCTGTCACGGGCCGAGTAAAGGACTCTCTGTTCCTCGCGAGTACGGTGGACGCTGTATCGTTCTACGAAAAGCCGGGGTTTGTACAGATTGAAGGCTTTTGGACGAGTATCACAATGAGTAAACCAGCAGATCTGAAGGGGCTTATAAGTCGGCTTGTATGAAACTCTACCGAGAGTCCGCATCCGTCGGCTCGTCTTGAAAACCCGATGTGTCCGTATGAGAGGCCCTGGACGACTACATGAGGTGTATAGACCCCGAAGAAACAGCAAGAAAGATGAAAAGACTGGCTCACGGAGGACATCAAGACCAATGGGGAGTGTGGTCAGACCATGAGCGAGATCTTGATCGCCACAGCATGGGTCTGTCTAATGTATATTCATAGATTGGCGGACATACATACCATGAGAGATGCATACTTGGGCTAAATGTAGAGAGCCGGTCCTATCAATCCCCAAGGTGATTCATCATCACTCTCTCTCTGTCTTGTGGGGTTCGCGCCTCTTGGAAATGATTTGTTTGAGGATCAAGAGCGACCTTGTGGAGTTGGTCAGACACGCCGATGCCATTCTCAATGTCACAAGAGCTCCCGTGACCAGCCGCAAACCCAAGAGCAAGAAGAAGCACCTTGTCTTGAGCGAGATTGTTCACCGGTTGAGCGTTGGCATTGAAGGCCGTTTGGGGCAGAGCGGCGAAGACGACCAACCTTGCCGCCGTTGCCTTTGTCGAAGCACGATTGGAAATATCATTGATATGGAGATGTTGTTTACACCAACTCGACGTTCCCCATAAACTATCTGACACAATTCATTTTTGGTGCGGTGTCTCTTGATAATGCCAACCTCATCTGTTTTCAGGCAACACGACTCAAAGTCACCAGCACAGAGTAATAGAAGCCGTTGCGGCGGTGTCGAGTAGATGGTGGAAGAGACGCAAAGTGTCACTGGGTCGCAGAAGCTACTCATCCGCCACAGCAGCATTTGTGATGTATTATTCCCTTCGGTATGGTAAGTAAAGCCTGTATGTAACCAGCAGGCGGGAAATGCCGCCCAGGAGGCATAGGCAGTTGATGACCCCTGGCCCAACATGGTGGGAGCTCATACGTGACGACGGCACCCGGAAACGCTAGCGATAGAGCCGGGGGCTGGCATCGTGAGTCTAGCGGAATTGAGAGCTTAATGACGTAAGTAGCGGCTGGGTAGGCTGATACCCCTGCTCGGTGTTGGTGGTGGTGTTGCTAGGTTAAGGGAGTGATGGGTGTGTCAGTCCACGATGCGGCAGGACATGCTAGGTATGTATGGGGTGGTCCCCCCCACGAGGGATGTACACTATTTCTTGGGAACGAACGGCTTGTGGCGTGCGGATATTGTTGAGGCGAGGCGGTCGGGAGATGCAGGATGCAGGGGTCTGTGGGGGTCTCCCGCAAGAGAGGGGTGGAAGAGAAATAAATGCCTGTGTGTCAATCAGTCTGGGTATATTCGTACTTCGTACGGATACCCCGTAGACGTTGTCGAAATGGACATTTTGTTGTCAGAGGTCAGAAGGCGGCTGAGCAGGAGCGTGACCAGGGGCCATCCCTCACCCGTTTTCTTTCCAGCAAGCAGCCTTACTACATATGTAGTGGCAGACTGGAGTCGAAATCAACTGGATGCTGTTGGCTAGGCAAGAGCTTTGGAGGGCGAGCGTGATGGGATGGTGTGGGCTGGTCAAGCACGTAGTAGGTAAACCACCTACGTACCTAGGTACTTGACGGATGGCCGTGAGTGCTTTTCTGACCCTGGTCGTGTTGCTCGCCTGGGCGTGGGTGTGCGTGCTGAGTGTGTGATGCCGGCGGCAGGACAAAGTCGATATCCGGATTTGCATGATTGGCATGATGAGCAGCGAAGCAGGGACGATGATTCGCAGGAGAGCAAGTGCCCCGCAACCCCGCGTTACCAGGCACCGAGGGCTGGTCCACCAGATCTGGCTTTGGCCTTTTTGCCTTTTATTCTTCTTCGTTTGGAGGGTACCTAAGGTTGGTTTTGGTAGGAGTTCCCGATGCCAAACCACAAACCACGGATACATGGCAGGGTCTGGCAGAACCCCCCCTCCCCCCTTGCATATCGGGCGTAACGGGAACAAACGGTATCGGGTGTGCGTGTGTGACATGTCGGTGAAAGGAAACGGCGCGTGGACCGAGTTACCGACGGCGTGGAGATGGATTAAACGGAGACGACGAGACAGGGGGCAGCAGCGGTTCGAGGACATTGGTTCCCAAGGGCGGACCGGCGGTGGTTTGGCGTGGCATACTACGTAGCTACCGGTACTGTAGGGCGATGGGTGGTGGTGATTCAAGTCGTTTGTAATCGAAATCACATCACCCGGTGGTTTCCTTTGGCGGTTGGCGTGCCTGGGGGGCATGTCCCGTAGTGAGGACGTTCCAGGGAAGATGGTGGTATGCTCGCGTGTATGTGCGCTCAAACTGGAGGAAGGATGTACATAGTATACCCGTACCTTGCGTGAGAATGAGTGACAAAAGACAGGGAAAACACCTAGTAATGGTCGTGATTTAGATACTACGGAGGTAGGTAGGCAGCAGACTACGAACACCTACACCTACCTACCAACCTACCTACCTAGGTAGGTAGGCTGGCAGGTACCTAGTCTGACTCGGCAATGTTCAACTGTTACGTTATGGGTATTGCGGCGCCTGTCCCAAAACGGCTACGGCCGAGCTTTCTATAAGGTAATGGGAGCCACTTTGGGCCAAAGGGGTGGAGTATGCACTGCACGCACGCACGCATGTTCTGTAAGAAAGTCTGCGGGAGGGCGGTAGCTATTCATGATGCTTTGCTGTCATAAACTACCTGGGTAGCTAACGACGCTACAGATATCGTACTTCGTACTCCGATACCTACCAGTGCTCGGCCAGCTACACTCCAGCCGGGCAAGTCCAAGGGGAGTGGGGTCCTATGGCATTCGTACCGCCGACTCGGATCTTGCGACTGGGTACGATGTACGATACGACGTACGGATACATTACCTACCTACCTACGAAGTACAGTGGCTCTTCTCACGCAAAGGCAGGCTAGGCTACGTTACCCGCTGTGGACGGGGGTGGGGTGGGGTGGGGGTGGAGAGGGTACGAATACCTACCTAGGTACTAAACTAGGTAGCTGACTACCTAGTAAGGTAGCTGGGTTAGTAGGTAGTTAGTAAACTACAGGTAGGTGGTTAGGTATACGTCCTGCACATTAGTGCAAAGTATGAATGATGCTTGATTTGCCGGTTACCATTATGTATTACTGTCTCGTAGCATCTTTCCAGAACTCTCACCCCGGAATGGACAGAGATAAGGCTGCGCGTATCAAGCGCCGTCCAGCTCGCCGTCCCTCCGACGCACCATGTCCATGTCCACATCCACGTCCATGTCCATGTCACTGCCAAACCGGCACACGACCGACCGGCCGACAACCAACACCTCTCACTCATCCTCATCCATCGCTTTACTGAGTGCCCCAAACCGAATTGCCATGTGCTTTTGTGGAGAATACTCTCCCGCCTTCACACACACACACACACACACGTGCGCGCGCCCGCCTTGTCGTTCGATTCCTGGAAGCCAAAAGCCAACCTTTTGTCTGTCATTCGACACCCTCCGTTGATTGCTGGCCCTTTTCCTTACCTCGAGTAGGTAAAGTTTGCTGGGTAGTTCCTCTGTGTCATACCATGATATGTCACTCGCACGCCAGTTTGTAGCTTGCCCCCCCCCCCCCCCCCCCGAGACTTTGATACCAGCGATGCCTGGTCGGTGAAGGCCGTCGCCCGTCCCATCCCATCCCATCCCATCCCATCCCATCCCATCCCATCCATCCCATCCGTCCCATCTCATTCGATTGTTTATGCCCATACTTTTCCGTCCCCATCTTGATCCCCGTACCCCATCAGACCACGGTTTGGAACCTTCACATCCCCCCTCCCTTCTCCGTCACTGGGTCGTCCCATTGACGCCCACCAGTCAGCCAGTCACTAGGTACTTCGCCTCCTCTCGGCATCCACGGATGCGAGACATGCCGGCCACGCAGGGTAGAGTGACGGGAGTAGGTAGAGATGAGAATCCCTCTCTACCTTGGCTCAGTTCCTTGCCTTGCACTTTCGCATATTCTGCCAGTGGTTAAAAAGAGCTCGACTCCTGCTATGCTTGTACCGCCTCGAAACGGGTTTTGCTCTTGTTTACTCTGTACTCTCACATGAGGATATTATAGCCCCTAGGTTCTTGGAACACATTCGACGCAACAGCCGATCCAGAGTGATCGAAGGAGATACTCAGTATGCTCATAAGAGGGGGGAGGGGGCAGCCGCAAGGGGAACCCATAATCTATTTGGCATTCGCATCCGCCCGGATGGTTTTTTCCCCCTCCCCTTGTCCCACCCTTCCTGTGGTTCGGCTGGGTTCGTCCTGTTAAGTTAGTTGAGGAGGAGCAATAATCTTGCTGTTTGCTCTTACGCATACTTCTCAACCTCCTCCGTCTCTCGTTTCTCTTGCTCTCTTCATTCTCTCTCCGTCATCCTCCATCCTCGTCACCCAATCCCCATAACATTAGGATCGTTTACGTCTCCAACAAAACTTCCGGCACAACCCCCGAATGACCAAAGGGGTAACGGTGCAAAGGCACGTCCAATAATTGATTAATGGATACTTGAAGCGCCGAACTAGAGGAAAGAGAGACACACTCCCTCTTGCATATACGTCTTCCCCCGACCCAAATGACACCTATAAGCCAGGCTTATCTCATCCTTGCCTCCATCGTCACTTGAGTCCACCGATATCGATCCATTAACTCAACGCTCGTCCAATCCCGAGCTTCTGTTTCTCCCGGGCCCTCAGAAATACCACCACGACCAAAACCGCATGCATTTCCATCACCAAAAACGGCCGCAAATCAACCCCTCGCTCGCCCACTACCAACTGCGGCCCCTCCGCGACCTTATCTCTCTCTCTATACACTGTCCAGTGTGCGTCCCACCCCGGATCTGGACAAGGGGACCACTCTTTTCGCCCAGTGAATAGACAAGGGAGCCATTCGAGTTCAGCTTACGCCGTTTCTAATCCCCGTTGCCGCTTATCTCGTACCTCCTCGCACGCGACACTAGGACGGACAAGATACGGATACTCTCCTCCTACTTGCGGACCGATACCTGTCAACCTCCCACCTCACCTCACACACAATCCTCGCGTGGCCTTTGTTCCGTGCCTCTGCCTTACCCGTAGTCTCAACACCACTCCAGTCCCTGTGAGGCACGTCACAAACCTCGCAATCGCTCCTGGTCGTCCTCCCTCTGCCGCAACCCACCCGCCGCCACCCATCTACAAACTAAAACTTGCTTATCTCAACCGACTTCGGCGCGTCGCAAGTGGTACTATCTGCCACGGTGGTGGCCCCGTCGACTGTCTTGTGTCGCAACACGGGCTGCTCACCCGTTGGTTAGAATTCGGCCAGTCTTGCTTGGCGGATCCTGCATTCGCGCTACGCACACAATTCCGAATCTCACATCCATTCGCCCACAGATATCATCTTTTGGCTATCGACTCGGTGGCGATCGACCCAAGACCTGACAAACCAGGAACATTGCATCACTTGCATCTCGTCCGCTGCCGCACCTCGTGGGTCGCCTTGCCAGCAGCCTCTCTGGCTTGAGCCATTCAGGAAGCCTATCGTCCTGTCACCGTTTTCATATCTCCGGCCAACCCCAGGAGTAACTCACGCCCGCTTCATCCCCCCCTCCCCCAATCTCTAGACCAGACCAGACCAGACCAGCCAGACCAGGGCCCGGGGCCCCGTCTTGACGAGCCGGGTCCGTCTCTCCGTCCGTCTGTTTGTACCTTCCCCTGCATCGGCCCAGCCCTGTTGGTATACATAGCTTTCGACTGCCCATCATGTCCAACCCAAGTGCCGTCATCAGAACGGCTCCCATTGCCATCGCACCCAAGCCTCATCGTCGCCAGAACTCTTATCGTCAAGATAGCTTTGCGAACCTTGAGCTTTTACGCGGCAGTATGCCTGCAAGGGAAATCGCCGAGTCTGTTGGCTCCTACACAACCCGGTCTCTCAGCCCTTGCGAATCCTGCCAACAGTCCAGAGTCAAGTGCATCGTGAGCGACGAGGAAGACAGCTGCATACCCTGCCAAGCTAGCGGCTCCGACTGTTCCTTTCTAAACAGCCCTCAGCCAAGGAAACGAAAGCTAGACGGCGACTTCGACGACAGTGGTAAAAGAAGGTCAGTCAGTTCTCATTCTTCTGCTCATGCTATTCGTCCTATTGTCCTTTCCTCCTTGACACACACACACACACACACACACACAGCGTATCCAGAGTACCTATTCCTTTCCGTCAGACCTCAATCACCTTCCCTTGTCTTTTCTTTCTCCGGCGCCCGCTCGATGTTTCTTGGGCCGTCATGAAGCAGCCGCAGTCAAGGGGGGGGGCTCACTTCTGATAACGAACCTTAATCTCTGATGTGTGATTGGCCCATTAGTTCACCAGCCAGGACTGATATCAGAAGGCGAAGGCAACACCAGCCCAGCCTCTCCAGCACCACCGGAAGCAGCTCCTTTCTTGAAGACATGGCAAACGTCGGAGGCCCGACACTGTTGAAGCGGACGCTGGGACTCCAGAGCGACCGCTACAGCCAGTATATCGGCCCGACGACCGACTTCGAGCCCTCTCTTATCAACCTCTCACCTTTCAACCCGCAGGATGAGAGCCTTTTGGCCCGCGGCACGCTGCGAAAGGTCAGCGACGATGACACTTTCCTTCTGTTGCCTGACTTCAACACGCCGGGCCACGAACACGTCTTCGAGGATATCGAGGAGATCGAGAACCTCGTGAGGCCACACGGCCGCAAGCTGGTAAACTTGTATTTCCGCGTCGTCCATCCCGCCTTTCCCATCATTCAGAAGACCGTCTTCCTGGAAAAGTATGAACGCAGTTACCGCGAGTTCTCGCCCTGTTTACTGGCCGCCATCTACCTATTCGCCATCAACTGGTGGGAGCACGACGAAGAGCTCGCACGGGTTCCTCGACCGAACATTCCCAACTTGGAACGAATGATCCGCACAACTCTGGCCGACGCGATGTACCGACCGAAACTGTCCACCATCCAAGCCGGCCTCCTCCTCTCCCAGCGACCCGAGGGCGACCAGTGGGCCCCGACCGCCCAACTTGTCGCCATCGCCCAGGAACTCGGCCTTCATCTCGACTGCACGCATTGGAAGATACCGCCTTGGGAGAAGGGGCTGCGGAAACGTCTCGCCTGGGCTCTGTACATGCAGGACAAATGGGGTTCCCTGGTCCACGGCCGGCCCTCACACATCTTCTCCTCCAACTGGGGGGTGCAGGAGCTCACACAGCACGATTTCCCCGATGTGGAATGGGATGAAAAGGACGTGGAGGAGAAGCTAGAAATCGAGCGCGGCCGCACGCTCTTCGGACAGATGGTACAGCTGTCGCAAATCCTGGCCGAGATCCTCGATACATTCTACTCGTTACAAGCCATGCAAACCGTCACCAACGCCGGCGGGCAAGGCACGCACCTGGTTCTGGGCATGGCCAAGCCGATCCAATTGAAGCTCAAGGAGTGGTATGCCAACTTGCCCACGGAAATCCGCATGGATAGCACGTACATAACGAACCCGGCCCCTTCGAGCCGCTTGTCGAGCATAGGATACCTTCACCTCGCCTACTTTGCCGCCGAAATCACGCTCCACCGTCGCATCATCCGCTCGCTCGAAGCCACCGGATCGGCCGTCGATCAGTACGTGCAGCACATTTGCCGGAGTGCAGCAAAAGCACGTCTCATCTCTGCCATGGATTTTGTCAACCGTTTGAACTCGTCACATCTGCGTTCGTTTTGGTATTTCGCATCCAAGACCAACTTTGCCCTCATCGGCACTTTCGGATCCCTTCTTTGGGCAACATCGCCAGGGAGAGAAGAAGCCGATTGGTATCGAAGGCGTCTGGGGGAATACCGCTGGACACTCTCCGTGAGCTCGAAGCCCGGTGAAGGCAAGGGCCTGACAGAGTTTGCCATGACGATGCTCGACATCTCGACCGGTCTCCTCAAGAAATTACCGGAAAAGCCATCGATGAGCCGCAGCGGTAGTGTCGTGGACATCGAGCCCGGCAGCATGAGTAGTAGCTATGCCGGCAACAGTTTACTTGCCTTGGGCCAGAGCGCACCACCTGCAATGACCTTTGGAAGGTTCAGTGGGTTTCAAAGTGCCGATGCGAGTAACGCACAAAGCCCAATCAGCGACGACAGCAGCGACGACGAGATGTATGAGACCTTCGCCCCAACAGCCGGTATGGCGGGTTTGGCCGAATGAACAACGCCATGACTCCGTTTGGGATGGGAAGCCGACGAACCACAACAATACGAAGACATGACACAAGCTCACTTGAGCAGCCATCCGTGATGATGCTCTCGGTCGTGGGAAAACGAGTGGTGGTCTCCTCTCGTATGAATAAAAAGTTAGGGGTGCATGACGGTCTGCGGGATACCCACTAGGGTGAGCACTAGCCGGCAAGCCCACGACAAGGTTGGCAAAAGGGACGTAATGGAAAGAACATTGTGCGCCGCTCATGACTACATCTTAATGACATTTGGACTTTATGCTCTTGTTTTTGGATCGACGACACAAATAAAGCGAACAAACCGGTATTGCCAGGTGTCGGCGCATACTGTAGGGGGGTTATACGTTATATCTTCCACCGGTTTTAAGTGGAAAGGCAGAGATGTATGGTATTTTATCTTCCTACGCATGTTGAGAGATCCATACATCTCGGCATAGGCTGCAGGGCTTTCGGACATGAATGATATAACTTGATGTCTTATGACTATTCATGTTGACTCACTTGGCGTCCTGCCAAAATGTTTGTGTGGCATGACACCATGTGAAGTGCGATGGGTCTTCCAACCACACCTTGACGTCGCCCTCAGTGTTTGAGTGATAGGGCCTAAGAAGGAAGTTTGTTAACACATAGGGTCGGCCATAAGTTTATCATTAGCAATGGTCGGTCGTGCGATAGCTGTTGGGGAACTTTTGCATTGCCAGACAAGGACAACTGGTAAGAGTTTGAGGATTCACACCGAAGGCGGACTCTGCGTGTATCATTGTAACATAAAAGGGCCGAACCGAGTTCCTTTTAGTTGTGCCGGAGGCGGCACCGGATCGCAGGAGCCGGCGGAGTGCGTCTGCAGCCGTCAACTGCCCAATGCCATTATACTTAGTATGCTCATTGTGACTTCTGACATATATCAGCCACCTAATCACTAAATAAGCAGCTTCAGATAGAACTGTACAATGAAGATTTGTCTTGGAGAGATGGCCCAACGACCCTTGAAGAGCTTGACTAGCTTACACGTTATCTCTTGCGTTATTCCTGGCGAGATGTGACAGGTGTAAGCAGAGGCATTCGATCAGAAGTGTGTTGCGATGGGTGCAAGCCGGTGAAAGCCTTGATAGCCGGGAGGCGACTTATCCGAGATCAAAAAGCGACTGCTCCTCGATTGTGGCGGCCAGGAAAGATGACGGACGAAAAGCTTTGGAGTTCGATATACAAGTCATCCAGTCCCCTTGGAAGCTCCGAGGACAAGAGAAACAACGGCTTTAAAGGATTCAAACCCCAATCGAATGACATTTGCCCATCGGCCTCGAAATCAACAGGCAGCAACGCCGTGATCACAAGCCTGCATTGGGCCTCATACGGAAAGTACCGGCCTTATGCAAGAATCCCGAAAAAGCACGAGGGTACGTCTCATGCTGATAGATGTCGTCAGATGAGACGCGGATATCAAGTTGCAACTAGGTCTACCAAAGGCAGCTCGCAGCCATCTGCTGCATCACGGCTTGGGAAATCCTACGCGGGACTTATAAGACGTCAAGAGTTCAACCGAATTGACAGGCGCGGCATTGTGTCGGACGTCAAATCAGCTCAAAAGAAAATATGATGCCAGTTCAAACCGGGATGAGAGTGAAGTGGTGAGTCGCCACAATCGCAATTTAATAGAATGCACAGGGATACGTATTTCAAATTATACCCGGTATTACATAATCCCGCTGCCCCACGCTGAAGGCATGCCGTGCATATTCCCACGGTCCCGAGAGAAATCCATGTCTGACGAATATCAAATCCCGTTGCCGCCGGCGCCGCCCCCCACAACAATCCTCAACCCCGACTTCCTTCAAACGCAGCTCAAAGCCCTCTGTACCGCAAGCAGGCAAGCAACCGCCCAAGATGCAGGGCTTCAACATGGGACGCTATGTCCCGCCCGATGTCGAGGGCACCACCTCGGGCAACAAGCTCCACGGCAAGCACGCCCTCGGCGCGCGCGCCTCCAAGCTCGCCTCGTCCGGCGTCCTCACCGTCCGCTTCGAAATTCCCTACGCCATCTGGTGCTCTACCTGCCCCAAGCCCACCATCATCGGCCAGGGCGTGCGTTTCAACGCTGAGAAGAAGCGCGTCGGCAGCTATTACTCAACACCTGTGTGGCAGTTCCGCATGCGCCATGCCGACTGTGGCGGCTGCATCGAGATTCGGACGGACCCGCAGAACACGGCATACGTCGTCGTTTCGGGGGCAAAGAAGCGAGACACCGGGGACGAGGGGGGGAGCGACAGGGCGCTGAGGGAGGGGGGGGTGGTCATCATGACGGACGAGGAACGCCAAAGGTTGCGCAGCAGCGCGTTCGCGAGCCTCGAGAAGACGATACAGGACCGCGAACAGCTGGCCGAGGCGACAGAGCGCATCGACGAGCTTGAGGACATCTCGAAGAAGCGATGGGATGATCCCTACACACGCAACAAGGCGCTGCGCAAGACATTCCGCGCCGGGCGGCATCAGCGTGAGAAGGATGCCGCTGTGGGTGAGGCTCTGAAAGACAGGATGAGCCTGGGCATCGACCTCGTTCCCGCGACGGCGGAGGATGCACGCAGGGCTAGCCTGGTGAACTTTGGGCCCGGGGACATGCATGAGGGGGATGCGGGGCACAAAGCGCTTGCGAAGCCGCTTTTTTCTTCGACGGCGCTGGCGGCCATGAAAGGGGGGCCGAAGACAAATGGCAAGGCACTACCCAAGGGGACGCCCAAGGCAGAGGTACTGGCATTCAAGAAAAGGGAGACCATTGTGTCCGAGATAGTCGGGAACACGCGAATAGCAAGGGATCCGTTCCTCGTCGAGTCCAAGGCGGAGCGGACGCCGGTGAGGATTTGCGGGTTAAAACGCAAGCGCGACGCGGAGGAGGAGAGAGAGCAGGAAGGAGAGAAGCAGAAGAAGGTCTTGGGTGATGGTCGCCCGTGGTTACCCCCTTCCAATGCCCTGGTGGGGTATGATTCCGAGTCGGACTAAGGAACCTTGGGTGATTTGGCGTTTGGGAATTCGGGATTAGATAAAGATACCCCGGGATGGGATTTACTTACGGCACACTTATGACTTATGAAAAGCTTTCAAGCCTATGCAAAGAACTATAGATATAAGCGGGTGCATGTTTTGAATACAACGGCAAACACTCTCGAGAAGGACAACGAAAGACAGGCACGCGAAAGGCATAGGAACCAACGTGTTATGTGTGCGAGTGCGGTCATTACAACTATATGGTGACCCCTGAAGCATCTGGACCAACTTCCTCGGACATGTGAGGATCCAATCTGGGGTAGGAAATGTGTGCTAGCACGCGCCTCCCCCGTCTTACCCGTCATCGTTGACCGAATCTCACCATCTCGAGGTATGCCATAATCGTAGTCCGGTCCTCATCCCTCCCCATTTCGTCTCGTGTAGAAAACTCCAATAGCTGATTCCCATCAGATGCCTTGCCGTATTCCTTAAACGCAAATGAAAAGAAAAGTAACTCCCGGCCGCCAACTTCTCTCCATAGGACAGGGAGTGTGTGAGAATGCAAAGACCAGTCATAATCCGAGGGATACAAATCTCCTGCGACGCCATTTCCATGAATGCTCTTCTAGCTGAGGTTCTCTTCTGGCACATTAGCATGTTCATACATCATCTAAACGACCCGCGGGCTCCTCGTCATCGTCCCCAAAACTGCCGACGGAGGACATGTCATCGTCGTCATCGCTCTCGGCACCGCCTTCGTCGACGGCGTCTTTGCTCGCGTATTTTTGAACATATTCTGCGCCCCTTTCATCAGCGAGTTCCTTCATGATCCCCTCTGCTTAACGAGTCACTTCTTACGCACCCTTTACTTTGGCGTCGTAGCTCTTGGGTTCCCTGATCATTAAAGCAGCTGCCTCCCCATTGAGAGGATCCGTCGGGTTCGGGTATCGAAGCAGCTGGGGTAGGAAGACCTCAAAGATGTTGATCATGTCGAACATGGGCGACCAGGTCTGGTTAATGACGTCCAGGCAGACGGAGCCCGATCTATCCCGGGTTGCCCAGTCAGTTCCTCGCTCTATTCCCTGCGGTATGCTATGCAAAAGCCTCCGACATATTGACTACTCACAGCTCGTCAATGTTGGGGTGGAAAATGCGATTGACGAAACCGATGCTTGGAGACTTATAGGGGTATTGATCTGGGAGTTCGACGTGGACCTTCCAGACGCCCCCTTCGAACGGAGCTGGGCAGTGTCAATATGGCAAATGATTGCGTGCGCTTATCTTGCACTAACTCTCTGTGGGCCCTTTAAACCGCACGTAGAACTCTTGCCTGTGTGGAGTCGTCAGGATGGGAGAATGTTGATGGGTGAACCTAGGCCTTACACTTGGGCGTGTTAGTCGCAGCAGGTCTAGAAGCGGTTTGGAGACGATGCCACAGGAGAAAACGTACTATTGTCGTTCACCAAGGTGACTTCGTAGTCACTCATCAGCCTGCACGGGTCAGTACAAACAGCATGCAATGGTTCATCGGCGGCTCGCACATCCTATGTCAGGTTAGTTGGGTGTCAAGGGTACAATGTGACTTGGGCGTTTGTACTTCATAACCTAGAAAAGAGGCAGCGCTGTCAGTTTCTCGGAATGTTTCATAATCACATCATGTTGAAGGTGCCGATGATCCTACATCAGTTTCGATTCTTCTGCGTGGGCTACTCATCTCGTCGGTTGCGCGCGGGGCGTTCGGAGAGAGAGGGTCGGATGTCGAGGGTTGGCAGTCGGTTACAGATGGTTCGTAATGGGTGTAAAGTCGCAGTATGTCAGGGCTCGGTTGTGGAGTATGGCTTCAGCGCGGATCTCGAGGAAGGGGGGTTGTGAGTCGGTAATGGTCCTTGGGTCGAAGGAGAGTTGTTGGTTGCAAAGAGGGGAGGGGGAGGAGGAGGAGGTCGGATCGGGTTCCTGACGCCAAGTCACGCGCAATGATGATGTGGGCGATCCTGGACCGTTGCTGATAAGTGCCGTAGGTGCCAACGATAAGGGGGAACGAGGAATGGTGGACCCGAAGATTAAGCGGCTAGACTCGGCCGTTCTCTCGACCCATCCCATTCTGGAAAAGAAGGAGGGGAAAGGAAGGGTTGACTAAGACCACACAGCAAGACAAAGCAATCTTGCTTTGTCGCAGAAACCGCGGGAACAATGGGGCCTGGGGCTTGCATTTGCATTGCACCCAACCCCCCGGCTTTGACCCAACTTGCCCGACTCATGGAGGCCGTAACTTATTAAAAGATGATACGAAGTACATACAATCAATCAGTGCCAGCCAGCATGGGCTCTTACCGCGCAGAGACTCAGACATGTCGATGTTGTCGAAAGAACCCCCCCCCCCCCATATGTGCAGTCCAGCTTTTCCCTACAGAGAAAAGTACCCGGTAGGAAAGATTGCCATGTTGGCAAAGCGGTGTTGCCTCCAGACCTGTCGGGTCCTGCGGCAAAAGGCCAAATAAGCCATTCTCATTGAAAAAAGTCTAGTCACACGGACGCCATGTCTGAGTCTGGAGAAGGATCTGGACCGAAGGGAACCTTGGGCTCCTCCACCATCGTCCATGCGGAAGACCGAGAGGAGATAACTAGCCTCGGGCAATTCTGCCTCGGTCTTGATCCCAACAGTACCAGCCAGCTCCCCACTGCAGGCATACAGTACCTTGATAGGTACCTAGATACCTACCTAGGTAGGTACCTAATAGGCAGTGTGGTGTAGGTAGGTACCTATGTGCCTGTGTAGAGCACCGAACGTCTCGCTAAAGAAAAGACACGGACGTGCAGGCAACAGATGTTTCTTGAGTCGGAGCGGGCGGACCCAGTTTACTGGGACTTTGCACCTAGCAATAGTAAGTGCGTCCCCACATTTACTCCCTTCCATCGAAGCGGCGGGAACGAAACACCACATGGTTTTTGGAGATACTCAATTCTACGCAGCAAAAACCATCATGACCTCGACAATAAAACATGCGCTTTGCCCTCGAGTCAATCTCCTTCAACATCTTTCCTCCGCATCACAAAAATAATAAAATGAGCCGTCATTATTGCAATTAAATTTGCCTCTAGAGATTGCCCCCTCCCACGCGTGTATTGCAATTCATACACTTAATTCCCTTCCTGTACAAAAAGGTACTTGGTCGCGCACATGTCTATCCATATTGTCCGAAGTACCTGGGCAAGGCCGTGTGCCTCCATAATCAAAGGCACGCGGCCCTCAGCACCAGCGCCCCTGCTACGGTTTGCCTATCCCGCCCTCATGCGACAACCCCAGTTGCGACACAGCTCCCATTCCCCCATGGGTACGCCTCCTACGAACCAAAGAAAGAAAGTCACCATTGGTTCCCTGCGCAGTCTGTACAAGAAGCGCGAGCCAATCACAGTCATCACAGCTCACGACTTTCCAAGCGCCCACGTCGCTGACCATGCTGGTATGGATATTATCCTGGTAGGCGACAGCTTGGCCATGGTTGCGCTTGGCATGGAAGACACGAGCGAGGTTGTTGTTGAGGAAATGCTGCTTCATTGCCGCTCTGTTGCAAGGGCTACCAAGTCCGCCTTCACTGTGAGTCTACTACCACCCTGCATCAGAACCCCCCAACCCCCCCGACTGAACCGAGAACCAGGTCGGTGACTTGCCAATGGGCAGCTACGAGATTGCGCCCGAACAAGCCCTGGAGACGGCCATCCGCTTTGTCAAAGAGGGCCGGGTGCAAGGTGTAAAGCTTGAAGGCGGCAAAGAGATGGCGTCCACGATCCGGAAAATCACATCTGCGGGCATTCCTGTACTCGGCCACGTGGGTTTGACACCGCAAAGGCAGAATGCGTTGGGCGGCTTCAGAGTCCAGGGCAAAACCTCCGACGGGGCTCTCAAACTCCTCGAGGATGCGCTGGCTGTGCAAGAGGCTGGCGCATTCGCCATGGTCGTTGAAGCCGTCCCGGCTGAGGTGGCTGCGCTCGTCACCGAGAAGCTGTCGGTCCCCACTATCGGCATCGGTGCAGGCAACGGCTGCTCGGGCCAGGTCTTGGTGCAAGTCGACATGACCGGAAACTTCCCTCCCGGTCGCTTTTTGCCCAAGTTTGTCAAGAGGTACGGCGATGTCTGGGGGGAGAGCCTCAAGGCCATCGAGGCCTACCGCGACGAGGTAAAGAGCCGGCAGTATCCTGGACCAGAGCATACATACCCTATTCCCAAGGAGGAACTCGGGGCTTTTTCCAACACTCTGGAGAAGTTATGAGAAGCTGCTGGAGCGTTGCATGGCATTGGATTCGGGCTGCATTGCTGGCTGGTGTTGAGGCGGTTGGGGGCGGGCACATTTTTGCCTCATTTAGCAGGTAACCATATGTTGGATACCATTTAATAGCGTACGTACTTGCCAAATCTCAGCCAAAGGCTGGATTCATGGCGTAAGAAATAACAAGCTGGCCGCTTGAGTCCTTGAAGCACTGTTACCACATGTCAGCAAGCGCAGCCGTGGTGTGCGAGTCGCACGTTACTCACATTATGCAAGTTACCAACGATCTCGTCGAGAGAGGGCGCGAAGGAGTCGTTGACGTAGCAAAAGACGCTGTCTGTTTCTTGAAGCTTGAGCCTTTTGCGTAGATACCAGATGACGGTATGAAATGTCTGGGTGGAGGAGATTTTGGCCACGCCCCGGGTGAGGGAAGGGGCGTTCCCGACAGCCTTGAACTTGACGACGACCTTCTCTGAGGGGTACTCTCCGGCACTGGACAGGGCGGAGGCCACGTCGCGTGGCTGAGCCGTCAAGATAGCCGAGGCGGACATGGTGAGAGGGATCTCAGGAGAGGCTGCGCGGTCCGGAATGGTTGCTGGAACAGGCGATGCCGAGCCTGACCTCGGGACGCCTAGTGAGGGAGGGCTTGTCGCCATTTTGGGAGCTTGGGTGTGATACTTGGGTATCTATCAATGCGGATATTCGATATTCCTGAGACAGGAAGCCGCCTCTAGCCTGCGACTATTTTCCAGGCTCGCCTTTCTATTGTTTAGTGTTGGTAGATTTCCTAGGTGAAATGAGGTGAGGAAGTGAAGCAAGCGTTGTGGACCGAAAGCCTGTGGTCGCGCCGAGCGTAATCGTACCTAGGTAGGTGTTGAAGGCAGCCAGACGTGATTGGGGGGAGCGGCACCGCCCGCTTTGGCAGAGCAAATGCCTGACCGGAGCCCGGGAACGGATTACCTAGGTACCTAGGTACCTACCTACCCAGGCAGGTGGGCACTTGCAAGTGTACTACCTCCCTACCTTACCTATACAAACATGTCTTGCTTGAGCTTGTCAGGCAATTACAAGCCCACCAAAGGTTGGTCTCCAGCTCCGCTTAGGACTTTTTTCCCCCACGAATTCAACCGAGTGTGCAGACACCCGATAGGATTGACCGTTGGCGTACCCTCTGGCCGTCGTCTTTCGTCCCATAGACAAGTGGCGGACATGGGAAGGGTGCTACGGCGAGACACTCCAAAGCAAAAGGCTACCTATGGGTGGACGGATGGAATATGCGTACGACCACCATTTCTTGGCCTTGCGTCGTGTGGCGCCGAATCGGTTTCTTCCCCTCTCACCGCACATCCCGTGTGGTAGGTATGTATCTGTACGGGCCGTACTTGGTAGAGCACTTTCCAACTGTCATCGACTCATGCCGAGAGGCATGCACTGGAAGTAACCGAAGCCAAGGCACTCCCGTTATTATCGGCCTCAATAGGAAAGCGGCGATTTGATTGAGTCTACAGTGTCCAACGTTGTCGTAAAAGAATCCTGCACTGAGACTGTGGAAGACTGCGGAAGACAGTGTTCGAGTTCACCCGTCCCCCTTCCTTCTTTCTACGCCACACAGTCACTCAACATTGTCGTCATCTATCTACCTATGTAACACGGCAAGTTTAGCTTGCCACTGTGTCCCCTTTTATACAGCTCTGACCTATCCAAGAGTCTGGATCTCATGCTACAATCCAGTCCATCCGTTCCTTCCGTCGCCAGTCTGGACCCCATACATAACTGGATCTCCACGCTCTACTAGCAGAGATGCCGATGCCGCCGGGTCTTGCATCACCGCACGCTTCGGCTCTGCAGAACGATCTGAACAAGCTGCGAACTTTGCAGTTTCCCGATGCGGGACTCTCGTTGGACGGCAACAGTCTGGACGTTGCTACTGTAGTCGCTGTTGCTCGACATGGACTTACGCCTCACGTCAAGGATGACCCGGAGATCAAGAGCAAGGTTCTTCAGAGTATCCACGTCCTCGACCGCTATGTTGAGAACGGCTGGGTGGTTTACGGCGTCAACACGGGCTTTGGCGGCAGTGCAGACTCGCGAACGGAGCAACTCAAGAGGCTCCAGATCTCTTTGCTTCAACACACGCAAAGCGCCATCATCACCTCTGCAGACTTAGCACAGAGCCAGGTCGACCAAGATGGACAGTCGCACGTCATACCCTCGGCTTGGGTCAAGGCCGCCATGGTCATCAGGGCCAACCAAAACCTTCGGGGCCACAGTGCCGTCAGGATTGAGGTCATTGAACTTTTACTTAGTCTCCTTCGCCACGACATCACGCCGATGGTGCCCCTGCGAGGGACCATATCGGCATCAGGAGACTTGATGCCGCTATCTTACATTGCGGGCACCTTGATTGGGGACCCCAATATCTTGGTCACCGTCGGATCAGGCTGCAACAGGGAAGTCATGACGGCCTGCGAGGCATTGAAGAGATGCCATCTCCAACCTGTCAACCTCCAGCCGAAAGAGGGACTCGGCCTGATCAACGGAACTGCCCCCTCTGCCGCTTTGGCTAGCTTGGTTATCCACGAGGCGAATCAACTAGCGGTGCTCGCTCAAGCCCTGACGGCATTTACAGCTGAGTGTCTCGTTGGGAATGTCGAGTGGGCAAACGAGTTTATACACAAGATTCGGCCCCATACTGGACAATTAGAGGCAGCACGCAATATCCGAAGCTTCCTCAAGTCGTCCGACTTCGTCCTCGGTCTCGAGACCAAGAAGAGGACGGGCCATGGTCTATGGCAGGATAGATATTCTACAAGGACGGCACCGCAGTGGATTGGACCCTACCTCGAGGATCTCATGCTTGCGCAGCATCAAATCGAGGTGGAACTCAACTCGACATCCGACAACCCAGTCATCGACGTCGGCACAAGCAGTGACAGTACTTCTAGAGAGATATACTCCGGAGGCAACTTTCAGGCAACGGCCATTACTTCAGCCATGGACAAAACAAGAACGGCTCTCCAGATGATTGGTCGTATGCTCTTTTCCCAATGCTCCGAGTTGATCAATCCGGCGACGAACAACGGACTCGATTCGAACCTGGCCTTTGGCGACCCCGGCGAGTCCTACACCATGAAGGGTATCGACGTCAACATGAGTGCTTACATGTCGGAATTGGCTGCCCTTGCCCATCCCGTCTCTGCTCATGTACAATCGGCTGAGATGCACAATCAGGGCATCAACTCGCTCGCTTTCCTCTCCGGCCGAAGAACCATGGAAGCCGCCGACGTTCTATCGCACATGTGTGCCGCTCACCTGCTTGTATGCTGCCAGGCAGCTGACCTGAGGGACTACTACGAAAGATTTCTTGGCTCAATCACTGTATCCAAAATTTACAACGAAGCCGATGTGGGAATCGACAGTATTCAGTTGGAAAAGTTGACGGCAGGACTGGACAAGTCGATCCGAACATGGTGGAACGAGGCAAACAAGCTTGGCCATGCACAGCGCTGCTCTCTCGTGGCTTCCAAAGCTACAGCTCACGTATTGGACTTCATCATGCAGGAAGAAATTGGAGGTGTGTCCGTAAAAGCTGTTATGGGTGTTCAAGACGAGTTTTGTCATAGCATGGAGGCGTGGTTCCAGGACGCCACCAAAAACCCCAAGATCGTCCACTCAAACTCGACAGGCACTCATGTTGCGTACCTCGAGGGACTGGGCCAAGGCTCTTCGCTACTTTTCGGCCTTGTCCGCGGTAAACTGGGGCTTGCGTTCCACCAGGGGCTTAAGGATGAGCAGCAGAGCAGTACCATTGGTACCAGTGTGTCCCGGATTTATGAAGCGATCCGAGGGGTGTTGTCGTTCCTGCGCTAATGCCATGTCTTGGTGGTGATAACGACAAGTCTCTGGAAACGGGAACGGAAACTCCGGTAAGCAGTGACGCAAGAATCGGTTCAGTCGGTGTTCCGGGAAGAATGTAGGGTATTGCGAGGACAAGATAGACATGGTGGTGTGCGACCACTCGGCTCGGAACGAGTTATTTGACTGCAGAAGCGCTCAAGTCACCTTAAAAGTGTCCCTAATTAATACCACTACATATTGGTTCCTGCAGCCACGAACTGTGCATTTTCTTCTTCTTCGTTTATTTGCAAGAGTTAACGTGGTACATAAATGCAATCAAAGAAAGATGCTTACTTACCTGCTGGAGACGTGGTAAAAATGCATCACCGAGTACACACGCAACAGGAGAGAAAGGCTGAAAAATGCACTATGTTTCAGGGACACTAGCACTCGGAAGGGTAGTACAAAAAAAGCACGAAGGAGAGAAAAGAATGAGAAAAAAAGCAAAATGAGTATTATGCCATTCCAACAAAATATAATGTCCCTAGCAAGGCTCGAACTTGCGACCTTTGGATATCCCGACCTAATGGCAGGGTCATATGGTGATATGAGACCAACGCTCTACCGACTGAGCCATAGAGACCGCCATTTAGTGAAAGACAAAACGTTGCGTGTTTGGGTTGCCAATCAGACTATGTTGATTGCGGGCATTGCGCCCGTCGCCAGTAGCTTCGCCACAACCGCCACATCCACAGTCCGTAGGGCTAGTGGCTAGGATAGGTGTTAGAAGGAGGGTGTCAGGGTTGAGTTAGGTCGCGGCAGGAATATGCTGTTTTCACGGATGATGTCGATTACTACTAACAGTTTTATCAGTATGCTCTGGTGTGGCGGTCCCGTTTTCAATAAGATACCGTACAGGACTACCTACATACAACCTACCTAGTACTCCGTACTCCGTGTATGTGCCGTTACCTAGTGGAGATCAAGGTTCAGCTTGCCGGATCGAGACTGAACTAGTGGGGGAGATGTTCGGGCGCCATACGCTTCGGGCTGCGGCACGCGACGGCTGCGGAATGCCCCTTGTACACTACGCGGGCGTGGGCGCGGGCACAGGTGTGTGAGTTTGAACGCGTGGGCTGGTTCGTCCGGTCCCTGGCTTGGCTTTTTCAGTGGCGACGACCTTTGCCCACCACTCCCGTGTCGAAAGTCCTTCCCCCTCTCCATCCTCAACTGGTTGATCCAATTGCGCAAGCAGGATGGAAGATACCATCCGTGTCTCGAGACCGCCAGGCAATCTTCAATGGCTTGTTTCGTTGCCTTGAATTTTCTTCACTTGTGGTGACGGTAAGATAAATATAAAATATAAAATATAAAATAAAATAAAAGAAAGACGAATATGGGGAACCACCACTGCCTTAGATTCAAGCTCGGGCCGCCAGCTAGACACTGATGACGTTCCCAACCGCTCACGACTATTCGTAGATTAGCTAGCAACCCAATTTCCGACTACCGGACATCGTGGCTGTCAATGCACCCCGGACCCCGGAGATTTCGTATACATTAGCTACTGCTCCGGAAGGATCTGACACATTGTGCCTCCTATCCGAGCTGGTGGCTCTCATGACGCCGTTGACGCTCTCCCATCCTGGTGTTGTCACAGTAAACTTGCATCACCATGAGAATGGGGAAATGAAAATGCTTGATTGAATTTGCCTCAACGCCCTCCTGAAGGAAACGATGCCTTGAGTTGCTCCTTGCCACATCCGCAAGCGGTATGCTTTTCCAAACCATGCAGCTTTTTTCATGTTCAACGTACAGTATACACAAGCATAGACTGTTCAATGATATATCTACACCATGCTTTCATTATGACGCGCCGTCTTGATCTCTTTCCCCCCTACCCGCCATGCCGCTGCCTGTGATGATGTACGGCGTTTGCCGTCCGCCTTGCCCGCGCCAAATAAGGAAAATGAGCTATCGTGGTATAAAATGCTCCATGCCGAACGCCATTGTGCATGCAATGCTTTCAGTGCGAGCCGCCAATTAGAGGAAGACGAAGTGAAGAGAAAATAAACATGACCGGATACCGAACATGGTTTCATGTTGGCCAGTACTCTGGTATCATCGGTTCCACTGGGTGTGGAACGAATTCGTAGCTTTTTGGTAATATACGCCGTGCTTTTGAAGGTCATGGCGTCAGCAAAGAGAGAGGAGGGCGAGGAGACTATTTGGGAACGGGGCAGAATTGGTGTCAAGATATGGGGTCATGTAGATGAAGTGATCCGTGGACTGGACATGCCTACAAGGACTCGTCCGCGTAGTCCTCGTTGTGGGAGTGCTTGGAGTATCTGGGTGCTCGACCCAATTGGCTGAGAAGCTCATCCAGCTCGGCCCAATTGTCGCTGTTTTCGGCAAACTTGCGATGTTTGCGAGTGAGAATGTGCTTTCAAGATATTAGCTTGGCGCAGCATTAGTAGTGTTCAGTTTCGACCCACCTCATCGAAGTCCTTGAACTTATCCTGGCAGTTTTCGCAATATCCCGGCTTCAGGTCACGCCTGCTCTTGGGAGGCGGTGCTGCCGTCTTGGAACTGGCTCTGGAGAGCTTAGAACTCTGCTTGTCAGGGTCCTCCTCAATGAGCTCCATCCGCCTGCTAGTAGTCCTCGAGACACTAGTGGACCTGGTAGAGGTCGCCTCCAACGACATTTCCGTCAGTCGCCGAGAGCTGGCATCCGCAGGCGTGGGGCTCCTCTTTGCAACACCTTGCGTTGCAGGCCATGCACTTCCTTGCTAGTACCAGCCTTTGCGCCGTTGATACCAGACGTAGACGAAATCATCTGCGAGCGGATGGCTGATGTAATGTTGGAAGGTTGCACCCCAGAAGCCACAGGCTCGCCAGCAAAGAAGCGGCCAGTACCGGCGCGGCCGGTGAAAGCGTTTTGCGTTCGTCCGAAATCGATCGGATTGGAAGCCACAGCCTTGGGAGGGTTGAACCTGTCCATAGGATTCGCCACAGCGGCCTTGTTCTGCTCATCTTGCATCTCAGAGAGCGTACGTTTGCCATTGACAGCCTTGGGAGCAGGGACCTTCGGGGGATGAACGGATTGGCGCTCCTCAGCCGTGGACTTCGTCGCAGTACGCTCCTTCTGCTCCTTCTTTTCCTTTTGCTGCGTAGATGGCTTTCGGCCAGTGCGTTCGGCTGGCTCCGGCTCTTCGACAAATGGACAGCGTCCGTCGGTAACGGTCCTGAACTGGGGCCACTCGCCATCGTACTTGTTATTGACCTTGGGATACTCTCGCACCATGATGGGCTTCTGCTTCTCGTCAATGTCGTATACATAAATGTACGGGCCCTTGAAGTTGATCATTTCCCTGCTGATCACGGCATCAGACGGACCGTTCAGTCGTTCGTGCTGCAACAACTGCAAGAGGCCAGGTTCCTCCGTTGTCCTCCTGCTCCCCAGGTTTCTCGCAGGCTCGCCCTTGGCACCATAGGCGGCGACGACATGCGGATCCGGCTCCAGTAGAAACTGGAGCATCCTCTGGAACTTCTCGACGGACCAAATCTTCTTGCCCATGTCACGGGCCTTATGGAGAACATCGTTGCTCTGGGTCGATCGCGTCCGCCTGGTTCTGTCATCCTGCGACTGGGCATGGGCTCGTCTCGATGTGGTCTCGAGCAGGAGACGCCTCCGCACATCGGTCGAGCGGTCGAGAAGGGACGGGTTGATAGTCTGGGGTTGCTCTTCGGGCTCGGTGTCGTGGGCGGCTGCTTGCACATCCTCTTGCGCCGGTATCGGGCGGGCGGTCACGACGTGGGTTATGGTGCTCGAGAAGAATCGTTCGTCCCTCTATACAAGTACGGTGTCAGTCAAGGATGACCATGGTGCTGAGGTACGCAAGGAAGACATACGGCTCCGAGAGACTGTGCATGCCTGGATAGCTTGGCTCGCTGGTCTTCGGGAATACTATCATAGTAGAAGACCATTTTTGGGAACCTTCCCCGATACTCGGCCTGCCACTGACGAATTCTCTCAACGCTGGCGTCATCGTGATGTGTCGATCGTTCCTTTGTGACGGGCCGACCCACACGTTGGGGTAGCTGAGAGGCCTTCGTGATCTTGGACGGAGACCGTAGCTGACGCGACCCGGCGTTCTCGACAGCCTGCCTTTTGTAGGGCGGCGGTTGGGCGTAGAGCTCCTCTCGCTGTATATTGGCATGAGATCGCTTCTGCTTGGCATGGGCAAGAGCGGAAGCGGCTCTCATTGGCGAATTGGCCACATTGGGGTTGCTAGACAAAGGCGCTCGTCTAGCGGACATGGCCGGGGGAGGGACGAGGTTCGGTGATAGGGATATGGCTGCCATAAAAATGCGTAATCAATATGGTCGACGAGAAGAAAAGGAGATGGCTCGTTTGATTTGCCGGGTGGAACGAACTGTTGTTCGACAAGGCAGACAGACAGACAGACAAACCGAATGTGTGTGGCGGTCAGTAGTGGTGGTGGTTGTGGTGGTGTCGAGAGGGCTGCTCTGTGGACGACGGGCACGCGACGTGGTAGGCTAGCACACGTCGCTCACGCGTACCAACAGAGACCGTGTCCAAGTCTTCACAAAGACATTGAAGGGCGCTGCGAGACGTGGAAGATGTCACGGAACCACCAGAGGGAGAAAGTAATAAGGGACAAAGGGGAGGATGTCGTCGGGAGTTCGTACGAGCAGCACCACGGGTGTGTGGTTTGGGTGTGGACAGGTTTGGACAGAGCTTTATTGACGAGGAGGGTGGTTGATGGATGTTGTGCGGTGCGTGGGAGAAGGTGGTCCGCCGCCCCCGGTCGTTGGACCCGAATGACCCAAGTCGCGCTTGACGGGTTTGGAGGGGAATAACAGCGCTAATCCCAGTTGGACACGACCAAAAACACGCACGGGCCAACCGCCTCTCCAGCAACCGGCCAAATTTTGCTTGGCCCAGCGCGTCTCACAGTGACTTGCGGCAGCCGTGGTACAGTGAAGGGTCACTGTAGATGGAGACCAACAACAAACCCAACCGAGCTGTCAGCCTGTAGGCAACGGCCGCCTGGAAATTGGATGGAGCCCTGCTGGGTCCATTTTCCGGTGTGTTTACACAATGGTTCGCTTCTGCTACATAGCGTAGTAGTGTACAGTGTTATTTTGTCTGATCCGGTACTCCGTATGATTTATTTGCTGGGTATTTGGGTCGGGGTCGAAGACATGAAAAGCACCATTTCACACACACACACACACGCCTACACCTACACCAGAGCCGCCGCCGCCGCCGCCGCTGCCGCATCAGCAACGTCGGATCCGTCCATAACCAACATCTGTTCCGGAACACACTCACGTGCTACTTTCTCTGTCACACACATTATCCTTCTGTCTCTCTGACATAGGTACCCATTGTACTACTGACTTACTTACCCAAGTAGGTGCTCACTGTACTTACATGGGTTACGGTAGGGTGTGGGTGCAACAAACTATGCTGCACGCACGGATAGGAGAGCATGCAGTTCAGCACTTGCGGATGCAGAACACCTCTCCGTTAGATACATAAAAACAACAATACTCCACATCCGTCCTCACTCATACCATCATCACACATCCGGCCATGAGCGCTTCGCGACCGGTATGCCGCGCTCTTCGAGCTGCTCATAGAACACGCCCCTTGTCGGCGACATCGCCAAGGCGGCCGTCTTTCTTCACCGACCATCACATCCGGTGCTATTCCGCAGTCTCTGCCGCCGAGCTGCAGTTCGGGCAGCCGGTGCATGAGACTCACCCTCATATTCTTGAGGCCGGCGAGAGTCAGTAACCATCCAGTCCATGTTGTAAATAAGCCTCGGTCATGCACTTTCTAAATTCCCTCGTGAACCGTGAGAGAAGATGAAACAAAGATGAAAAATTACAGAGCAACATATTCCGAACAGGGCCCACGTCGAGTGAACTCTCTGCTGACATGGTCACTTAGTCACACCCGGCATCACGGCCCAGGAATACTGGGAACGACGCGCCCGGCTTGCTGAGAGGCTTCCGGACAATGGCGTCGCCATCCTCGCCGCCGCCGACCTCAAATACCGATCCGGCGCCGTCTTCTTTCCCTACCGCCAAGAATCCAACTTCCTCTACCTCACCGGCTGGAACGAGAGCGACTCAGTTGCCGTCATTCAGAAAACCGGCAAAAACTTCGGCGACTTTGTCTTCCACCTCTTCACGAAGCCAAAGGACCCTGCCGCTGAGCAGTGGATGGGGCCCCGCAACGGTGTACAAGCCGCTGTCGACATATTCAACGCCGACAAGGCCGCTGACATTGCCAAGATCGACCGCCACCTTCCAGAGATCCTCAAGGGTGCCAGTCGCGTCTATACCGACATCGGGAAACCGCGACAGGGCGAGCAGGAAGGCAAGCTCTGGCAGCTCATCAAGGCCGACAAGTCCTGGTTTCCCTCGGTTAAGCTGCCCCTATACCCCCTCGTCAACTCTCTGAGAGCCATCAAATCCCCTGCCGAGGTCACCAATATGCGCCGCGCCGGCCAGATCTCGGGGCGTGTCATCACCGATGCCATGCGGAGGCCTTGGACCCGCGAGAAGGACCTGCACGCCTTCCTCGACTACCGCTTCATTGCCGACGGCTGCGATGGCCCGGCCTACGTCCCCGTCGTCGCTGGCGGCCAGAACGGTCTCTGCATTCATTACGTTGTAAATAACAACGTCCTTCGCGACGGCGAGATGGTCCTCGTCGATGCCGGTGGCGAGTACGGCACCTACATCACCGATATATCCCGTACCTGGCCCGTAAACGGCAAGTTCACGCCGGCGCAGAAAGAACTCTATGAAGCCGTGCTCGCGGTTCAGCGCGCTAGCATCTCGTTGTGCCGAGAGGACGCTAATCTCTCTCTGGACGATATCCATGACCACACTTCGGCAGGGCTGCTCGAGCAGCTCAAGAGCCTCGGCTTCGACATAACGATGCAAGACATGGACGTCTTGTTCCCCCACCACGTCGGCCACTATGTTGGCTTGGATGTTCACGATGTACCGGGCTACGGCAGAAAGACTCCTTTAAAGAAGGGCCACTGCGTGACCATTGAGCCAGGAATCTATGTCCCAGACACGGATCGGTGGCCGGAACACTTCCGAGGCCTCGGGGTGCGGATCGAGGATAGTATCTGTGTGGACGAGGAGTCGCCGCACATCCTTACGACAGAGGCTGTCAAGGAGGTCGCCGATATTGAGGCTCTGAGAGGCTAAAAGGGGCAATTCATAACGCCTAAAACGTGGAATCAATGTATCTATTACTGTCACATTAAAACACAACACCAAATTCAGTGCTGGCTCTCTGCCATTGTACGAGAGAATTTGGGATTCTCTAGACTGATGGAACGCCAACATGACTTTCTGTAGAAATTTCACGGCCAGTGAGAGACGCCAGTGAGAGACATGGCCAAGATGATCATAAAGTTGCTGTCACTTGGTTGAGATTCTCTGTCCGTATCATCGCTATTCAAACGCAAGGACTCAGAGACCCCGAACTCCTTGAAGCTCGGACACGCGAAAGCGGAAGTTCGTCAAGCACGTTCCTAGTATGCAACGGGGCCACCCGTTCATGTCACAGGTTGTTGACCTTGTTTGTCTCCTGGTGTTCGTTTGGAGGCTTGGCCTCTACGCGGAATGAAGCCGGCAACCAAGAGTCAGACACAGGCAGATGGCTCAGATGGCGGTGGATACGATAGACGGCCGCTTCTATCAGTTCTCTTGGAGGAGGCATTTTAGGTATCAGTACGGTATCGTAGGTGCCTCGTCAATGTTATTCCAAGTAGAAATCGGCGGGCAGGAGGCAAGTCAGCTACATTAACTGCCAAGACGGCATTGTGAACCAGGTCTGAGGTCCTGTGATTATGTATGCATGCCTGTTCATTCCTCGTGACTGGCCGCAAATCTTATAATTTGGGGCAAATCGCAACCCATGACAACATAATATGTACAGTCGCAATCTTAATGCGTAAATTTGGGAAGAGGAGAGAGATATCAACAAAAGCCTCTCGGGTCAAAGAGGGTTCTACTGTAGTTCGGCATCGGGAAAGGTTGCCGTGCCTGTGCGCTCAAGAGCTGCTCAAAGGCTTGCAGGCGCCTCGCGAGTTCCTGGTGCTCGCGCATGATGGCCTTATTCCTTCTTTCTAGGTAGTGGATATATTCTGTGGCTTTCGTAAGGACAGTGCCCTGCGAAGTTCTGTAAGCAAGCATCCAACAAATCGGTCAGAGCGGTTGCGAGTCCTTACCTTGCTGACTTTAGGACCACGCTGCGATTGGCCATCTGCCTCAGCATCTTCGCCCCCTTCTTCGGGTATTGACCTGAGCGATGGGACCGCGTCGCGCAGCTCCGAAATTCTGTCTTTAAGATTGGTTCGATATTTCCTCTCGATGTCATTATGCGCTGTCCGGTCGCCTGTCTTCAACTTGTCTCTGGACTTTTCAGATATGCCAGTAGCGTTGGTGTTGGTTCGCGATACCTGCGGCCGTTGCGACTGAGCTTCCTCCTTTGCGGTGTCCTTTTCTTTTTGTTTGCCTTTATCAAGAGACGACTGTTTGGGGCCCTTCGTGGCGTCGTTCGGATTCCGTGCAGCCATGTTCGCGTCAAAGTTTTCCAGGCTCGCAAACTCGGGGCCCAGATCTGCTCCAAGACCCAGCCCCATGCCAGAACCTAGGCTGGTGGTTGATGATCGGCCACCGGTATTGAGGGCTATTGCCAGAAGCCGTCGCTGTTCAGGGTCGAGCATGGGCGCGCACATGCCACCCAACCCACCCATTCCAAAAAGAGGGTTCATCCTCAGCCCGGGTGCAGGCTTTTCCCAACTCAGGGGCGTTGAGTAAAGGCCCTCCCGGGGAGGTACCTCCTGGGGTGGCTGAGAATCAATTTTGCCAAGTTGCTCGCCGAGGTTCATTGACTCGAAGAAGTCGTCATCATCCGACAGAGCATTATCGAGGGCGGTGTCATCCATAAAATCTTCTGGTTTGAATACAGGGTTGGTGTATAATCCCGCACCCAGACCGGGCGTTGTGGACATTGGGTTCAGACGGTTTGCGGCTGGTCTGGTAAGTGTCAGTCATTCCTTTGGCTCTGTCGCGGTAAGTTTGTGTATGGTAGCAAAATTACCTTGGTCGGTAGTTTGGAGTGGGATTGCTACGTCTCGAAAAGTCAATCTCAAAGCTGCCACCGAGCTTCTGTTCCTCATCATCGTCGAACTGGATCCAGTAGTCGACCGACTCTAGCGCGGCAGCTTCAGAATCGACCTTGGTGCGCTTGCGCGCATGGCCGTCTCTCCGTCGCGAGTCCTGGCCCAAGGCAGGCCTGTTGGGCAGGCCGCCGTTTCTGGATTGGCCATGGCTGAACTGCATCTGAGCTGGCATGGAGCCCAGGCCGAAGTTTGTGCTGCCGGTAGATGCCTGGGCGAAGGATGGCAACGACGCGGAAGGACCATTAGACGTTGACTCGGAATTTGCTTGGTCACCGGCTAGGGATCCCCAAAGAGACGTATCGGGTGCATTTGTGGCGGCACCTGTGGCGGATGATTCGGCGGGTTGCTCGGCGGGGTTAGTGGTTTGATTGTTGGGGACGGCAAAGTAGTCGAGGTTCTTGAGGAAGTTGGAGTCCATCACCAAGCCAGCATTTCGGCCCCGAATGGTCGGCGGTCGTCGGTCCAGAAATCGATGTGTAAACTGTAGAGTGGATGTAGAGCGGCCCGGTCGCTTGCTGATTGTCTCTGGGCACAGGAACGCTCAGATGCCGTGTGCTTGCTTCTTGACTAGGGCAAGAGTTTGGCCAAAGGTAGCCAGTCGTACCACGTCGCGTCGTACCACCTGGCGGCGCCGAGCAAGCTCGTGCTGTCATCCGATGGCAACGAATGTCAATAAAGACAAGAAGACTGCAGCAGTGGCCGGCGTCGGCAGGGGTGGCTGAGGAGGCAGGATGCAGTGCTGTTCGCACGGTCGGCCACAAAGGGCGGGCAGTTCGGCGGGCGTCAGGTGCTGGGCTTGTTGAGAATTAGCTGTCGGAAGACTTGGGTTCGAATCGGTCGAGGACGAGGGTTGGCGACCAAGGCGAATCAAAAGTAGAAGGTAGGAAGAAACACGGGGACGTGAGACACAATCCATCAAGTACGGCGAAGGGTAGCAAAATAGTTGAGGGTTGGGGGGGACCTTGTGGAGTTGGAAACGAAAATGACTGGTCAGCCATACCTTGAGTTTCCGGTCACGGACGTATGGAAGGCGGCAGCAAGAGGTTCGCTGAGCGGAGAAAGAGAGGCTAAGGAAGTCTGGGTGACTCGGGCGGTGGTTAGCAAAGGCGACAGCAGGCGGAAACTGTGTGCGCGAATTGCGAATTGCTACAAAAAGGCGCTGGACGGGAAGGTAGAGAAAGGTGGAAAGTCGCCCAACGTTCAAGAACATGAATGAGTGACCCGCGCCGGTCTCCGCGATATGGATGGGAGAGGGAGGGGGTGATGGATGACTCGGGCCAGGGCGGCCGAAAGGAGAAGAACAGACTACAGAGAGGGAAAGGGGAAAAAAAAAAAGTATGAAGAGAGTCGGCAATTGGAGACGAAAGAAAGAAAGACTGAGGATGGGAAGGAATGGCCTGACATGGAATTTGCCAGTGGCCGGGGGCACACTGACTGAGCGTATCAAAAACCGTCCACTTCATCTTGACAATCGTATGATGGACAAGGCTGCTGGAGGAGAGTCGTGCGATGTGCGCCAACTCCCGCGACAGGCCCTTTTCATTGGCCATCTGTCGATCCGGACCCATTCTACTCCGCCCGGGCTGTCAGCCTTGCAGAGTGGCCCGAGCATTGCCCCCAGAATAGACTTCCCGCGCCGTTAGGGTCCGCCTGCTTCTGGCTTGGTTCTGTTCTATTTGGTTTGGTTTGATTTTTGAGGGGTCCGGTCCTTTAGCGGCTCGGACCCTTCACAGTTCCAGCACTGGTACTTGACATTTGACGCCCACGACACGTTCCATGGACTGCCGTCCTGCTGCCTCTTGCATTTGCCCATCCACCTAGGCATCCGCACTCCGTTCGTCCGCATACCGTCGCCCTCTAAAACAATACCCATCCTCTTCTTTCTCGACACCGGCGCGGCACCGGAACAGGAGTCATCGGTAGTGTATGCTGGTGGCTGCAACCCACGTGGGATATCCGACAGAAACCCTTAGCAAGCAAGACATCGTTGGTGCCCCGTCGCGCCGCCGTTGGGTAAACAACGTGCAAAGACGTTGCGTCGCGAGCTCCCACCAACTACCCATTTTCGTCACCCCCTTCTTTCTCCCTTGCATGCCGGGTGTCCTCTACACATCGTCTTCATCACCCCCTTCGCTTTCATGCCAGTTTGCTCTCCTTCCGACGACCACATGCTACTTTAGACAAAAGGTTGCTTCTCATTTCCTTCGCGTCTCCTGATGTGTGGCACTACACCTGCAACAAAGCACTTACCAGGCAAGCGCCTCGGATAAGTGGTTTGGGAAACAAGAACATTCAAGCGATGCAAATTCCGACAAATGTCGAAAGGAAACAACATCAGACCGCTTTGGTGAATGACGGCACCAATGTTTTCCCTCTCAGTAGGTCGAGGCTTTTAAGTACGAGTACTCGCCCACTTGTTCAGGATATGGGACCATCACATCATCATTCATCATTCACCTTTCATCAATTTATTCCCTGCTCGACATCAAGAAAGCCACCTCTGGCCATCATGAAATCCATTAACATCATCGCCGCTGTCCTTCTGGCGCCAATGTCAGTCAAGGCCGACCCTGAACAGCCCGTCTACACGCCGAACCCACACGTCGAGCCAATGTGGTCCGATTGTATCGAATTCCACCAAGCAATGCCAAATGACTCTTGCCAAACTCTTGCCGACAGGAACGGTATTGATCTCGCCGAGTTTATCGGCCTCAATCGCGGCGTAGGGGGGCTGAGTGGCTGCTCCAGGGGAAACGTGGTAGCTGGCTACTGGTACTGCGTCAAGCCGAACGGTTGGGAATGAGTACAAGGTATCGAGAAGTCTTGATCATGAGATTGGGCAAAGTTCACCTCAAGGATGGAAGAGCTCTATTTTAGGCAAAGACATAGTCAACGAGTCAGCGACTTGCACCGACTCAAGAATCCCTAGAAAAAGAATCTGCCAGTAGCAAACAAAGCCAACCATATAATCAATCAACATCGACATGTCTCTTCTCCTTTGTTGCAAAAAGATTCTTCTTATTGCTCAAATCGTTATACCGGCAGTGATATGGGACAGCTCCACGTTGGAATGTGGAGTTATTGACTTCGAGGGTTCGGATCGACCGCTCGATTGGCGCAGTCAGTGCATGTCCCGGGCCAGGAGATTATATCGTGTTTGGGTTTCGGTCCTTTGCACCCTTTGCCCATATCAGGACACCACTCGATATTGTGGAAGCCAGTGTGGCCGCATTCGAACTGCTTGTCAATCTGCTTGCACATGATGTTGAAATCACAGCACGCACTTCCAAGCCTCACTCTCTCGTCTCTTGTGGACAGTAATTGCTTTCAGTACAAGTTAGCGGCTTTTAGTCATGTCAAAACCACTTTTTTTACCCAATTGCTTGTGACTTGGTTCTCTCCAAGGCTTCAGAGGTCTTTGAACCGATTGGCTCGGTTACCTGCCTTCTCAGCCGGTCTGCCTCGGACTGGAAAGTCTTAGGCTGTCTAATAACAGCAGGAAGCGTGGGCGGAAAAGGCAATTTGACTCGAACCTCAAGGCATCGAATCTGCTAAAGAGTGTCCCATAAGAGTCTCTGATAGAGAAGAACAGGCAATGTTGGTCAAATACGAACGGGTATACAGATGAGCAGAATGATTATTTTGGGGTGTTCGCTCTCAACGAGGCTTCAAGAGACTTCGCTGGAGATGGTCTTATGCTCCAAGAAGATCAACACCTCCCCTCTTATACAAACGATGAAATAAGATGTTTGGCAATGTGCAGCCGACACCAAGTAGTCTGGGCCTTTCGGACGCCTTGCCGCGTTCCGCGGTACTGGAGACTGCATCCATCCCTGGACAGAGGCGCACATAGCCATGGATGACAGCAAGCCGTTGCGGATATCATATCTCAACATTTGTAGAGTGACCGATGTTTGAGTGACGCCAAGATTGGAATGGTGGTACTGGTGGGTATGATGGACGGGAGGAAAGGAGGGGTCCGCCCCCCCCCTTCGCGCTATTCCTATGTTTCTTTTCGTCAGACACTCTTTGGCCTGGTATCGTCCATTGTTAACGACCAGCCGACGTCACTTCGACGGATGGTCTCATGTTATAACTCCTCTCCCACAATGTAGCGGCTTCGTCGTTGGGCTGCCCGACTGGCTGCAGAGGAACATTGGACTCAAAAAAAGGTGGTAGCTGAGATGTAGGGTATTGGGGGTTCTTGGTGCAGGTGTTGGCATGAGAAACAGGGCAGTGACAAAGCCAATGGTCTACAATGAGTAGACAACTGTGAATGATGTCAAAATGTGGGGGTATTCATATGTAGTTCAAAGGCCCTGGATCCCTGCTGACTCCTTCGGGTCGAATCCCCGCCTGACCCTATCACACACTTGTCGGGTATTGATACCTAGTCGCTTTTTGATAGATGGTCTCCCTCAGGATGTCAAACGTTCGAGCATACCAGCCCAGGCTGCTATGAGATCTCCCTCTTCAGCCGCAACCACGGCAGAGGTGGATGTGAACCAATAACTACCCCAGGTAAGGTTGCAGGAGCATGCGAGACATGAGGGGCGGGATCCAACGTTGAATGCCTCCGGGGACGGGAATTTGTGGTCAAGTCTTGCCGAGTGACAAGTTCCCGCTACTGTGTATGTCTGCACAAATGGGCCGATGCCATTGACCCTTCTCGCTGACGGCTTTTTCAGACGCACATTGTACGCACATGACAGGTTGCTCTTACTGCAGTAGTCTGCCATGTCATGCTCGAGGGCCCATCCGAATGGAGAGCAATGGTGCTCGTTTTGCTGTAGGAACGAGGGATAATGCTTCACCCATGACTACGGGGTTGTCATTGAGACGTCAGAGCCGCTAGCGGCTGAAGTTATTGCTAGTTGTCGCTTCTGTGCGTTGGTTGGGGCCCTTTAGTCCCCAAGCAGTTGTTTTCAAGCAGCAACAGATCAAAAGCATCACGCCTTTTGCATATGTGCCGTATTATAAACGACCCAACAGCCTTGAATGCCCAACCCCGGAAAGGGAGCTGCCTCATCTTGTCGAGTGTTTAAGAGTATATGCATTTGCCAATAGCGTGCGGAGAAAGCATGGAGGAAGTCGGGAGTATTTTTCTCAAAAGGAGATGAATCGTAGGTTGCATCCCTTATGCCTTTTTCATATATAAAGGGTTGATTGATACTTAGTTCCATTTTTAACGAGAGTAAAGATCAGAAGTGAGACATCTAAGACCAGATGAGTTACTTCCTCATGATGAACTGCGGCTGGCCCGTAAACCCTTCTTGGCGCTTCCGTGAGATATTGAGAAGCCTTAATACACTAACATGGCATTATCACTCTCGAAAAATCAGTTGGTCAACTTGGGCTCATCATTAACCCTAGACCAAAAGCATCTGCACTGAGTTTTCTTGGTCACATGGGAACTCACCTGGCGTATGTAGCGTCTTGACTGACTCCCCTCCAAGTCAACTACCTTCTGAGAGGAGAGGGCTCCTTCCCGCATCATCCTACCTTAGCGAATGTACAACCCCCCCTCCCCATATGCTACACCTGCCGTTTTCATATTCCCTCGCCGGCAAATTATGTGAATCTCGTTAGGGAAAGAGCATTCCATGATTTCTAGTACTGGTAAGGTAGGTAGGCAGCTAGTTACATACCTACCTGACTGAAGGTGCCTACCTACCTAGGTACCTAAGGCAGATAGTAACGTTCTCTAACACCCGCCCATTTTGTTGAGGGTTCCTGCTCTCAACTCTGGCTTGTCAACGTCGTCATCTACCTACCCAGGTATGTACCAGCCTCGAATCCTCCCCTCAGGTTTCCAATCATATACGGACCCTTCTCACCCTCAGAACCTACTGCCGGTCAAGGCACATCTTCACTTGCATCAACCATAGAGTCCGCTCTACTTTTATGGCAGAATGCGTCGAGATATTTTCTTGATCCTCTTGGGATCTTTGATGATTCTGTTCTGCATCGGTAGCGTCGACGCATTCTCATGGGGCGGCAATGAGGGGCGTTCGACCTTACTCCGATCGTTGGAAGAGCACGTCGTGGGCTCCTCCATTTCAATCCAAGACAGGTCACGCTTACCGAACGTCTATGCCGTTGCCATGCAGGAGCTCCAAGAGCTGGAGTCTGAACCTTTATGTCATCGTATCGCTGCCCGCCTACTGGTCAACAACTGTCAGCTACTCGACGGCAAGGACGATGCTACTGTTCTCACTGATAGTGGCAGACAGGTTCGCGATTTTGTAGACTCATATGCCGCTAGTCTCGCCATTTGCGACCTCGAAAGAGGCAGTTTCGCCATTCCCTCAAGCTGTGCACCATTTCGAGAGCGTTCGTTGGCAAACATACCCGACTCGAGCATTCCTCGCCTTCACGCCTCCCCTCAACAAATCGACTCTTGTCTTTCCGGACTGGCCAAGTCGGATTCGGCATGGAACACCTGGGTCAGCTATCGCCACAAGGCCTTGAGATTTTGTGAAGCTGCTCGTGCAGACAACGAGAAAGGTACATAGGCCCGACCCCCGGATATTGAGATTGATGTTCACCACGTTATAGCCCAGAGCATTCGCCTTCACCAGCGACTTACAGAAGTTCTTTCTAAACTTTCTGAAGGGGTTGAACAAGAACTCGAGGCTCATCTTCGCGCCATCAATATTCGAGCGACCGAGACAACCGACCAGCTACGGCACATGATTCCAGACATTGAACAGCTACGAAATAACCTTCGGGATTTGGACCGGGCGATTTCTGAGGATGTAATGCAGATATCTCGGGTCAGTAATTTTCAAACTATTCCGTGCGCAAACCTAACCCATAGAGCAGGCATCAAATGCTATGATCAAAGACGGTCTTGAAGATGCTCGGAGCCTACATCAGCTGCTGGGCGTTCTTCTCAAGACAGTTACGAGCAACAATGCTGAAGTTGCGGCATCCCAAGAAATGGCGCTGGAGAATCTCAGGGAAAACACCAATTCCGAGATTGCCATTGTTGTGTCTACGCTTGCAACAGCTGCAGCGTCTTCCGCTTCTCTCCAGAGTCTGATGGTTGGCGCACTGAACCCTGTGAAATGGTACACCAAGCTGATGGTGGTTCAGGAGCTGTCACATGTTCGAGTAGTCGAGCTAGCTAATCGCCAAGAACACCTCGAGAAGGTGAATAATATCACTTCAGTCCACCCATAGCAAGTTCTTGGTTAACTTCTCCCAGGGGTTAGTGAAACTACTAGACATCGCCGAAGAACTCTCGTCGAGATACGAGTCGCATACAGAGAAACTAGACCTGGCCCAGCAAACGTCAAACGATCTTCTTGAGACACTGGATGACATGGTGACCTCGACATCGGAGGTCCGTAACTCTCTAGGTCACGGGGCTAGCTGGACAAGCTGGATGCCCTATTTCATCTGCCCAGCTGCATCTTTGCTCATGGGCTCCTACGGTCTCCCACCGTCTGCGATCCGCAACATCGGGCTCATTGTGCTAGGTGAGCTCGTCAGCGCCATCCGTTTCGTCGTCTTGACTGCTGATTTTCCCGCCATAGGCGAAATCGTCGGCTTCATCATCTCTTACGCCCAAAACTTCACTCTGAGCATTTTCAACATCTCTCGGATTCGACTGCCCCCTGCAATTGGAAAAAATACCACATTTGCTTTCCGCCCGGCAGAAACTGACATACTACAAAGTCTACCGTCGAATTTGCGCAACGCCAGGTGATCAAGGCCGCGTACGCGCGTTTATCAACCAACTATCACCAAAATATCTGCACAAAATACTTACACGGTAATGACACTGGTCTCGGAGACATTGACTTTGGCGTTCTTCATTGATCGGTTTGCTAAACACTTTGCTCTTAATTTTCGAAATCAGACTGATGGGTTGGTTCACGGGAGTTGCCAAGACGGGATTGCACCAGTGGGTAAAGGCGATGGGGTTGCCTCTGACATCATTTCTCGCGTTATGGACTTAGCAAATCGCCCCTTAGGGGCACATCGGTCAACTGAAGTTTGATTGTTCCCCTCTCCCTCTTTTGCTTATTATTTTGTGACCAGTAATACTAAAGTACGGTATGACAAGCTGCGGGGAATTGCATGAACAATTCCCACTCTTCATAGCGCGAACCTGACTTGCAACGAAACTTTGCTGTTGTCTCTAAACATCCAACTGCCTTGAAGCTGCGAAATTGGCCCCGAGACCAGACGAAGGACAGCGGCGATGGCGGACAGGTTCAAGATCGCACTCATACAAATGCATCCCAAGGTCAGAAAGCCCATGATAACCCCCGCCAGAGACGCCTAAACCAGGTTTAGCTCCCGCGTTCCTCTTTCATGCTCGCCTTCATCGTCAAGCAGGTTCACGCGGGACCCGCGGGCTGCGGCCACGTCAGGACACGGAACAGCCACAAAACAGAGTTCTAACAAGCATCACAGGTCGTCGCACCAGAAGAGAACTTCGCCAAAGCAGAATCGTACATCCGATCAGCTGCATCCCAAGACTGCTCGCTTGCCGTCCTGCCTGAGTACCATCTCACGTCATGGGTACCCGACCACCCCAAGTTCGTGCCGAGCTGCGCACAATCCGGGGTCTACCTGGAGAGGTACCAGGCGCTGGCCAGGGATCTAGGTATCTCCATCGTACCGGGGACTATCATCGAACTCGACGGCGATGAGGGCGACGACGACCTCGATCTCCTCAACGTCGCGTACTTCATCGGACCGGATGGCAGCGTGTTAGGGCAGTATACAAAGAAGAACCTGTGGCACAACGAACGGCCGCACCTCACCAAGGGTCCGGAGCCGCACGGCGCCTTTGACACGCCGCTGGGGAGGATGGGGATGCTGGTGTGCTGGGACCTGGCGTTCCCTGAAGCGTTCCGAGAGCTCATACGCGACGGCGCGCGGGTAATTGTGTGTCCCGCCTTCTGGCTCGCGGATGAGTATAAGCGCAAGGGCGGAGACGGGGGCGCGCAGGTGGTGAATCGGGACTCCGAGAGGGTGTTTCTAGAGAACGTCATGGTGGCAAGGGCGTTCGAGAACACTGCCGCCGTGGTCCTCGTCAACGCGGGCGGGCCCGTGGGCGGGGGCGGAGTGGAAGTCCGAGAAGGCGGTGCGCGGGTACGTTACTGTGGTGTAAGCCAGGTTGCGATGCCGCTCATCGGGCCGCAGGGAAAGTTGGGCGCCGAGGAGGCGATGGAGATTGTCGAGGTTGACCTTGGGCTGTTGGACGTTGCAGAGGGGGCATATAAAGTGAGAGAAGATATGGGGAAGGAAGGATGGCATTATGGGTATTCCATCGTCAAAGAGTAAGTGATAGATAGATTGAGGATTATGCATGATTGGCAAGAAGAAAGAAAGAAAGAAAGGGAAGGGAAAGGCGCAGGGGGGTTGCCTCCAAACAAGCGGAACAGATACGAATTGATGGACAACAGGACACGAGATAGAAGCATGTTGGAAAACATTGATGGTTCATAACGGATGATCATTTATTGCAGAAGTTCGGGTATCGATGGCATGCATTGCTCTTCAATGGAGTCAAACCCCAGTCAAGGAAAAAAGAGAAATATTAACATATAACAGCACCCTCTCTCAGGTCACTGGGAGCTCTGAGCGACCTCATCCAGATATCTCAGAAACTCTATCCTCCGCTGGATCCGCTCTTGCGTATGTTTCTTCACGAGGTAATCCCGGTACTTTTGCACCTTCGCCGAATCAAACCCGGTCTCCGAATCCCCGCCATCAACGCATCGGAGCCGCCTATCATCGTTAGTCGTCCACACTCCCTGCCAGTTGTTGGGCAGCTTCTTGTGCTTCTTAAGGTGCTTGAGCAAATCCGTGGCTAGTGGCGTGCAGAGCGAGGTAGCGTTAAGCGCAGTGATGATATCCTCGCGCTTGTAGCCAAACGTGTGGAAGCGATCGATCAAGTCCTTGAGCTCGACAGTCTCATCTAGCGATTCTTGGGCATCGGGAACGGCACGCTCTGTCCGTTCTTCAGGGGCTGCTTCGATGTCCGCGGCGGGTAACCCTCGTGCTGCAGGTGCAATTGTGGCCGGGTTCCTTTCGACGCCCTCTCCCTTGTCCTTGAACGACAGAGGCACGGGTATCACGGGTTCCACGGCGTCTACCTCGCCAAGGAGCTGCTGTGACGGTGAAACGTCAACCTCAAACCTGCCTTGCGTTTCTTGCCCAGGGGCATCTTCGAAGGCGAAGTCTTGCGTCTCTGGCTCGAAGCGGCGAGCTCTCCTAGAAGGGGATTGCTCAACCTGTCCTAGCATATTTACGTCTTCCTCGTCATGTATTGACCTGGGTCTCTCTCCGGCGCTGAGCGAAGGGCTAGGGCCAATATTCCGAAAGCTTGCGATACCTAACTTCTCATCAGGAGTGGAGAGGATTTCATCATCCAGGGAAAAGCGCTGTCGCTTTTTTCTACCATTTGGAGTTGAGGGTGTACCGGAAGGATCCATGGCAATAGCCAGTCTTTTCTTGGAGGTGCTTAGAGTAGCATCTGATCGCATGTCTTGAGGCTTCGCCAGCATTCCTAGGTCATGCTCATCCTCTGCGGACCGAGATGCTTCATCGTCATCTTCGGACTCTGCATCAGGCTCGTCCAAAAAACCGCTGGCAGCAAATTCGGAGACGTACTTTGTATAGTACTGCTGTAGTGGCTGTGCAAACTCGCTCTGCAAGCCCAAAGACTTCGCGACTGCTTCCCAGTCGACCTCAACGCCTCCTTGCTGATACTGGCGGCTGACGGCTTGCCAAAGAAGCCATGGGTCGATGTGTCGCCCATTGATTATGGGCTTGGTGTCAAGGTCCCATTCGTTGATTTCGGAATCGATGGCACCCTGCAACCTTTTAAACTCCCAGAACACCGTCAGGTGTTCGAGGAACTTTTCTCTCGAGACGCCTTGGGATGCTGCGCCATCGCCTTGCGTCTCTGGTTTCTGAGTACTGTCATCTTTTTCTGCTGTAGTTCCTAAGACTAGTGGCGCAACAGGCCCCGGCATCTTGGTGATTGGACGAGTATCGGACTGCATGGCTGGTTCATTTGGTCGATTTAATTGGCCGCTGTGAGCGGTGTTTGGCTCGAGTAGGGGGTTGGTCGTAGGCCGCTTCTTGGACGAAGGATCCCTTTCCTCAAAATTTTCATCCAGCAACGGTTTCAAAGTGTCCGTCCAATGCTTTCTCCAAGCAGCCAAAGAGTGGCTAGTATTCTGTCACATGTCAGCTCGGTGTTCACGTTCGTCAAGGAAGACGTGTGACGTACTCTGTCTGAGAATGCCTGGAAAAAGCGGGTAGTGAGTGGAGGGCCATTCTCCCTGGCCGCCTGTAAAAGTTCATCATCTTCAGCCTTGGTGAACTTGCTTCTCTTCGAGGGAGTCGGTTCTGGTTTGGCTTCAGTCTCTTGGGCCGCGGCTTTGGTCCGCGGTGTCTTCGGTGCTGGCAGTTGCGCAACGGCTGGTACAACAGGGCCGGGCGACCGCCTCCTTCCTGCTTGAACAACTTCGGGGCGTCTGGAGGAGATCGGGGTTGAGGATGTTGTTGAATGCTGGATATCAGGAGCGGAAGCAACCAAGCGGTTCAGTGCGTCTTGAGGCAACTTGGAGACCTTTTTCACCCAGCGATCTCTCCAAGACTGCCTAGTATGGCGATTATTCTTTTATACATCAGCGGTCTGCCAGGGTAAACTTCCGAAGGAGAAACTCACCTTCTCTTCGAGCGCTTTGTATACTTCATTGCCGCTCCTCTTGTTTATTGGATGCGAGAGCACCCATTTGGCGAGAATCGCATCGTCGGCTGTGGTGAATGGAGTGCGGGTTCCCTTGAGTGGCGCTGACAATGAGGGAGAACGAGAAGACCCGACCGAGTGCGAAGCTATGGGCGACTGGTGAAGTGAATACTTATCAGTCTCCTGCATAACACCGTTGTCGACGGAATCCGTGATGAACTTCCAATGAAGTGACTCGGGCTGACAGTCTGCCCTGGAATGATCAGCGATGATCATGTCCGCCTGCTTCTCCAGTTTGACGATTTTGCCACCGTTTTGCTATTAATGTAAGCCTAAACCCTCGCCATGTTAGGAGCGCGGGCGCAGACGTACCATGATGAGATTCAAGATGGCCGTCCTATCGGGAATGCGCTGGGAAACGTAGAATCTGGTCTCCTTGAAGAGCACACCTCGAGCACCGGGCACCCCGTTGTATGTGATTGCCGCCGACATTCTGTGAGATCAAATATATTCTCAGAGGGATACAGAATGAGTGGTCTCGGTAGACCAGGTCTGTGCAGTACTGAAGATACCCTGCGCGCCGCTGCGTGCGGGCTCACACACGCGGTCGATTGAAATTATGGAGTTTGCGTGTATCTGGGAGGACACCGAGGTGAATGAACTGGCATTATTCCGTGATCAAGCACCAAATCAATGCTGTAGGCGATTTTAAATGGTCTTAGGGTTGCGCTTATCGCCGGGGCCGGAGTTCTCAACATAAATATGGGAGCAGACGACGACTGCGCTCGCGTTTGGTGCAAAGGAGGGGCTGATGTTGTTGTTTGGCTCAGGCCCAACAGGCGGATCTGTAGATGACTCTTTGTCTACGTCAACTTTGATACACTGATGAAGTGACGCGCAAACTCCCAGTCTGCGTCGCGTGATCACGTGCGGAGACAGCAGGGGTTATGCACCTAGAGGACATAGCTATATAAAAGCCTTAAGGCCTCCCTCTAACGAAACGCTGTGACCTCCACTTACTGACTGATACAACGATGTTCTGGCACATTTAATGACATCGCTCTCAATGAACCTTTTTCATACCATATGCTTCAAGCCTTGCCATCAGTCATCTAGCCCATGTTTGACAAACAAGTCTAGTAATTCAGCCGGTGTCTTGTAGCTCTAAATCATTGTGCTGCTTAGTGCTTTGGGGACGTGGTGGGCCTTGGCTGACACCTCAGGTTTTATCTACTCACTACAGCCCGCTGACTTGGGCTTCTTACTGCACTGCCCACTTCAGCCGATTTGCAACTCAAGCTAGACGAGACGCCTCTCGACAAAGGCTCGCCTCCTTTCTCTTCTCCTTTCCAATAAACTATGATTCACGAGAAGTGATAATAGCTTAAACCTCAGTCATCATGTGGACTTTCAGGACTATGGCCCTCTTCGTATTGGGCATTTCTTTCATGGTCTTTGTCGCCTTTTTCGGCCGGCTACCGGCTTTAAGGTTCGTTACCACGCCAAGTTCACAAGGCAGCTGGACAACCGTGTATGGCTTGAAGGATTTATTTGCTAACCACAAGTAAGGCACACACCGATTGCAACGCTGCATAGAGTCATGTGGATTCATATCCCGAACGGCTTCCTAGCTGTAGACAGACTTTTGACTGGAGGAAGGTTCTCAACCTCCATGATGCGCTTTGGCAACTACATGATGCATGACCGGCATCCCACTGTGGTCGTAAGTGACTGGACAAGAGAAAAAATCGTACCCTCGTTGTTTGGACAAGCTGACACCTGCAGATCTTCTTCCTCCTCATCCTTTCGGTGTCGGAATACTTGTACCTACCTGACGCCTGGCCCCAGCTCCCTCTCTTCCACAAATTCATCGGTTGCATCGCCATTGCGCTTCCATATCTCTTTCTCTACCTCTCCGTCATGGCCGACCCAGGCTACATTACACCCGAGAACCACGCCTACTACATGTCCCTCTATCCTTACGACTACTCCATCTTCTTCCCTGGCCAGATATGCAGCACCTGTAACCTCATCAAGCCGCCCCGCTCCAAGCACTGCAGCATCTGCAAGCGCTGCGTCGCCAAGCTTGACCACCACTGTATATTCATCAACGGTTGCGTAGGCTACCGGAACCAGCACTACTTCGTCCTGCTCTTGCTTTCCACGGCCATACTCACCTCGTACGGTGCTCTGCTCGGCTTCTCTCTGTTGTCTGATAAGATCGGCTCGCAGTATCCAACGTGGTCGGTCTGGCTACCAAAGGGCATGGAGATCAAAGAGTACCTGCTGATATGGAGCTGGGCACTGCAAGACAGTGTTGGTATGGGCGCCGTCACACTGCTCGCTGCTATGACGTCGCCTTTGGTCTGGGGGTTACTAGGTTACACTGTCTGGCTGATCTACTGCGGCACAACCACCAACGAATCGCTGAAGTGGTCGGACTGGAAGGCCGAGATGGACGATGGCTGCGCTTTCAAGCGCGGCATGCCCGCGAACCGTGTAAAGGACGCGCGGTTCGAGCCAGAGCGGACGCGCTGGCCTCTAGAGGCCATGCAGGTATTGGCGAGGACCGACGACGGGATGCCGCCCCCGATCACGGACCGGGAGCGGGCGAATGGGAGCGGGTATGGAACCTGAAAGATGTTGAAAACCTGTATGACCTGGGTCTATGGGATAATCTGGCAGACATCTTTGTCCCCAACTACGACTTCAATGTCAAGCGCGATCAGCCGCCCGTGGAAAATCCTGGACGACAGAGGCACGCATCCAAATCTTAATGTTCTAGCCACATCACCAGATCCAAGATATTTGTTGTATATAATATTAGATGCAACGTATCCACCTTTGGTCAACGGCGGCCCGATGAAGTTGTGTACCGAATGCTCCCTTCTAGCTTCGCTTTCATTCTCTCAATATGACAAGTCAGAGAGCCAGGGGACGATTAGGCAGGACCACGCACGAGGGACATGGTTTTGTCATTTATTTTCGTTTCGTTTCAACATTTCTCATCTAGTTCGTAACTGCTGAGCCCACGGATTCTCAGCCGCCCAGCTACTCAGGGTTTTAAGAAGCCAACCTTGTGAATCTAATGATCATGTTGTCATTTCTTGCATCGCTGATCCAACGTTGTCGACTATTGAAAGCTTCACGCTTCCTTGCGAACAACTTGTTTGACAGTCATCGAGAGTACCCTAAAGCCTCTTCTTGTTCAGAAGTGTGCGTTTAAAGAATGGTGCCGAAGCTGGGGAAAGTGTCAGTAGTTGGATTCACAGCGTGCACAGCTATGGAACAAGAACATACCCGAAGGTGCGCTTGATGCTGTTGACGTAGTATTCTTGCCAGTTGCGCTTGGTCGCCTCCTCCTCGCCGACGGGGACACCGTCCCAGTTGACGCGCATCAGCGTAACATGGTCAACGTCGTTCTGATCGAACTCGATGCTGAGCTTGGAGAAATGACCCTCGGGCCATTGCTTCAGGCGCCAACTCTGGACAATTTTCTTCGGGGGTCGAGCTCAAGATATTCACCGGTGACGTTTCCATCAAACAGCTCAAACTTTGCGCCCTTGATAGCGCCCTGGAAGACTTTGGGAGGTGCACGGGTGAAGGCGGCGATGCGTGCGGGGTCGATGAAGGTCTGGTAGGCCTCCTCGGCGGTAGTGCGGAATTCGGCCGTGTCGGTGAGGGTCATGGTGTTAATGACCTTGCTGCTGCCGCCCTTGACGCTCGTCGAAGTGGAGGTGGACTTTGCGGACGAGGCTGGAGGGTGATACTTGGGCGTGGAGAAGCCGCTCGAAGGGTTGGAGCCGGGAGCATGCTGGATATCCTTGCCATGCTCGGCGATCAAAGCTTCAGGAAGCTTGAGGAACTCTTGGCGGAGCTGGGGCAGAAGATTGGAGCGAACCAAGTCCTTGACAGGCTGCTTCTCCTTGGCATCGGAGTAAATGTCGATGTCGAACTGTTGAGGCGGGGATGATCAGCAAAGCGTGGTACATGGGGAGGCAGAGATTTCCCTTGGACCCACCACAAACTCGTCTTGCTCAGTATCGTGGGCGACCTCAGGAATGGTGATGGTGCCCGAGACCTCAGTCTCTTCAGAGGTGGTGCCTGCGCTACGTTAGCGAGACTCCAGTCGACTACTTCACACAAAACGATACGATGGCAGGCAGAGGTTTGGCGTTGTAGAACGAGGCATTATGGGATAAAAGACATGTGTTTGCATTGAAGTATGACCTACCGGTGTATTCTAAGACGAGCTTAACATCATAAATGGTGATGACCTTGCCCTTCCTCTGGCTAACGTCGACGTCGCCATCCATGCTCACAACCTTGCTAATCTTTGCCGTGACACCGCCATCGGCAGACTCGACCTTTTTCAATCTCTCCTCAAGATACTGTTTGGCCCAGGCCGAGGCATCCTTGTTGACCCAATGCCAGTTATTGGGGTTGTGGAGGACCATCTTGTCGGCGGTGACTCGGTTTCTGATTTCAGGCTGCGAGGTAGGAAAACGTGTGGCTGTAGGGTCCGAATTGCGGGTTAGCCAAGAGACGAAAGGCGGTGGTGAGAAACGTTGTTGAAGGTTGGTAGGTGTCCCGTATCAGTGGTTGGTCAAAAGACCGCAGCGTTTTTCATCAAAGAAGGGAGTACAAATCACTCTATGACTGGTGCCAGCTGGCGTATCATCATGTTGGGAGGGAATGCGCGGGTAAATAAAAGGAGACGGAGAGATAGGGGATGTTGTCCTTACCTCAGTGCGGATTGGCGCGTTGGGGTGTCATGTCCAGAAGCGTTTGCGCATGGAAAGAAAGAGAAGAAGGAATTAAATCTGAGCGTGGGACCTTCTTTTGAAAGAAAGCTCTAGAATTCTGACGGTCCTCAGCTGGCGGGCGGTAAATTTTCGGCCGTTTGGTTTGCCCGCGCGACCTACCCCCCACCTTTAGTTCCATTACAGATTGCAGCCACAGTATCCGTACAGAAAGTGGCCAGTGCTCCGATGATGGACATCTATTGGACCCGTGTGCCAGCTCCATTCTTTTTATTATCGTCTCAATTCACACAACTTTTCGAGACATGCCGCGATGCCGCGTTTCGCCATGGTCGCTCTTCTTCTTCTTCCTTCTTCTTCTTCTTCTTGCCTCTTTTTCTAGCTCACCATATAGATACCAGATCTTTGGATCGAATTAACGAGGTATTTTGTCGTCAGCATACAGAAAAGTCTCCATTCGCGGATGCTGGCCCGCCGGATAGCGATTGGTCTTGAGTCTTTCCCCTCCAACTTGAACGAGAATCCACAATGGAGAGTTCATCACTCTCGGACACTGCCGAGCTGCCAGAGAAGCACCTGCAGCATGCGACTGCACGGCTCAGGTATTGATCCGCTCGTCTCACTTGGAAGTTGGCTCACCTAGATGGCGACTCACAGTTCCTGAGGATTGAACCGGAGCACATGCGAAACGGACCACCATGCAGATTAATTAGCATCACGATACCTTTCCAAGCCGAGTTTTGGAAGCCGTATGGGTATGTGGCTGCGGCCGTGTCTCTCCGTGAAAACCACCATGTAATTATGCCTTGACCACCGCATCCACACCATGCTTCCGCATACATGCGGAAACAGAGAGATCACCGCGACAGCCCGTGCAGCGCCGATGAATCCTATCGAGGCCACAAGTTGCATTGATACAGGTACATATCAAGCTGAAGACGTCTTTGGCGAAAGTGACCCCATGCTCACGGATACCTTCGAATATCCGAGTCAACGAATGACAACCATGGAAGTACCCGGGGGTGCTAGGTTCTGGCAAAGCTAAACACCCCCTACTCATGTATAGTCAAAACGTCTCCGCCTGTTCTCGAGTCTCCCCGTAGCGCCAGTCTACAGTCACGTTGGAGAACCTCCGTGTCACGTGCAAGCCCCCCTCGGTAACTGATGCATCTCCAAACCAACCCAACGTACGGAGTACTAGGTATGTATGTATCTTGCCCACAGCCAAGGTGGGAGTGATGGAGTCGGTGAGATAGGACCAAAGTTTTGCCAGACGCTAATGCATGCCTGTTCATGAGGCTGCCAAGCCAGGACTCGAATGAGAAGTACGGAGACAGGGCTACCTACTTCGTACCTAGGATAACAACAGAGGTTCATGGCTCTCGGACAAATCAGTGGGCATTTTAAGCGCCGGTAACCACCTCGACAATCTTTCACAATGCTATCAACCAATCACGCCCTCAACATGCACATGGTACTAGCCAGGCTCCTAGGCGGCTTCCAAAAATAGATCAACCACCCGTTAGACAACCGACCAATCGTTGCTGTGCTCCGCCAACATCTCCACGAGTTTCTTCTCTTGGCTCCATCAAAAGACAGGCCACTTTGGACCGAGCCCTGCCCACTCGCCTTTCCTTCTAGTCTACCTAGTGTACCGTCTCTCATGCTCGCGTCTTGTCGTTGGTTAGGTAGTTCATATTAATGTCTCCAGGTCCGCTGGCCGTAGCGACACTACGCTACAATCTTGGCTCGGAGCTCCTCTCCCCCTCCCCTCCTTGCCCCGGCCGATGGGCGATTATGACGATACGGCGTATCCGTACATAGGTACCTAGGCACCACCATGTCGCTCTGTCGTTCTGGAATGGGAAAAGAAAGCCAGAGATTGAAATGATGAACGGAGTCAACGACAGAAGGCGGATAGCCGCATCCCGCCTTCTTCCCGCGGTCATCATGCAGTCGCAGCCACATGAGATATTGATGGTCTTGTCGTAAGACAGCACCCTTGGCCAGCCCGATGCTACCAGCAAGCAAAGAGAATGGATGCACCGCCCTTTGCAAACCACCTCAGTTCCCCCCATGCCCCGTACGAATACCCCGCTACGAGGTCCAATTGTGCCAAGCGTCAATGCCGAGGATCGAGCAATTCTCCCGTCTCAAAGGCAGCTTGTTGCGTTTGCTTCATCAATCCGTAGTCGAGCATCGACTGTTTTAGTCCGGGCCTTAAGATTCACCATCGTGCATGTTGTTGCCCCGGACTCGGCTGCTATTCCTGTCTTACCATGGTGCTACCGAGAGCCCGCTTTCTTCGATTACCCTCCCCCATGTATTTTCTCAATGTCTTGCCTCAACCTCCCAAGACTTGGATGTTACAGGGTGGGGGGGCGCTTCTTGTTAGCGGGCGATCAAATGTGAGCCACCATCCCCGGTACCCTCCTACATGTGGCCGGCATGGCGTGAAGGTACCTTCGTATGCAGGAGTTGACCACACTGCAGCTGCACCAGACCAGGCCTAGCCGCAGACATCTCTTTTATCTTCTCCATCCTCCCACCAAAAAATTGTTTCCTCTACTTCAGCCGCGCCCTCCCACCTTTCGGTGTAACACGACCTTACCTGCCGGCTGCCTATCCGCTCTCTCGGTTGTGCGGTGTGCCTCGCGACATGATATTGTCATCCCTTCAGTCAAATTGAACGGGTTGGTAAAGCGAGGAAGAAGAGCAGTGATTAACAAGTCGCTGCTGGCTCGGGTTTGCCTGGGCAAACACCATCTAAGCCTTCCTCACCTCTTAAATTATCCTGGGGTTCCAACCTTTGCCTTTGCTCAAACCTCACCCATACCTCAAGCCCCTCCGCATTCACCAGCCTGGCTGATCATGAGTAATCCTCGCGATCCAACCCGGCTGCGACAGGGTCTCAATCCGTTGTTGACCCAGTCCTTGGGTGCATACCACAGCCAGATCAACACCCCGCTGTCCGCAGTGTCTTCGACGCACTTGCACTCAGCTCACACACCGGCGAGCGCAATCCAGCCCTATAACCCGCAAGAATGGATAGCTTCACCCGCCACTGGTTCCGAACGTCCACATCAGTTTCCAGAGCAAGGTAACGCTTTTGTCAAACCCCAGCCGCGCAGGGCTGGCTTTGCTAATAGTCTTCAAGGATCCACGTTGCCCCCGCCTCCATATAGCCCTCCGCGGAGCCAACGACCGCCGAGTGGCATCTTCGAGTCTTCGCCAGCGGCCAATACATCGGCGGCACGCATTCCTCCGACGAGTCTCCATAGACCATCTCCAGAACCTTGTACAAATACATCTTTTCCTCCACCACCGGGTGTCAATGGCCGGGGAGGCTCCCGGGAAAGACGATTTGGTTTCCCTTCGCTGAGGCGGAGTAGAGAACACCACGATTCAAGCCCTCCGGAGCCCATGCCACCTATTTCTCTGTCGAGACCAGCACCTCTTCAGATACAGATCCCACATCACATGCCACACCGCAACGATCCCGACTCAGCCCAGATACCACCCGCGGCTCGACGAGCGGCTTCTGCAAGTGCTGTTGAGACGCCGACTTCGGCCCGCTCCCGTTCAGCATCACAAACGAGATGGGAGCCAGGAATGCCACTCCCACCACCGCCACCGGTGCCGCCATCGGCTTCGTCTCGATCTCAAAGTGTTCAAAGCTTGCATAGAACGACCACCCCCATGGCATCGCCACCCACGAGGCGGCCACCGCCAAGCGGCGTGGCAGCTCTGGGACCAGTTCCTCCGACACCTGCGGATTGGGTTGACCAACCCGAAGAGGCGAACCGTGCTTCTCAGCGTAGGCCTTCTCCGGGCCTGACTATTGATACCGCAAGTGCTGCAAGCTCAGCTCAGACAGGAGGGTCAAGCAACTCTGGCGCACTGAGTTCTGGCGGAAGTCTCAGCCGGGCGAGGGCAGTCCGGCACGACAAGACCATCGTCCAACGTCGTGCAGAAAGCCGCACTAGACATGGGGGGCCTCGCAATTCGATAGACGGGACCATCAACCCGGTCCAGCTGAGTGATATTGTTGTTCAGAATGAGGGCACGCTTTCTGGCCGGTTAACAATCAGCAAATCAACGCCGAGAAGTGGAGGATGGCCAGCAAACGAAACACCGAGGACAGATGAGCAGTCAACGACACCGCGGGCACCCGGTTCATCACAGCGCCCTCGGGTTGAAGCTGCCACGCCGCCTTTCTCTCCTCACACATCAAAAGGCACCCCAGTGGTTGATGGATCATCAAGCATAGTCCCAAAGGCACTCCCAACACCCCCTCTCCGACCCCGATCGGCGTCCAGCTCTCAGACAAGGTTCAGCTCCGTGGCCCCTGCGGAGGGGCCCCCGTCAACGTTTATGTCGACCACGAAACATGATGCCATCACACAGACAGCCGATCAATTTTGTACCGAGACGATTGAACGGTTTCAAGCATTCGCCATGCAAGAGACCACGGCAGCTACTGACGCCGAGCGTGTTCGGCTATTTGCCGACTTCATTGTAAGTGAGTCGAGGATCAGACGCGAAAGATACTCGTCCGCAATCGGTGCCATGGGCTCGGAGATTTTCGATTTGACAAGAGATCTGTTCCGACCCATGGTGGCGAGACGAGAATCCGGAGCTTCCCAGGCTGAATGGACGCCTCAGTCTTCTGAGCCCACCCGATCGCACCGGGGTTCGCTCAACTCAGTCTATCGCGAGACGCCCGGGGAGTCCAGCTCAGCCCCTGCGTCAGCAAACATACCAGGTTCGCCCATCGGAGGTCCTGCAAACAACCCCAATTATTCCTCCAACTACATGCCGTCCCTTTCTCCGATATTGAGTCTCAGTGTCAGCGACAACTACGACGGCGATTCCCGTGGACGCCCAGCAAGCAGGTGGTGGGAAGCAGACTCTTCGGGAGCGGGCGGCAAGTTGGTCGAAAGGTCCAAGAGGGAGTCCAAGTATATGGGCGTGCCCAAAGAAGCTCGAGAAGCACTTCAGTGGGAGGACAGCCCCCAAAGGCCTGATGCGTTCACGGGGCCTAGCGATTCGGGGTCGTCGAATGACTATCCTCCCGAGAAGGCGGGATGGCACGAGCCGGAGCCTATAGTTACACTCCAGCCAACGAGGTACTCTGCAAACTCTCTCGGATCATCAGCTTCGCCCACGACGCCGAACCCGGCCCACTTGGACGTCTCGCGTCTCGTCACTCTGCCACCGCCATATCCTCGCCACCACCCGGCTGTGAACAATAACCATCCCGAGCTTACCGAGACGAGGGTAGCCGTCCGCCAGATTAGTGATCTCTCCGAGATTGAAGTCACCAGGGAAAGGTTCCAAGCGACAAGCACCAAGAAGCGCGAGGAGGCCGCAAAAGCCTCTGCCGAACGGCGACATGCTCTGCGGACTAATCTTCAGCAGGAGGTTAACGTCGGCAACATGTCTTTTGCCGAGGCATCAGCTATCGAGCAAGACTCGGTGGCCGCTGAGAAAGAAAAGCTCAAAGAACTTGGCAAGACGGAATTTGAGCAGTTTCAAAGCCAGGTTGTGATGCCGCTCAACGACCTCGTCACCGGTCGCATCGCGAAAGCCACGGCATTGTTCGACAAACTGGCGAGTGATCTCTTCGACGACGTGGCAAGTGCGGCAGACATGCCACAGGAAGAAGGCGACGACAAGCCTGAGCTACTCGAAAAGCTGACACTGCTCAAGTGGATATTTGAGGCTAGGGAAATGCTGCACCGAGCCATCTACGACATCCTCACAGACCGGAACAACCGGTACCGTGACGTTGTGCTGACGCCATATCGGCTCGCCGGCAACGAGGAGAAGCTTCGAAATGCAGTGGACTTCTTTGCTGAGGACGCCGCGAAGCGGCAGCTGGCTTTTGCTCACGAGGTACTGGCGCGCACGCAGGAGTTCCAGGCCGTCATGGAGCAAAATGTGATGCGCGGCGTAGAGGTACAGCTCTCAGCGTTCTGGGACATAGCGCCGCCCCTGTGCCGGCTGCTAGAGAATATCCCGCCGTACCTGGAGAATTTCAACATCCAGATCCCTACAGCCGAGTATGAGGAGAACCCGTCGTACCGCAGGCACCCACTACAATACCTATTCAGCCTGCTCCTGCACACGGAGAAGAGCACGTACCAGTTCATAGAGTCGCAGACGAACCTGCTCTGCTTGCTACACGAGGTCAAGGAGGCCGTGACGCATGCCAAGGCCAGGGTCGTCCAGAGTGAGACTGAGGACGGCGACGAGGAGCGCGAGGCGCGGGCCCAGCGCCTGCGGCACGAGGAGGGCCTTGCGCTAACAAACGACTTGAAGGAGAAGGTGCGCGTCGTTCAGGACCAGTGGACCAGCGGCCTGGGCGAGAACATCAAGAATGTCAAGCAGATGTTGGGGGAGTATCTGTTAGAGACGGGGGGTTGGGACGAGGCCCTTGAAGAGGGCGGCGTGGGAAGTGTCTAGAGAATGTTGGAGTCGAGAATGCTTGGAAGAGGCAAGATGATGGGTTATAGATTTTTTTTGCTCACGGCTTCAACGACGTTGATACCCCTTTGCGTATGTAACGACTCTTATATTTTACACTTCTTGTATATACTTGAGAAGCGCTGTGTGTCAGATCTGCGGCCCAGGAATTCACTAGATATGGCACAGAGATATGAAAGTGAGAAGCTCTGTTTTCTCGGCTTGGTCCGAGTGTTTTGGGAACGAGACAATGCGCTCCTATTTTCAAGCGCATTGGTCCTCTGGAGACTTTGGCATGTTCTTGTCTTTTGGTTCCTGACCAGCCCGCCACGGGTAATGTACATATTAAAACAAGATGGGTAACAAAAGAGGCATTGGCAGTGGAGGAACTCGCCAAGGCCGTGGTATATCCATATTCGCAACGAGGAGACACTGCGACAGTCCTTGCGGTATACGGTCTTCATTCTCGGCCGATAATGTCGGAGATCCTGCACGTGCAATAGAGCCTCGTGGCTCAACCGGCGCCCATCTGCATCACTTGCGGGTCTTCAGCACTCTATAGATCAATCTAGCCACAAAGCTGATCAATCTAACCGATCTTGAAACTCCTTGGGCAAGTCCATGCCAACCCTCCGAGCCGTAAGGCGCACGCGCTCCTCCTCGTCCATGTCCATGCCCGGGTTGTAGCGCTCGAGAAGGGCGACATAGGTACGCTGGGCGCAGAGGTAGGCGGCGAGCTGCTCGGCCTCGGCGGCGGCAGCTTCGGCGTTGGAGTTGGTCTGGGTGAAGCTGGTGCGCAGGCGGTTGTGGATGGAGGAGCGCTCGCGGGCGAGGACAGGGCGGGGAGGGAGCTCACGCAGGAGGGAGCGGTAGATGGAGCGGAGGCGGGGCGCGGCCGTCATAGTGTATCTGTAGTTGAGCAGATCTGATCTTTTGTTGTCGTCGTCGTCGTTCGTTCGTTGCAGTAGGATGCGTGTTGGAGACGTCGAGCTGGTGTTGGCGCGGTGGTTGTGGTGAAGAACTTTTTGCGGTGGTTCGTGATGGAATGGAATTGAGTCCTTTCAGGCAGGTCAGGTCCTCGTCTTTGAGCTTACCTAGATAGGTACCTGGGTACCTAGGTATGTACCTGTAGGTACCTAGGCATGTAAAGGTACACACAGCATGGATCCTTGCTGCAGTAGCTACAGCACACTGTACTTGTTTACATAAACTACCTGGGTAGGTAGTCCTTCCCTTGGGCTCTCAACTGACTGCAGCGGATACCTGTATCGGCCATGATCCCCCACACCAGCACAGGGAGCAGTGGGCACGGATGGAGGGGTGTTACCTAAATGCCCCTCGACAGCGTATTCTCGGCCCTCTTGAGTCCTGACCCCTCAACCCCCTCTCTACGGATACTCATGCGCATATCCACAGAATGAGAAGTGGATGATCTAGTTACCTATCGATTGAAAACTCGATTGCACTGCCAGCAGTTGTTGGCTATTCCAGCCTCTGTGCGCGTGTGTGTGTGTGTGTGCGTTTCCACATTCGCATCGATAAAAAAAGCGCCACACGATATTCCCTCGGCGGACCCTCGTATGACGCAACAGCTTCTGCTTTCTTGGACTGTCCCAGCCAGATCGGACCCAAAAGCCGACCAGGTATATCTCCGACCTCACACACTCCTCCACCACATACACCTTTGACCTCGTCCGAGAGTTATATGCCCTCCGACGTCCAACCATCCGACAAAACGAGACAGAGACCCGTCAGGCTCTCGCCTATACCCTTCCTCCTCATCTCCTCCGTACTCGTCGTGACACTGGCCATCCTGTCCCTACGAGCCATCCCCCGGCTCTCCCTCCTCTCGAACCACTTCCTCCCCGCTACCCTCTTCGCCAACGCCCCGCGCGCCTTCTTCTCGACTTCAAAGAACGCGTTGCCTGCCATGTCCTCGTACGCCAAGGAGCTCGAGGTCGCCCAGCTGGCCGTCCAGCGCGCCTCCATCCTCACCAAGCGCGTCTTCCACGAGAAGGCAAAGGGCACCGTCGACAAGAACGACAAGTCCCCCGTTACCATTGGCGACTTCGGTGCCCAGGCCCTTATCATCTCCGCCCTCCGCCATCACTTCCCCGATGACGAGATCGTTGCCGAGGAGGAGGCCGCCCAGCTGCGCTCCGAGCGCGTCCTGCGGGATCAGATCTGGGAACTTGTCCGCACTACCAAACTCGATGACTCCTCGGCCGAGTCCTTCCTCGGTGGCGCCATTGAGTCCCCGAGAGCATGATGGACCTTATCGACCACGGAAATAGCAAGGGTGGGGCCACTGGCCGCATATGGGCCATCGACCCCATCGACGGTACGAAGGGCTTCCTCCGTGGCGGCCAGTACGCTGTCTGTCTCGGTCTCATGGTTGACGGCGACGTCAAGGTTGGCGTCCTCGGTTGCCCTAATCTTCCCGTCGACGATAAGGCGCCTCTGACGGCCGACATTGGCTCCAATGCCAATGACGACACAGGCTACGGCGTCATCTTCTCCGCTGTTCTCGGCCAGGGCGCCACCTCCCGCCCGCTACGGACGGGCACCATCGCCGAGGGTACACCCATCTCCATGCGGCCCATCACCGAGATGTCTGCCGCGACCTTTTGTGAAAGTGTCGAGGCCGGCCACAGTGCACACGACGACCAAGCGCAAATAGCTGCCAAGCTCGGCATCACCAAGCCCAGTGTCCGCATGGACAGCCAGAGCAAGTACGGCTCTATCGCCCGCGGCGCCGGCGATATCTACCTCCGCCTGCCCGTCAAGGCGACGTACCAAGAGAAGATATGGGACCACGCGGCGGGAGACCTCATTGTGCGCGAGGCCGGCGGCCAGGTCACCGATATCCAGGGCAAGAGATTAGACTTCTCTGCCGGCCGGACGCTGGCGAACAACAAGGGTGTCATCGCCGCACCGGCTGCAGTGCACGGGGATGTTCTGAAGGTTGTGCAGGACGTTATTAGCTCAAAATCCAGCTAGGCGAAATATGAGAGCTCGGATCTGTCGCTTTGCTTTCTGAAGAGCAACAAAATGAAAGAGAGAAAAATAATAGTATACAATGTGTCTTTTTTTCTTTATTTCCCGTCCGTACAGTGATAATAATACAGCTATACACAGTCCTTTGGCCTTCCTATTGGATACTGCGCCGCATTCGGGCTCATTGTCACTGTGCCATAAATCCATCCACGCATCTCGTCCGCCAACTATGCATGGTCTATTTGATCTTCTTCTGCTTCAGCTTGATGGTCTGATCGTTGATGAAGACACCCTTGCCCTTGTACGGTTCCGGCGGCCGCCACTTGCGAACGCGGCCCGCAAAGCTCATAATCTCCTCCCGGTCGATGCCTTCAAGAAGGATACGCGTCGGGCTTGCCGCCGTCGCCTTGACGCCACGCGGAATGCCTAGCTCGACTGGGTGAGTGAAGCCGAGCTTCAGGCAGAGAAACTTCTGACCTGGGAACTCTTCCTTGCCGCCTCGCTGCTCAACAGTCGCGCGGTATCCGATGCCCACAAGACGGAGAATCGCCGTATGGCCTTCCGAGACGCCCATGATGTAGCGCTGGAGGTATGCCCATGTCGTGCCTGTTTGACAGGGAATTAGTTAGCAAAAGTTCCACCTAGCGGCTTCGTAAGACCAGAGAGTTATATGGTTCAGCACGAGCCAGAGCTCGGGTTTCCTTCAAATAGGTATAGGAGAGACCCAGGCAGCAACTCACCCCACATCTCGCTCTGCTCCTTGACGTTCGAGTCCTCGACGCTGAGAAGCGCCCGCTTGCCCTCGACATCGTGGTCAATATTCAAAAAAGGTGGAATCTCAAGATCCAATTTGCCTGGTCCAATTCACCGGTTAGCATTCCCTAAGCCTCTGTTTACGTGGGTAGTTTTAGCCAGGACAAGAACGAACCCAGGGGCCCCGAGACGGTGACGGTCCTCTTGTACACCTTGAGATAGCTCGTCGGATCCTTCTTCAGCTTGGGCTCGCTGATAGCCAGCTCCACACCAGGCGGTATCGATATAGGCGTTCGGCCGAGCTTCGAATGCCGTGTCGGCGTCGAAGAGAACTGTCGCCGGGACAACAGGAGCTTTTGTTGCTGCAGTATTGGCACGAGAAAGGCCGGTATCGTAGTGGCTGGTGACACGGCAAGCACCTGCCTCAAGGCCGTTCCGCGGCTGGAGGCAAGCATTGTGGTCGTCGAATGGCAAGCTTCACCCTCCAAATGCGCACTCCTTCGCGTGTTGCTCGACAGATGGGATTATGGATCTTCAGGAACTTTTCGGTGTCTTAGTCATCCATGTCGGGTCGATCCACTCTGAGGCACCTTCTGATTGGGTCCAGTTCAGCTCAAGGGCGCCCACGCTGAACATGTGCTTACCGGGTGGGTAGGTACCTATCTGCCAGTCACGAAGGATGAATTCAAATCTTTTTAAGCATTTGCCAGATTGGAGGCATCACAATTGTCATAAATCCATGCATTGATGTTGCTAATAATTTGTACAGAGTAATCTCTGATTCTTCGTACTCATTCGATACGCCAGGCGAACTACTAAGAGAGGTATATCTAGAAGTCCATTTTCCGGTACAGAGCCGGAATAATCGTGAAGCGAAGTGCCACCGCAAACGGGTTGGCTGGAGACATGGTTAAGGTGGTAGGTAGGGCTTTCAGACAGCGCTTAGACCTCCTCCTCCAGGGGGGCCTCCTCATCGTACTCCTCCTCCTCCTCGTCAACACCAGCGTCCTGGTACTGCTGGTACTCAGAGACCAAGTCGTTCATGTTAGACTCAGCCTCGGTGAACTCCATCTCATCCATACCCTCGCCAGTGTACCAATGCAAGAAAGCCTTACGACGGAACATAGCAGTGAACTGCTCGCCGACACGCTTGAAGAGCTCCTGGATGGCGGTAGAGTTACCGACAAAGGTAGAGGACATCTTGAGGCCGCGGGGAGGAATAGAGCAGAGGGCGGTCTGGACGTTGTTGGGGATCCACTCGACGAAGTAGGACGAGTTCTTGTTCTGAACGTTGCGCATCTGGTCCTCAACGTCCTTCATGGCGACCTTACCACGGCTGAGAGGCAGCTGTTAGTAAATATAGTCATTATAGGGTGGCTGGAAATGACACTTACAAGATGGCAGAGCAGGTCAGGTAGCGACCGTTGCGGAAGTCAGAGGCAGCCATCATGTTCTTGGGGTCGAACATCTGCTGGGTGAGCTCAGGAACGCTGACGGCGCGGAAAGAATGGGCACCACGGCTGGTCAAGGGAGCGAATCCGACCATGAAGAAGTGAAGACGGGGGAAAGGAACCATGTTGACGGCCAGCTTACGCAGGTCAGAGTTCAGCTGACCAGGGAAACGCAGGCAAGTGGTGACGCCAGACATGACTGCAGAGACGAGATGGTTCAAGTCGCCGTACGAGGGGTTAGAGAGTTTAAGCGTGCGCATGCAGATGTCGTAGAGAGCCTCGTTATCAATGCAGAAGGTCTCGTCAGAGTTCTCGACCAGTTGGTGGACAGAGAGAGTAGCGTTGTAGGGCTCAACAACGGTGTCGGAAACCTTGGGGGAGGGAACAACGGAGAATGTAGCCATCATTCGGTCGGGGAACTCCTCGCGAATCTTGGAGATCAACAGAGTACCCATACCAGCACCAGTACCTCCACCAAGGGAGTGTGTGATCTGGAAGCCTTGGAGGCAGTCGCAGCCCTCAGCCTCGCGGCGGACGACGTCAAGGACCTGGTCGACAAGCTCAGCTCCTTCGGTGTAGTGGCCCTTGGCCCAGTTGTTGCCGGCACCGGACTGGCCAAAAACGAAGTTGTCGGGGCGGAAGAGTTGGCCGAAGGGACCGGCGCGGACAGCATCCATGGTACCGGGCTCCAAGTCGACGAGGACGGCGCGGGGGACATACTTGTTGCCGGAAGCCTGGATGCGTGAAAAGGGTCAGTATTCATCAATGGGGTTGCCTGCGCCATGGGGGACTAGGATAACAAACTTCGTTGAAGTAGACGCTCATGCGCTCGAGCTGGAGCTCAGAGGTGCCGTTGTAACTGTTGAGAAATTAGCGGTAAACTTGAGTAAGTGACCAGATCTGGGGTCGGCTACATACACGCCATTGCTGTCGAGGCCGTGCTCGCCAGAGATGTTTTGCCTGTGCTCGTATCAATATATCTAGTCTTTCCGAGACCGATCTCGCCGCATGGTCTGGCTACGCACCAAAAGGCAGCACCAATCTGGTTACCCTATTCAAAGGAGTTAGCCCCGCTCCCTGACTTGTTGATCGGGTCGGAAAAGACTTACGCACTGGCCGGTCTGGAGGTGAACCTATCGAGTACAAAAATATATGGTCAGCAATATATTCCCGAGGTGTATTTGATTGGAGATGGCATCGTGGCCGTGTTCGGTGAGGACCAGTGTTGGGGATGTCGGCGGGGTACGCTCAGGGGCAAGCCCGACGATACGTCGCCAAACGCGTCGGTCGCAGGTTTATTTATTATGATGGGAAAGAAGAAGACTTACAATCTCACGCATTGTGGATGATGAAAAGCTCTTGAGCTGACTGGGCCGACGATGAGCAATGGAGAGGACGAGTGCGAGGTGCTTGAGAGCTGCGCGAAGCTTCCAAGGCGGACGTGGTTGGAGTGGGCGAGGTCAAGGTGTGGTTAGGTAGGGGAGAGGTTGTTGATTTTTGTTTGCGGGTAAATGTGTTTTTGTTCACCGCCATAGGCCCGGATGGACAGCAGAACGACAGGCCGGCGGCCCAGAAGAGCTCGCTTGTTGACTATTGGGGGCCCGTGCATGGTCCTGATTGGGGAAAGAGCACTATTATTGATGGTGGGGTCGCAACAAGTCAAGGACTCGGATCGGTGTTGATTGGCAGGCACACCGGATCACTTGGGTATTGGGTACCTAGGTACCTAGGTAGGTACCTGTATGTAGGTAGGTAGGTATCCGTACCCAATGGTCGGTACGGAGTACGGATATTCTGCTCCCATATCTACTCTCTCCGATCCAAGACCCGGGATGACCGACTGCACTGAGGCTTCCAAACACGCAATAACACGACACGTCTAGACAGCCAATAATCGATCACAAGGCACGAGACTTTGGCGTTACAGAGAAGTCAGCGCGGTCCTGAACGGCAAGAGATACCTGTAGCCATGTTCTTCCTCAGTGCATTAATGACCTACCTACGTAGTAGGTAGGTACCTATGGAACGGGGAGAACCACCACTGGCCGAGTGTCAACCCCCTAAGACTCCGCCAATTGTGAACATTCCGTCTTGTCTCCAAGCGCTGGTCAAAAACGCTAAATTACAGAGTGGGCCCAGGAGTACAGGGGTTCTATTGCTGTCAAATTGAGCCGTCGGTGTGCCTGAGGGAATAGCTCGACTTCCTCAGTTGACGCCTTGGTGACTGACAACTCAGGCATCTCAATTCTAAAAAGGTAAAAGAAGGAATCTGGTTTGATACTCTAGGTACTCCGTACGGAGTCCCTATGGGAAAACTGCCTAATAGGTATACTCTCAAGCACGAGCATCATTTCCCTTAGTGAGCCTTGACAACACCAGCCGCATCGGCCTGAGATGCGATTCTCTTCTTGTAGGCTTGAACATCGCCGGGGAACTTCTCGACCGTGCCCCCATCGCACACCCAGAGAGAGGTGCATACTGTCTGCAACATGGTGACATCGTGAGAAACCATGAGGACACCGCCCTGGAATTCCTTCAGAGCAGAAGCAAGCGCGTCCATGGCCTCAATATCAAGATGGTTAGAGGGCTCGTCAAGAACCAGAATGTGCGGATTGGTGAGTGCAAGACAGGCAAAAGCAACACGAGACTTTTGACCACCAGAAAGCACCGCCATCTTCTGCAGACCGGTCGTACCAGTAATTCCAAAGGCACCCAGTTGTCGACGGTACTCCTCGTCTGTCTTACCCGGGTATTCCTTGGCCATGAACCCAACGGCGCTCATGGTCAGGTCCAATGCATCAACGTGATGCTGGGCAAAGAAACCAACGCGCAGACGGGGGTTCTGCGAAATGAGACCGGAAGTTGGGGACAGCTTTCCGATCAGCAGCTTCAGGACAGTCGTTTTTCCCGCACCGTTGGGTCCAACGATACCGATTCGAGAATCTAGCTGCACGTCAAGATCAACGTTGCGCAACAAAATCTTGTCCTTGCTGTACCCGAACGTCACGCCAGTCATCTGAATTATGGGGGGTGTCATCTTCTCGACGTCGGGAAACTTGAAGTGTACGCTGTACTCGGTCTCAGGAGGCTCGAGTACCGGCATTTTCTCGAGTTTCTTGATACGCGACTGAGCCTCCGAAGACTTGGCTGCGTTGTATCTGAATTTGTCGATGAAGGCCTGGAGGTGGGCCCGCTGAGCCATCTGGTTCTCGTATTCTCTCTTGGCCGTCTTCTTACGCTCTTCACGTGTAGCGTAGAACGACTCGAAGTTGGCACCGCGGTAGTAGTCGAGGCGCTGCGAGTGCTGGTGAATAATATCCGTCGCGATTTCGTTGAGGAAGGCTCTATCGTGAGACACAACCAAGACGGTGCTAGGGTATCCTTGGAGGTAATTGGAAAGGAAGGCAATGGAGGGAACGTCCAACATGTTGGACGGTTCGTCAAGAAGCAGCAAATCGGGTTCGCAGAATAGCGCTCTCGCGAGAGCCAGACGCATACGCCAACCACCGGAGAAGGTCTTGGTGGGATACTGCTGGCGTTCGGCCGAGAAACCAAGACCAGCCAAAATACTTGCGGCTCTCGATTCGGCCTTGTCGGATTCCATCTCAGCCAGTTTGCCCTGGATGTCGCCGAGGCGGCTGTCCTGGGCTTCTCTCTCTTTGTCGAGTCTGGCAGCGTCAGCTGAGGTATCAGCCAGGCCCGTCCGTTGACTCTCGATGTCTGCCAGCTTCTGGGTAATTTCCTAACGGATTGTCAATATACACGAGATCCAAGCAGCTATGGTCCAGGGGTAACCTACAGCCTGCTCTTTGAGAAGAACCTTTCGCCATACATCGGCATCGAGCACGGCTTGAATTGCAGGGGTATCATCTCCGGTAAGCTAGGTGAGCGTTAGTCTTGAAGTGGGACAAGAACCAAGTACTCGATAATCCTTACTTCCTGTTCAACGTGAAGAATGGTGATGTGAGGCGGAATGGGCAATTCTCTGCGAGATAGAGCACGGAGAAGCGTAGATTTACCGACACCGTTATGACCAACAAGACCGTATCTGTGACCGTAGGACAAGGTCAGGTCGGTATCGGTAACAATACGCTGGCCGCCGATGGACACGTCAATGTTGTCCAATTTGATATCCTTGGTCTTGTTGGCACCGGAACCGCCGATTTGCAGCGGGTTGACCGCCATGTAGAACTCCTCGTACGATTGAGTAGACTCCGGCTCGTCGAGCAACCTGGAAGCCTCGTACTCAACCGTTTTGAAAGTCTTCTTCTGCTGCTTGGCGGCAATTTTACGCTCGGCCTTCTCCAACTTTTTGCGATCAACCTTGGACTCGACCTTGCGAGCATTTGCTGACTCGAGATCAACGGCTCCAGTGGAAACAGCCAAGGTGGAGGACATATTTCGCTGAGAGCTCACTTGGAAAGTCTCGTCGAGCCGCTTAACAGCAGAGGGACCACTCCGCACACCGCCGTTGGCTTCGGTGTACTTCTCGACCCATTTCCCAACGAGCTTCTCAATCTTCTCTTGGAGCTTGGCATCGGACTTTCCGGAAGCAGAAAGCAGCAACTCGGTGACAGTAGCAGCGGCCTCGGCAATGGGTGAAGGGCCGGACTGGTCCTCTTCGTCGGAATATATGGTCGATGCGTGAGTCAGGTATCCCACCGAGTACTCAGAGAGCACCGGGTCGATGTTGGGCAGCACGGTTCTGATTTCAGCGTCCATTCCGATAGTTGGCTGCCAGATTGTGATAGTGGCGTCTGGTGATTGTTTCCTAGGCAGACAGAAGGCTTCGCTTAATGGACAAGCGTTTCGTGGTGCAAAAGGTCTGCAATAATCAAGTTTGAGCAGTTCCTCCCGTCGCCTGGCTGGTTCAGTTAGCTGGTGGCGATCTCATTGATCGTCGTTTGTTATATTCAGAATGAGCCTCAAAGATGTGGGCCCGTTTGTCTTGTGGTCGGCCGGCCGGCCCCCCCCCCCCCCTGGATAAACCTCGGCCCGCGGCCATATCAGACCTGAAGCAGCAAAACCTAACTTTTACGCCGATCGGTAGGCTTGCAATAGCAGGGTAGGTGGCTTCGCAAATAGCGATGGAATTGATTTCTGACTCCTTCATCAAAAGGCACACTCACACCCGGAGCAAGCCGCAGGGCATCAATTTTACTCTATTCGCATCGACTGTCTTCTCTACACGAGGCACACGTTTATACCTGCCTACGGAATTCCACCAGCGATTAGGATGGACCTTGTGTCTATGAACAACCCGACCGGGTGGGTTGCCGTCGATGATTAATATGACACCACGGAGTTGGTTGAGACAAGCGGGCGGAACAGTACGGGTAATATTCCACAGTTGGTATGGAATACTCTATCGATCAGGCATTGCCACCACCGTCACCGACATTTCCTAGACGAAACCATATGAAACTTGCAGTTTCAATATGACAGAGGCTAGCTGAAATGCATTCGCAAAAGCCCAGCTTAACCCGTGCCAACGAATCAGAATGCGGTACTCTGTTGTGTATCGACCACAAAGATTCGACGCGCGACCTGCAGAGATGGGGGAGCACTATCTATTTTGTTTCGCGCAGCTGCATGCAAACCGCGTCAACCGTCGCACGCGCGCGACGACCTGCAGTTGTGTGGCAACCAACCAAGGCCGGTTTTTATCCAAAACACACAACTCCGTCCTCTTCCCGAGCCTTACAAGGGGGTGATGATTCGAGTGATGTTGACGAAGTTTTGGTTCCATTCCGCGCCACGCTAATACGCCATGCGCTCTGCCAGTACTTTAAAGCTGCTGTTCCAACGTCGGATGCCTTGCTGCACAGCCCAATCTGTAAAAGCCCGGACAACACATACCTACATATACACCATCAAACTCTGCCAGGATGGGCCCCGTGAGGACTAAAAGGGCATCATCGCCGTAGTCAGTGTCTTGGATCGAAATGAAGTATGGGAATACGAGCGGCAGAAGAAACAACATCAGGAGTTTTGCAATTTACAACACTGCAGCGGCTACATTGAAACTTCCGGCATCGTCAACTGCAGGGAGTAACTTGGCATTTTCTTCTGAAGAGGACTCCACGTCATCTTTGTCAAGTCACAGTTCGGTCATTGTGTCTTCCCTTCAGCGGAACCAACAACAGGACGCGAACACGAGGTCTTATGTGGACCCCCCACCCTTCGGTGTTGTATCGAATCAGATAACTGCACTCTCGGAAGCTCGTCGTGCTCCATCCCGGCCTTCCTCCTCTATCAATACCACCACAGAATGACCCTTGCTCCCGCTCAGAGTTGCATGCAGACATATGGTGCAACCGTGGAGGCTTCGCATTAGCGGTTCCTGAAGGGAAACCTTGGTACGGATATGAAGGAGATGCAGGAGACAATGGCAACCTGTACTCACGTCTACCGCTCCCTTGGTGCAATAGCAAATGTTGGAATTCAGCGATTTGCATCCATCCAGGCCCGCCCTCAGGATTCCCCGGGGTACTCTATATTTTATTTGCGAGATGCCATATCGGGATCTCATATCCGCTCATAACTGACGAAATGCACACCCATTGAGGAAGCTTCCGAAGGTGCCTTTATAGCATATGCATTAACACAGCTTCTGTGTTTTATTCTACATGTCATGGTCTTGAGATCCAGAGACGAAATCCTCAACATGAGCCATCTCTATTAACCTTGCCTGATTGCAACCCTAGGTACTGGGGATTCACTGGAGTGGCGCTAAACAAAGCGCGACTTCCTCATTGCTTTCCTCTTTTCTTATTTGTTTAGCGGCCTTTTTTTATTTTATTTTTATCAGGACCCTACCCGGGCGTCTGAGACCAAGCGGCAACACCTCTCTGCTACTCAGCACCATCAGTTGCCCGTCTATCGAGCTTTCGACACCGGAGACTGTCGCTTTTCAGCGTAACTAGTTGTACCTGGGCTTTTCAGGTTTATCCAAGAGATCTGGAGATTCGGCCCCCTCTCCATCTTGGCCTGTGGCTGGTGGTACCAGCGGATCCTGCATTGAAAGGGTACGGCACGATGACGGGCAGTCAGACCCAGCCGTCCAAGTGAATGATCTTCAGGGCTAGGAAATGAGGGGGAGGGGCGCATCTGGCTCTCCGGATGTCGCGCCAGCAAACCCGCAGAGCAGAGTCCATCTATTCGTACATAGTAGTGGCCACCTCTCAACAGAGACAAACAGGAGGCTCCCGACGCCCAATACATACGCCATGTACTAGGTATGTATGTAGCATTGGGCCCCGGATGGGCGCAACCTCATCCCGTCGCATTCGCCTTCCTCTCCGAGGCTGCGTATCAAATACCATGTTGTCATACCGAACCCCGCGGGATGGATAGAGAGGAGGCTTTGTTTGTTTCAAGTTTCACGCGGTTGGGTCTGCTAGCAGGGCGACGACAATCCATGTCGAATTCCTTGTGCCTGTCGCGCTCTCTCGATGGAAACTTGCAAATACCTCCCTCCCTCCTTCATTGGCTCCGAGCTGATGCACCTGTTGCATGACTGGCAAGCTTCCGGCCATGCGCTCTTTCTTTGCAGGACGAATTCCAACGGGGTCGGAAACCCTGGCCTGCGGCTAGCCTGCAGCTAGGCAATCGAATTCATGCTTTTCTCCTTATAAAAAGAGTGGCGGGCAAAAGAGCAAGCTTTCCCGGTTTCCCGTGTCCCATTAATTGCCAGCATATACCCACACTAGGCCAACCTCCGGGCTAGGCGTGGGCCAACTAGCTCGGCGATAGCAACCATAACTACGAAGTCACATCTTGGCGTGCCCTTTCCTGGCTAAATCGCTTACGGGCTTACGTAGCAGTCGGCCGGTCGCAGGCATGGTGCAGCACTCGGGGTTGTTCCATCTTATCAAGGCAGGTTTTCTTCTGCAATTCCATCAAGAGAAATGAGGGTCATATGGGACAACGCTTTAGCCAAATCGGGCAACGCCCAAAAGAAAAGAGGAAAACAACCGTAGTAGAACGTAACAGAAGACGGGGCTTGTTTGTGTCTCTTTTGTTGGCGGCTCTGACCCAACGGCAGCGGATGGCATGGCTCGAAGCCGATCCACTCGCACTACGGACATTTGCCAGAGGCTAACCGGCGGTCTGCCCAGCGCCGCGGGGAAAAGGTCGCTCTTGGTTGTGGACCTTTGGTGCCTCCTCAGACCTTTTGTACTTGCGACGGAAAGGACCACAAGACGGAAAGGTGATGATGCCCGGAGCTGGGCCGAGGTGGTTGCGAGTTCCAACTCCCGGCCTTCACAACTGGGATAACCTACCAGGACCGACCAAACCCTTGAGTGGAAACGGTGGAACAAGAGCAAGAGCGAAGCGGTAGGCCAGATGCAGGCGGCGATGGCGTAATTGGAATTCTCCTTCTTGGTACAAGTTGGTACTATGTATTCGTACATGTTCCTTCTCGAAGGGCTCCACCATGGCCACGCCTGCCCACCCCTAGCCTGCTAGCCTGCGCTAGAGCGCCTCCAGGCGGGTGTTGCCCACTACCGAGGAAAAGCGCCGGGCTGGCTCCAATACCGGTGAGCTGTGTTGTTACTTTGGCGAATGAATGAGGTGGACTTCCGAAGTGAGACAGGACGCCAAACGTTGAGTAAAGTTTGTCTACCTACCTAGTCAGCGGCGAGTCCCCTGCCTGGTATTTCCACTTTCCACAATGCTTGGTTTGATGATCACGGGGGGTGGGGGAGAAAGCAACGGAGGCTACCTACCTACGGATACTCGTACACGAGCTCGCCAAGTTCCCACCCGTCGTGCCAATCATAGTTTTGCAGGAGCCTACAGAGAGAGGAGGGAGGGTCCTAAGGAACAAGAGCCTCAGGGCGGAGCCCATCGTCACTCTCCAGCCGCCCTGGGACTGATTCCTGCCTGGTTGCTAGAGTATCCGTACTCCTTATAGCGGAGAGAAACAGTGGGAACATTGTGTACCCCAAACACTACCGGAGGCAAGGCTTCATCAGATATGCGGAGGGTTGGATCGCCAGCCTCTTTGACGGTCCCCAAGACGACAATGGGGGGACAGGCGGGGGCGGGCCGGCAGGCTGCCTACCTTGGTACTTGCGGGCATTGCCCGGAGGACGCAGCAAGCTTGATGAAGCCGCGACATCGGCCCTCTCTTGCATTGTACGTAGTAAGCAAGACACGGCACACGCATGTTGAAACGGGACTGCGGTATCACCTCACCAACCGGCAAGGCAAGGCAAGGCAGCAAGCAGCAGGGCAGCGGTAGAGCCCTATCAGGCATGGTGTTTTTGCAACCAGCCCTCCGTCCGTCCAATGCATCGCACACATGGTTGAGAGATTTTCTGCGCCAGGGAAGAGGGGGGACCTCTGTCTACCTTGTTGTACGTGTTTACACTAAACAAAAGAGGTGAGGGGTCGATGGCCAGTTTCGGTAGCTTGTTTACTTGTCTTGCTTCCCCACCTAGGTAGCTCGGGGGGGGGGGGGGGGGGCGGTGTATGGTGTGGCGTGCGGTGTTGTTGTTTTGTTGTTGCAGCCACCGCAACCCCAAACGCAAGCTAGACGGCCCACCACGACACCCCGAGGCCCCTTGTTCGTTCCTCCTTCCATCCTATGTTACCTCGTCACTATGGGGCAGGGGGGAGGGAGGGGCACATCGCAACGTCAGACCGTCGGCTAGCAAGCTGGGTCCGTCGACGCCTTTCTTTTGTTCCTCATCATCCGCCCTTGATGCGCCGCCCAGCCGCGCGCTTTTTGTTCTTGCGTTGTCGTACATGAATCTGGCAAAACAGATTCTGTTGGTGTGGTAGTGCGTGAGTTTGGTTTGGTTCTACAAAGATCGTCCGTGGCAGCGGCAGAAGCAGATACACGTGACACCATACATATCGTAGTAATGCAAGACGTGCATGCAGCATGTGTGGATGTACCAACCCAACTTGTGCCCGATGACTTGTGTGGTTGTGTACCTAGATGAGATTACCTAGGTAGAGGAAGATGAAACTGAAAACGACAACTGATGAGATGCAGAGGGCAAGTATCGGCCATGTCTCTCGGTCTCCAAGTGAGCAGGTAGGTATCTATCTCCCAACACGCATACTCCGTACTTCAGCCCCATTCGTCTCCCGTCATGCCACAACCCTCCGTTACCACCCTCCGTTACCCCGCCATCCTCCTCCCACGCTCGTCAACAGACGGCGAGACAGCTGTTGGAAGCGCCTAAGAAGGCCGGTCTCTATGAGTTCCATGGCACTTTTTCTTTCTTTCTTTCTTTCTGTCTCTATTTTTATTTTGGTGCGCTTGGTAGGAGAGGAGAGCAGTGTTTGCAGCACGGCTCAACCCACGGCCCCTTCTTCGCCTTGCACGTGCGAGAGAGCCAGCACCGCAGAACAAGCTATCAGGAGCGCCGGTACGTGGCCAGCTTTGTCTTGTTGGTGTGGTGGCCGTGCCCTTATACATAGTACATAGGTAGGTACCTGCTCTTGGGGCGGGAATCAAAATGAGATGGCGGAAAACAAGAGCAGTTCTTTCATGCATCTCGTTTGTCACTGGTTTCAGTTTAGAGAGCTCACGAGAGCCCTCGCCTGCTACATGTGGCTCCCACTGGCTCGTGTATTGTCAGATGAGAGCATGTCTGATGCATGTCTTTGGACGAGGCATATTGACAGAGATGGAACAGACTGACCACACGGGATATGCAGATGCCCATGGGCTGAAAGGGCGACGTCTGACGCGCCGGCGACACGATAAGCGGCGATGGCGGCGCCAGGGCAAGAGCAGGCAGAGCAGGCAAGGCAGGGTAAACCCGGCGGCTCGCAGGTCAAGGCCTCACGAGAGTGCTGTCTTGATCGGCTCGGAAGCAGAGATGAGTTGCTGCAGGTGTCAGAAGCCAAGCGAGCGTGGCTTGACGCCCGTGCAGCTATGTACCTAGGTACAGAAAGGCGCAAGGGAAGGGGAGACGAGAGCTGAGGATTTCTGCCACCAATGACGGGATATGGTCCGGTGGTGCCTTGCTATACAGCGGGCTCACGAGACTGAATGAGGCTGCCCTAGGTATGTGCACCCGCTAGCACCAGTCGGCTTCCACTGAGCGGGCCCTTGGACGTGCCTAGCCGAGTGCTGCTGGGTCGCTGGGCTCTCTGGGCATGCCGTTGCGCAGCAGCTTCGAACAGGTTCAGGGCTAGGTAGGTATGAAGCAGTGGCCCGGCGGCTTTTGCTACCTAGTCAGATTTTGTCATCGACTAAATTACCATTATCGAGACAAGCGAGTGATCAGCAAGGTAGGCAGAAGGAGGCCGGGGAACCACAATGTGGCCTGTGCCCCCTTCCTCATTTACGGGCCTTGGTCGAGATCGTTAAAAGGATGCTGGTGCGCTTTGAAGAAAACACACTTGGGTGACGGGTCTCTGCCGGACCGGGAGACAAGACACCACCAACATTGATAGGTGATAGTAAGTAGGTGCCTAGCAGGTCTCAGCCGACCCGCGCCAGGACTGATGACAAACTTTCCGGGTCGTCGCTGGTTCGATTCTCCCCATGTGTCTTTTCTTTTCCTGTCCACCTGGCACAGGAGCCGGTCGTCTCTATCCATGTAGCCACGCCATGGGAGACCGATTTGTGGGAAAACAAGGGAGGCTAAACAGGATGGACATGGGCTAGCCTACCTACTAGGTAGGTAGGCGAGAGAGTCAACAAAGACGCAACAGCGGGGTTACGATGGAGGCTGGGTAGCACGTGTGCCATCAGAGGGGAGAGGAGGTGTACCAGAGCAGATAGGTGTCCGAATAGGGTGGGCAAGAGAATAAGGAAGGCGTTTGGTTCTTGATGGGTTGCGTTCGTCGGAAAGGGATGGTGGTACGGAAAGGGAGGCCGAGAATGAGAATGCCAATGCCAGATGCCTGCCCGTCTACGGATAATGCGATATTGGTTGGCATTGGTAGTGACACACCATGGGATAGGTAAGCAGGCAGGCATCGAGCATCATATTGCTTCTCTCTGATGGGGATTATGGACTTGGCGTGTCTGGATGGCAGCCGGAGGGGAGCGAGCGACACGAAGACAAAGAGAAGGCGGGCGGATGAATGAATGAATCAAGGAATGAATGGACGACATATCGGTAGGGAGGTAGGTATCTGCCATGTATACGGGTAGGCATGCAAGGAATGCCGCTGAGCGGTCCGCTGAAGGAGAAGAGCCTGCCTCTAGGCTCTCTCTCTCTCTCTCTCTCTCTCTCTCTCTCTCTCTCTTCCGTCTCCGTCTTGTTTGCAGCACATTGCCTTAGGAGGTAGGCGTAGGCGATGAAGAAGAAACGAAGAAAGAAGGAAAGTATGCGGCGGCAACGGGGATAACACGACGAGCTGGAAATTGTTGTTGTTGTTGTTATTGTTGTGTTATTTGGCTGCTGATTTGCCGTGTACGGATACTAGACTGAGGGTTAATCTACCTGTGCCTACCTAGGTAGAGAGGTACGAGTAGGTAAGTTAGTTAGGTACCTTAGTAGAGCGAGCTGCAAGCAAGGAATGGACCAATGAATAGTGCAGGACATGACAGACAGGGTTCTGGGGTTCCCTGACCACGCGCTGCCCACACCAACCAAGGAAAGCGAGCACGCAAGTCAGGGCCGCAGGGCGTCTCTTGGGCGCTGGCTCGAGTTGTTGTAGCAGATGCGCAGGAGTGTCGCTGCACGAGAGGAATCAGCGGGTTATGGCTTCTCACTGGCCAGGCGCTCCGATGCGCCCCCCAGCAGTCATCTCCTGTTGCTCCAGTCGTGGCCCACTCGCCTTATGCACGCCGCCTGGCCAGGGTACCTACGTACGGTACGATGGCAAGATGGCTACCTGCCTGGTTAGGTATCTACCTGGGTAGGCGACCTCGGACCAGTGTAGGGCACATACATATGTACGTAGGTAGGTAGCGCGCCACCTAGATACCTGCCTATAGTATAGTATAGTACCTACCTAGGTAGGTAGGTATCTTGCAACAGGTACGAAGTACGGAGTACAGTAGGTACGCATATAGTAGCTGTAAACATGGGCCCTCTCCTCTTCTATCGCATCAACAAGGCAAATGTGGACTACCTACGAGGTAAGGTAATCGTACCTTGGCGCAAAGCATTGGCCTGTGCCCCCCCACTCGTCCCATGCTACGTATCCCGGCTCGGCGCCATTTTCTTCGCCAAAGAAACGACGGGGGAGAGGAAAATAAGAGATACTACGGAGTACGTACACACACACTGAGAGAGAGAGAGAGAGAGAGATAGCGGGCGAAAGAAGGGACGGTGCCCATGCCTAGTGAGAGAGTAAAGCAGAGAGGGCCAAAGCATACACCACCTACCCGTACTTTGTGTTGTTCGATACACTCCACTACCTACCACTAGCCTACCTAACCTAGGTACCTAACTAGGTACCTACCTACCCACCTAGTGTATCCGTACGCAACACAGAGACGCAGCAAAACATAACCGGGAGAGGACAAGACTGGCATTCTTTTCCCTCTCCCCAAAAGCCCATCCGCCTGCAACCCCCTCTCTCTCCACGTCTACCGTCATCCTCAAATCCTAGTCTCTCTTTCCGTCGACTACCTAGGTAGGTACCAGGCATGCCTACCTGGTATCCAGCTCGCCTGGCTCAACCCCGACTTATCCTCTCTGGGACCACGGCTACGACCCTGCCATCCCATCCCATCCCATCCCATTCCTCCATCCCATCGAGCTGAGAAGCAGAGCCCCTCGACTACCTACCTACCTACTGAGAGAGAGTGACTGCCTTGTTGCTGCTTTGTGCTTGCTTCCTTGCATTGCGATTACCCTCATCGACCCATCCCTCCTCTCCCCAGCCCGGCCCTGTCCAGTCCGAGCAGCCTTGACTTTTCAACCTTGGCCTGGCCCCGGGACCTTGACCTTGACTTGACCTGACCTGGACCTGGACCACCTGGACCAGGACCAGGACCTGGACCTGGACCTTGACCACCATCCAAAAGAACGAACGAACGTCCGTTCCTCCCTCCCACACGTTCTTTCGGACAGAGACACCCCATCCATTCATCTCCAATCCCACTCACTCACCACCTTTACTTCGACCTACCTCCCCCCTGCCTCTCTCTATCGCGTTCGACCTGCCTGCGCGCGTCCTTCTCCTTCTCTTCGCTCCGCACCCTCTTCCTTTCTACTCTTCGACCTCGATTCCTGGTCAAACCGGGTTCCTGGAGCCATTGGTCGCTCCCATTGTCTCGACATCTCCAAGTCAGTTAATTCGTGTGAGATCACGGTTGCGCTTGACTGGTTGACTTTTTCTTCTTTTTTTCTTCCATTTCCCTTTCCCCTTCCGCCCACGACACACCGTCTTTCTTCCGTTCTGGACCTCACTCTCGTTGACCTCTTTGCGACGCCGCCTGGGTTTTGACTTCCCTTTCCCTTGTCGTCACTTTTTCGCCTCGACACGAGACCCCTCGCCGTCTTCTTACGTCGTCGAGACCACAAACAAAAAACAAAAAACCCACCCGTTCCGCGCTGAACGCGAGCCACAAGACCGATAGTAGACGCGCATTCCTCACCACACGACCCGAGATACTGGCCCATATGTCTTGACGATGCTGAACACGTTTCTAGAGAGCATCCACGACTCCTTCGCTCGCATGCTCGCCCTCGGCCTCGTCTGTTGGTTCTCCGCGTAGAATAGTGACGTTCTGCCATCATGCAGACCGTTCCCAGTGTAAGTTGATTTGCTTCTGCCGCTCCATGCTCATATTCGTCCACACATGCCGTTCCGACAGGCATCCCCAAACAATGCCCAGCATACTATGCCGTCGACGCTTTCTTCTCCCGCACGCAGGAGACACACCATTACCCGTGATATGTATATGGGGCTTCCTCATTTCCCATATACTCCTCCATCACCCTTCCTCAACACCGATGCCCCCTGATACCTTCTGCCTTTGCCTGGTTCATCCCATCCCCCCACCCCAAAGCTGACTCGTCGCCTCTCTTTCCTTTAGCTCGTGGGAACTGGCACTGCCGTTGCTGCAGCGGCCCTCGGTCTCGTCTTTGCTCATCCCGACGACGAGTCGAGTTCCGCCTCGAACAAGAGGAAACTAGCCTCAGACAAAGACATTCCTCCGAACCATTCCCTGAGCACTCCCCCTGTCTCGTTGCGCCCCGGCACCAGTTCAGTCGCCCAGCTGCCGACTCCCGCAGAAGACGCACGCTACACGACTTTCCCCAACCAACAATTCTCCTTTTCCGAGTCCAGCGAGCCCTCGTCTGCGCGCCCTTCCCGCCCACTCAGCTCGCATTTCAGCTTGGCGCCGTCGTTACTGCACGGCAGAAGAGCGTCGTACGTAAAGCAGGGAGACCAGTCGGTACCGCCCTCTGCTACGGAGGATCCCAGAGACTCGGTTTCGTCCAATGGGTCCTGGATGAGGCGCTTGTCACTACGGCCATTGTCACAACACGGGAGCATTAGATCAAGCTTGGGTTTCGACAGCCAGTCCGTCGCCCATTCACACGGTTCCGCAGCCCCGATTTTGTCGCCGACCGGTTCGATTCCTCCGCCGTTGCCCCCGAATAAACTAGTAAAGCGACCCCCTTCCTCACATCAGAATGATCCTGTGATGCGCCGCCGTTCCAAAACGCACCTTCCCAGTCTGCGACGACCCGCCACCAGTCACCAGAGATCTGCCACTTTGCACCAGATCCATCACGACGTAAGCCAAGTTGATACCGATACCGACCCCAAATTTTCATTCGACCACTACCTCCAAAACGCCGGAGACAGCGCTACACCTCACCCGCCTCCAGAAAGCGACCCGACTTGCCGAAAACCGACTTCGAGTACCAAGTGGACCTCTTTCTTCCACACACGTAGAGCCAATGTCATTGCGCGGACCACCTCCGATCGCCTGATTGACCGCAGTCCCAGCACACGATCCTCCTTGGCGACAACAAAGCGTCTATTGGTGTCCAACAACGGAAGGCACGGCATCTACCTGGTTGGTGGTGGTATGCTGGGAACCACTATTGCGCCCTCCGAAGACGTTCCGTCGCTTGTGGAAGACGAAGCGGTGATCAAGGACACGTGCGACGACGTTGACGACACGAGAGAGCCCGAAGAAGACAGCGCGCCGGCAACGCCAGAGGACACGCCGTCTAAGCGCACCCGAATCTCTATGCATTTCAACTCTCCCAATTGGATCCCGAGGGCGGGTAGCCTTCGACGGACAAAGCGTGGAGCAGGATCCAAAGGCGGTGGCGGAGGCAAGCGGCACGTCTCTGCGCCTACGGCGACATCCTCCGGCCGCGCCCAATACGACGACCACGTTGCGCCTGCGGACGTAGACGACTCTCAAACGTCGCCAAATCATCAAATAGCCGCTAGCCTTGACCTCGCATCAGCTGCACAGTTGAGTCCACGCAGTCACAGTGCTCCGTCCCCTCTACCCCCGCTGTCGCGACTTTCCAGCTTCAATCTCGACGTTTCCAGATTAGGCTCATCGGGAGGCGCCGCTCCATCACCCCGGTCTATCCAGCCATCCGGCAGTTCCCAGGGCTCGTCAGCGTTCGCCGCATGCAACCGCAGCTCTCAGACCGATCGAAGCTCGACTATGAATAGCTCCGACTTCGACACCCGAGATTTCATCTCGGGCGACGACGACACGGATTTCAAGAGCGAGACTGTCTATGACTCATTACGAACTGCCGAGTCCGGCCGCGACCGGGCAGTCGAGACCCCGCTTGACCACATGTTTGACGAGTCGCCGCCAGGCACTGTCGGACACCCCAGGGCTAAGCGACTGTCCATCCAAGAGATTCTCGGCCGCTCATGGGATGCCGATGACAGGATCATGGAGGAGGATGAGAACATGCCGACGCCGGTTCGTGTCAACTACGAGCCAAGAATACGCACCGACTCAGATGTGATGGCGCCGCGGTACAGCTTGGAGCGGCCTTCAAACGAGTATTCCCTCGGAAGTAAGGACTTTGGCCGCTTGTCAATGGAAGACGATTTCGACGACGACTGGGCTCGCGATGAGGATGAGATGGCTTATAGCAACCAGCTCTCGCCCCCAAGCTCGATGAACTCCCGTGGTGTCAGTCCCCATCTGCGCATGGCACTCGCTAGTATCAGTGGTAATGGGAACGCCGATGCGGCACACGACCCAAACGAAAGGCCTCGCAGCAATATTTTTGACTGGAGCGAGCCGACCCAAGAGAAGTCGGATCACAGCAGCTCGTTCCGGCCAAAGACTGCCTATGGAAAGCAGGAACTCGATACGAGAGGTGGTCGTACGGCGGTTCGAAAGGGCCCAACGGCTATGCACGTTCGCAGTCAGAGTGTGCCTGTTGTACACGACCCCACAGAAAGCGCGACAATGAACCCAAAGTTTGGCACATGGGGGCTGAGCAGCAAGACCGTGAGCGAGGACTGGGACGACGACTTTGAGTTTGGCGGTAACGATGATGAGGACAAGGAAACTGACAACGCATTCGCCATGGTTGTTCCCGCCTCCATCCAGGCCTCACAGCCGAGCCTAAAGCAACACACTGGGCACATCAGAGAGCTGTCTCTGCTCGTCAATGACCTCAAACGTTTGTGTAGACTAGGGCGAGATCTGGACATGCTTGGTGGATCCAACGCTGGTGTCTGGAAGGAAGCCGAGGGGATCATCGCGCTTGCATCGCCAGACGAAGATGAGCTGGAGGGCATGGACGTGGACTCTTCCTCCATCATGAGCGGCTTTGATGCTGTATCACCCGTCCCTATCGAAAGAGAAGACCCCTTCGACGAGGTCCATGAACTGAACGTCTCCAAAACCGCCGTCATTCGGGAACGACCTGCCGGCCGCAGACGTTCCGTCTTCTCGCCAGACGACGACATTTTTGGCGGAAACAGTCCAGTCCCGGATGAGCTTCCTCCCCCACGTCCAAAGACACCCGAGAACAACATTAATATGGGCGGCCACGATGTCACTGATATTGTCAGATCCGTCCTCGACGCCATGCAGCAGCGGTCCGTTTCCGACTCGGCACGCGATGACAAGCTCCACTTCGGCACCAATAGCCTAAAGGCTTTGGTCAAGCGCGCAGGTGATCTTCGAGACACGCTGTCAGAAGTCGTGCGCCGCGCAGACCAGATCACATCGAGCCCTGCCCGGACGCCCCGTCAGCACAATGACAGCCCGGCCTTTACCCGCGTATTTACCCCAGACCATACTCCGTCCCCGTCTAGCCCACCAAAGAAGTTGCCTCACAGCAGGAGCACAAATTCTGGGCTTGGCCGCGCATCGGTCGATGCTTCTCCATCAAGCGGTTTGCAACGGATGCAAATGATGACTGTCAGCTGAGTTGCGGGGCACGATATTGGGCTTCGATATTGAAACCCTTCTTGAAGCTCCAAAGCCAGCATCTGTCACGGGTCACGCTGACCCTGTACATGTACGAATAATTGTTGATTTTTCTTGTCTGCATAGCGTCGGCTTAGGGTTTACTGGGTTCTTGGCCATTTTCTTTTACTCCCTTGCAACATGAAACATAAAGACGACCCGGCCTCACAACTGTCCGCTCGATGGACATTCAGAATCCCTTCTACCGCGACACCTGTGGCTGGCACGAAGCCTAGCACACAGAAGCACTTCGGCTTTTTGTCTCTTCTCCTTCCCCTCACCCCCTTCTTTCCCAGCTAGATATTCCTGACGGCTTCATCATCTTCTTACAAATTGGAAAAGGCTTATGACGACATCACCGCGCACCATTTCGCCAGGCGAATCCGAGGGTCCGGGCAAATTCGACCGTCGGCCAAAGGACAGCCATCGCGTGGTGACGGAACGGGGGAACGACGATACGGGCATGCGAATGGGGAAGAAAGGAAATGATGAGGAATGCAAATCGACAAACCACATATGATGCTCGCCCGTGTTGCCACGTCGAGACCCATCAGTCAACCAACCCACAAGGTCTACCGCGTTCGGAGGCCTTGTTTTCGCATCTTATTTCTTCTTGGCCGGTTCAGCTCCTCATATTGTACAAACGGTTAGACGAACATGGGGCGGGGGGCTTTGTCAGGCTGTCGGGCGACCCGTTGCTTGAGCCCCGGATTGATTATCTCGTTACCAGGATTCGGGCAGTTTCTCAATCGGCCTCGTTCCTCCTTTCTGCATGACGGTATCCTTCATCGCCATTTCCGATGTTTCATGATCATGAGGCGAATGGGCATATACATATATATTGTCGCTCCATTGCGGCACCATTAGACTGGAGGGGGCAGATGTTCATTTCTTCGCACGAAGGACCCTCTGCCAGGGTAGAGGTGTCCCTTTTTTCCCTCTCTTTTTCTTTTTGCATCCGCATCTCAAGGACGGGGAGGAACTCCCTCGTTACTTACATCTCTTTCTTCGGCGACAGAGGGACGTTCGGGGACTATTATGCTACGGCTAAAATAATACGTGGGTCTTGGGCAAAACGGGTATATGGACGGCTTCAAAGGGCATTGCGGGTTGAGATGTTTCTTATCATGAGCCTGCTTCCACAAAGGGAGGTTGGCTACATCAGGGCTTACGAGGGTAGCAGGACGGTATCAGATGGCACGTGAGGATCGTACATAGTCTGATGAATACACGCGTTTGATACCTTCCGGATTTGCCGTGGTTAATCCTCTCGTAAAACGTACATGAAATACAACTGGGTGGCCTAGTATATCTAGCGGGGCACTGCGGTTTTCAGGTACGACAAGTTCAACATGTCACTTCAACTTCACTTGCTCAGTAACACAGTGGCTGTGCAGGCCCCATTCATCGTATAGAGTTTCCATGGTCCTGCCGTCCCTTTCATTGTCAATTTCACGCGCCTGATCACGGCAATACGTTAGAAATCAAGGGCTACAAAATTCGTGATTCTTTTCCAAATTTCTAATGCGGGTAAACAAGTGAAGGGATGGCTCTGCTGGGGAAAGAGCTCTCTCATTAAATAGATTGTGTATGTGTGCTGTTCCCGCTAATTATGGTAGCAATGGACCTACAGTGACAGTCTGAATAAGTAACAGGAGGGTATCCAGAAGAATTTGGGGACCTGATAGGAAGGATACAAAGAACAAAAAAAAGGAAGGACAAAAGCAAAACAGCTGACGCTGGTGTGTGTGTCTGTGTCTGTGTGCGCGCGCGCGCGCGCAAGATCAATCCGAACCCCTCGCTATGTAAAAGCCCACCCTGTTCGTACATCATCATCATCGCTTATATCGCCTCTCCTGCTTGATCTACCCTGTAACATCTCAAAGTTTAGCCTGCCAAATCATCCATGAAACTTACAGCCTCCACGGTTCGGTGCGTTTAGTACCGGAAGATGACCTTGGAGACTGGCGGCTTAACTGCGCCCTCGAGCCAGTCGCGCCCGCTACCACGGGGCGACACGCGCCGGAGCTCGGCACCGTAGAAGCGGTTCCACATCGTTTGGCCGTCAAAGTTGACGAGCACCGAGGGTGACGAAGCGGACACGTCGGTCTTGGCACGCTTGAGACGTAACCGGCGGGCCTCAGGGTCTTCGGGCTTCATGGGCGCAGTGTCGTGAACGTGCAGGCGAGGCTTGTTCGGTGGGATCCACATGATACCGGTATCCTCTGAGGTTTTGACTACCGGAGCAGACCAGAGAGGAACGGCGTGAGACGCTAAAGTTGGGTTGGTGATCTCTTCAGATACGAGTGAGGAGGATTCTCCGGTGGGTGGTAGTGACGGGCTAAAAAAGATTGGGTTCGCTACGGCGTGATCGCGAATTGTTGTTGTTTGGACGGAACCCGCGAAGGCGGGATGAGACTTGGCGGCATTGAAGGAGGCGACGATGGCCTGGTCGAGTGCCGAGGCCCATTGCGCGGGAGTGGCCTCAACGCGAATAAGACGCGGGGAGGGGATTGCCCGGATAGCCTCGTTGAGCGCGGCCTCCCATTCCGCGGGCGTGGCCTTGGTGCGGACAAGGCGCGGGGACGGGATTGCCTGGATAGCCTCGTTGAGCGCTGCCTCCCACTCCGCGAGTGTGGCCTTGGTGCGGCGGAGAGGTTCTGGCTGCGGCCTTGTCTGGGCAGGACGGGACAACTTGGTCTTGAAGGAATCCCACCATGTAGCCTTCTTAACGGGGACATCGGGTAAAGGCTCAAAGTCAGAGACTACCTCCTCATCGTCAGATCTCGTTGATGCGGTATCCAAAGACGGGGTTGAGCGGCCCGAGGTCACATCCAAAGATGAGCTGGGCCTCGCAGCGGAATAGGACATCCAGTTCTCGACCCGAGTCACAACGGGGGCAGGGGACCAGAGACGTGTTGACATGATCTGAGGCAGCTCCTGAGATGTCACCCTGGCACCCGAAGGCATGCTAAGGCCAACGGGCTCAGCTGACGTTGTCCTGAAGCAGGCACGCTTATGGCTGGTGTTGAAAAGACCGGTAGACTCAGTATAGACAACGGTAGGCTGGGCGGCCCATAGCGTTCTGGGAGCCTGTTGCTGCGGCTTAGTCCACATTGGGCCGGTTGTCTTGGGCGTTGTTCTCTTTGCTATCGGCGACCAGAGACTCGTTGACATAAGCTGAGGCAACTCCTCAAACGTCACTCTGGCACCTGAAGGCATGCTAAGGCCAACAGGCTCAGCTGACGTTGTCCTGAAGCAGGCACGCTTATGGCTGGTGTTGAAAAGACCGGTAGACTCAGTATAGACAACGGTAGGCTGGGCGGCCCATAGCGTTATGGGGGCCTGTTGCTGCAGCTTAGCCCACATCATACCAGTCGCCTTTGGCGATATCTTTTTAGGCGAGGCCCAGAGGGTGGTGCTGTGAATGACGGCAGGCTGTGGGATACGTCCGCGGACGCGTGGCGCAGCCTCCAGCTTTTCAACATAGCCTTCCCACGTGCAGGCGTCAGGTTGCGGAAGACCTACCGCCTTACAGGCAACGGCAGGCTGGGCTGCCCACAGCGCTCTAGGAGCCTGTTGCTGCAGCTTAGTCCACATCATACCAGTCGCCTTTGGCGATATCTTTTTAGGCGAGGCCCAGAGGGTGGTGCTGTGAATGACGGCAGGCTGTGGGATACGTCCGCGGACGCGTGGCGCAGCCTCCAGCTTTTCAACATAGCCTTCCCATGTGTAAGCATCAGGCTGCGGAAGGCCTATCGCCGTGTAGGTAACAGTAGGCTTGGCCACCCATAGCCTCCTAGAAACCTGTTGCTGAGACTTGTTCAGCATTAGACTAGTCGTCTTTGACGCTGTTGTCTTTGCTGGTGAGGTCCAAAGAGTGGTGCTGTAGATGACTGCAGGCTCCGAGGTATACTCGCGGACGCGAGGGGCAGCTTCTAGCGTCTCAACATATCCTTCCCATGTGCGAGCGTCAGGTTGCGGGAGACCTATAGCCTTGTGGGGGTGAGTAACGTCAGGCTGAGCCACCCACAGTGTCCTAGAAACATGTTGCTGAGGCTTGTTCCACATCAGACCAGTTGTCTTTGACACTGTAGTCTTTGCTGACGAGGTCCAAAGAGTGGTGCTGTAGATGACTGCAGGCTCCAAGGCATACTCGCGGACGCGAGGAGCAGCTTCTAGCTTCTCAACATATCCTTCCCATGTGCGAGCGTCAGGTTGCGGGAGACCCATGGCCTTACGGGCAGTGATGAAGCTCTTGGGCCTAGGAGCCCAGAGGAGAGAGATTGGCTCCGGCGCGGCGGGCATGGCCTCGGTAGCGATGGTGATGACCATGCTGTCGTGCTTTGTGTCCTCGTCTGCGATGGAGGTTTCCTCCTCGGAGTCTTCGTCCTCGGACTGTGAGCGCTGGGAAGGGTCCTCCTCGACGAATGAGTCAGGCCGGTAGTATGTTTGTTGGGGAAGCAGGCTGTTCTTGGAAGGCACCTGGTCAGACTGCAAGAGGCTGGCGATCTCCCAGAGGGTCGTCTCGTCGAAGCCGTCGTCGCTGTCGTTGTCCTGTTCAATATCGGAAACTTCGTCGTCGCCCTCCTCCTCCTCGTCGTAATCGTCAAAGAAGGACGAGGAGTACTCTGCAGACTCGAGTTGCTGCGCGCGAGCTTCCAATGCGGCACGGATTGCTGATCCACCAGTTGACATAGTACCGGGCATAGCCATCAACATATGACTAGGCCGCGGCTGGACTGTCGCAGTGTCCGACTTCTCGCCCCAGGGGAATTGGAAGATGCCGAGGGTGCCACGCTTGTCGGGAAGCGGCTGCGGGCTCTCGAGGATGTCGGGTAGGAGAGTGACGCGCTTGTTTCGCCTTGGCGGTCGCTGTGTGACGGGACGCGTCTGGGGCTTGGGGTTTGAGGGACCCAGGAGGCACGCCATAATCCAGAGGTAGTCCGCAGCTTTTTAGCAGCGGTGTGGTCAGGCTGCCATAGTTGCGAGCTCGAGATATTGAGGGGTTCGAAGACCTTGCGCGTCCCAGGGCGGACGGATAGGCCAGGCAGGGCGTGGCCATCGCCGCTCGGGACAGACGATTTAGTCGCGGCATGATGGGGTGCCGGGGCCCAAAGCAGCGCCGGTTGCTCGCGCTCAAAATAAACTGGCGAGTCGAGGCTCCAGAGGCCTTCCAATGGTGTGGCTCGCTCGTTCGGCATGAGCCTCGCGATTATCTGAGCGTCATCGGGGTCGGACTCGTCGGTGTCCGGTGGGGTAGGACTGCCCAGCTGCAACGCCGTGGCGCTCAAGGGCACCTTTGAGACAGACAAGAAATTGAGGTTTCGGTTTGCCAATAGTTCGGATGCGTTCTCCATATATTCCACCTGGGCATCCGCCAGCCGCCGTTGCCAGAGGCTAGTGCGGTTGTCGCTCGACTGGGATTGGGATTGGGATTGGGACTGGGACGAGGTGGACGAAGCGCTCCTCAGGTCCTCGTTGGACGACTTGCTGCCGCCTCCCGTGCGGGCGCGAAGGGTGGCTTGACGTTCCAATGATATGTCGTTGCGCTGGGGGATCACTTGAGGCACAACGTCGATGATGGGAACGGCTGGAGAGTTCGCCATAGACTCGATTTGCGAGTTGCGGACCGAACTTGTTTCAACGGTGGAAAGCGAGTTGCGGCTGAGGCCATGCTGCATCTCGTGCCACTGGCTCTCTTGCTGCCCCATTTCGGCCTCCAAGGACTCGAGCAGACGAATCCTTTGCCCTTCGCTTTCATATGAGTCCCTGTTGGGCTCCTCGAGTTTCTTAAGCTGCGCCTGGATCATCTCGTACGCATGCTGTGGAGACTCCAAGGGGGAAGGCTCGGCGGCGTGCATCACAATCGCCATTTTCTTGACGGGAGAACGCAATTGAAGAGGCATCGGCGGCGGCTGCCTGCGCGACTGTACCTTCTGCTTGCGCTCGGTGAAGGTGATACTCTCATCACCGATGCGGCGATGCCAGTGAGCACGCTGGTCGACGACGGCGGGGCTCTGGCGCGCCTGAGGAGCCTCGCTCAAGTCCATCTCGTGCTCTATAGATGCGTCGAGCATAATCGTCATAACCTCCTTGCCATCATTTTGGCTAATCATCGATAGGTCCCGGGGGTGGCGCTCGTCGCGTGGCTGAATCCACGTGGGTTTGGGCATATGCGTGACATCTTGGATGTTGACCGCAGCCACCGGCGAGTGGATTGATCCCCAGTTCGTCGTCGTTTCCTCGTCGCGGGTTCTCGCAGTCCTTACTTCACTGAACTCGGAAAGGCTAGCCTTGCGGACTGGAATGACCGGTGATGATCGCCGCTTGGCTCCGTCATTCGACGATTTGACCCGGGCACCGTCGTTCGCCGGAAGGGCTGGGATCCAAGAGTCGTGCTCGTCGGGCCTGCCAGTAATGACCGACGTGTCAACACTGAACTTGGACGTGAAGCGAGGTGGTACATCCGGCAGGGCTTCTTCTTCCCCCATCTCAAGAATACTGCGAGTACGGACAGAAGTCTTGGTTGAACGATCAGACCGCTTCGACTGGTCGTGATTGCTCTGAGAATCCCACTCGCCCTTTTCCTCGGCAGCATGGTCGCCTGTTCGCACGTAAGCCGACGGAACAAGAGGCATTTCTGGAATCGGCGTCCCAGGTTGGCCGGTCGCATCAGTGCTGCCACCAAGAGCCACGGGGAAGAAGAGGTCCATCTTCTCGTCAAACGTCATGCTCTTGGTGTTGTTGGGCAGCGCCCGTGCGGGCTGGCCACCGGCGCTCTTGGGCGGCGGTGGTAGAGGCGGCAGCTGAGTGGGACTTCCGGGATTTGACATCAAAATGGACCTTCTGCTCATGATGGAACCGCCGGATTTGCTCCTTTTGTGGTTAGGAGAGTTCTCGGCAGGGAAAATCGGGCGATCCTTGCCCTGCTGTCGGGGGATGGGGCGAGGTCGATGGACAACGGAATTCGAGGATTTCAGCGCTGGGCCAGGAGACTGCGGCGGCAGCGGCAGCGGCGTCTTGGCGGCTTGGTTCGTAGCTCCCTGGATAATGTTCTGCACAGCTGTGGGGTCGTTGTACTCGATATTGTTGACGAACATAACAGTTTGCTCTTGGGGGCAGAAGGCTCCTTAGTCACAGGTTTCATTGTCATCGCTCTCGGGTTAGATGGAAGACCGCCGGTCGGCCGCCGTTGCAGAGGAGCAACTGGTGTCTTGGGAGATGGCGGCTTCTGTCTGGACGGTCGAATCGTCGGGTTGACCACGGTCTGGATAGGCCAAGTGGATGGAAGGTCAGGGTTCTTGGTATGAACGGAGGATGCGGTGGACTTTTGGCTAACGGATCGATCAAGCGTGCTTTGGCTCAGGGACGTCTCTGCAGTACGTTGGCTCGCAGATCGCTCAACCGTCCCCAAGGGGCTCAGGGGTCGTTCCGATGGCGCGGGCTGAGGCGGGGAGTTGTTGGACACTGGAATCGGCTGCGGGGGTGTGGCCGATCTTGTCTCCCGGTCTTGTTGGTGGCCCTCGGGCAGCTGTCTGGGAGACCTTCGTCTGATTTCGTCGACTCCCGGGGATAGCTGAGCAGATGAGGTCGTTGCCGGAGAACTCGACGTCAGTCCCGCGGATCTGAGCTGAGAAGGCTCCGCCGGAGGTGAAACCAATCCTACTTCCTTCCGCTTCCCACTCTGAGCTCGCCTGAGGGCCTCATCCGGAGTAATAGCCGGGGGTCTGGGAGCGGGGCGATGGGCGTTGAAAGTGCTGGAGTTTCGGTTCATCGTCAGTCCGTTACCCCGTCTTTCCCTGTCATTCTTTGCAGCAGTGGCGAGATCAATTGTGGCGATCTTGCTGAGAGGGTTCTTCTCGCCGGTTTCCTGGAGAATCGGATTGGAAATCGCGCTCCTAATGTCCGAGCCCGCCCCAGCCCTGTCGAAAATGCTCCTCTTGTTCGAGATGTTAGGCTTAACGTCGATTCTCCGGCTTTCCCTGACAGGGGCGGTCTGTGAACGGTTTGGTGGGAACAGCTGCCCTTGGACAGGAACTCCGCCGACCCCGATGTTGGCCTGTCCCGGGACGGATCCGGCAATGGTGGGTAGGGCGCCACCAGCACCTGCCATGAAGTCTCTCGGTTGGTTGAACATCGTTACGGTGGTCATCGCTCCTGCCTTCAAGTCCTCGTATCGCGAGGGCGGATAGTCGGTATCGGAGGTCGAGAGGTCCCTGCTAGAACTAATGTTACGTGGTGACTGGGCATCTGGGTGGACAGCTTGCTTTTGACGAGCAGGAAGTAAAGCTCCAAAGTTACTCGTGAGGATACCTGCTAGGCATTAGCAAAAAAAGAACAGAAAAGGGGGAAGAAAGAAAAAGTGCAGCAAAGCCCAAGTTGCCTACGTACTGAGGAGGATCGATAGGCCAGTGGCAGGGAGAGCAGTTCTGAAAAACAACTCAATCGTGTCAATACCTAGAAGCAGCGGAACACTTGTCTACGATTGCGACACATGGTCAGTATCCTACAGCATCATAACCTCTACGCATAACTCACTGCAGTCCAAAGTCCTAAGCCCACAATCGTCCACATAACGGACTTTTTGCTTTGTACGGACGTGGTGTCGATCGAGTTGGCCTTGAAGGCAAGCATGGCAGTGATGAAGAAGTCGGTGGCCACAACAACGGCTCCGATGACCAAGAGATCGTTCCTAGCTACACAGACAGTGGCGAGCTGTGCCTTCTGGAACCCAACAAAGACGCCACCCAGAACGAATCGCACACCGAGAACCGCCTGGTAAGCAATGACGCCAACAGGCGCGCTGGCGTTGGCGTTGATGGTCCATAATAGAAACTGCTCGACGGCGAATCGCGCCAGTTGATCGAAGGCGGAGTTGAAAATTACGACGACTTGGCAACCGGAAGTCGAGGTCGGATCGAGGGTAAGGCCGATAAAGTCGATTTGAGCCCACAGGGCCGAGGATACAAGGAATGTGATGAGGACCAGCCTCAGGCCGTCCCGAAATATGTTTGAGCCGTGGCCCTTTAGTAAAGGAAAGACGAAGGGCGTCGCGGCTTGAATGACGATCCCACTGTTTTGTTATAAGTCAGCGCAATCGTTCCCTTCCCATCCCATGCCTCTCCAAATCTTCCTCCTCCATCTCCCCACGTGCCCCAGCCTCCAACTGTTCCCAAATCCAACGAGACATCAAGAGGGCGACTGACAAGCTAAGGGCCGCAATCAGCGCTTGGACGATTCCTGGAATGAACATTGCGTTTGTCGAGGCCGCGGGCCGGCCGGGTAGAATCGAAGGAAACCCAGTCAATGGGGGCGGAGGAATGTTGGAGGAATCAAATCTTAGAAGAGGAAAGAAACCATGATGAGAATGCTTTCGCACTACGGTAGCATCCGACGATCAAGCAGAAAAGAACATGACAGGACAGATACCCCACGAAGTGGCGGATAGAGAGGTATGAAGGAGAGTCGGTTAGAGTTTCGATCGGTAAAGCGAGTTGGGCGACAGTTCTCTCGATGCTCTTCGGGGACGCAGGAGTGGAGAGAGAGACGGGCTCACAGACAAAGATTCGGCAGACGGCGACTAGGAAACGGGTTTGTGTTTTCAGCAAGCGGCCTCTGGCGGCAAGGCACGACGGGACAAGTGCTGATCTTGCGGCTGCGTCTGTGTCTGGGCGGCGGCGTGCTGCTACTGCTGCTGCAGGATTGATTGATAACCCTGGAGAAAGCGTTACATCAGGTATAGGAGGCTCGCGGAAAGGGGGTGAGGGGGACCACAGTATCCGTACGGATACCTAGAAGGCCTCCTTGTTCTCGCCTCTCGTCGCCTTCACAAAACTATTCTCGGTACGATACCCCAGCCCAGCCAAGGTGTCACCTTGACAGGGAGCTCCAGGCCAATCCCAGTGTCCAGAACGGGAAATACGTGGTCAATGAGGGGTCCCCTGGTTCCCAAAAACCAAAGACCAAGAGTGAGTGGGAGAGAAAGAAAGGGACGAAATGAGCCGTCTCAAACCGGCAGAGGGCAGGGTGCTGTGTGAGATCTCTCGATACGTCGTTCATGCCGGCAACAGCCAGGGCTGTGATTGGGTTGACACCAGGGATGACAGGGGTGAGAACCTTGTTCTATCCACCTTGACGCCGTGGCGTGCATCGACTCTGTTTCAGTAACGAAACCCACGGTGTTCGGGATGGAGGGGTCCAGGGCCAGAGGTCCCTCCGTCATCAGTCTTTTTTGGCCTGCTTCTTTTCCCGTCTTGTAGTTTACGTAGTAGTGCGTATGTATGTATGTATGCTAGCTTTTCACCTGGACTTCGGATCATACAAATATCCGTACCTGCCGTATTAATGTGACGCCCTGTTTCGTCGGAACAAAGATCGGAGCTTCTGTGGAACGTGGGGTCTGCCCAGGTCTTGGGTGCCCAGAAAGAACACTGACGCCCCAGGCGCTTAGCCCAGACGCGTAGCCCATGTTCAATATTACCTACTAGTTTACGTATCCGTACATAGTAGCAGCTTGTGCTCCGCTACCATCGCCTGATGAATAATGAATGACTCGATGAGCCGCTGAGGCTCAACCCACCGACTTGCAACACAATAGAGAGAGAGAGAGAGAGAGAGAGAGAGAGAGAGAGAGAGAGAGGCCTCTACCTGGACGCCTGCTTGGGTAGACTACCTCCACAGAACAGCTCGAAGGTGGACAGACTCGACCAGAAGGCAATGTGGCATCACCGTTTGTCACTTGCTCAAAGTCCGAAGTTGATGCCTGCTCCTCCTTCAAGAGGGTTTGGGGAATAAGGTAGAGTCCATGCGAGGTAGAGCAACCGCCAACCGGACAGTGTAAAATTGAGGATTGGCTTGTTAGACTCGACGGCTGTGCCTCGAGTTTGAGGGTGTATTCTGCTAGTTCATCCTAGGGATCGAAACAAATGATATCGAACGCCCCGTCTCCCGAAGCAGAGTCGGTTAAGGCACTCCGTACGAAGAAAGAATCAGATGGCGAGTACAGGGAAGAAGCCGGTGTCGGCAGGGGTTGTTCTGTAGCCGCTCAGACCTGGGACTGAGGTACGTATCCAAGACGCTCACCACCGAAGAGGGAGGGTGCCGATTCTGGGCTTCTTTCATCCACTTGGCCAGACCGCGAAGTTCTTTCTGAGATTTCTCAGGGGCTTCAGTGTGGTCTTGGCACGTCTTTTTTTTCTGAAGGTAGTGGGGAACCCTGACGAGGGTTTCCCTGTGACGGCGGGACGGCGGCCACGAGGACAACCGGACGGACAGACAGCCTTCTCCCTTCCTTCTTCCTCTTGGGTCTTTTGTTCCATTTTTCCCTTTTCCCCTCGGCCTTTTCCTCTCTTTAACTCTCGCATACGAATACCTACCTAGTAGTTTACGTGGCAACTCGAACCTTGTCCCGCGTTTGTTCTGCAATGCCGACCAGCACTGATCCTGGCCCTGATCCCGGCCCTGGACCCCGATCATCCTTTTCCAAGTCCTGCCGGGGAGACTGCTCACTGTCGAGTGCTAAGCGAACTGAGAAGCTTTGTCCGCCCAGTTGTCGTGCGTTTCGGCTACAGCCGAGTCCGGCCAGAGACTGGGGCTCAATTATTGGCCTCCTCACCCCTTCCGATCATCGTCACATCGCGACTCTTTGACTATCTGCCCTTATTTCGCTTCTGCCGCCTCTGCATATACTTTATTTCCCGAATCCCCTCTCAACCGGGCCTTTTGGGTGTGACACTCCGCTCTGCTTTCGTATATTGACGAACTCTTGCAGTCCCCGGTTTTCACCCACGAGACGAAGCCCGTGCCACCGGAAGACGATACTCCGTCGACCGCCGGATGCAAGGCGCCTTGTTGGCTGTAGCCGCCTCTTCTGCTGTCTGATGGCGGCTTATTTTCTACGGCCGCTTCGGCTTCGGAATGGACACAATGTGACCAACAAGTAACAAGACGGGTCCGGCGGCCTCGCTGCCTGATCGACGCGACGGTGAAGCATGCATGTGCCTTTGGAGGTTGACGTCCTTTGCTCTTGCCCACCACAAAACAGAATCCACGCACGGCGCGGAAACCATTTTCCCTCCCCGACCCTGTGACGCCGCCGTTTGGAGGACTTGATCGGCGTCCGTCACTCGATACGCCGCCGACCTAGTATTACTCACCCGAATGGACAGGTGCACACCCTCGGAGGATGTCAGCTATGCTGATGCGTTGATCGACCTTGCACACCGTTATGAGTCTCCTTCTGACTGTCATTCTGGCCAACTGGTAATCGCTGAGTTTTCTATAACGGCATTTTGTGGCCGTACCACGACGACTTCTCGTCGAATTAACGCAATGTCGACGCGATGGAGGGGGGCCCGGCATACACGATTAATTGTACACGGTATTCCCGCTCCGCATTCAGCCACTGATCATTATTGCGGAGTCAACGTGGCAGAACAAGTACTCCATGAACGCCCCCAGGTTGATAACAGCGGCGGTTGAATGAATGGACTGACTGGCTGGACCTACTTAATCCGGTCTGGCGTGCTCAATGCCGCCTGCGGTGCCGAGGGTCTGTTGGCTTGAATTCGCACCTCTCTCTATTAGAAACAAAGAGGGATTATAATGTTTCTGGGATGCAGTGATTCCCTCAACTCTTTTCCGTTAACTCGTCATCATGCCACTCACCGAGCTCGAATGTCCCGAAGAGCCATACGGCACTGCCAAGCGGTATAGCCTCCGTGGTGAGTCCGCGCCCAGGCTCCTGGGTATTGGAAGGGATTTGCTCAGGATTCGAACGAGAGAGGGATGGAAGCGGCCGTTGAAAACTCCGACCAAGAACGATCACGGCGGGCGGGAAAGAGAGGCCGAGCAGTTTATTGATGGTGATGGGGGAAGACATACAAAACAACATTTGTATTGATGACCGGCGAATAGAACCAGGGTGAGTTGTACAACAACCCGGACTGTCCCATTTGTAATTGCGAGCGCAAAAGCCATTCTCGGTCCCCTGCGGATATCACGATATATTTACAGCCCTGAAGTATGTACAGAGGCATTTTCCTCCCAGTGACGTTGCTTTTCTATACGATCGATATTCACAGCACCTCTTCCCAGTATATTCGTACGCACACGGCTTCACCACATCTCCCAAATCTTGTCAGGCAAGACGACCCGCATGACTTCCCAGTGTCCCAATGCGCTCTTCTCGTGCCATTTGGTCAGCTGCTCGGTGTTGTTATTCGTGAGGACGCCAAAGTCGCCTTCCAGGAAGTGCTTGTCGAAAACCTCGTGATAGGGCACGAGGAAGGCGCGGCGGGTACGGCTGGCTAGAAAATCATCCTCGACGGGAGCCCGGAATGTGAGCTTGCCGCTCGTCTTCTTGCAGAATATGACCATGTTGGTGAAATCCTGACCATCCTCGGCAATCTTCTCCTTAGTGGGGCGTTCCGACTCGCGGAAGATACGACACGAAGGGAACACCTGTTTGATGGTGTCGACAATGAGCTTCGGTGCCGGGTGGAGGAAATCCCCGGCGTAATTCTGAGTTTGTCGGTCAGACTTGCATGTGAGAAAAGGACCTAGCGAAAACTTACAATGGCAATGGCGCCATCGGGCTTGAGAAGCGAATTGAGACCTTGAAGAAACTCGAGTGTGAAGAGGGGAACGGGCTCGGCGCCTCCAGTGAAGACATCGTGGACAATATAGTCGAATCTAGCATCCGGGTCATCGACAAGTTTGCGGGTGTAGCCCACTGCATCCGCAATGATGGGGGTGTGGTTCGACGGCAGGTGGAAGTACTTGGAGGCAAACTCATGCACAGCGGGGTCGATCTCAATAATCGTCGTGTCGACGCCGTGGGCGACGAGAGCAGCTGGGGTGGTGCCGATGCCGAGACCACTAATCGACAGTGAGCCCTTGGCCTACAAGATTCGTATATATGAACAACTTACATGTTGAGGGCTTTGGCCTCATTGTTAGGCACGGCCTTTGCAGTCTTGACGAGCCGGACAGCCTCAAGCATGACGAACACGCCGTAGATGGGCTCCGCAACTCGGGGTCCTTTGTGGTTAACCCACTCACCGCCAAGGAGAGAGTGGTCGCATCGCATGACCCTATAGCCGTGCTCTTTGCTCTCGAGCACGGAGACGTATCCGGTAAGAGACTCCTTGCGGTCCAGCAGGGTCCAGTTGTTGGTTTGCAGAGTGTTGTTGAGCGCAGCGGATGCCATGGGAGTCAGAGCATGAGTATTCAGCACTGCCGTGTGCAAGGCAGCCGGAATAGCGAGGAGCAGCAGTTTGGAAGGCGCGTAGATGGAGTATGCGGCAGCAAGCAGCGCCTCGAGGCCGACTCTGGTCTGGAAGAAGGAGCTGCCGATGTACGTCTGGAGATATTCTCCTGACAGCTTCTCCATGAACTTGAAGAACCCCAAGATCCCAAGCCGGGGCTCGCATCAGCGATAAACTTTGGCAGCTTTGAGAGGTCAGCCTTCTCTAGCTCATTCGCCACGCAGCTCACTGAGACTACAATGAGGGGGAACAAGGTAACGATTTCTGTGAGCAAGGGCCCCCAATACGCCGTGAGGGTACCGCTCATCGGATACAGGTAGAACTGGAGAGTTGGAACCCAAAAAGCAACGACAGGTAGCACCTTGGCCGGGTTGAAGGGCAGTGAGCGGTTCAGGAACATGTTGCCGGCCCAGCCAAAGAAGCAGGCGGCCATGACGATCTTAGCATGGTAAATGGACGAGGGGATGGAGCCATACACAGGCGAGAGGGCCAGCTGAGAGACGTTGCTGTATACGGCGGCGAGGGCGAGTAGAATGGCCGACTTGAGGTACGCTGAGGCCTGCTGCTGGAGAAAACGGCCTTTAGTCTCGCCCTTGGCCTTGGCCGCCAGGCTCTTCAGCTCCTTCTCGAACCTCTCGGGCGTGAATCCCTCGGGGGGGCCTCCACCTTGAATGTCGGCTTTGATGGCATCGTGGGCGACCTAATTGGTGATGCCGGGTTGGGTTTGTGGGATTCGTGAGCGAAACAAGCGAGGATATGTGAACGGGGTGGTTGTGAGTGATTGAATATACAAATATAAATCAGGGTTTGGACGACGACGATGAGCGCGTCCGGGAGCTTTGCAAAAGCCGGGAAGATAACAAGCAACGATAAAAGATGATGCAGCAGGCGAACAACGGCCAGGCTAACGTTGCATATCTGGTGGTATCCAACAGCCTGCTGTTGAAGCTATGGTCTTTCCCTCTCGAAGATAGGTAGGTAGGTAGTAGGCAGGTATAGATTGGTATGGAGGGGAGAGAGCTGAGGCTCCAAAACTGGACACGCCGTGTGATGGGATGCGATGCGACAGCGTTGTGGGCAGAAGGAGGCCTGTCTGCTGCTCCTTTTGCTGCGTTTTGAAACGTCTCCTCAGCGCATCCTTCAATTACCTAGGTAGGTACCTATGTATCCGTAGGTCTTTGTGGCGTGAGCTTTGAGCTTGGCGTGGCTGAGATGTGGCGGTGCAGTCGCCCTCGCTCTCGGTTACTGCGTGGCCATATTCTCTCCATGAGCAGGTAGGTATCAACTGACGTCTCGTCCAGACAATGACGTCTGTTCTCATTATTTCGATATCGCGACGGGATAGAGAGCCTTTAGGCCCAACCTATACAAGATGTCATCGTTGCCTTGCGGAATGGCTTCCGAAGCCAAACCCCCTTCCCCGTTTTATCAACTGCAAGACAACAAAACCAAACGCTAAGGGATACGTCACAGAACCAATCTGTGCCATACAGGATGCCATCATTGCTCAGCGTGATGACTCTCTTTTTGGCCAAACCCCCTCGATAACTCTCGTTTCTGTGCCCAAGTGGCGCAGTCCGCCTTACCCATATACGAGGATAGTCGATAGCCCTGGCTATACAGGATGTCATCGTTGCCCTGCCGACTGGCCCCTTTTCGCTCCCGGCCAAACCCCTTGTAAACATACCGTAAGCCCGTTCCAAACTACGGTCGGAAACTTACCGACCATACAGGACGCTATCGTGCTCCTGCGGACAAGCATCCATGTCTTGGCTTGGCCCCGTGAATCCATAACACGATACGCGTGGTTACGGCCCACCTCTAGATCTTCTCTCCCTGGATAATAGGCTTGGCCTCATCGCCGGTCCACCAGCTGACACCGGGCTTGCCGGGGTAGCTGAACTTGTCCATGCTGTCGGCCTTCATCTCAACACTATAGCCAGGCTCCGTAGGGGTCTGATAGTATCCATCCTTGATGATGGAGGGGTTGAGGAAATGCTCGTGGAGGTGGTCGACATACTCCAGGACAGAGAGCTTACCGCTGACTACAACGTAGTCGATGGTGCTCAGGTGCTGTGTGTACTCAGGGAGACCGACACCGCCGGAGTGAGGCACGATGGGGACATTGTACTTCTTGGCCATCAGCAAGACGGCGAGGACCTCGTTGACACCGCCCATGCGGCAGGCGTCGATCTGGCAGATGTCGATGGCCCCTGACATTAGAAGCTGCTTGAACACAACACGGTTCTGGCACATCTCACCAGTAGCCACGCCGATGCCGTAGGGCTTCAAGGCATCACGGATGGCTTTGTGGCCGAGGATGTCATCGGGGAGGTAGGCTCCTCGATGAACCAAGGCTTAAACTCCTTAAGCTCCTTCATGTACTCAATGGCCTCGGGCACAGACCAGACCTGGTTGGCGTCAACCATGAGGATGTTGCCACTGTCGTAGCCAATGACCTCACGTGCAATGCTCAAACGTCTCTTGTCCTGCTCGACGCTGCTGCCGACCTTGAGCTTAAAGTGGCGGTAACCCTTACCGAGTGTCTCCTGAAGCAGGCCCTTCATCTTGTCCTCGCCGTACCCGAGCCAGCCAGCACTAGTGGTGTAAGCTGGGACGGCACGGCTGTCCTCGGCGTCCTTGATGCGCTGGGCCTTGGTAGGCTCTTGTTCCTTGAGGAGCTGGATGGCTTCATCAGGGGTGATGGCGTCGGTGATGTAGCGGAAGTCAATACAGGCAACAAACTCTTCGGGGCTCATGTCGGCAACGATGCGCCAGACGGGTTTGCCGAGGACTTTGGCCCACAGGTCCCAAATGGCGTTGACGACGGAGCCAAGGGCCAGGTGGATGACGCCTTTCTCGGGACCGATCCACCTCAGCTGACTGTCGTTGACAAGATATCTCCAGGTCTTGCCCCAATCCGAAACAAGGCCCGACAAGCTCTTGCCCTTGACTCGCTCAACTAGGTAGTCGATAGCTTTGCATACGATATCGTTTCCGCGCCCGATGGTGAAGGTCTGTAGACCAACACGTATTAGCGCATGTGTGGGATACGGGACATCAAGAAGAGAAAATGTACCATGCCGTGCCCAGCAAAATTGGAGTCGGTCTCGAGGATACAGTAGGCGGCGGAGTAATCGCCGGCGGCGTTCATGGCATCAGAGCCGGTCTTGTCCAGCGAAGTGGGAAAGCGCACATCGCGCGTCTGCCACCCCGTGATGATAATGTCGAGGCTCATGTTGGCGGGTATCCAGGAAAACAAACGATTGCAACAAGACAAGGGAATGGAGAACCAAGATTTCAAATGGAACTGGATACTGAGGGTATCTTCAACGGGGACGAAGAGCGGACGATGCGGGATAATGTATCAATGAAGAGGAACATGAGACCTTTATAGCGCCTGACGATGTATCCCCTTCCCCCCACCTTTGCCAATAGCGGCCTGCCCTGGCCAGGCCAGCGACATGCCATGACGCTTGACTTTTCCATCTGCCGTTTGACCCCTAGGTAGTCTGGAGTTTGGCCGGAGGGGCGGTAGTAAGTATGAGGGGGTGGGAGACATTGGAGGATGAGGGGGAGTGAGGGGAGGGGCATGCGCCCGAGAGGGTCCCTTTCGGTGGAGAAATGCTCCAGGAGACAACCCGGCTTGAAGACCGCGTGCCAGCGCTGGGGTTTGGCCTGGCTGAGTGGGAGCCGGCGACGGACCCTCTAGTTCTAAGGCCTCTGATTGATGGAGAAATTCTTCCATCATAACGTCTACCTCGGCCTCCGCTCCGCCAACCCCCCCCCGAATTGGGGGCTCTGGCAATGCAATATGGGGGAGCGAGGAAATAGTCGAGCATATGCTACGCATAGTCTGTCTCTTCCCCGGCATTCCGGGTGAATGAGTTGTATTCTTGGCATCGCCTTTTCTTACCGAGAGACTTGGCTTCGTGAGCCTCAGTAACAAGCAGATTGCGTCCTGCCGAGACATGCGCGTTATTACACTCCAGGAAAGCTCTATGGAGCGGCTATGGCTTGTTTCCCGTCGCCAAGAGGATAGTTGTTACTTGCATGTGCAGGTAGGATGGCACAGTGGCATGTATCAAACACGAGCCTCACGTTAGAAATGTGAGAAATGGGGGAAACAAGACAAGAACTTTACACATCGATGCTCGACGTCAATGGGAAGACGCATAAACGGTCTCTTGCCAACTTATAACAGAGCCCTTGAGACTCAGCATACTGGACAACAACAAGCAGTCTGCCCTTATTAGCACGAGCTTATTGCCACGAAAGCATCACGCATTTGCATGGCGCCTATTCACCGTTCATGGCTTGGACAAGATGCCCTTGAGACGGCGGGTTGACGCCTTGGGTGAGAAGGGGGTTTAGACGCTTACGAGCGGGTTCGAGCAGCTCAACGACTTCTCCGAGGCCGCCCGACCGTGCCACTTGCTCGGCCGAGACCTCAAAGTACCGACGGTGTTCCCTTCGAAATAACACCGCGCGACCGCGTGGCTGGTGATCATAAGATGCCATGTATCCCCTAAAGCCAAGTTGTTTTTGGACGAGATGGCTCAAGAACGGTCAGCCGGAGCGTGTCGCGGCTTCTCAGCGTTGCGCAAATGGACGGGATCGACGACGACATAGAGAGTGCGGAGGGTATGGGAGCCCGAAAGGGTGAGCAGGCGGCCAGCAGTCGCAAAGGAGTTGGCACCTGGAGACGGAATATCTACACTGCTCGTACTGACCAGACGGCACGGCCACTGCCAGCCGGTGTCAAGAATGAGCAGATGGCTGGCGGCATCGATTTCTATGTGGCGGGAATCAGGGGTCTTGGCCTTGCGGAAAGAAATGGACAGGAAGGCTTGATGGAGCTAGTGTATAAGCACGTGTTGCGACGGCCGAGGAGCGGCGACAAATGACGAGCATGCCAGATGGAGTGGCCACGACGCAGTCGTGATCGGCAAGATGGGGGTGGGCATTGGGTGGAAGACGGTAGAGAAGTCTGTCTTGGTTGACGGACGAGGAGCCTCCCGAACCTTGTCCTGGAGCTACAAAGGGAGATGCAGAAAACAAGTGAAGTCAACGATGGCGGATGAGGCAATGCGAGATGCCGAGACCGACGTCGTCGCCCGCCGATTCTGACCGAGGTGGAGAAGTCGGCATACGAATAGAGCGTGATGCTGTCCAAACCCCGGAGTCCGGCCGGGGATATACAGGGATGCAGGTTTGTACGCACTTGGTACGATGTAGGGGATGGGGATACGGAAAGTTGGCGTCAATGCCAGTGTCAGTCCTCGATGGATGGTGACGACAACCAGGTGGCCCGAAGAATGCGAACCGGAAGCCGAAGCCGAAGAATCGGGATGAAGAGAAGAGAAGAGTCAGTCAGTCAGAGGAGGAGTCAAGTACATAGGTACCTAGTACCTACCTACCTACCTAGGCAGGTTGGGGAGGTGTTGTGAGTTGATTGGCTCGAGTGAGCGGAATGCAGCTGAGTGACCCCGGACAAGGGTTCAATGAGGTACCTAGGTAGGTACCGGTATCTGTGCACTCGCTGTTGGTTTCTGTTTCCCAGCGGAGGCGCCCCCCTCCCCATGCCGTCGATAAACTCGCAGCCCGGGAGACCCCCAGTTGGGCTCCACTACACACTCAAAACACAGCCCCCCCCCTCTCACGGAAGACGGACCATCGCGGGGCACGCTGATCGCCGGAATATCAGCGGGAACGAGCACTATTATAGTAATACCTAGTACATCGCACATCGTACATCATATGCACGAAAATCAAGTGACAGTCATACCCGAAAGACGCTTGCTGGCAAATGGGCGGGCCATCGTGGCTCCCCTTCTGTTTCTTCTTTTGCCGCATTCTCATGCGTCGCACCATCAGACTCATCTGCGCCCGCTGATCTACACGACGAGTCTTTGGGGAAATGGATACCTAGGTAGCTGGTAGTAGATCCTCAAATGCCACCACCTTCCCCTTATCTGGTCCCGACCTCCACCCGAGTCTTGATCAAATCCAACCCAGCCCAATCCAGCCCAACCAACCCATAGGTACGAAGTACGATGTAGATTGCATCTTTGGGGGAACGCGAGTCGACATTGGAGATACGACCCTCGCTCACGGCCTGGATGCTTACCACCACATCCCTGGCCAGGTCTAAGCCTCGACCGCCGTCCTCCACACCCCGTCACTTTTTATGTACCTTTTCTTGAGCGGGCGACGATGACGATGACGTGAGTTGCAAGGGTGCAATCAGCTTCTTAGCCTGCGTATCCATGCGTTTGTTTGTCCGCCTTCTAGACCGCAATGCTAGACTACGTGACTACCTACCCAAACCACTTACCGACGACTACAGAGTACCTATGTCCATGTACCCTTCCGTGCCTTCCTTACTCATGCCTCTGCCCATGTGAAGACCCCCGCCTTACCACTAGCCTCAGCATCGAGCCACCCATTGTGCGCTGTCCACCTCACATCATCTGAACTTACCTACCTACCTAGGTAGGTAGCCTACTCAGTACACTGCTCTGCCTTGACGGTATTACGTATTAATTGCTAGCTTCGCCGCAAGAAAATGAGGCATGCCTATCTACACTACCTTAGTAGTAGGTACCCTACCCGAGCTACCTACCTACCTAGGTATTTGCCTGCCTACATAGTAGTACCCCATCCTGGCATGCCCTTCAACGACCGACTGCATCTCCTGGAGAGTCGAACCCTGTTTTGAGCCCAGTCCTCTTGAGCTTCTCGCCGCCCCATCTCTGTAATTTGTATGCACATACCCATCCTGCTACCTAGGTAGGTATTCTGACTCCCCGTTGCCCTCCTGACAAAGTATATCATCCCTTCCTCCTGCTATCCCTTCGCGCCCGCAAGCGAACTTCTGCGCATGGAATTTGCTTGCCCGACAGAGTCGCGAGTCACACCAGAAAAGCCTAATCAACACATATACATGTAAAACAAAACCCCGACGTACTTCTTTAGGTACTGCCTTGCTCGTCTTATAAAAGCTTGCCATCGTATTGGCCTACTATCCATTTCTGATTCAATCTCCCATACCCCAACGCAAGGGATATGGATCCTCCACGTGGGCCTTCGCCGGTATCGCCAGCCGCCAGTCCGAACAAGCCTCCAGAGCCTTCGCATCGTCTGCGACGCAGGTTACAGAAAACATTTCCCAAACAGAGGTTCCTATCCATCCGACGTCCCGCACCTATCGACCCGTCCGTGTCAAACAAACTTAATACCGGGGTGGCAGTGGCTGCCCAGCAAGCCGGAACAGTCGGCCAACCTTTCTTGCGCCTGTCACCGGACCTCAGTGATGCCAAATGGCACCAATACCTTGGTGTAAGCAACGCAGCGCAAGATACTCCGAGCACACCTAGAACGCCAGACAAACCCAAAAAGGTTTCCTTCGACACGCCTAGCTCGACCCTCGTCCCAGAGTTCTCTCACCTTGCCGTTACTAGCGCAGCACGTCGGCCCTCTCTCGACAGCTCACTCAGCTCGCCAACCTCGTCGATAAGCACGAGATCCAGCATGAGACGTCGCGCCAAGACTCCCATCTACGCCATCGGCCAGCTCGAGAGTCCCAAATTTGGTAGAGATTCAACGGTTGCCGACAAGGTGTCAAGCGTCGACCTCATCGCTGACCAGTACACGGCGCTCCTCGAAACACAGGACAACAGCTCGGTACATATAGACGCCCGGTTCGATTCTCCCCCCTCATCACACAGGCCGTCTTCTCTTGCGCAGTCTCACTGCGGTGCCAGAGGGACACCTGCAGAGTTGCAGCCAGATGTCTACAGGCCGGCACCGATGCGCAACGTTCCGGCGTATTCCCCGAAATCTGACGACGGCACTCTGGTTGCCTTTGACGAAGAGGCGATATACTTCAAGCCAATGTCTTTTTCGACAGAACTCCCAACCACGAAGTCACCGTCGTCATCGTCGTCGTCGCCGCCGCCACCGCCGCCGCCACCGCGAAATCGGGCCCGACTGCAGCGCAATTATTCATCCCAGCCAGCGTCGAACCACAACCTGAGCTTGCAGATTGCCATGGATCTTCTGACCCGCGAGCTATCAGCAACTATGTTGGACTTGTCGAAACAGACGGGAACGGATATATCATCTCTCCAAGTTTGGGTCATGATCGAAGCATATGAGAGATTGAGGGACCGGGTCATGGAGACGGAACGGCAGAGCGAAGACGTCAAGAATATGGAGGCCATGTTCGATACCTGGCTCAGAGCACTGTACAGCATGCACGACAAGATAACCAGTGACGCGGCATCCCTAGGGAGCCATTACAATGAAGCCGAGCTGGGAACGGGGGATTTGGACTGACGGCACCATCTTACTTTGATACCCATGGAATATTGATGAAAGCGTTCAAACGAGCTTTCGGCTTGTGTGACTGGGGAGGCAGGTAGCTCGATGTGATAGCAATGCCAATGTCAGTGTGAGCCCCACGGAAGCATCAGCCAGCCCAGCTGAGAAAGAGGAAAAACAAAAAAAGAATTGGGGGTTCGAATGAACAGAATCAAGTTCCCGTTGAAATGCGTTGCGGCTTTTGAACGAACCCTGCGGTCGAAGCCGATTAACCCAGCACGGGTCGCCTTCTCCACTATGTGTACATGTATATACATACATACCTATGCGGTGTCTACCTTAGATAGGTAGGTAGGTAGGTAGTATAGATATACAGGTCCTATAGGTATCTATCATTATGACCGGACGATATGCAGTACAGAAAACCAATATGTATCTAGAAGGGTGCTTAAATGGTAGGAAGGAGATACATATATAGAGTACACGATCTAGCACCTACCTAGGTACCTACCTAGGTACCTAGGTCTGTCGGGTGGATGACGCCTACCACCAGGGTCACTCTACCTAGATCTGTCCAGAACCCCCACTCGCGAGTACCTAGGTAGGTAAATACCTAAATTGGAGCTTCCTTCCACCACTGCCATTCGCATGACGGGCGCGCTTATCCTCCTCAACTCAACATCGCCGTTGCAACTGGACTTGACATCCTCGTACGTCGGCCCAGTCGCAAGGACATGACTACCACTCGCTTTCTTCTCCAACAACCCCTTCGCTGATATCCTATTGCAACCGAACCATGGACGACGACTTTGGTGCCGACGAAGACTTCCTAGCAGCACTCGCATCATCGAACCCGGTTCCCATACGCCCCCCGACTCAGCCGCCTCGTCCTTGTTTTCAGCAGCCGACTCCGCAGAAAATACAGCAACCGACACCACAGCGACTGGACAAAGCGCCACCGGCAAATGCATCGTCCAGCGGCAAAGTCGTTCAGCCGACGCCGCAAGCCCTTCCTCAGCGAGGATCTGGATCTGCTATTCTCGTGTCTCCTCGCCAAAGGGGCAACCCAGTCCTTGCTTCGTTGAAGTCGATGCCATGGGAATACAGTGATATTCTGGCCGACTACAGTCTTGGCCTGACAACATGTGCATTGTTTCTGAGGTCAGTCGGCTCCTGCCGCTGGGTCACTTGGGCGCTAGCCTGTTACAGTGCTAACATATGACCATTTCAAGTCTGAAATATCACCGCCTCCATCCCGAGTACATCTACACGCGAATCCGAAATTTGCAAGGCAAATACAACCTGCGCATCATGCTGACCATGGTTGACATTCCAAACCACGAAGAGGTACTGCGCGAGCTGTCCAAGACATCACTGGTCAACAATGTCACCATCATTCTCTGTTGGTCGGCTGCCGAGGCCGCACGTTACCTTGAACTCTACAAGTCGTATGAGCATGCCAGCTTCAGCGCCATTCGCGGCCAACAAGCGTCGACGTATGCCGAAAAGCTTGTCGAGTTCGTCACCGTCCCCAGGAGCGTCAACAAGTCAGACGCGGTCGCATTGGTCAGCAACTTTGGCAGCTTGAAGAACGCCATCAACGCAGACCCCGAACAGATCGGTATCATTGCTGGATGGGGAGCTGTCAAGGTCAATAAATGGATCAAGGCAGTTGAGGAGCCCTTCCGAGCCAAGAAATCCGCAAAACGGCAGTTGGATCGGACGGAAAACGCCGAGGGTGGAAGACCGGCTCAGATATCGAAACTGGATCAAGCCGTGCCTCTAAGTAGAGTCCCGTTACGCGAAATGGGGTCAACGAAAGAGACATCACAAAGTTCAGCTGTGATTGACAGGCTAGCAAGTGATCGGGGGAAGAGGCCCGCGCAGTTGGAGAGGAGCAACCCTAACTTGGACGAGGACGATGAAGAGGCAATGATTGCCGCTGCCATCGAAGAATCGAAGCGGACAGCCGCAGCACACACGGGTGCAAAGACACAGGCACAGGCACAGGCACAGGCACAGGCACAGGCACAGGCACAAGCGGAAGAGGCAGAGAGTGAAGGCCCCAGAGGCGCTTCACTTCCGGGCGGAGTCGCTGCAGCACTCGCCAAGCTGCGGGAGCAGGGCTGAATCATCCCTTGAATGAGATTGCACTGCATACACAAAAGAACCATGCTTCAGTCTTGGCAATAAAGGTACGGAGTATACCTAGGCCGAAGCTTAATCGACTTTCGCAAAGTTGGTTCGCCTCTCGAAACAGCCTCACGCATGTTCTTCGAGTGTTGCGAAGCTAGCTTGCTTGCAATTTGAAACCCAAAGGCTCTCGACTGGCGGGTGTCTGTCTGGGCTGATGGGTGATTACGGCAACGAATAGGTAGAGAACCCGGATCCAAGGATGAACCAAACTTTCCACGCCCCCAAAGGACGGTGGTGATGGTCAAACCATTGAACAACAAGTCGGCAAGGGTTCCAAATGACTGCCTTCTACAGGCCAAAATTTAACCCCACTATGAAGTATAGTAGGTCTAACCGCACGCTACCTAGGCACTTCACTAGCTAACTAAAGTGCCTAAATTTATTAGACTTTTAAGGAATAGGTTTCCTAATTCTTAGCTCTTTGCTTGTCGCAACCTTTTAACGTGGACATGTGAGCTATTTTTTTGCCCTCTGCTAGTTATCTATTCTATCCCTATGGCACTGTGAGCGAGTGTGCTACTGGGTAATCTAGTTAAATATACCTATCACACGTCGGTAGTATGTAGACGGATCGCCTAGTCAGGCAGATACATCAAGTCAGTGGCTGCGATATGTCGTCTTCGCTGCAACCTGGGTGACATCCGACACTGTTTTCAGCGTTTCATCGAAGCCGATGGGGTAATGCTTGGTACATCCTGGTTCTCGTCGGGCTCGCCGCTCGCAGCATGAACTGTACCTAGGCACTCGGGTGGGGGGGAAAAAGGCCGGTCTTAACTATGTCGCCAAAACACTAACAGTACTTATATTTTAAAGACATTTTATGTTATTATCGCATTTACAAACTAAGATTAGCTTATCTACATGTAAATATACTTAATTAATAAAATTTGTATATTTTTGAGTATTTTATAGAATTTTCTATGTCTTATGGGCGAGGAATAGAAGTAGTGTGCTATTAGTAGGTAGGTGTAAGAGCGACCGGCCAAGCCTTTTTTTCCCCACCCGAGTGCTAGGGATATGCCGAGGGAGGGGCGTTGCCGCAGGTGCAGAGTCTAATTCAAGTTGAGAGTTGGAGATGATGATCGTCACGCACGCAGTTCTGTTTCTACAATAGGACCCTTCTGACCCTGCCAAGTGGCCTACCGTTGGTTGATGAGACGGTAGATCCCAGTGCTGGCGCCGTGCCATTTCTCGGTCTGCGTGCATTCGCAATGCACGACATATCAACGCAGGCTGTTAAGCGCGTCGCAAAGGAGTGCAGCGAAGCCGAGCCTGCAGGGCCTCCGACACCCAATGGCTGGCGGCTCCGGACCGCCGGTGCCAAGAATGATGGCCGCAGTTGACTGCACTTTCCGGAGTCATCGTGTCCACTCCACCGCAGTATATACATAGGTGGGTGGCTGATAGTAGCTGTCCTACCTACCTACGTGATGGAATAACTTTGGTCAACAGCACTCGGAGGCTCGGGCATCTAGACTCGGCTCGTACCCCCCCTAGGTATGCAACGCAACGCTGCATTTAAACTTTGGGTAACACCAACAAGGACCTCCCCCCCTCCCCCCAATGGCTTCTCCGCACGTGCCTGATTCACTAGAGACATCCGTGCCTGGTGACTTTCCCATTGCCAGCCAAATGCGCGACTAACTCGGGTAAGATCTGCTCTGCTCGTGTTGATATCAGTCATTACGGCAACCGACGGATTCGGCCCGCGTGACGGTCAATCAGTTGCTGTTCCTTTGGTTACATTGCAGTTTTACCGGAGTGCAGTCACGACCGGATGCGCCTGCTGCGAGAGAATGCCTGGCTTCTTCGTCTAGTGCATCGCAATCGTCCGGTGAGGGTGTCATTGAATGGGGCGAGACCAGAAGCCGGAGATGAGAAGGGGAAAACCATAGCGGTGAATGGCATACATAGTATCCGTATACTGGCAACTGAATGGGTAGTAGACAAGAAAGCACGAGCTACCGCACGCGCAAAAGCAGAAGCAGGAGAAGGGCAGAGAAAAAGCAGGGGTGCAGTCAAGGTCCAACCATGAGACAAGGGCAGGGGCGAACAGAAGGGCCGAGGAGTCGAAAGGGCAAATTGACTTCATCCATCTGATACTTCTGTCTCTCTGATAGTTTGGCTAACCGGTTCCTGGAGTTGCAGCCCGATACCGATCACTCTCATTTGCTAGGCGTTCATGTCTCTCGGCAATACTATAGGCCATCATTAATGCACGCCCGCTCGCGCGCGCACTCACACATGTATATATATCCTTGGTTGCACCTCCTTCCAGCAAAAGACTATGTATTCGAGCTATCACCCCTCTTTCACTGTCACCAGCTTTTGATCTTCCAACACGGGAACTCTCCGTTCACGACATGATGCATGTTGCAGGGCGTGTGTTGGCTGTCGCCGGGCTTGTCATTCAGACGTACGCATCGTCTACTGCTCCAAAGTATGTTAATCAGCCGGAGAGAGCCAACGCTGTAAAGGAGGCTTTCCAGCGCTCGTGGGACGGATACCGCAAGTTTGCGTTTCCAAACGATACCTTGATGCCCGTCTCAAAATCGTCTGATAATGACAGGTAAGTCAACAGCGTCCTGCCCCGGAGCGAAACGAAGATGGATGTCGCTGACATGCTCCTATAGAAACGGCTGGGGTGCCAGCGCAGTGGACGCCTTGAGCACTGCCATCATCATGGAGAATAAGGACATTGTCGGTCAGATTCTGGATTTTGTGCCCAACATCAACTTTGACGTGACAAACAGCGAGGTCTCCGTGTTTGAAACAACCATCCGATACTTGGGGGGCTTGGTAGCTGGTGAGAACAGTCATCTACCGGCCGGTATTGCGCGAATGCTGACGCTGCTGCCGGACAGGACACGACTTGTTGAAAGGACCGCTTAAAGACGTTGCAAATAACAACACCGGTGTGGATGCGCTACTCACCCAGGCAAAGCGGCTTGCGGATAACCTTAAAGTTGCTTTCGATACGCCCACTGGAGTGCCGGACAACACCCTTATCTACGACCCAAAGCCGCGCAGGAATGGCTCGGAACTAAACAGCCTCGCCACCATCGGAACTTTGGTGCTCGAGTGGACTCGTCTGAGCGATGTTACCGGGGACAAGCAATACGGTGAAATGTCACAAAAGGGCGAGAGCTTTCTCCTGAAGCCCAACGATGAGGTGTTTCCTGGTCTACTGGGCTCGGATGTCTTCATTTCCAACGGCACCTTTGCAGACCGCTCGGGTGGCTGGAACGGAGGAACCGACAGCTTTTACGAATACCTCATCAAGATGTGGGTCTATGACCAAGACCGTTTCTCTCTTTACAGAGACCGATGGGTTGCAGCTGCCGACTCCTCAATCAAGTTTCTCGCGTCGAGCCCAACGACACGACCTGACCTAACCTTTCTGGCCGCTTACAACAATGCAAACCTGAGGTTTATCAGCACCCATCGTGAGTTTGTTATGCCGTTCCTCGTACCGCACAAGTGCTGACTGTAAGCCAAGTGGCATGTTTTGATGGCGGCAACTTCATTTTAGGTGGCCTTGTTCTAAAGCAACAAAAATACGTAGACTTTGGCCTCAAGCTGACCGAGGCTTGCCGTGAGACATATAAGCAGACAGCGACTGGAATTGGCCCGGAAATATTCCGCTGGCAAGACGACCGGCCGCCGGTCAACAAGACCCTGAACCCTGATCCGCCCGCCAACCAGACGGATTTCTACCAGCGTGCAGGTTTCTGGATCAGCAACGGCGGGTCGGGTTACGTTCTCCGTCCCGAGGTCATTGAGAGCTACTACTACGCCTATCGCGCGACGGGCGACACCAAGTATCAGGATTGGGCTTGGGACGCCTTCCTGGCCATCAACAAGACCTGTAGTGTTAGTGGCGGCTTCTCGTCCATCACGGACGTCAACGATCCCAAGGGAGGGACGGCCGACGACTTTCAGGAGAGTTTCTGGTTCGCGGAGGTGCTCAAGTACAGCTACTTGATCCAGACCACGGACGCCAAGGTTCAGGTCGAAGTCGCGGACAATAAGTGGGTGTTCAACACCGAAGCGCATCCTTTCCGGGTCGCGTAATGCGGCGATTGGCTCACTATACGGGGGTATGACGGGCGTACATGATCGTGGAGGTGGATGTCACATTGGTAGCCAGTATTGACATCCTTTATGAATACAGCTTGGCAGACCCCTCCTTTTCTTGACGTTGATTGGTGCTTGTTTCTGTCAACGTGCACCTTAGGAGCCACCATCTCTCTTGGCGTACTCTTCTTCCATTGCTTCCTCGTAAAGCCGGTCAGCCTCAAGCTCGGCTTCCGTCTTCGGGCGGGTCGTGCCGGCTCCAGTGTCCACGCCGGCGCCGGTGGCCTGATCCGTTTGTGATTGGCTCTGGTCGTTGGTGGGTTGGGTTTGAGTAGGTTCGTCTTCAGGGACGTTCGGGACGCCGAGCTTGATAGGCCGGCCCATGTCGCTAACGCAAGGAAGACAACGAGGAAGATGTAAACTGGTAAGAGTCTGTACAGCAGCAACAGCTTGACAGGAGGGAAAGATGCGATGTGGGAGGAAAAGTGGCTGAAGAAAAATATCAATAGAGGTAGTGTAGGTATTTATGCATATCGCGATTGGGTGGCAATGGCAAAGGACCAGGCCCAAGCGGCTGCAGCAAGGACTTATGAATTTTGTGGCGAATGGGAGGGTGTGGTGTGTTATCATCAATTCAGCTGATCCGTGACGCCCGCAAATCACAGCGCCGTTCGATCCGAAATTGTTGCGAGCCGATCCGGCCCGCCGGTCCCATCGGCTCCGAGCCAACGAGACTAAATACATAGGTACGTAACCTACTTGCCTACCTACCTAGGTATGCGCATGGAGAGTAAGTGGAAGCAAACTTTTAGTGAACAGATCCTACGGAAACGGTTTCGCCGGTCATCTTAAGCGCGCACCCCCATCCATCTAGACGTTTTTGGCCAGTGTTGCTGGGGAAAGTGGGTGGGATGAGAAAGCGCTGTTTCTGCAGTACAGTACCAAGGGTCGGGTGGTATAGTCGAGAACTGTCGCTCATGCCATGATCATCAGACTAACAAGAGGTAGAACGTAAGAGCTCTTCAGTCATTCGAGTGTACATTAGTGCGAAATCAACTCTTTTGCCGACATTCTCTCTCTCTCTCTCCCTCTACTTCTTCACTACCTAGGTACGGTGTCATATCTTTGGTATCTTGGGGAGCTCCAACGTCCAGAGCGTACATGTGCTTTGACGCCTCGTCGTTGACCTTGCGGGGGTCCGGGAAAACCGACAATGCTGCACCAGCAAACACAAGGATACTATCAGCTGCACACACATAGCTCAGAGCAGCCAGGCCAGGCGAGGATTAGTCGATGATAGGAGAACGGCGTTGCGTCATGGAGGATGGGGGTTCTCAGGCAATATCATGATTTGGTTCCCTAGAGGATGAACATTGACTCGGTGATAAAGGGATTTGGAGGGGATCCAGGAGCTTTCCACAGCATGGGAGGCAGCAATCGGAAGAAACCACCTAGTGCCTTGCCTCCCATCCGTCCGTATTAAGCAACGTGCTTGCTTGTCCGGTGACCCGAATCCGCTGAAGCGGCTAGTCAAAACTGCATTGAAATGCATTATGTGCTTCGATCGTTGAGATGACTAGCCAGCAACCGTCCCAGACAGAAATTACGATCGTGATTGCCTTCGTTGTCTTGTGTTGTTCTAATTCTACAAAATGGGAAAAACTCCCATTTTTTTTTCTCTCCAATTTGAGTTCTCGCTCAGTCCGGGAAATAAACCCGGAAGGCCAAATTGTCATCATACCCGGAGGGTCGGACAGTGGACATGGGGCCAATCACCTGTGACCCTCCGGGCCATCTTCGACCCAAAAATGCGGTTGGAACATTCCTGAGTGGGTTTTCTCACTTCAGACTAACAAGCCTGTGGGGTATCATCCGAGCCAATGGTAGGCCTTGGAGATGCTGCTTAACTTCAGCATTGGCCAATGATGGCCGTGATAATGCTGATTACTCGTCCGAAGCGTAACACGACCTCAAGGCGATCCAGGACCCCCCTGCAAACCTGCAGACGGTGACAAGCCCTTGCGATGGGTAGCTAACGTCAACGGGTGGCTCTTCTGAACCACCGCTTTCTACGTTGTTAGTCTACCAAGTTCTCTATTTTATATTCTACGAATCAGCAAAAGGAAAAACTGTAAACCATTTGTGGAATTTTCAAGTGTTGGAGGGTCGCTCTTACACTGGAATGCATTGATCCCGCTTGTCGTCCATAGCAAGCATCTCATCTCCCTTACACACAATAACACACTTTCTCACTCTCCCTTCCTGTCCCCTATATCTCTCTCTTTCTCCTGGTGACTACCCAAATCACCACGGTAGTAATACCACAACTGTCTCAGCCCTGGCTCGATATTCCAGTCTTCCATCTGTATCACCTAGGCAGGGGAAAAGGGAAAGCGCTCCCCGCTTATTTATTTCACGAACCTTTCCAACGACTCCTTTTTCATTATTCGTCCTTTAACCTAGGCAGGGAAGAGAGATATTAGACTCTCCGATCTCAAGTCATCCTCAACCGACGCTCAACACATAGAGCATGCATTGTCAACTCTAGTGGCAGAGGAAATTATCTTGCAGAAAACATGGGTCTCGTCACGTTGAAAAACCTCCTCTTCGGCCGTACACCGCTCCCCGTCCGGTCCAAGGCTGTCATCGCTACCAACGAGCGCGCCGAAAGCACAATGTCGGATGAGACCATCATTGACGGCGGCGACCTCGAAAGGCAACCCCTGCTGGGGCCCGGGGCCCGGACGGCGTCCACGGCGACCATAACAACCACGACCTCGGAAACCTCTTCCACCTCGACAGTGTCTTCCGAGAGCGAGTCTCGTCGCTTCCGCTTCGATGCCCGCATCATCTCTGACGCTACGATTGGACTTTCGGACGGCCTGACGGTGCCCTTCGCTCTCACGGCTGGGCTGTCTGCCCTGGGGCAAACAAAGGTCGTCATCTTTGGTGGCATGGCCGAGCTGATTGCGGGAGCGATATCCATGGGTCTCGGTGGTTACCTCGGAGCCAAGAGCGAAGCGTAAGGCCCCTCTTCCTGGGGTTCTTCATATCCATTCTTCTCATCGCTAACAACCCATCGCAGCGCCTCGTACAGGGAAACCCGCAACGAGTGCACCCGTCTAACCCGCGAGGACCCGGCCCTCGCCCGCACCCAGGTCCTCGAGGTCCTCGGGCCCTACGGTCTGCCCAAGCATACCCTCGAGGAGGTGACGGACCACCTTTCGATGTCGCCCCGCCTCATCGACTTCCTCATGCATTTCCACCACTGCGAGCAGGAGCCTGCCTCGAACCGCGCCTTCATTTCCGCCTTGACCATTGCTGCGGGTTACTTTCTCGGTGGCCTAGTGCCGCTGTTCCCATACTTTTTCGTCGCCGCCGAGGACGTCTATCTCGCCCTCTACATCTCCGTCGCCGTCATGGCCATTGCGCTGTTTGCATTTGGCTACGTCAAGACGTGCATAGTCTCTGGCTGGTCCGGCGTGCGGTGCGTGAGGCAAGCTGTCGTCGGTGGGTTGGAGATGATTGTCGTTGGTGGTGCTGCGGCCGGTGCAGCAATGGGGTTGGTGAAAGCCTTTGATCAGTTGGCGCAATCTGAGGATATGTCGGCGTTGACGAGCAAGATATTCTGATACCCCTTAGTTTTGCCCCTTTTCCCTTCTCTCCCCCCCTTTTTACTATCAAAAGCTACTGCACCCTTCCCTTTCATTTTGTCTGCTCTCATCTCACGCTGTTATGTTAGATGTATACGGTATCGAATCCTTATAATTGGGAAACTCCGGCACACCCTCGGCTGGGAAAACGTGAGGGATACTTCCATGTTTGCATTGTATGGCGTTTACGCGGAAACCACATGGCCACCTGTGGAGATGGGATGGATGACGGTTGGCAGGGATGCCAAAGAGGCATTGGCGTTAGAGACGTTTGGCAAACTTAGAAGAATGTAAAAACCAGGTACGGCCATGTGAGAAAAGCTATCACAGAACACTACCCTGTAAATATAATCGGAACTATCTTCTAAGTATACTCATCATGGATTCTTAGTAGATCTGATGATGATCCACACGCTCAACTGGTAGCCAGGTCCTCTGAGCCCGTCATTGTGCTTGTCATACGTGGGGCACTCTCACTTCATTCGGGAAGTCATGCCGTATACATCGCTAGAAAACTCACTGTCGTATCTTCTGGCTTGCAACTCGTCACTTGATTCCGTAGGTTGAGGGGGTTGAAGGATAGATGAGATTGTGTTGGATTGAATGAAATCGGTCCGCACCTTATCGTAAGTGGCTGGCTAACAAAAAAAAAGTTGGAACGCAATACAGAGAAGCCAACAGGGTGTGTCGTCAGAGAGGATTTTTTACTACTGGCCAAGTGTTTGTAATACAGCCCTGTACGAGACTCTGTCTATGGTACCTAAATCATGTATGGGGTTCGTTCCTAACTCAGAAATGCCGAGGTCATTATTTCGGCTTTACCCCCAGCCCTGCTTGCAATGCAAATCAAAGGTCGACGACCACAAAAAGTGATTGTACAACACATCACACCCAAAACATTAGAATTCCATACTCTCCCCAATATCGCACACATCAAAAACGCCTGTCGGCGGAAGCCCCTTGCGCTTCATAGCATTCTGTAGCAGCTTCGGGGGCTCTCGGACCTCCTCTAAGGTTAACGCCCACGTGCCCCAATGAATGCCCATGGCGCGTTTGCACCTTGTATCCTGAAATATCTCGACAGAATCAAAGGGGTTCGCGTGCATTCCCGAGAAGGCCACACGAGGGTAGTATGCGCCGATGGGAATCAGACCGAGGTCGAACGGCCCGCGCAGGTCGCCGATCTGCTTAAACTGCGGACATATAGGCATGTGGGCGTATTTCGGACCGTAGTCGTCCACGTCGAGTGGGGTCCACGGCACAGCGCGGTATCCAGTGTCGCCTCCGAACCAGACCGACTTTCCAGCAGACTTGACACCCCACGAGGCCCACAGGGTGGTGTCCTTGTCGAACGGCGTGCGCGCGGAGGTGTGCTGGCAAGGAAGACAAGAAATCTGGGCGGAGATGGTCTTGGGGACATGGTCGGCGCCCTTGTCCACGATCAGAGAGATCTCGGCGTCCTCCCACCAGTCGAGCTCGGTTACGTTTTTCAAGCCAGCATCCTTGAACCACGACTCGAGTCCTAGACCGACGAAGAAGTGGGCCTTGGGATTGTGCTTCTGGATAGTGAGGACGGACTGGTGGGACAAATGGTCGTAGTGGCTGTGGCTGATGAGGACGGCGTCGACAAAGGGGATGTCGGCGAGATCGCAGGGCTTTAGGGTGTAGCGCTTGGGCCCCACAAAGGAGAAGGGCGAGCAACGATCCTCAAAGACGGGGTCGAAGAGCACGCGTAGGCCCGAGGGGAACTCGACGTAGTAACAGGCGTGACCTAGCCAGGTGGCGCGCAGCTTATCGGAGGCGGTGCGAGTAGGAAGGAAGTTGGGTTTGACGACGTTGACAGTCGGCGGCGAGGTGTCAGGGGACTTTAGGTCGCCAGTCAACCGGGGCCTGCATAGGGCAGAGTTCGTGTTAGTGGCTGGGCTTGAGGTGCATCCGGCAAGGCCAGTGTGGTGGTGATACGTACCAGATAACATGTCGAAAGATTTGGAGGGGGCCAACACCATCACCGAAAGAAGGGTGCACATTTCTGAAGCCAATGGTGTTGCCATATTTTTTAACGTGATGTGGCTTGGAGGAGGCGTCGTCGGGCGCGGGACCTAGGTCGGGAATCTTAGTGACGGTGGTCGTGTAGGAAGCCATTGAGAGGGCGAAGAGAGAGGCCGGATTAGTCGAAGCTCTTCGAGCACCAGGGAGTTTGGGTGGCTGTTGGAAAAAAGTACGAAAGAACAGCCTGAATCTGGACATGGTTCTTCAGGTAGACACTGGCATGGAGAGAGCAACGAGATATATAAGTAGGTAGACAGACGGAACTGTGCTTGCTGTGAATATGGAACGTGATGTCGCTGCTTCTTAGCCGACGGGCGTCAAATAATGATAACGATAATAACAACAGCAGGCAGTATCAATGACATCAATGACACCAACGATAGCGCCCGCTATCCTAACCACCGCCCTAAGTAGTAGGTACCTACCTATGTAGGTAGGGTACACGTCGCTACGGTGGGGTTATCGGACATAAGGCACCGGATGCAGGACACGGCCCAAGTCCTTTCGCCGGCCACCGGTCTCCACAACTTGCCTCGTACCCTACCTACCTGCCTACCTACCTAGCAGGCGGGTGACAAAAAAAGCCACACTCAGTAAAGCTGACTTAAGGTGAGTTGTACCTTAGGGATCTACAATATGTTAGGGAGATGGATAACTGAAGACTACCTACGTACCCCATATTTTAGCGTATACGTGCTTGAGTTGACCACTGTAATTTGTGAGTGCGGCTTTTTTTGTCAACCGCCTGCCTAGGTACCTACGCTGCGGAGAGATGCGGCGGAATGGTCCCTCCGACGCGTGCGCCAAAGGAGGAAAGTCCGGCATCAACCCCTTGTTGTATCGTCCTTCACCTACCTACAACTACAAGGTAGATACCCTGCTACACTCAGCCAGCCCTTCCTCTCACATGTAATGAGGTACATTGTCCTGGTCGGTCCATTGGCAATCGACCGCAGTTTGTTGCCCTCTGATAAACATGCCACGTTGATTTCCGGGTTTTGTTTTTGCTCGAAATCGGTCTCTTCTTGTTTTGACTAACATGGACAATCGGGTGCAAAACAAACACTTCTCGGCCTTTTTAACCGAATTGGCCCGTTCGGTAGAATGCTCCTTGAACCGTGACCTCAGAATGTCCAGCTATGTCTCCCAAGTGCAACTTCATCACACTCCCACTCCTGCCTTTCCATCGCCCGCTTGTATTGCATCTTGGCCCGGCGCATGTTCACTGGCCACTTGTAATTCATCGCCAGCACCAGCCGATGTGTCTCCTGCTCTTCTTCTCGCCACATTCGGCTCGTCTCGCCAGACCAGGTGTGTATTCTTGGTGGCCCCGACCGGTCATCATCCAGCATTTCGTATCCTCTTCCTCCTCCTCCTCCTGCTTCTTCTTCTTCTTCTTCTTCTTCTTCTTCTTGATTTACTTCCTCGGCAGTCCCCATCGCCTCTTTCAGCATCTCGAGACTTAGATGCGACGGCGCACCAACCCTTTTTGTGTGTATGTCGTCTTCTTGGGGCTGAACTTCTCCCACGCTCTTAATCTCGCCCCTACCAGGGCTTCCAGACATACCGGGGGCATCAAGCTTTTCATCTTCTTGTCCGGTCCATCGCCGTAGTTTAGCAAGCCGGTATGGGATTAGTTCAAATCGATCCGTCTTGATCAAAAGCCTGTTCTGAAGCCGGTACAGCTCAGTCTGGCAGTCCTGCACTATGCCGCTGTATAGAGCATAACTGGCCTTGCAGCCCTTTGCTCCGTCTTCCATGGTGCGGCATTCACGAAGCCATTCTTTCACTCTAATTTGGGCATCCAACGGCATACGGCGTTCTTGGACAAGACTCCGTATATCGTCCGCATGATCAAATCCATTCTGCAAGGTCTCGAGCTTTTTGTTGAGTCGTGGCATGCTGCCATGTTTATACACTGCAAGAGAGGAGGCTTGCCGGGTGGCTTGGCCATTCACTGCCTTGCCTGCCTTGCCTGCCCGGAAGACTGGTTCGTCTATAGCGGGGGCTTGGATTGCTGTTGCGGTCGTCATTACTAGGTTGCTCTTGGGGTATTGTTTGTCATATGGCTTTTACTAAAACTCCTCTGCTTTTAGACATGGAATGTCTGGATGCTTACCTCGTCGACTAGCAACCCTTTCCCCGATGCTTTCTCCGAAACTCACAAAAGAGGCACCACCAAAGTTCCGCATCAAGTTCTCGACCATAGTTTCCACAAAGTCAACCGACACGCGAAAGCAGCACGCAGAAATTCAAATTTGGTGACTACGCAGGTTCCCTATAACCGTCATTATCCGTCGTCATGGTATCAAAAACAAGGACCAAGTATGCCCTGGGCCAAAACTGCGCCTGAACGCTCAGCAAACAACCGAAAGGAGACTGTCCTCACAAAGGGCGTCAATCGAGCCGCCAAAGGCCCCGCAAAACAGTTTACATATCCAGATTCCTGGTATCCTCTCTCATTTCATCACTTCCCAACTCCTTTTCGAGCTCGTCGGTAACGAAGCCCTCGTAGTCGTCGAGGTTCCTCTGCACATGGATCTTGAACTTGATGACATCGTTGAGCATCCGGTCAATCTCCGTATGAAGCTCCTCTCGCAAGGAGTTTGCGCGAAGAACAAGCTGTTCGTACCTGCAGGCCTCATTAGTATAAGGACAGGGCCGCGCACGACATATGTCAACTTACTCGATGCTGGTATTCATCTCGCGTTGCTCCATTAGCTGCACTGACTCGGTCAAGGTCGCTCGCATTTTTGCGAGTTCCTTTTCCATCTTTTCAATTTGTGCGTCAGAGGCCATCTTTTGAGTTGTTGTCACCTGTGAGATGCCAGTTAGCAGCCGCACCCAAACTTCTCTAGCCTCTGTTAACCATACCTCCTTCGTTTTCTCGTACTCCTCCTCCGCAGCACGGACGCGATGCTCCAGGGCCTCAACTTCGTTACGCTTGTCCTCAATTGCCTCCTTGATGCCATCGAGCAAGTCATGGTCCTTCATCATCATGTCCATGGCGACAGTCCTCCTCTCGGATATCTCTTTCCTCAGTGTGAGGAAGCTGCTCTTGACCTGGCCACGCAGGTCGAGGTTGAGGATATGAGCAGGCTGGTACCCAGTGACAGGGTCGGCAAGGAGGCGGTCGCTTGACGAAGCACCGCTGGATCCCTTGAGTTGCGACGCACTGAAATCTGGGCCGTCGTTGACCGTAACATGAAGCTCGTAGTCCTTGCCGTTGGCGTTGACTGCCGTTGCAGGTATCAAGCCAATCTGATACGCCAGGGTGTTGTATCTGTCGACCATTCGTTCGAGTTCATCAAGTTTTCTGCTCGCTTCCACTTCTTTATCGGCGACCTTTCTCTTGACTTCCTCTAGCCTTTGTGTAGCAGACTCAATGCCCTTCTGCAAACGCTCTCGTTCAGACGTCATGCGATCGATATCCTGCATGCTGATACCCAGATCGTCCACAGCCTTTTGCAGCCCCCGCCGCTCGTCCTCGACTTCCCGTAGCTCTTCGTTGAGCTTTTCGAGCTCCTCTTGTAGGACCTGTATCCGTGTTTCGTATTTGTCGGATCTTTGCATTGCGAGCGCATTGTATTCCTCGAATTTGACCTTGTCTTCTTCCATGATTCTGAAGTGGTTGTCGAGCACGGCGGGATCCGGAGTGGACTTCTCAAGATCTTCGATCTCGCGCAGCAGACGGTTATTCTCCCCTTCAAGCATCTCAAGTTCGGCGGTGTACTTGGAATTGGACTGCTCAAAAGCCTGTGCCATCCGCTCTATGTGAGGAGCTAGTGCTCGATTCGCATCCTCATCGTCGGCGTCCTCGTCCATTGCAAGCCAGTCCCTATACGCGCTGCTTAGAAAGTCGAAGATGATATGGTCACCAGTCACATCAATACCGCTCTCGAGGCACGCATCGTCGTATCGGTTACAGGCATAGCCATCCAACATCTGCGCCAGTTGCATCATCCAGTGCAGCAGCCCCAGGAAAGTACTCCAGTTCTGGCCACCAACGGCTGCAATCTGACTTTTGGTGATGCTTCTCTCGTACGGATATCGAAGCTGCTTCAGGATTGGCGGTACCTCTTGGTCAATATTCTTCTGGAACTTATGGCTCGGATCGATGCGGCGGTACAACCACTGGAACATAAAGTTGAAATCCTTCTGTGTGGGGGATTTGATAATGTTCTGAGAGAGGGTGTGCTTCATCTGCATTTCGAAGTTGTTCTGGGCGAGGTAGTCCAGCAGTTCCTGTCCTATTCTGGCCTGGTATGACCGGTCTCTCAACGGGCGAGGGTCTCGGGGCACACCGGCAGGCTGAGGTGCTTGCTGGAAGAAGCTCTGGTGACTCATTGGCCCAGCGGTGGAAGTTCTTGCACGGTATACGCTGCTCCTCCTATCCGTATCTTGCGAAGAACGTCCCGGTGCTGGCGTTGGAGCAAAGGACTTGTCGCGCATCGAAGTTCGCTTCACGGATGAGAGGCCAAGGTCGGCGAGGTTGGTGCCGGACGAAGAGCGTTGGAACATGGGCTGACTAGGTCGTGATAGCGCCAGGGATTGTCTGGAGCCGGACATTGAGCGTCCATGGCTGTTCGAGTACGGCACACCTGCGCCTGAAGCGGATCGTTTCATGGCGGATGCGGGTTGTGGTAAGCCGGTGTTGTAGTTAATGCCCCCTAAGGTCTGCGCGATGCATCAGCAAATCTAGTTCTGGGAACGCTGTGTTGCCGCGACATGTTCGTCTCGAGGATGGAGCTGACCTCTCTTGGTCGGCGCACGCTCCACAGGCCGGTGTCTTGCGACATGTTGGGAGAGTGCTAGACAAATGATTTAGGGGTCTAGTCGCAGCTTACTGACTGACGAAAAGACTGGCCCAGTGGAGGGAAGATATTCGTAGCTTCTGACAGTCGCAATCGGTTTCGCGACAGTTGATAATCAAGTTATCGCGCTTTGCGCACACGCGGATGGATGGATTGTCGATGGGTGTGGGTGGGATGGCAAAGGCGGGCAGAAGCAAATGTTGATGGTGTTGTTGCTCTGGAGGAAAGTAAACAAATCGCGCGGTCCGTCGTTGATTGGCTGCGCACGTCCTGAACCATTACCTAGGTACCTACCCACCAACTCTGTACTCCATTTCACTGATGCCCAACACGTGACGATAACGAGAGAGAGAGTGTGTGTGTGGGCCTTCGGTCGGACTTGCTCGGCACTTTCCTGAGTTAGGTAATCACTCCAGCCGCTCCCAGCCGCTGTCTCTGGCGCGAAGCCTCGGTTCAGAACCAGGCTACCCATTACATACATTACTTAGGTATTTGACGTATCTGTGGCAGGCGACCCATCCTCCCCCATTCTCCAGTTGCATATGCCACTTGCCTTCATCGCCTTTGTCACAAAGCACCTCCTCCACCGAAGGAGAATGCGACGGGGTTGACAAGGCGACATACCAAGGATGGCGATCCGAGAGGATATCGTTGCTTCGGCGGTACGCAGGCCCTTCCCCCAAATTTGGCGACATGCGGCTAACTTCAACCCAGACGCAGTGTTAGTATTCTACGAAGCGGGTATATGTGCCAGCAAACTTACCATTTTGTAGTTTTGCAAGACCCAAGCGTAGCGAGCTCGTCGATTGAAAACCGCGTGGCTTTCCTGCGGACGAAGAACCTCACCCAGGAAGAGATCGACACCGCGTTGTCGAGAGTAGCCGCCCAGCCCGTACCGGCTACTGCGGTGGGCTCGATGACAGTCGCTCAGCAACAGCAGCAACAACAACCGTACTATCAATCATACCCGCCTCAGTATGCAGCCTGGCAGCCATCGCCACCGTCCCCTAAAAGGGATTGGAGAGATTGGTTCATCATGGCAACTGTTGTCGGCGGTGTCAGCTATGGTGCATATACATTAGCCAAGGTACGCCGTTCGTCTTTACGGGTCATTGAAACAGGTGTGGCTGACAGTTAATCAGCGATATGTCTACCCTCTTATTGCGCCACCGACTCCCGAGAGGCTTGAACAAGACAAGAAGTCAATCGAAGAGCAGTTTGACAAGGCTTTCGGCCTGGTCGAACAGCTCGCAAAGGATACAGAGGAACTCAAGGCGGCAGAGCAAAACCGCACAGAGAAGCTGGACACGGCTCTGGCAGACCTGGAATCTATTATGCAGGAGCTGAGGTCGGCGAATACGAGGCGGGAGATTGAGACACAACGCGTCAAGGACGATGTACAAATTCTCAAGGACTCGATCCCGAAGGCGATGAACACCCAGAAGGACCTCACTGACTCGAGACTGAAGGAGGTGAACTCTGAGCTTACTAGCCTCAAAACGCTGATTACCCAGCGCATGAACGCGGCGTCATCGGCCACTACGAACCATCTTCGGACCGGCGGAACCGCTGCGTCTGCTTCTTCCGGGCCGAACCGCCCTGCTACAACGGGCAGTGACAATCAAGCGGCCAGTACCGAGGTGGCTGCCAACTCTGATACGCCCAAGACAATTGGCCCGCCCACACATAACCGACCCTCGCCTTTCAGTGGCGCCACAGGCGCAAAGGCGTCAATTCCGGCATGGCAGATGGCTATGGCTAACAAGGAAAAGGACTCCCTGGTGTCTACGACACCACCAAACGAAACCGGGGATGGCGGCAGCTCGTAGCACCAGCCAGCCGGAGGTGCGTGGTATCATATTGTGGTTTGAGTGGAGGTTATGTAAAGTAAGCAGCATCGAGGATTTCATTGCTTTACGGAGTGGGAGAGTGGCCGAATGTAATTCTGCTTTGGACTGGATGGTATACTTGTACCAGATATGAGCCGTGAAAGCTAGCGTTCTGAAGGTATCCGAATGACAAATGTGGCGGGTCTTCGTCAATTGCAGAAGTCAGCTACAAACCCGGGAACGCCGCTTCAGGGTTGTCGACATGAATGTGAAGCTGACGCGTTCTTTGACTTGTTTCGAGGGTCTGGGTAGTAAGGCAAAGATTCAGCTTACCCTTGGCGGTGAAGATTAGGTGACGAATGGCAGGTCGTCCGTACGCACATTGCGCAAACAGTCAGCTCCGTTGCCGAGCCATTGACTTGACAATATGGCGGACAATTGATTGTATAATGATGGACGGTGTCGCACGTCTGTGATGATGGTGGCCACCCTAAGCAGCCCGCGGGCGCAGGGTCGTAGCTCTGGCGCGTTTTTTTTCTTCTCTTTCCTTTCTTCTTCGTCTTCTTCTCTCCCCTTCCCTGAGCGACGTTTGAGCAGCGTGGGCATATACACTATGAACAGGGGACACTTGAACGCTCCAGCACGCTTATCTTCGTAAGTTGCTCTCCATTTGGCAACAGGTGCACTCACTGCATGTACCTAGACATGAATACGGGCACAAAGTACGAATCACTGTACTGTAGGAAATGCAGTACGTATTGAAGGGGTGGTGTTCCCGCAGCAGCCATCACCACGCATCAAATCACGATGCATACAATACTTCCACGACTCAGTTTTCCGCAACTATTTCCTCTTTTGTCCGTCCTTGCGATCCCGCCCCGGGACGCCTTGAAGCTCGCTGGTGGAGCAAATGAGACACCGTCATGGCCGGTTTTTCCTCGGTGCCGGGATCTTGAGTGAAAGCAAAACAGCCCAGCTACCAGGTCCATCCCCGCGGCGCATGCGTATGCCACTATCACAGAAATATAGTTTACCTCTGTAAACAACTGTACCTCCTTCTCCTCAGCCACACCCGACTTCTAGAACCCTTCGTTACGGTGCTCTTGACCCGCGCTCGCCACTCGTATTCCCAACCCGACCCTTCGCTCGTCCCTCGGCGTGACGTGAACCTCCCCAACTTTGTTGCCGGCATTGGCCGAGCATATCACTGGTGATGGAACTGCCTTCCCCCTCAATACGGCCTCTGGCACGACGCGACGACATTGACAGCCTTCGGCAAAGGCGCATGGGTCTAAATCAAGGAGCTAATGGTGCGATGAGGTGAACTAAACCGTGTATGTATCCAGCTGACAACCACAAGCGATTCGTCGATTCATCCCGGCAACCGAGGCACATTTTCAAGCGGCATGTCATCGACTTATTTACAGTCTACGTCTCTCGCCCCCGAACAATCAACCACTCTGGCCTCTTTAATTCCCCAATCATTTTCCAATGTTTCTTAACCAAGTCGTATATTTCTGGTCTTCGGTCTCACCTGTCGACGTGGCATTCGGACTCCCCATTCACTCTTCACCCCGTCTTTACTCACGGCAGCGACTACTTCTACCTCTCTCCAATTAAGCCCTACACTAGGTAATGATCTCAATTACCCTGACACACTGCCTCGAGTTACCGTTCAAGGGGGCGATCTGTGGAGTAGTGGTGTGGCCACCGCACCCATTGTCAGGGGACCGCAACCGACCCTCTGTCCATCTGAACATCTTGCCGACCCCAGGTCCTTGACCGTTGCTATCCAGGTACCACTGTGGACGGATTGCCGCCTTCTCATTCCTGGGTAGCGTGTGTCGTTGACGTGTTTCAATTCTGTAAGGCGAAATCGTCTGCTTGCTTCTTTCTCGTCGTGGAATGTGCTTAACTAGGCGCCGTCTGCTGCCCCGTTCTTCTGTCGAAATGTCTACCTCATCGTTCAACTTCCCGAATGCCCTCAACATGCACCCTGCGCAACTCAAGTTGCTACTCTCGTTATTGCCCAAGGTGCCCTTGATGGCGCGGGTGGCCCTTCTTCACGTCCTGCACATCTCCAAGTCGTCTCGGTATCTTGACCTGCGGAGCGACCTCATTATCTCTGTCCTACGCTCATACATGCAGCCGACCAAGCTACGATCCATCACTTCCACCCAAAAGCTCGCCAACCGAAACAGCGGAGTAAAGGGAAGGATATGGGTCTCCACATACACCAGCTCGGTTCCCGAAACCGATGTTCGTGATGCTCTGGCTGAAGCCATTCAGTCATTGAGGACACCAGATACGCCGGAGATTGATCTACGGTTGCCGGACATTGTGCCCGTCGAGGGCGAGTGGACAGGTTACCGTGCTGGTGCCACGAGCGAGGAACGACAACCCCAGATCGGAGAAAAGGAGAAATACGAAAACCTGCAACAAGAGGTCACCAGTCCCCTGACAGTCCTGTACTTTCATGGCGGAGCATACTACCTCCTCGACCCGTCAAGTCACCGTCCGGCTACCAAGAAGATAGCCAAGATGACCGGCGGACGAGTGTACTCGGTCCGTTACCGACTTGCCCCGCAGAACCCCTTTCCGGCGGCTCTACTGGACGCTCTAATCTCCTACTTCACACTTTTATACCCGCCTTCCGACGCCTACCACCAGCCGGTTGACCCGAAACATATAGTTGTCGCTGGAGATAGGTAGGCCGCACAACGCTGTTGAGCCCGAGGTAACAATACTGACTAGTGCACAGTGCTGGAGGTAACTTGAGCCTTGCTTTGCTACAACTCTTACTGGAACTGCGCCGACAAAACAGAAGAATCCGCTGGCATGGAGAAGAGCGAGACATCCCACTACCTGGTGGGCTTGCTCTAAACTCACCATGGCTCGACATTACGCAAAGCTCAGCAAGCTGGGATGTCAACAAGGACTTTGATTACCTCCCAACTGCTGAGGTATATGCCAAGCACAGTCCGCCGCCATGCGAAGCATGGCCCGCGGACCCCCCACGAACGGCTCTGTACGCAGACGATAACCTATTAGCGCACCCGCTGGTGACACTTGTCATGAGCCGAAACTGGGAAGGCGCACCGCCTGTATTCATTTGCACTGGGTGGGAGTTGCTGGCGGATGAAGATAAGTACATGGCTCGCAAACTGCACGAGGATGGCGTGGCAGTGGTGTTTGAAGAGTACGAGGGCATGCCGCACTGCTTCGCCCTCATTTTGACAACAACACCAAACGCCAAGCGTTGCTTCGACGGCTGGACTGGGTTCATGAAGAAGATCATCACGCACCCGGATACCATCGACTCCAAGGCTATTACTGTAAAGGCCAAGACACTCGAGGAAGTCTCTCTGACCTTTGAGTCTTTGTTGAGCGATGTCAGTGAGGAGGACATGCGCCAGACGGTCCTAATGAAGAAAGAAAGGAGTTTGGTATCCTCTCCAGAAGTAGTACCAAAGCTATAGAGACAACAACCTTTTGACGATATCGATGGTTCTATATATTCAACATTATATACTGTAATTCATTTGAAGCCGTATGCGAAAGAAGACACGGTCGGATGAACGTACGGGGGGGGTAAATAAGGAATAAGAATGAATGTTGTCCACCTATATTGTGTTCTGAGCTGATTCCATTGTACGGCAGACGGATTTTCAAGGCCAAGACAAGGCGCCGAATGGTAGTAGGAGCTTGCGAGTAACACGCGCAAATCCCGAGTCAATTGCTAAGGTCTTTGTTTTCTTGTGACAAGCTCCGTGGCCATGCTGTTGCAGCGACCACCCGTGAAGAACAATGCGGCGAGATACATATCGAACGATGTAGGCAGATGACTTGGTACCTATTAATACCACTCGGTTCACTTTATTTCCGGTCTCAATTATCTGTTCCTTATTGACGTAGTGGTAGTTGCTCTAAACCCCTGTAAGCGGTTTATCGCAGCTTATCCTGTACTTGTGTGATGTCACAATACGTAAAAACCCAATACAAGCACCTCTAGCCTGTGCCACATCTCAATATTTTAATACAGTAGATAATACCCAATGGCGTAGAGCAACGGTTGAATCTGACTTCACTTTAACCACGGCCTGGAAGCATACGCGACCTTTTGGGTGCCGGAATTTAACCTGTCGAAAGGCACGTGTCCATTGATTGAAGTTGGAGGTTTCGTTCGCCGCCCGGCGCCGCCCGGCTGAAGTGAAAGTCGTCATTGACAGAAGCTCTACACATACACAACAAGGCCAGAGGCCCTATCTGTTCCTTATATGTACTCGTACCTCGTTGTTTCGGGAACGACCGCGCTCGCTCGCCCACTCAATGGCTGCAACCCCCCCCCAACCCCCCCCCCCCGAAACTGCCAGGTCCGCCATGCAGCGGGACCCCTAAGTTACCTACGCAGTACACAGGCAGGTGCCCAGTACAGATACGAATACATACCTACCTAGGTACCTAGGTAGGTAATGTCTAGGTATGTATCCATGCCCCCCCTGTCAGGAACCTTGATCAGCGTACCCAGATGTAGGTAATAAATACGGTGCACGCGACGGCGCGCGACAATAAAAAAAAGATAAAAAAGGACAAAAATGAAAAAACCATCTCGTTTCCCAGTGCACTCTCACTCACTCGCACCGGGTGGTGACATATCGAGATCTATGGCCGGACCTCACAGTCCATGGGCAAGACCACCACCTTTCATCGTATAGCCACACCACCACGTGGGATTGTATCTTTCCGGTGACCTACAACCAACAGGATGGAGCGCCACCAAAAAACCGTTTCCAAGATCGCCGCCGCTGTGCGGTCCTTCTTCGAACGCCGAGAGCCGTACCGCATCTTCCATGGCTCAACCAACAGCACCCGGCCCTTCCGCCGGGACCGCTTTGTTGACATCAGCGCCCTCAGTAACGTCCTCAAGGTGGACAAGGCCAGCCGTACCGCCCTTGTCGAGCCCAACGTGCCTATGGACCGCCTTGTCGAGAGCACCCTGCGCCACGGCCTCATCCCGCCCGTCGTCATGGAGTTCCCCGGCATCACGGCCGGCGGAGGCTATGCCGGCACCGCGGGCGAGTCTTCAAGTTTCAAACACGGCTTCTTTGACGATACCATCAACGAGGTCGAGCTTATCCTGGCCAACGGCGACGTCGTCCGCGCCAACCGGAGTGAGCGCGCCGACCTTTTTCGCGGCGCCGCGGGCGCCGTCGGCACTCTTGGTGTCACGACCATGATCGAGCTGCAACTCATTGAGGCCAAGAAGTATGTCAAGACGACATACCACCGCACTCATAGTGTTGCTGAGGCCGTCGAGACCGTCCAGGCCGAAACCCTCAACGCCGACAACGACTACGTTGACGGCATCCTCTTCTCAAAGGACCACGGCGTCGTTATCACTGGCAGGCTCACGGACGAGATCCCCGAGGGCAGCAAGCCCCAGACCTTCAGCGGCGCCTGGGACCCCTGGTTCTACATGCACGTCAAGGACCGCACCCTCACTGCCGGCTCAGGCCAAGGAGACGCCGCGGCACGTGCTGTCGACTTTGTGCCGCTGGCCGAGTATCTCTTCCGTTACGACCGCGCCGGATTCTGGGTCGGCGCCGCCGCCTTCGACTACTTCAAGTTCGTTCCATTTACGCGCTTCACACGCTGGTTCCTCGACGACTTTCTGCACACCCGCATGCTCTACCGTGCTCTGCATGGCAGCGGCGAGTCGGCCCGCTTCGTCGTCCAGGACCTGGCCCTGCCCTACAAGAATGCTGAGCGTTTCGTTGACTACACGGCCGAGACCTTCGACATCTGGCCTCTGTGGTTGTGCCCGCTGAAGCAGGCCGCCCCGCCGACCTTCCACCCGCACACGGGCGAGGTCGAGACGCTCCCCGCCACAGCGGCGGGCGGGGGCCCCAGCGATGGCAGCAGCACCGTCACAGCACCGAAGCCGATGCTCAACATAGGCCTTTGGGGCTGGGGCCCCGCAAACCCTGACGAGTTTGTGGCAAAGAACCGCGTGCTTGAGCACAAACTGCGCGAATTGGGCGGCATGAAGTGGCTGTATGCGCACACGTACTACACCGAAGACGAGTTCTGGCAGTCGTACGACCGGCAGTGGTATGACGGCCTGCGCGAAAAGTACGGCGCTACGACGCTGCCAACCGTCTACAACAAAGTCAAGGTCGACGTCGATGCGCGCAAGGACGAACTCAAGAGTTGGCGCAACATCGTCAAGTCAAGGCCGCCCATAGGCGGACTCTACGGCATCTACAAGGCCATTCAGAGTAAGGATTACCATCTGCATCGCCGTGCCGAGTGGAAATACAAGGGAGAGAAATGAGGGGCCGAAACGTGGCAAAGTTCGTCCTCGAAGTGGCCGTGACGACCGGTAAAACCCCACGTTTCACAAGCTCATGCTAGCACCCATTCATTGCCATGTGTGACATGTATTAGTAGTGTAATCACACCCATCCGGAAAAGGGGGGGTGGCTATTTGGCATATAGACAGAGCGCGGTATCATACGGCAGATTGAGTGTTTTGGCCTGGAGGTGTTTCGGTAAAAGTATGGTGCGAGGAATGCAAAAGCCGTAGATAGATGGTTTCAGTTCATTCATTCCCACTACCAGCTCCATCCATCCTCGGTGAATCGTGATGCTCGAATACGCCCATCTGGCTCGGTATATACAAATGTCACTAACATGGGGCGCTGCTTCCACGCGACATGGTTTCCTCTCCTATCGAGTACTCCCCCTGTCTGTTCCTGATCCGTGGCGCGCTTCTAAATGTTCCTCCGCTGATTAAGACTACCTCATGCTAGCCGTGCTTCTTCAGCAATGATGCCGCAAGATCTATGCATCCCGCCTCTATATGTTCGCGGGTCCAAAGGTCCAAAAACATGTTTTTCTGCAAAGGCGCGAGGTTCTATGCCTTGACGCTGTAGGTACGCTGGAACTTTTCGTTGACGTGCTCAAGGTAGTAAGTACCAGGGGCGATGGTGGAAGGGTCGCCCTTGGGCTTGTAGTCCTTCTGGAGGTGAGCCTGGTGGCGGAGGTCGCACATCTACAAATCCAATGTCAGTGGGCCATCTTTTGTTTTCATTGGTAGGTAGTCATTCTTACTGATTCGTATGCCTCAGGGGCCAGCTTGCGACGAGCCTCAAGTCTGGCGGGAATGTCAAGGGCCTTGGCGAGGGGAGAGACGTCTCCATTAATGCGCAGGGACAGAAAGCTGGCAGCCAGACCGGAGCCGTAGCTGAAGACACCGACACGCTTGCCGGTGAGAGTGGCGGCGTCGACGTAACAGAGCAGGCTGGCAACACCACCCCAGACGCTACCGCAGTACATGTTGCCAATCAATGTAGCGACCTGGGCACCTGGAGCAACTCTCTCCTGGTACTTCTTCTTGGTGAGACCCATAAAGGTCTTCTCGACGACCTTGTCGGTCAGCGACTTCTCATAGTCCATGTCGCGAAGCTCGGGAGCAACCTCGGCGAAAACGGAGCTGTCGGCGTCGGCGAGGTAGTCGTGGTACAGAAGACGGGCATACGACTTGGCGACAAGCTTGCAGTTGGGAGCATGGAAGGCCAGGTAGTCAAAACGGTCCAGGCCGGTCTTGGGGAGTTTGGCCTCGCCGTTGGTGCCGTTGCCGTTGGCATGGCCGTTGGCAGCCTTGGAAAGCTTGGCCTCGCGCTTGTTGTACTCGCGGTAGGCAGCATCGAGGGCCTTGGTGTAGCAGGTCAGGGAGTAGTGGCCATCGACGTAGGGGTACTCGCTGGTAAGGTCAGGCTTGTAGAAGTCGTAGACGTGGGACATATAGGTGCCGCGCAGACCGGGCTCGACAACTATGGGGGCGTTGGGGCCAACGAGCATGGCGACGGCGCCGGCGCCTCCAGTGGGGCGGGCGTTGCCCTTGGCGTAAAGGGCAATGTCACCAGCAACAACAATGGCATCACGACCGTCCCAGGCGGAAGACTCGATCCAGTTGACAGCGTTGAAGAATGCGTTGGTACCTCCATAGCAGGCATTGACAGTGTCGACGCCTTCAATGTTGGTGTTTTCGCCAAAAAGCTGCATCAGCACAGACTTGACCGACTTGGACTTGTCGAGGATGGTCTCAGTGCCAACCTCAAGACGGCCGATTGAGTTGGTGTCGATGTTGTACTTCTTGATGAGGTTGGAGGTGACAGTCAGGGCGAAAGAGTAGATGTCTGCAGAGCAGCACGTCAAATTAGAACGGGTACGGAAATGGAGAATCGGCATGTCAACCCACCCTCGCGGTCGTCGCAGAAGGCCATCTTGGTCTGACCGAGACCGATGGTGTACTTGCCGGCGCTGACGCCATCGAAGGTCTCCAGCTCGGTTTGTTCGACGTACTAAGTAGCGGCAACCATTTTGTTAGTAGGGAATTCACTGTGACGCGGGAAATTCCGACCCAGAAAGCGCGCAGAAGAATTTGGGCAGGGGAAGCAAGACACGAGGGGTAACTTTGGAGGCGGGTGGATTGCGACTTCGGCGATGAGGGGCAACGCGTGGTTTTTTTCTTCTTCTTTTTTTCTTCCTCTTCCCCCCATCCCCCCCCCCCCCCCCCTCGTCCCCCGTTCCCCTGCCCCTATCCCCTCTTCCGTGGCCTGCGGTCTTTGGTGGTGGTGCAAGTGGCGTGGACAGTGGCAGGAGTAACCAACCTGGCTGGGGAAGTAAATCTCAATGGCCTTGATGCCAATGTTCTCTGGGCGGGAAGTCATTTTGGATGGCGTGTTCGAGTAGTTGGGATTTGGGCGAAGGGTTGGAGAGAGGGAGAGAAAGACTTGGGAGTCTGGAAAATGTGGGAAATTAGTCCAGTTCTCACTTATAAACTTGAACGACTTTCACCGCCGTTTCAACCACCCGGCAAAATAGTGACAAAAGGTGCCTAACGTGCAGAACGAAGACAAGGGTCTTCCAGCACGAAAAGGGGAGGAAAGAGGGGGAGGGGCAACGCAGTCCAACGCACCTATTGGCACAGAGAAGGCAACTTGTCGACGAAGAAAGGTATGGCGTTGTAAGTTTGAAGGAGAGAGGGGAGGGCGATGGTGAGAGAGAGGGAGAGAAAGCTGGCGAGGAGGGGATGGTATTGGGATGAGACGAGCGAGGAGCAGAAACGTATCGAGGGGTTGAGGGGCGTTTATCTCTGTTTTTTTTTCCCTTTCCCCCTGCTTCGTTTCCCACAAGCTCTTCTGCAGGCAATAGGAGACGAGACCAACGGCAGCGGCAGAAGGCAGAAGGAGAGGTACGGACGGGGGAGTGGTGTTTAATATTAAAATCCCCACTGACGTAGCAGCACACACAGAAGAGTCAAGCATCCGTTGATGAGACGAGATAGCTGTTGAAGGTGCTAGGTAGGTAGTACTACGAGTACGAAGATACAAAGCGGGGGGCATCGCATCTCACTCGTACCTCACCATTCTCAATTTGGGACACACCACAAGTGGAATGGCGGCAGCGGGTGTGTGTGACAAGCAGCCGCTTGGTTGGGAAGGGAGGGGAGTGCGCACGACACGACACCCAACACCCAGCCCGATCAAGGGTTTTTGTTCATCTATTATCCGTATGTATTCGTAGGTACTATTCTCTGCCATGTATCCGTATTCTTGTCCTTATTTTCTCATGTACGGATAATTACTTACCTATTGTTCCCCTTCCTAGGTACCTACTACATACGTAGGTTGATCTGCGAAGTAACTATCCACCCCCTTACCCCTGCTAAATCCCAAGTAACTCCGGGAGGTTGACGAGGTGCTCTCGACAAGGCAATCGCGCTACATGAACTAGTAGGCACTACTACTATGTAGTGCAAGCCGCTGGCTTGAGATGAAGAGGTCCTCCTAGGCCCCTAAAGGCCGCCGGCAAGCAAGGTACGGGCGATTAGGTAGGTATTTAGATGCCCGCGCCAACGACGCATGGCTGTGGTGCACTACGTACATAGTATTCGTATGTGTGCTGCCACGCCGTAAGGAATACCTACATAGGCCCACAACGCGGACCTTGCCTCGCTTGGCCGCCATATCACCTAGGTAAGTTATTGAAGTTTGCCATGTTTGCTGCCACCTGGGTCTGCAAATAGAGAGAGGATGAGTCAACCCCTCCTCTAACGTAGTACGTTGTCGTTCCCCGAGGAACAAACAACACGCCCTGTCGAGCTTGAACAACGTAATCGCGACCCGGAAAAGAATGGAGGGATGGGCAGTGGGAGACGTCTTTCCTCCCCTCAGATTAACGGTACATACCTGCACGCAGTACCTGCCTGCCTAGGTACCTAGGTAAGGAACATGAACAGAGGTACCTACCTATTTACACCTACCTACCTAGGTAGGTACCTTCCCACCTACCTAGGGATATACCTAGATACCTAGGTAGGTATAATTTATCCATTGCGTGAAAGTGAAATACATACCGGGATGAGCGTAAGTAGTGGGCCTGGGTCGTAGCACTATGCAGAGCGAGAGGTGCCGTTGAGCGGGACTGGCCTGCCAAAGGGTACCTACTTATCCAGGTAGCTTATCAATCAGCAGCTCGACTTGCGGCAAGTACCTGTTCAGGGAGCTTACCTCAGTTCGCATGGACTGCCTTTACTCTCCATTGGGGATTGGGATGGAGGGTCGATGGGATCGCAGTTGGGCCAATGCAGGACAATAAAGGCGGCGGTTGTTTCTAGCGCTTATCTTATCGCTTTCAATAAAGTGCATAAGGTTTGCTGTAACTTTCCCTGCATTGCAGAACAAATGCGTTGTGTTGAAGAAATGGTCCGACTCATACGCATGCTGGGCGAGTGATGGGTAATTTAGTTTAGTTATCGGACGACAGGGCATGTTTCTACGGAAGCGGTGTCGCTTCGCTAGGTATGCACACCTAGCCAGTCATCCCGTGGCATCCCCCCCCCCCCCCCCCCCCAACCCCCAAACCCCCAACCCCTTTGCTCCCTCTCGTCTTCTTTTCTTCATCTACATCGTCCGTAAGTCTGCGAAGTGGTGCACCTAAAACACTACAAGATAACACGCCAGGGCAAGTACGTGGTTGGCGGACCGGTCCCGTAATAAGTACCCTTACATGTAGGTTGTTAGGCAGTTTAGCTGTCCAGAGCTTTGCTTGTCCGGGTTCCAACGAAGGTTGGAAGATGAGAGGCGGCGCAATGCCCTTGAGGCGTGCGTTGAGGTCCCACAAGTGTGATTGATTGATCCGCTCTTGCTACTCCAGGCCTAGTGTTTCCCACCCACTATTTTATTCGGTGACCATTTGCTAAGCTTGTTTGGGTTAATTCGACGACAAACAGTCATGCATCCCTGGACGTACCTACCTTAGGTAGTGTACGGAGTACGGATACCTGCAATACCATATCTACACTAGGCCTTTTGACCCGTGTGGCTTCGATATTTAGCCCGGCAACCCGGGCACTACCACATTTCCAGGTTCTACTAACGGTGCCCATCTACATAGGTAGTATACATCTTGTCAGATATCTCAACTGTCTTTATCCTTCTTCACGTATGTTGGTTCCTAGAGAGTGCATCTAGTAATATAAGTGAGTGTACAGAGTAGAGAGGGGAAGTATCAGGCAGTATGCTCTTTTGGTGGAATAAAAGCTTTGATCCCTTTTTTTTCCATCTGTTTTTCTGCATAGGTGTAATTGCTAAAGCAGTTAGATCCGGTCCCAATCCCAAAGCACACGGGCCAAATATCAGCACTCTATCCCGACATCGGTATTTTCCCATTTGGTTCCTACCTGCAACAGGCCCCCCTAACCAGGCACAGACACGACGGGAACGAATACAAGGGTGAACGTGTACACTGCAGGTGCTGTGTAGTGTAAACTACCTACCTACCTAGGTAGGTACCTACCAAGGTACCTACGGTGTACCTCCACCCCGTTTTATTATCTACCTACCTACGTAGGTCTAGGGGATTCGTCTTCACTGCGGCTGGGCCTCCCGTCTTATTGTACCAAACTTACGTACGGATATTCGTACCTGGTAAATGACTGCATGCTCATCGAAGCTTCTATCAACCCTTGTTGACCTCCGGCCCCTGCACAGCTGACAACGGGCCTTGCTGAAGGTGACGGCATCCTTGCAAAGTCGCACGGTGTACCCCATCTTGGCTTTCGCCGAGTCTCCGAATATCGATAACCACTTTCGACCTCATAGTCTCGGTCCTCCGATATCCAGACCCCTCTTCTCCTTCTCCTTCGTCTCCTTCTCCTTCGTCCCCTCTTAGTGATTACAAGTATCCACACACGCGGCTTGTCCACAGGAGGAATCATGGGCCCTGCAAGTGTTTCTGTTTTTATTTTATTTCCTTGTAGCCTTACCAATTTGCAGCCGCCCAGCTCGCCCCAACTCCGAGACCCGTACCTCGACCGGAACTCGCATCGGCCATCTCTGTTTCTGTTTCTGCTGCTCCCGCGCAAGTCAGGGTCAAATGGCCTCCTCCCTCCCTCGTTTCCGAGTCGTCTAGAGTTGCGAACCTTGGGCAGAATTTGGGGGAACGCACACAGCACTGCAAAGCAGGCACGCAGGGAGGCACTCACAAGCCTCCTTCGCCGTCCAAAACCCTTTTCGTCCCCACCACGTTCCGCCCCATCAAACCGTCATGACATTATGGCATTGTCTCGGAAACCATCGGTGTCTAGTGTAAAGCATATTCAGTCCTTTTTCTTCTCTTCGACACATCCGACCTTTCATGATGATGTTCTGCTTCGCTGCCATCGCCCACGAAAGCTGTTGTTGCAGCTGCCTGTGCCCAGTTTCTCGAGGCTCTGTGGGTGCATCTGCTGAGTGCGCTTGTCCGACTAACGGTGGCCGTCGCATGTGTTGATGATTGTCAAGGCAATGCTCGTCCAGACGCCAACGCCGACTAAACCAAGTTCATTGCAATGCCTTCAGGCTGTTGACGACGCACTTTTGACAACATTGCGTCGAGTATGTAGTCATGCATTTTTGATACTCTAATCGGCGGGTGGACTGACTCGTTCGTCCATGAAAACACGTTCGCTATGACGTACGATCGCGGTGATCCTCCGGCCTTTCTCCATAGGCTTAAGGGGTACAAGCTAAAAAATCAAACCTCCACTGGAGTTCCGTATCCCGAGTCTCGTTTTTTCTTGGCTTCGTCGACCTCATCTGGGGTCTTGACGTTCGAGACCACCGGCCCGCTCTCCGTCTCTTCCGCCGCCGACACCTTCACCGTCACTTTGACGGGGGCTTCCGATTCTGGCCCGGAGCCGGAACCCGAATCGCACGAATCGGAGGAATTAGACACCTCCTTGTTGCTCCTGCTCTTCCTCTCGCTCCTGCGCTTCTTCTTCTTCTTCTTTTCCTCCTCTTTCCGCTTGTCCTTTTCCTCTTTCTTCTTCTCCTCCGCTTCCTCTTTGCGCTTCTTCTCCTCCTCCTCCTTCTTCTTAGCCTCGGCCTGCCGTTTCTCCTCAGCGGCCTTGAGCTCCTTGTCCTTCTTCTCCTTGCGCGTCTCCACAACCCAGTCCTCGGCTCCGGCGACAGCCGCCTCGGCGCTCCGCTTGTGCTTCATCAGGTAACCCTGTATTTCAGCAGGGCTGAACTCATGCGCGGGGATTCTGTCAACAAACGCCTCAGACAGAGCCTTGACGTTGGCCATGATGTCGGCGGTGCGCTTGGCAGCCTGCGCGGCAAGCGTCGTTTCGGTCTCGGGATTCAGCGCCTTGCCCGGGTGCTGCATGGGCGTGTCGTCCTCGTCGCCCTCAAGGGGCGCGTAGATGGCTCGGAATATGGCCCCGATGATCTCATCGTCCGCCAGGGTGAACTTGACGATCTGGTCTACGCGGCCGGGACGGATGAGGGCCTTGTCGAGCTTCTCGATATGGTTTGTCGTCATAATGAGAACGCGGCCCTCCTGACTGGCTACACCGTCAAGGATGTTGAGCAAGCCCGAGAGGGAAAGGCGGCCGCTGGGCTGGTTGGTGGGGTTGCCGGGAGTCAGCTGTCCAGGGACCATTCCTCCACTCCCTTCCTTGTGTTCAGTCGTGTCGATAGTTCCGGCATTCTCCCTTGTGTGCGTTAGGCCGGCGGTGTCGATATCCTCTAAGAGAACGACACATCGCCGGGGCAGCTCAGCGAAAAGCGTGGCAAGGTTTTCTTCGTTGGCCGAGATGGAGCTCAAGCTCACGATGTAGATCCTCATCTTAAAGAAGCCGGCCAGGGCAAGCGACAGCGAAGACTTGCCGGTCCCAGGAGGACCGGTGAGAAGGTAGCCACGCCTCCAAGGGATGCCACGGTTCGAATACCACTTACGGGTCGTGGGTGACAGATAGTCGGCGACATCGTCGACAAGGTCCTTTTTCGTCTTCTCGTTGAGTATGACGGTAGAGAAGGGTCGGGAAGTCCGGGACATGCAGCGCTGCCACGTGGGCTCTGTAGAACCTGCGCGCGTGCTGCCGCGGTAGATCATGGTCTTTTGCGAGTCCTTCTTCAGGTACTCGGCTCGAGCCTCCTGGAGCAGCTCCTTGAGAATCCAGGGGTTGCGGCCAAAGCACGAGAGGCTGATCTCCTCGCGCTCGCTAACAACCAGATAGGAGGCCTGTTCGCGGTTCTGGCTCCGCTTGAAGAGCAGCAGGTGGCCGCGGTACCAGAAGGAGTGACTACCAAAGCTGGGTGTGTAGGCAAGGGGCTTCTTCTTTTGGCCGAACTCGGCGGGAGATCCATCCGTGGAGGAAGCGTCATCGTTCTCCTCGTCATCGTCCCAGCGCCAGAGGAACCAGGAACGCGAGCTCAGGTTGGTGTTGACAACGAAGCGACGTGAGTTTTTGGCGAAGCGTTGGGCGGCAACCCAGGACATGAGAATGTTGTATATCTCGTCGTCGGTACGAACCTCAACGGTAGACATGAGATGCTTCTCGACTCTTTCCCACAGGTACTCGCTAAAGTAGCGCCAGGCAAAGGTCGCGCCGCCGCAGAGGATAACGAGGGGATATAGACGTTGAGATCGATACCAAGGTACTTCTGGAAGGCAGTTGTGAAGACGCTGAAGCCGGGAAAGAAAAAGTCGAGCAGTGCCAGCTGTGGCGCCGGTTGAGACATGCTCGACGAGATGTTGATGGGTTCCGCGTACGCGGACTGTGTGGATGTGCTCATGACGTAAATGGTATTGAAGAATTCTGCGAGGGAAGCCAGTCTGGAGAAGGGAACGTTGATACTGGACAGCTAGTCGTCTAAAGATGACTCGTCCCTACTGGCGGACGCTGTGGTTTATCCAGGTCTGGAGAGCTGGGGTCTAATGGTTCTTTGAATAGGAATCCGAGGTAGGTTTTGTGAGTGATTAAAGTGGGATATTGCACGATCGGCTGGCAGGTATGAGGAAACTAGGCGATACTATATACTCGGGCTGTCGATAAGGTGTCAACCTGCACGTGCAGGCGAGGCAACCAGAACAACGGCAGCGAGGCGTCCATACGTTCGTGATCACGCGTCTAGCCAGTAAGGCATACATATCACCCACCCCACCATGCAAAGCAATGGGAGAGACGCATGTCTCTCACTAGCCAATTAACACCAAGGCGATACGGCATGAGGCCGCCGGTTGGAAACCCCTTCACGTGAGTCACTCCCGACTACGCTAGGACGGCGGTGAGGTAAAGCAAGTCCTATGTCATGTTTCTTGCAAGCTGCCTTACTCAGTCGGAGAAGCTCACTCAGAATGATTATCGGGTCTTCTCCAGACCCCCCGCTAGTTAGGCAACAGTGCCATCCGCGAGCCTGGAAGCCTGAGACTGTGACAAGGGGCGCTAGAGGAGCCCCCAAACCAGCTAGATGGTTTACTAGCCCCTGTTTTGAGATGTTAGATCGCGTGTCCAGAGAAGTAAGTAGTCGTGGACCGTGAGGGAACTCCGGAATCCCCCATGGCAGATGAGAAAATGGGACAGTACGGCGCTTGCAGTGGGCTGCAATACGTTGATGGGAGAGCAATACAGCCGCGGGAGCTGTGGCTCAGGATGACTGCATATCAACCTGGTACCCATATGTTTATGGCCATATGAGTGGATGAATAGAAGCAAGAAGACTGCTCGGGCGAGCGAATGATATGCTAGGACTCTTACAAGAGCATGCGCACCTTGGGACCAATGATGTGGTGACTGCGAAAAGCTGTGCATGTTTAAAATGCACAGCCAAGGATCCAGAGAGGATGGGGCTGTGATGCTTGAGGCCAATCCGTGGCTGGGACCAAGCTTAGCCACGTCCGCGAGCTGCTAGCTACAGCGGCTTCCCCGGATGACGCAGAGCCAGCCGTGGGGGGTTTTCCCTTTCGTTTGGCGTGATAAGTCCCCATGCCAACAACCCAAGATGAAATCACCCAAATTTGTTGTCGTATCGCTACAAGTCGTCACTCAACATCCAGGCGTGTGTGTTCACTGCGATAGCGACCAAGGGCTGTCAAATTTTGTTGGCACATTAGTATTTCCATATGAACATCTCGTTGGTATAAGCACTAAAATCAGATATCATAAGTCGTCAGATCCTCCACCCCACCCCCCCTTCCATCCTAGAAGGTTCTGTGTCTCCCTTCTGTGTTCTGAGTACCAATCGGAAAGGGGGGGGGGTAGCGGAATTGTCGTCGTTCAAACGCCAAATCCCAAGCCGAAAAATGTAGGCAAAAGGGGATAACCACCTGTTGTACGCCGTACGCTTGAATCTCGAGATACTACTGTTGGTAACAATATCGTCGATGTTCAAGGACGTTGTTTTTACTCCCAGTCATCGTACTTCCCTGGGTGATTGCCGCCGTCACCACCACTAAGGTCGAAGAAAGCCGGGGCCCCGCCGCTATTGGCAGGCGGAGGCGGCGGATAGAATTCGGGGTTCAAGTCGAAGAAGCCGGGGTTCTCGTCGTACATTGACGTACCGGGAGGTGTCATGAAGTGCTGAGGCGGGGGCGGTGGATGATTGAACGGGAGTGGGTGCTGGTGTGTGTGCGGCGGCACGGTGAAGCGAGGCTGGTCATGTGCATTCGGCCCTCTGCGACGCCGTGCCCTGCTCCGGCTGTCGGACCTGGAGGCGATCTCGGAGATGCTATCGTCCCACTTTGGTTTGACCCAGGCGTATGTGGTGTACGAAATGTTGCTGTAGATGCTGGCCCCGTCGTCGTCGTCGTCGTCGTCGGCATCGTCGTAGCCCCAGCCCCCCTGGGACACCCAGACTTTGGTCTTGCGCAGGGACATTGGCTTACCGAATGGAGCCCCGGCAGTATATTTCATGAGGGAGACAGCCCAGTGGTCGCTCCTGATGTTGGAATGGGACACATGGGACGACCTCGACTTCTTGGAATTCCCGAGCTCGTGGATGACCTCGAGGGGGAACGGGAAGAGCCACCGGATGAGTAGCCCGAGTTGGACGAAGCGTCGTCCATGTGGCGATGGTGGCTCATGGATGCAATTGGACAGCGGCAAGCTGTATGCGGTTCAGGTTGAGCGGGCTATGCAAAGCAAGCAGTGGCGGCGGTGGATGCAACGTGCGGAGAGAGGGGCCTGAAGGGACGAAAGGGGGCAAACCCGGTACGAAACGGCAGTAGGAAGGAATAAGAGGCCAAGCTAGGACTCCTCGCAAGTCGGGTTGAGTTTGCTGGTCACCGAAGAAGAGACGAAGCAGGAAGTAAGAAGCAAGCAACGAGCACTGGGCAGCAGGCTGCCGGGATCGAGCTTGGTAAAATACTTGTCACTCTTTGCACTGCACTGCAGCCGGAACGGTCGAGCGTAGCCGTGAGCGACCACATCTGTGGTCGACGTTGCTCGCCTCGTCGTATCCTTGGGGGGCTCGGGCAAAGCAGTGGCATATGCAGCACAATGTGCATGATGCAAAGTGCAAAAGCAAGGGGGACGCCGTGCCTCACCACACCAAACTACCTACCTGGCCAAGCTGAAGGGGGCTACTCGAGATCGAACCAGTAATGGTCAAGCAAGGGATGCGAATAAGGCTAGGTACGGCCTTTGCATGCGGGGTTCTACACACCCAGTAGCAAATTGAGCACTCACCTCCCGCCCTGTTTCCATAGCAGCCCTGCACCGATCACCATACATTCGCCGTGTTTCGAACTGATCTTTTGAGACAACTCAAAGTCCGCTGAAGGAGGGGGCAGCATAGGTATTGACTCTGACAGCACTCGCAACCCCAGGCAAGGCAGCTCTCGTATGGCTTCCACGACTGGACGTATATGCTATACCAGGAAGATTGCAAAGAAACTGTCGAGGGGGGGGGGGGGGGACATGGCCAAACAACAGAGGCAAGGAAGCAAGAGATGGAGGAGAGGAGCAAGGAAAATGGAGCATCTCCGGGTGTCCAGGCATCGGTTTGCACTTGGAGTGACACAAAGGCAATACCAGAAGGGGCATTGCAGCCCGCGTGATAGGACAGTTCATCAGTGAAGCCTGCAACTCGCAGCGCCAGTGATAAAACATCGGCCAGTGCCGAGCAGCATGCATTTAGGTACACGAATAGTAGCGAATAGCCCAATCCAATGCCTCGGCGCAGGCTATGGTCGCCAATTGCCATCCATCTACCTACGTAGTACGAGAACCACAAGACCCGAGTGTGTGGGACAGAAAATGGGGCTGCAGGTGCAGAAGAAAATGGTCAAGGGACAGCCAACGGAATCCATAATCTTAACAGTCCCTCGGACCAAAAGAGCGATTCACTTGCACGCAATACGGGCGGATGACTGGATGAAAACGGGGCTGTTCAACGTGGAAACGACAGCCAGTCGGTAATACATTAATTAGTCTTGACGTGCAGTAGTTCGAGGCCCCACAGCCATACCAAAGAGGCCGTGGCAACCATCTCGTTCACTTTCAGTCGCTTGAACAAGAGTATGAAGAGTGCACGCGTGTTGGCCGTAGCCGATGCCATCTTGTACTGCCTTTTGGATTGGAGCAAGTCCTCCAGGCAGGCTGGCCGGAATGGGGCGCGCCCGTCCTTCGTCGCCATTCCCTCGGCCTTCGGTCACCAGATGGCAGGGGTGTAGCAGGAAGGGTCACACCGAGATTGGATGGACAGGCACGGAGGACGTCATGACTTGGCGCGGCCGAGAATGCAGCCGCCCGTCCAGCCAGCAGGCGGCCGTTCATGGTGTTAGCGGCCGGCAGTCGCAGTCGATATGTTCACGGCTGCTGCTGGATGGATGGTATGAATGGTAGGTAGGCTGCTGAGTCGAGGAGACCGCTAGCAGTGACACGAGTAGATATGCTGCTTGCTACCTACCCACGGTCCCACCCATCCTGGATCTAGTGGACTCCTTGACCTAACCTTAGTGCTTAGTGTACATATGGATGGGCCATAGCATTGCTTGGCTTCTGCCTGGCCAGCTGCTTTGCCAGTTGGCCCGTTAGAACTAGAACCGCACACCAAATGTGCTGATGGCAAACACCGAGGGTATCCGCCCGGGAATGCAAGGAGGGGGAGCCAGGGCTGGTACGATTATCATGAGGCTCTGTATCCGTAGTGCACCTGTATGATGCGATGCTTTTCACCAAAGCAAGCTTGCCTGCAAGAACTTCAAAGACAGAGTTGACTACGTAGCAAGGTACTTTTACAAGACGGTCCCTTTTAAGGCCGCATGCCTAGGTCGTTGACCGAGTTGACGAGGGCTTAATAAAAACCCAACAATGCAATGTCCACCTTACCTATACCTGGGTAGTAGGTACGGTAGGTTAGGTACCTTGGTGCAGGGTAGCGACTGGGAAAGCTTTCTGTGTACCGTACAGTCGCCAGACCGCAAGCGGGTGTGAAAGATTACCTCATTGGTACTCGTGCCGGGTTAAGTTGAACTCTGATTCAAGTGATGACTGCATGTAGGTAGATGCCCATGTATGTAGAATGCCCAGTACATATCTACGTACGGAGTAGTATCTCTGTGTCTACATGCTTGATAGGTAGGCACTCCGTACACTACCTACCTAGGTAGGTGGGTGCCAACCTAGCTAGGCACCTAGGTATGTACTCGAGTACTTCGTAGGCATCTGTTGTTAGGTAGATCGGGCATTATCTACCTACCTAGGTAGGTAGGTACCAGCCTATCTACCTCAGTATGTAAGTTACCTAAGTACATATCAGGTTGATCAGTACCCAAGTACCTACTTAGGTATTTATCTATGTGCTTTTACGCTAGGTACCTAACTACTACGGACGTGTGTGTCCCTTCTCTCTCTTAGAACCGCTCTCTCTTGGGACCGGCTGTGAGTAGGTAGATATTCAAACGTGCAAGGGAAAGACAAGCCTGAAAGCAGCACTCACGTCCCCATTACAGCCTCGTGGAAGGGTCTCGGTCAGCACATGCCTGCTTCCTTGGCGAAGACTATTCGTACTTGGCGTGCAGCATCAGCAAGCGACCCTGCGCTAGTCCATTCCGGATGCTACTGCCGGGCGAAGCTGCTGCTGAGGTAGGTAGTCAAAATGGGATCTGCGACTGGTCCTGTCGTCTTGCCCGGCTGGGGCTGGGCTTGGGTGCTCTCCCGTCCGCGCCTCCTTTTCCATGGGCGCATTCCTTGTCAGGACAGAATGGATTCGAGGATTCGGAGATCAAGTACACCGACAACTCTCATTCATCTCTTGGAGGTCTGACTGTCCTTCAAGCTTCTTCCCTGGCAACGCTCGACTTGCCGTCTGCCCTCGGTCGTCTCTGTCTTTCTGAAGCCGCGCCGAAGAAACACCATTGCCGCTTGAAGCGGGAACCCCACTGTTTGCCAAACGTCTGAAACCTTGCACTGCGACAGCGTCCCTCCGAATGTCCGTTCCCAGCCAGTCACTCCCTACCCTTCTGTGTGTTGTCACCGGGGTGAGGTTTGTCGAGAAGCGGACTGCCCAAGTCCCTCAGCCGTGGGCTTGCTGCCTAGGTAGGTAGCGGACTGCAAGACTTGTTCTCGACGATGGTTTCGGGCCGCCGCCGGCCTCTCTAGCCAATGTTTTGGCGTCTGCTTGACTCTGGTGGCATGCTCAGTCATGTGATTAGTACCTAGGTATGTAATGTGCCAACAGTTGGGACTAAGGTACTAATACAAGAGAGGAGAAGGAAAGAATAAATCAAAAGGCAAATGATGATGTAACCGTAATCGCGACAAGAATAAGGATGCCGTCATTGATGGGGAAGATGCCAGCAATATGCACCGGGACTGACGGCCATTGCTGCATCGTCTTTGCGGAGGAGGTGAATCATTGCAAAAGAAAGAGAACAGAAGGCGATTGTTTTCTAATCGACCACCCGCACACACACTTTTCCTCAAGTTAACCAGGCTCAACGAATGTGTCTCTTACATACCATACCTATGGATTAGATGGTTTGGAAGGATGCCAGGCATGGATGCGGCTCTCGGGGTAAAAAGAAAAAAGCAAAACGATCGGTGGGTCCAGCCGTGTGTCGACACTACCTACTCCGTACCCATCTACGATATGTATCCGTATATCATATATGAAGAACATGTGTACATCGTACTTGGTATCGTGAGCCCTGTTGCCCTGGGGCTAAGGGTTATGTGGGCGAGCAACTGAATACTCCAGACGCCAATGCTGCGCTCTCCACCCTTCAAACGCACAAAACGAACAAACGAACGCCTGCAGTGAGAGGAAGCAGTGGGGGCTATCGGCTTGCCGCTGTGGGTTAGAACCCACAGCATTCCTTGATTCTTTCTTGAACGGGACTTCTTCCAGTCCGCGTCCTCCGTGGCTTTACGCTGCGCTTGCGCACCGTCCGCTTCTCTTGTATTGTACAATGTAGTAATGGGTAAAGCACAACTTGGGTACGGAGTGGTTTAGGCTCGCAAGAAAACACCTCTGTCATTCTGTAGCAATCCCTCCTGCGCCACATGCCTACGTATGGATATCTACCCAGGTACGGATACACCCAAGTAGTTTACCTATTCGTAGAGGGGAGAATGCACGCTCCTCGTCCCTAACCAAGTTGGACGAGAGATACATGTTTCATCTATGGCTACGCATACTTGTGTATTGTACTTCAGCTAACCTGTTTGGGCTCAAGGACTTTATACTACTAGTACCCGGCCCTGTGCCAGAGACCCAAGTCTTGTACACAGGTATCAGGGGATACCTGGCACAAAATGCAACCTGAACCCAAAGACAGCTTGGCGGCCCCTTCCTCACCCCTCTTCCTCTCAACCCCCCTCTCAGTCTCCTGGTCTCCGTTCTCCTTTGTCCCACCTTATTGTCTTAAGGGTAAAGGTACGTACTTGCTCTGAGTGTCTGCACGAAGTACGAATACCAGAACAAGGTACGGATATAGTGGCTGTCCTTCGTACTTCTATCACCTAGGCCGTTTCTCTGATGACCCCCCCTCCCCCCCGGCGAAGAAGGGGATAATAAAAATGGAAACCCCAGCGGGTTGGCTCTCATGCTTTTGGATATACAGTAGCACGTACCTACCTCAAGGTAGGTAGGTAGTTAGATAGTTAGGTCGTAGGTAGTCAGTCTCTGGGTACGTATCGGTCTAGTAGTGTAGGTTACCTACCTAGGTACCTGCCTACTCAGATAGATAGGTATCTAGGTAAGTACCCAAGCAATCAATTACCTACTAATAGATACGCAGTAATGTACATACAGCCCGTAGACAAGAGAAAAAGAGGGCCCCCTCCCCCCCGGTCCCAGTCCTCCCAATGCCACCAATGGCACGCCTGGACTCTTCGTGTCGGACCCCAAACCCAAACTGTTCCTGAATCGTCCAACCTTGTCTGGCCAGTATTACCCTCCGCACCCGCACTTCCACTCCCTCTTTTCGCTCTGTTCTACGCCTATTCCTTCTCCTCCACCACCACCCAAGCCTACCAAACGTCTCTCTTTCCCCTTTGCCTTTGCCTTTCCTTTCCACGCTGTCAACTCGTACTCCAGTTCGCTCACGCGACAAATTCGAAAACTCTTCGATTTTAATTCTATCGCCTTATACGACGACCACTGCTCCTTCACCTCCCTAATCCTACTCAAACGGCGACGACTGGTTCGGGGCGACAAACCTTACAGGCGAGAAGAGAGGCACCGAGGGTTGAGGTCGGGACCGGATCTGGGCCTCTGGGGTCAGCCGCCGACGCCCATGTTGTAAATTTGGTGCCACCATATACCTGATTGGTCGCAGCTTGTTGTTGATACGCGACTATAACCTCGACGTCGCCATGGATCCTTTCCATGGCAAGACGGGCAACGAACGGAGGGCTTCCCTTCGGATGTCTGCAAGAACGTCGCTCACGGCCGACGATGATGATGACTACGCCTTGGCAGCCATGGGTATCTCGGATGGCTTCCGCCCAGACAACCTGTCCGCTGCTCATCAACCCATCACCTCGACCACAAACCCTTCGACTGGCTCGGCGGTTGTGTCGCGAGACTTTCCTGTCCCTCAGCGAGTCACACCTGCCCGACCTTCGAGCATCGCGAAGCCCCCGCGCTCCCACGATCCATTGGCTCTTCGTCACGACGGCTCTACATCCCAATCGAACGGCCCGCCCATCTCCCGCGTTTCCAGCACCTCAACCGACTCACCCATCATTCGATCCGAGAGTCCGTATGAAGGGCCATCCGGTCCCTCTCATCCGTACCAAATGTATCCGCAACGATCAAACAGTGTGGCAACATCGACCACTGCCCACGTATCTGAGCGCTCATATGCGGGGCCCCGCGGACCCACGCATCCCTACGCCCTCTACACGCAGAATACGGTACCTGTTGATACAAATGAGGGCGACAGTATTCCCGTGGGGTTTTCGGGGCGTTCTGACGGCTACCATCGACGAATTGGTCCCGAGGGAGAAGAAATTGCCGACTTGATCGGCCCATTGGGACACACCGAAGAGCTCCCACCATACACCAGATATCCTGAGCAAGCGTACGCAAGGAAACATCCAGGCGAGCCACAACCGGTACCGGCACAGCAGTCACAACAACCTGAGCAACATCAAGCGCACCAGTCGCCACCGCCGCCGCAGCAACAGCAATCACAGCAGCCTCCACTTCCTGTCACGAATGCTTCGGTTGCCCCTATTCCTGGCGCCGGCGGCCTTGGTCTTGCTACTCGCAACCCAGAATTCGAGTCACGAGAGGACCTTGGCCTGCAGCCGTCCCGGATGTCATCTCGGACACTGACCTCTGACACCGCCAGCCAGCACGAAATCAACACTGCCGCCGAGGTTTATGCTGAGAAGGGTGAGGCCAAGCCCGACCGCAAATGGCAAAGAAGAGCAAAGAAACGTTTGTTTGGCGTGATCCCCTATTGGGCTATTTGCTTACTGGCAGTCGGGCTGGTGATAATGTGAGTACTGACCTTTGAACTCACTAACTCTCCACAAGGCTAACAAGTCGCTCAGGGGCATTATCTTGGGTGCTGTCATTGGTACCTTCTTCGCTAAGCACAAGAAACCACCTGGGAGACACCAAGACGAAGAGCCCATCCCCCTTGTGATCCCAACGGCGACAGTGGATATCAAGCCCCTGGCTACACTACCGCCAGACCTTCCAGCGATGGAAATTGGCATATTCGGTCTACCGCCTCTTATTGCAAGCCAAGCGCCAAACACCTGTTTCAACGACACTACACAGTCGCAAGCCTGGACCTGCAATATCCCCTTTACTAGCTACATCATGGGCGTCTCCAGGATTGCCAACGAATTACCTATATCCGACTACACCTTGAAATTGACCACGTTCAACGACAGCGGCCCCGATGACAACTCGCAAGTCAATATGTTCTCCTGGGGCACCCAGCCACCTCAGATCATAGATCCCCTGAAGATGCGGCTGGTAAATGATACTTCCGAGCCAGGTCGGGGCGCCGCGTGGTTTGCTCAGATGACGTACAACAAGACAGTCATCGTGCCGGAGGATAGGTTTCCTGGCGTCAGCACACCGAAGAAGCAGCAGCCACAATCGAAGCGAGGGTGGAGTGGCTCGTCGTCCCAATCGGGAGAGTACAGCAGAAAAGGTGTGAAAGGAGCACAGGCGGGTGACAGGCCATGGATTTGCACGTGGCCAGGCACCCTTCTCGAAGTTTTTGTCTACCCGGCGCAAAACAACAGCTACCGCAAGCCGACCTCGACTACGCGTACTACCCCATCTCCGACCTTCCCACCAACAACCTCGACACAGTTCTTGGTCCGTCATGACTTGCAGACCAAGGCTCCCCAGTCGAGCTCGACTCCCAGCAATCGGCCTCCGTGGGCGCCGCCACCGCCATACTCTCAGGTTATCAAGTTTGAAGAGCGCCGCGTATCACTTGATCAGACAAAAAACGCCGTATGTCGACAAGTCGAAATATGTGAGGACGGCGTGACCACCGTCCCTGTCCTGACGGACGAGGGCCAGCCGGTTGAAGTTACGATCATGGAAAACCGGCAAACTGTGGCGATAGCCGATCCAACAAAGCGCTGGGTCCACGAAGACAGTCTTATGGTGTCTCCCCGGGACCGACCGGCCAGGACTAGTCAGTTGAGCGACTGCGGGTGCATATGGTGGTTTACCTGAGCGCTGAAACATTTGACGACGAAGTATCATGTCTACAACAATCCGGGTTTTATTATACGGTTAATGTAACCCCTCTTTCATTCCCTATCCTATCATCTCTCACCTACACACCCTGGTTCATCGGTCAAGGGGTTGTGTTCAATCTGTTTTATAGGCGTTATTCTGGTCTGGATGAGCATCATGGATGTGTTTACTTATGGCGCAGTCGGGCAGGCGATGGCATGTATATAAACCTAGCGGATGCCTATGGGCGGACAAACAATTCCCCGCCCTTAGAAGGAGGCCCGTTTTGACGTGGGATGACAGCAGGCGGAGACTGTGGTTCCATTCACCTCAAGGTTGGCCAAACATTATTTGACAAGACGTTATTTGATGTTGCAGGTTTGGATTGGTCTTGCACGTCAATCATGTTAGTATTAGTTTCTGAAAACTGGAAATAAAGCAGTGGCTGATCACCACCGCCGATGATGGCTTATATCTTGTGAATCGACAACATGCCTTGCCTTACTTTGATTTAGCGTTGCTATTGCTCATGTCGGCTGACAGACCGTCCAAGAAGTTGTCGGCCAGCTTTTTAGCTCTCCTCACCTCGACATCCTTTCGCCGCTGCTCAATCTCCCTGCGCCTCGCCTCCCTGCTCTCCTCCCGCTCCTTCCTCGCAGCCTCCGTCCGAATCCTTTCCTGTTCGAGACTCTGAAACTCCTTTTGCCGCGTCTCCTCGTCTTTGCTGAACTTATAGAACCCGGTACCCTTTGTGCGAATCTCGCTGTCAGCATCGTAGTGCCTGGCCTCGGGAGGCGTGGCGCTACGGTCGCGCTTGCGTGCCAGCTCTTCCATTCTGTCCGGGTCCTCAGGATTAAAGGCCATGGTCTGGATGGCGTCGCCGTAAAGGAGCTTGGCAGGGGCAGCGGGGCGAGCGGACATGCGCTCAAGCTCTTCAGCACCGAGGAGGCCACGACGGCGCTGGCGCTCGAGGCGCTCCTTGTCTGCCCGTGTGCCGCGGCGAAGACGACCAAACTCGTCTTCATATTCTATGACTTCGTTGTCATCGTCCTTGTCCTGGTCAGTCCCGTCGTCGGAGCCGGAGCTCGTTTCGTCATTCCTGTCCTGGCGCGCTTCTGACTCGGCCCATTTTCGGTCAAAATCAATGAGGGGAGCAATCTCGTTTTCCTTGGGGACATAGTCGCCACGCTTCATGGCAGCGTAAAGGCGTGCCTTTTCCTCCATCTTGCGTCGTGCGCGGGCGAGATTTGAGGACTCTTCTTCCGTGCCGAGGGGTTCTTTAAGGCTGAGCTTGTTGGATGCGTCTGTTGAGCCGCTGCCAACTTTGCCTTGCCTGCTACCAGCGCCGTTGTCGTCCTCATGACATTTGTGTCTTGCGCCACCAAGTATTTTGTCTTTGGATTTCGAGGGCCGCGGTCGGGCGGGCGTGGAGGTTTTGGTGGGCGAGGCGGACATTAGGGAAGTGAGCTTGGCTGTGAAGTCAAGGGAGCTGCCGAGCGCGGCGCTGGCCTTGTGCTTTTTGGGAGGCGGTTGGCCGTAGAGGTTTGGGTCCTGAGGCATCTTTATATGGTACCAAAAGTGAAGAATATCGGTTCACTTGCAGTACGCTTTCTATGGAGAGGCTGAAGGGACTTGTCGGAGGGTGGCTTGCCGCACGAAGAATGACAATGATGATGCTATCGTTGGGGTTGGTTGGTGTTGGTGTCGAGACGCTGTTAGCTATTCCCCACAGAAGACAAGTCGCTACCGATATCGTTATCTGGGCTGCAGGGCGTGTGCGCCTGCAAACCCGTCAGAGACGGAAGACAAACGGGACCACCCAACCAAGCCTCTTTGGTCCAAAGAGGTCACCGGGAAGCCTACTTGGTCAAGCTTTATTTTTTCTGGAGGTAAAGGATTGTTATTGGCCCCCTTCGGATTCCAGAGTAGCTGCAAAGCTACAAGTGCGTGAACAGGGGATCCTTGGGAAATTGAAGTTACCTATTTCTCCTTCAGCCGTGCCTCGTTTAGCTCAATAACACCTTTTGGTATTCCCAGAAGGACCAACCGGTGTCATTGACCGTAGATAAAGTAGACCATGCACAGGAACCTGACACGAAAGCAGACCATCGAGGGACACTTGCCGAGGCAGCCGGGCCAAACAGTTTCAACAGATTAGAGAAAAGCTGCACGCTCGCACAGCTATCATCCCTTCCGTCTACCCGGACAACACGTCGTTACCATCCCCAGACTCACTTGGGTGCTGTATCCGTTTCCGCGCAGCGCCTGTCACAGTCGATGTCACGATAGGTGCCCCTTCCATGGCTTCTGGCGGGAGCTTGTCCAGTTGTAGTTGCCGCTGCCGCTGCCGCTGCTCACGCGGGTATGACGGCTGGCTTTGATACCGGTTCCATGGGCGACTCCAACATATCCTGTAAATGTAGATGCCAAAGTCTACCGCGACGAGCAGGATGATAGGTATGGCAAACACGAAGCCCAGAGCGATCTTGGTGAGACCATGTAAGCACGCTTGCTGGGACAGGGAATCAAGGAGGATAATGGAGTGTGCGAAACTTACAAAGGCACCGGAGATGAATCTGACAACAGTAGGGTAGGTAGATGATAGTAACGAGTACGTCATCATGGTGTCGTACCACGAGGTTGTCTGCGCGTTGGTAACCATGGGGAAGGGAGCTGCGAGAGCAGCGGCAGCCTTTGGGGGCTTCGTGTCCTTCCTTCTGCTGAGGTTGAAGGAGTAGTGGTGGCTCGATCCCTGTGACGCGAGAGAGAGAGAGAGAGAGAATGCCGGGGGTGGCCAAATGTGACTTTGAGGAGAAAGTATGTAATGATTAAGTGAAGTGGGCGTGAGAGTGCGTGACGACGGAAATACTGCAGTGTCTGTTGAGGGCAGGATGACTGCTTATTAGAGACTCGTTGAGAATATCGGCAAGTTTAGCTACCTACTTACCTAGGTACTGGTAGGGTACCTAGGTAGATGGTGTATGGGTAGTGGACGGTTTGTGCTTGGTGGTGGGGGCCTTTCCTACGTAGTAACAATCGGCCCATCCGTACACGAACCATTGACCACGTCGAACACGCGGGAGTGTCTGTAAGGTGCAAGGGAAAGACTACAAGCGAAGAATGTGAATGGGATTGTGCAACGAGCAGACAGATAGCTGTAAATGAATACTCGCATGGGTGACGCACTACGGGAGAGAGATGTGTGTCATGGACTGGCTACTCGGCGCCTCCGTGTCGTTGGGTGTACATTTTCTAGGACTGACTGCGTTTGCAGCAAACGATTTTAGCCCGCTTCTTATTCGACGTTCCTGCTCTTCCGTCAGGCGGATGGACGGATGCGAGGGAGAACCAGAGCTGAAACAAATCTCCTCAGCTCATAGAGGCACGCGTGCGCATGTCTCTTGGATTCTCCATCATGTCTTGGAACTGACGCCAACCCTTTTCCTTCTTTGGATGATGGCAGCCTGGTTACCTCCGCGTTTCTCTCTCTCTTTTTATTCATTTTCTTTTCCGACTCCCGAATTGTCCTTGTAGCCCTTTTCAGCCATGGCTTCGACCAGTCGGCCCCCTTAATGTGAAACCCCTCCCTCTATCTACTGGGTACCTACCTATGTACAGGTAGGTATGTAGCTGTTCGCCAGCGACATGATCGTTCCCAAGACATTGAAAGCCATCTACCTAGGTACCTAGGTAGGTAGGTACCTAGGCGGGAGGGGGGGTATAGACAGTGCCCCATCATAGTGTATCTATAGTGGCCACACTGGTCAGAGACATCCTGCTTGGATATAGTAGGTGCTAGATATTATGTACCGTATATATCCTTCTAGTCATTTACAGCTCCTTCCCTCTGACCACGTTCTTCACTCTTGCCTTTTTATGTCTACGCCTGGTCATTCTGAGTATTCTGACAGAGATCTACATCTTCAAGCTTTTTAACAGAACTAGAGAAGAGAGTAGATTCTAGGTCAAAAAAGTGGTAGGAAATCGCATGCATCGCTCTAGATACAGACTAGAGGAAATAGATGTCATGTACCGTATGTATCCACCCAGTCATAATGATACGGCACTGTCCAAACCCCCCCCCCCCCCCCCTTTTCGCGTAGGTACCTAGATACCTAGGAGCACGGTACCTTACCTACCTAGGTAGGTAGGAGGCGTACCCGTACGGAGACCAGGGCACCGAGGTAGGCAGGGACCGTTAAAGTAGTTTGCGAAGCTCCGAATGCGACTGTTCACCGCCTGCCCAATTAACAGCTCCCACCAGAATTCCCCGCCATGCATCGCCGCCCGCCCGCAACTTTTTTGTATTTTCAGGCGGCCAATCCTTCGCTTCACACTACTTGGATGGTGAGGGCTTTCTTTCTCTATTCAATACCGCATGCCATCGAGCAAAACTTCCGACGGCTCGAACATCATGGGTAAAGCCAAAACTAAGAGCACCAAGCGTGAGGAATATCGCAATGCGCGTAATCAGGAGGGCGTGGCAGAATTGCCCAGAAAGAAGTTTTATCGCCAACGCGCTCATGCAAACCCCTTCTCGGACCACCAATTAGTCTAGTTGAGTTATATGCCGCTCGGTCCTCTATTTCTCGCATTATCGCTTACCGCTCTCTCGACCGCAGCCCTTCGAGCCCAGAGTCCATGAACTGGACGCAATACTACCCTGCCTTCGCCGCCGAAGACGAGAGGCCCTCATCGGCTGATGCGACATCCTCCGATGCGACCAACCTGGATGCCTCGAAGCCAAAAACACGTAGTTTGAGGAAAGACGTCGAAGTCGTCGATATTGGGTGTGGCTTCGGCGGGCTACTCGTTGCATTGTCCCCGATCCTGCCAGAGACCCTCATTCTCGGTGCACACGCCCGGCATGCTGTCTGCTGTCTGGCCTGCCTGCTAATCCTTCTCGGTAGGCCTAGAAATCCGCACTTCGGTAACGGAATACGTACAGGAGCGTATCAAAGCCCTTAGAGCGCAGAATCAGAAGCACGACCTATACCAGAACATTAGCTGCCTGCGCGCTAATAGCATGAAGTTTCTCCCAAACTTCTTCAAAAAGGCGCAGCTCTCCAAGATCTTCATCTGTTTCCCCGACCCCCACTTCAAGGCGCGCAAGCACAAGGCCAGAATTGTGTCGACGACGCTCAATTCCGAGTACGCCTTTGCGTTGCGACCAGGCGGCATTGTTTATACCATCACCGACGTCGAGCCCCTACACCAGTGGATGGTCGGCCATTTCAACGCACACCCTTCTTTCGAGTGTGTATCTGAGGAAGAGCAGGACGCGGATGAGTGTGTCAAGGTGATGGCATCGGAGACGGAGGAGAGTAAGAAGGTGACACGGAACCAGGGGCAAAAGTACGTAGCCCTCTTCCGCAGACTACAAGACCCCCGTGGTGAGTAAGAAAATGGAGTGGCAAACTTCGGAAGGCGAGATCTCAGAAAGAAACCGTCGTCTACACTAATAGCGGTCCCGAAAAGATCAATAATACCCTTCATTGTTCATCGTAGCGGTACCATTGAAGTCCTAGAGTATCCGCCAGCTTTTTATTTTTATTTTTCACGGAACGGGATCCAGGATCATCTCACAAGTGTGCTTACCAGTGATCTGCATCGAGATTGAAGACTTTGTTTATAATGTTAGTAGCTCTTGGTGGTGATGGGCGAGTTATCCTCAAGCAGTCAGTTCACCCCCAAGTGGCAGCTCGGGCCCACTTGAGGCAAGCTGTAGCAACGAACCCCCCCCCTTCAGATACATACATACCTAGGTACCTACCCTGGCCACTGGAACGAGCCACACCTTACCTGCTATCCACCGTCAGCCATTCATTCACACGTGTCTTGCCCACCTCACCTCCCCTTAATCGATAAGACCTAGCCAAGCCAAGATCCCCCTCCTACTTCATCCAAACCATCCGACCCAGCAGCTCTTGCGAGTGCCGCAAATTTCGACGACATACGATGTAGCGGCAGCCTATCGCCCCTTGAATCATTCAGGATTATGGCCCTGCAAGGCAGAGACCTGATCCTCGCCTACATCGCATGCTTTATAGCTTGGGGCTATGCCGTCAGTTGGTTGCCGACTTTGCGATGGATGGGCTACGCCTTGGTCGGAGGAGTCGTCTTGGCCACCGTTATCTCGTTCGCCTTCATACTGCTCACGTCGCGCGGTTCCAGACGCGGCTTGCGGCATCGATCGCCACGTCCGAATGGCCCTGCGTTCCTTGCGCCAAAGGCCTGGGCCCGAGAGGTCGCTAGTCTCCAGGCACGACAGGCCTACTCGAAAGTGCCGCTCGACCCTGGCTCCCGCCGCATCTCCAAAGCTCTCGACAACCTCCTTGAACTCATAATCCGCGACTTTGTCAGTTCGTGGTATTCCAACATCAGCAAAAACGCCGTCTTCTCCAATGAAGTCGACAAAGCTGTGCGCGATGCCCTTATCGGTATACGGGAGCGGCTTCTGGAGCTCGATCTTGTGGATATCGTTACCACACGAGTTGTTCCAATATTGACGTTACACTTTCGAGACTTCTACGAGGCTGAAAGAGCTGTGCGAGGGAAGAAACTGAACCGATCTGTGACGGAATCCGAGGAGCTGGATCTTGCCATCGCCTCCAAGTATAAGGACGGAAAACTTCATCCCGCAGCTTCACTGTCGTTCCCTGACACGAAGCTCGTACAGCAGGATTATTTACGGAATATGGTCTCTGGAATATTGCCAAAAGTCCTCCCCCCCAACGTGCTTGCTAGTCGAGCCGTATCCACCATCATTCGAGAGATCGTGGCTTGCGCCGTGCTGTTTCCTGTCATGCAGATCCTAGCCGAGCCTGATACCTGGAACCAAGTGATGGAGAATTATGGCCGCTCCATGTTGCAGGATCGATCAACAGTCCGAAAGCTCAGAGCCGCATTAGACCAGCATGCTTCCCCGACGCCAAGGTCCAGCAAGGCCGCCATAATTCCCCGGCTTTCGCCCACCGATAGCGAGAGAAAGTTTGAAAAGTTCATTCGCGCGATACGGAAAGTCAACAATCTGTCTGACGCCAGGAGGCTGCGAAGCGAGGTTGCAAGCCAACTGAAGCGCGATTCCCTGGAAGAAAACCAAGATCAGGTTTATCTTCGCCGGTTAGAGATGGGCAAGCGGCTCTTAGATCAGCGCGTCCAACTTCTTGCAGCGGGCGGGAGCCGGCAAGCTTCTGCAACCCTGCCAGCTCGCCCGGCTGGCGTCCCTCATACAGTCTCAAAGCTCGAGAACGCATCACTGGTCGACTTGCTTCGAGATGCATCCGGCTTGTCCTATTTCATGGAGTTCATGGACCGCCACCGCATGATGCCTCTCGTTCAGTTTTGGCTGGTTGTGGACGGCTTCCGAAACCCTTTGGAGGATGAAGGTCAAGACGAGGAGCACTTGCCCTCCAATCTGCCCATGTGGACCGATTCTGATCGGCTGGATCTGGCCCAGATTGATCACACATATCTGGCCAAGGCTGAACTGAAGGTCTCACAGGCCTGCCGAGACGAAGCCCGAGCCTTTCTGGACGCCGGTAAATCAGCAACCCCTGAGCAATACTTCGAGGCACGCAGGGCCATATTGAGAGCCCAGGCTGCTGTCTTGGAGAGGATGCAAGCTCAATACTTCCAGGCCTTTAAAAAGTCCGATCTCTTTTACAAGTGCTTGGCAGCGCAAGAAGCATCGGCAAACGTCGCACACGCCCCTATCGCAGAGGCGTCTGCCTTGTCGCAAGCGCATCCACCAATGTATCGGAATTCTCAGTCGTATCTGTCGAAGCCAAACCCTGTCACCCGCCTGGCTCCTAGAATATCACGCCCACTCTCTAGGCGTGCCGGATCCGCATCCGATTTGACAAGTCTCAATACTAATGGCGGTGGCTCAGAATCGGTACCACGGCAACGTCATTCCCTTGATGAAGAAACCCCAACTCCCCTATTTGAAGATGATGATTTTGACCAAGACGGCATGATGGACTCTATTCAAAGCCTTGACCAGGATGCAGGCAAGCTTGTTCCTGATACCAACGTAGTGCAGGCCATGGAGGAAGCGTTGAACAACATCATGGAGGATAACCGACCGCAAACAGCCGAAGAGTTTCGAGCGTCGCTCTTTGGACCCGATGATACACTCGACCGGTCAAGCTTGTTTTCCGGGGACAACGACTCTCAGCGCGGATCGCTTGAGGTGTCGAGATCTGCTGCGCAATCTTCTAAGGAGGCCGAGAAGCCGAGTCTGGCCTCCCTAGGGCTCGTTAGTGCGGCGTCGCGCATAGGGGTTTTCGTGGACGATGACTTGTTCGGCGACGAAGATAAGTATCTCTCCGACGAAAGAGACGACGGGGACGATGAGGGCAAGGGAGACGTGGAGGACGAGGTACACGAAGCAGCACCAGGCGATCTTGGACTAGCGGAGGCCATCACAGCGCTATCCAACGATATTGACCGTCTTGTTGCGCAAGATGCTATCGTCGAATCGCTGACGAAGAAGGCGGAGCTTACCAACAACACAGCTGAACTTCGGATCCTCCGGAAGTCCAAAGCAAGTTTGCAACGCGAAATTCGTCGCAAAGAACTCCAAAGACAGCAATATGTCGTGCAGGAGAGCGATAACAGCCTGTACGGACGATCTACTATCAAGATCAAGGCCATTCAGGTGGGACGAGAAGAAGATGGTAGAGAGTTCGCCTTGTACGTGGTTGAGGTGCAAAGAGATGCTGGCGAAAAGATGCCGGCAGCGACATGGATGATTACCCGCCGATATAGCGAGTTTCATGAGTTGCATCAGAGGCTTCGGTCGAGGTATCCTTCTGTCCGCAATCTCGACTTCCCACGCAGGCGAATGGTCATGAAGTTCCAGAGCGAGTTTCTTCGCAAGCGTCGGGCGGCTCTGGAACAGTATCTTCGCGAGCTCCTGATGCTGCCCGAGGTCTGCAGGAGTCGGGACCTGCGAGCGTTCTTGTCTCAGAGTGTGATCGCCCAGGGCACAGATATTGTGGATCGCGAAGACAAAAAGGATATGATCACAAGGTTGTACGACTCTGTGACAGATGGCGTAGAAGATATTTTGGGCAATATTCCAGTCCTAGACCAGCTATCACTGGCCGGTCAAAACCTCATCGCGGCAGCAACAAACCAGCTCAACGCCATTCCAATTCCTGTCAACGAGGACGGTGTAAGCGCCGCCGAAGCCGAGGCCGAATTGAATGCGTTTGAGAACAAGGAACTGGAGTCCTTCATCAAGCCTATCTGCGACATTTTCCTCGAAGTCTTCGAACTCAACCGAGGCAACAACTGGCTCCGCGGGCGTGCTGTGGTAGTTGTTCTGCAACAGCTTCTTGGCGGCACGATTGAGCGCAAAGTTCGGGACAATGTCAAGATGTTGGTCCAGGAAGACGCAATACTTAGGTACATCGCCCTCCTCAGGGACAGCATGTGGCCGGGCGGTGAGATGAATAAAAACCGGCAACCGCGGACAGCATCGGAGAAGAAGAAGACAAGAACGGAAGCCAGTTTGATGCTGGCAACTCTCGTACCGGATCTAGCCGGGAGTGTAGTCGGGAGAGTGAATGCTCAGGCAGCCAGCCGGCGGGTGTTTGCCACTTTCAACAATTCCAGGCTCAAGTAAGTTATCCCTCTCAGCCTCCATTGCTGTCGAGCGTGTCCAGCTAACGAGATCAGTGCGCATTTAGCCTTCACCTTCATGGATGAACTGGTGGAGATCTTATTTGATTAAGCTCTGAGCTCGTCGTCTTACATGTTGGTTGTTTGGAATTACAAATCCTCTTCGAGTGCGTTGGTAATTGGCATAGTATGGCGTCTGCTGGGGATGCTTCCGTTCACAATACAAGCTTAAGGGGGCGTGTTGGATGAAATTACGGGGCTGCATAAGCAGGCGTCTGATTTTCAATTTCTTGGTCAGGCACCGCCACCCAGTGCATGACTAGAAAAGACGGACCACGATGCGGCTCATAATGTGAAATGTTAGATGAGTCACCTGCCAACGGCAACAAGATGGCAATAAATAATACGAGGCTAAAATGTTTGAGAACACCAAGCGACCGGATGAAACGTAGGTATTGAACCACGATGCTTCGAGAATATTGGCGAACGAGTGGGAGGCCACATGGGCACAGCGTTCCGATTAATACGAAACAAGTGCGTTGTGCAGTGGAGTGACAACAGAGAAACATACCCCATACCTAGGTCACTGGACATGCGATGCGGTATGCGGTCTACCTATGGCGTTGGTATACGGATACGGATACACTGTAGCAAATTCCACACAGCGAGCGACTGGCGCATGTGGCACAAGTTGCCTGCTGCGTAGCTGGCATTTCTACATTCGGTACCGGCGAGCGCGGTCGTTTGGATATGCTTATCCGCCATGGGAAAAAGGGGAGCCGGGGAGCCGGGGAGCAGAACAAAATGGAAAGGAAAAGGAAAACAAAAAGGGGGACGTGGGGTTCGTCCTGTTACAGGTCCAGGATGGGATGGGTCAGGGACTAGCTCATGAGTTTTCGAACTCGGACAGACCTCGGGTTTGAAGAGGCAGTCAGCGGGTCGGGGAATGTCGTGATGACCGGATCACTGAGAGGTTGGCTATTCTCGAGCTAGGTTAGCAGTAGTGTTCAATGGTGCCCGATTACAGCAGGTGACGCAGTCTCGGAAGTGTAGCCTAGGTAGCTATCACTCATCCTAGCAACTACTCGGTGCTGAATAAGGCATCCACGATTCGCTATGATGAATGCCTTCCTGCCTGGGTAATAGATGTGCTGGTATCAGCGGGAGCAAACCTGTTGGCATAACATCTTGGCATCCTCACATCCGTTACAGCGATGTCCAGGTTCTCCTCGTGTCCGCGGCAATCTCAAATACAGCCATCAGAAAATGGCCCTCGCGGGTAAATAGCCAGAACCGGATATGTTGATACTCGCTTGCTTTGGGTGGCTGGTGAAACGGGGCAGGAGCTGTTTCGCTTGCTCGGCTCGGCGGTTCCTGTACCGGATAGGGGCTAATTAGGGATTGGTATTGATTGGGGGATCGAGCCGTTATTCTCTACCAAAATCCGCTATGGCGGTTGATTTAACACTATTTGGACTTGAAATGGCAACGAGTATGATAAGCTTATAGGAAGCATTTTGGTTATGCGGCGAGGGTCTGGGTATTATCGTCTGGGCACGGCAAGATATTGCCGGTCAGATCCAATTCCAAAGCCGCTACCCCTGACGAAGATCTTCCTGGATTATCTTCTCCTTTCCCTTTCCAGACTTCTACAAGTCCAAGTTCCTTTGGCCGACGACCTTTGATCGTAGATGGCTGGCACTGAAGACAGTTTGCCTTGACGAATGGGAAAGTTTCACGCTCCTCAACTGTGAACGATGCGCCTCGGGGCTGCTTGCTTTCTAAAGGGTTGAATTCTTGTTGAAGTGGAAGTGGTATTATCACTGTCGTTTTTATCTATTAACATCATCCTTATTGTTATGCATCATCATAATCATTACTATTGTTTTTTATTTTCTTATTTTTATTGTTATTGTTTTAGCTTCCAGGCTAGTAAATCCTCAAGGTGCCAAGGACATCTTGACAGATGCCTCAGTCGATGTCGGAGGAAAAGTCTAATGTCTTGCGCAACAATGTGCGCATGTTTTGTCGGCAGCCCTCGTTGTGGTACAGTGATATCTAGGCACCTGGATAGTAGGTAGGTAGGTGGTAGAACGAGAAACAAAAAAGATTTCCAATGATCAGCGCAACGTGGCAAGGTACCTGAGCTAGGTGACAGCAATGCGACTGCTCGAAGAGCAGATAGGTACATGTGGTAGCTCAGCTCAAGGAAGGAAGGTACCTACACTGCGTGACTGCCTACCCATTGCAGGTAAGTAGGATTAGGTATCCGTACCTACCTGGCACCTGGGTAGGTAGGTATCCGTAGGAAGTAGGGCAGGCAATACCAGGCAGGGTCTGGTGCGATTTCATTGGTCGATGCTACCTTGATCCTGGGGGCTGAGATCACTTGTTGCTCTTCCTCTTCTCTTCCTCGGTCGGCGGCCCAGCTCGTCAAGGCCCAGCATTCTCCTCTCTCCGTAGCCCTCTACATAGTGTACGTACAAACCTTCATACCCCCATGTCCATCTTTCTTTTGCTCTCCACCCTTGCCTCTTCGTCTTCTGACCTTCTTTTTTCTCTTCGCATCTGTCGTGGGTCATCTTCGCAAGGAACACAGGTCTTCCTCCACCAGGTCGCAGCTCGGTAAGGTTCCCTTTAGCTACCTTGACCAGGAACGATACCGAACAACAATATCCGTATCAAATAATTATTTCGGCTGACCGCACCTCACCCTAGCTCTGATTCTCCCTAAACCACACTACCTTCAATACTGCCACCACCACCACTTCCTCCTCCTCCTCCTCCTCCTCCTCCTCCCCCTCCCTTTCTACTAGAGACACCACCTTCTGCATCACCCATCGCAGGCCAACCGATTGGTGTAACGCCACGTTCATGCCCTCGAAATCCCAGGATTCTCCAATCACCATCTCTTGATTCCTCTTCCCTCGCATTTTCGGGCGACGACAGCCACGCGATCCATACCCTTCCTGTTCCGTCAGCATACTTGCACCAAGCCTGCTTTTCTCGTTGAACCCTTTTTGCCCTTGGGGCTTGGGTCGATTGCTGCACGTCACAGCTGTTGACCGGTTCTGCTCTGGTGAACGCCTTGGGCTTGTTCCCGTCAATCCTTCCTCATCTACGGATCATTGCCTCTGCAACACCTCCTCCAGGCTGGAATCTCCTCTCCTCTGCGACTTTGACTGATCTGTCAAGGACGCAACCATCAGTCACCATGACTGAGGTATCCTCCACCAGGTTGTACCTGGGAAACCTTCCTCGTAATGGTAAGCTTAGCCTCTGCGCCCGCCAGTCGCGCCGTTCCTGGCCGCAAACTACCGCTAATCCGAGCGCGCTTTCACAGCTACCAAGGCCGACGTCGAAGCCCATTTTGCAACCCATGGCACTGGTGAAATCACCGAGATCAAGCTTATGAATGGATTTGGCTTCATCGAGTACAAGGATGCGATGGATGCTCGTGATGTTGTGCCTGGTAAGTCGCCATTGTCTGTACCCCTGGCTCCAAGTCGCCCCGTCACTGACCTCTCTACCAACCAGCTTTCCGTACGTCCTAACGCGCCGCCCTGTTGACAACTACACTCTTCCGCTCCCGTCCGCTAACCATAGCGTCAAAAAGATGGATCCGACTTCATGGGCGAACGCCTGACCGTACAATTTGCCCGTGGAACCCGGCATCGGGAAGGTGGCAGTGCCGCCGGCTTCAACAACGAGCGCGCTCCCCCGAGACCTCGGCGCACTCCCCACCGTATGCAGATTACTGGGCTTCCCACCGATACCAGTTGGCAGGTCTGTTGATTCTCTCCCATTCTCTATGCTGGATTCCTGGATTCCCTTATATTGGTGGCGCATAACGCGTCTGGACCTTTACGCTACCCTTCGAGATGGACATTCCGGCACGTTCCTGCGGCCTCGACTCCAAGCATCCACTGCCCATCAGTCGACCGGTCTGGATTGTGCTACGCTCCTGAGGCTTGCTCCATTCAGGCCCAGGGTCGTTGCTCTGATGCGGCCCAGGCCCTACCAGAGCAGTGACAGATCCTCAAGGCCGGACGCCGCCACCTTTGGCTTCACCCCCTTTAACTCGCCGCTGGCTGGTTGTGATGCCCGGATTATCAGCCCTCTACGGCCATCACACCTCTCCTGGACACCAACTTACATGGACTCTGGATATAGGACCTGAAAGACTTCGCCCGCCAATCAAGCCTTGATGTTGTTTACTCTGAAACTGGTCGCGACGGCAACGGACGAGGGTAAGTTCACTGTCTCCCAGAACCTGCGTCTGAGCATTGCTAACCCAGGCCTGTCTAGCTTCGTTGAGTTCGAGACCGCGGCAGATTTGAGGACTGCCGTTGAGAAGCTCGACGGTCGAGAATTCAAGGGAAGTCGCGTCACTTGTGTCGCTGATGTGAGTAAAAAACTATGGCTAAATAAAGGGACAATGAGCTCACATAGTTGCAGACCCAGCCCGACATGCCACCTCGTGACTTGCGTGGCGCACGCTCCCGTTCCCCTGGAGGCGGCCGTCGACCCTACCCACCTCCGGTTGATGACTACGATCGACGCGGTCCTCCGCGTGGCTATAGCCCGCGCAGAGACGGCTACCGCGACGGCTATCGTGAGCGAAGTCCCCGCCGCGAGTATTATGATGAACGTGCTCGGTATCGCTCGCCTCCCCGTCGCCCTATCGACGATTATCCCCCTCCGCGAGGTCGTTACGACGATCCGTATCGGCGGGATTACCCCCCACCGCCTGACCCGTACGTTAACGGCAGGCCTTACGACCGCCCTCCAAGAGATTTCCCTCCCCGTGATACAGGCTACCCGCGTGATGGGTATCCTCGCGAGTATGAACGTGGTGGCCGTTACTGGTAACTCACTCCTGCTCAAACGCTTGCCTCAAAGGGGCTGTCCTTGACTCTGAATATCTAGATCCTAGAGGCACCTTGAACCCAAGGGTCTTGGGCCAGAAAACAGCTTTCCACCAGCAACAGTCGGGGTGTAACATGAGAAGGGGACGAGGGACGGGGAGCACGGCCGGGTTTTCTTCTTCTTCTTTTCCCTCACCACACTGGTTTCGTTGTGGCGTCAATAACTATGTTGAGTGCCGGGGCCGCGTACATGCCAGAAGATCTTGATCTCTTTGTCGCCAGGTGGGAATACGCAACACGGATGCCGTTGTGCTTGGGAGAAGTAGTTACTTGCGCGATGTATTATGTACGATTACACGCATGGATATCCATCTAAGCAAAAGTGAATTGGTTTCTTTCCCCCATCTCCAAACCGTGTGTGCATGGTGGTATAGCCCGGTATAAAAATTTACAACTTGACTTGGATCAAACAAAGAACCTTTGGCCAGGCTTATAGGTCTATCGGTGCCAAGAGACGGATTGAGAACGTATCCCAGCTGAAGAATGTTGGAAGGCGTTTTACTCGGTATCGAAGTTGAGTATCTTGCCCACTTCAACCGCGGAGAGCGGCTAGTAATCTGCCCATCTTTTCCCAACCGTCGTGGCAACTGTGCCTTCAGCCATGGCGGCATATATCCGGAACGCCCCATGGTCCAAAGCATTATCACCTAGCACTTCCTACACCACCAAATACTCGAAACATTTGCACATCGTGATGACCGGCTCAACAGCAAAAAGCACATACGTGTACATGGAAGACATGTCCTTCTCCGCCCGAAGCCCAATTATGCCGTCTTCTTCCACTGGGTATAGACGCCGATCAAACTGCTCACAGTACCGGCAAGGCCAACAATGCCGTCGTCGAAATTGAGCCACGCAAGGGCGGAGGTGGGAACGGTCAAGTCGCAGAGGTCGGAGATGAGCTGCAGGCGACTAGCGGCGCGCTCACTGCCGGTGCATATTAGCTACATATTCCTTCATGACGCTGGGCGTGCACATTGCTTTTGAGTGACAAGACTTACATAGCTATTCTCTTAGCCTCCACAACGCCCTCGCCCTCCTTCTTGTCGACCTTGGCCTCGCGCTGTTGAAGACGATAGAGGGTGTAGGTCTGGGCGACGACGCTGAAGATGAGGCCGATAGCCCAGAAGCGGAAGGCTTCTTTCTGCAGCTTCTTGGCGCCCTCCCACTTCTTGATGCCGGCAGCGTCAAGGACGGTAGCGGCGTCAAAAGTCAGGTAGCCGGCATAGCCCAGCTGGCGACCGACTGCGGCGTAGCGGAGGACGGGGTCGGTGGTTTTCGCGTCGGAAGCAGCAGCGGCGGCCTTGAAATGCTCAATGTTTTTGCCGACGCGCATGATCTTGCGAGTCAGGCCGAACTGCTTCTTGATGGCCTCCCAAGGTGCAATCTCGGCCTTGGAGCCATTGGTGCGGAAGAGGTACCAGGCGTAGAAGCGGGCGAAGTACTGCAGTGTGCGGAGAACCTTGTCACGACCAACGGTCGTGGCGACGAACTTGTTATAGTGAGCCACCGATGGGTGGTAGATGAGGGCGTCAGCGACCATTCTGGAAAATGGATTTGAAGTCACGGGTTAGTTAGTTGGGAAGAAGTCTTGTGGCGATGTTGGAAAAGGATTAAGCGTTTGACAACGGAGATATCTTTTGATGGAGAACGGGGTGGACTCGATTCACGGAGTATGCAGGATGGAAATCATGAGTGTCTCTGGCAATGAAAGGGACGGAATTATGTCTACGGGTAAGGAGACAGCGTTGAGCGTTGGGCGTGCCGACCGGCTGGAGAGAGATGCTGCCACATGCCGAGGTCCACCAAAGAGCCCGAGACATTAGCGACGACTACCAAGGCGGAGACCCGGGGTGCTTGAGTTTTGGGTTCTTGCTCGGGACTTGCAGCACGGAGAGAGACCCCCTCACGTGCTTCTCTTCCTGGCGCATTGAACATGTGGGCTGTCAGTGGAGTCAAGATGGTTGACTACCTAGGTACTTAGCTAGCTAGATACGTATGAAGTACTCCGTACCTACCTAAGACTTAGGTAGGTCGTGGGTACCTTGGATTCAGAGACTAACCGGTATCCAAATGGCTCTGTATGCCTGAGGTTTCAATGAGTTGAATCAAGAGGTGTGTGGCTGAAGCGTCAACGAATGGTCTCCTCTCCTCATCCAATATCAATTATCAATATGGAGAGTTTGATTTGCTATTATTACTCCTCAATAACATCGATGGCATCGGCCATATGGCGGCTATTATGCATCAGCCTTTCCGGCTTACCCCATGTCGTTTCTCATGGGTACTAGTTCTTGCCATTCAACCTCTAGTTGGTCATGAAATTCTCTAGACCGCCGTGAGACGTATGTGTAGGACCTACACCTAGAGGGGGGTGGGGGCAATTTTGGTAGATGGCAGCCGGAACGCATGGGATAGACTGTCAAAGGCTCTTCCTTTGTATATATGTATACTAGTTCGACGGACTCGAGCCACAATAGCCACAGGCGTCCCCAGAAACGGAGCTTCTTATTCTCCTACCTGCTAGCTTCCTTCAGCCACCCGCATGATGTCACCCAGTCCCTTTCTCACCCCTTCCACTCTCGATCCCTCTTTTCCCCCTACCTCCTTTCCGGATGGCAAAGCCTTCCCTCGGTACCCGCAACGATCCTATCGGGCCCCAGGTGGATAAGGTTCACTTTGGTCCCAGCCGCCCTATTACCTCCAGAGATGAAGGGAACATACCTAGCTAACCCAAAGGCCGTCTACCCGTGGTCAACCGCAGCATTGTGCCCGCTCGCTGCACACCGCGCCGAGGGTTTCCGAGAAATCCTCGAGGAACACGTCGCGTTCAGTGCTTCCCCCCTCGTCCCCATGTCTCGGGTTCCCCTCGGCCGGAGGTGCCTGCTGTTCGCTCCACTTTGGTCGTGGTGACCCGGGATCGCGCGCGAAAATAGTGTAGGACGTGACCCTGTGATAGCCGTACCTATGCCGAACTGAGGGGCACAATCGCCCATGAGTGACTGCCCCCCCCCCCATCAACCCGCAAAGAAGAGAGCTTTCGGCAATGCTGTCTGAAGTTTTGTTCCAGACCCAGACTACAAACACGAATCTTTTCCTTCAATTGCCCGTCTGTGCGGAATCCCATCTCTCCCTTCTACAAGAATTCATCTACATCTGGATACTTTCGATTCCTTGTCGGCACAACTTTCGGTCCTTTGTGTTATTACCCCATCCCTCTTTGTTAGAACTACCGCGAACCCCGCCATCACAAGCTTCAACCCTTCACCCTCAACACACTCCTCTTCGCCTAATCGTAGACGAAGACACCCATACCCATACCCGTCGCCGAAACCCTCATCCCAGCGCAAAAGTCCGGTTGCTCTCAGACCATCATGTCGGCCTACACAACAAATGGTAGTGGTCAAGAGACCGAAAAGATCAACACCAACATTGTAACCCTGACCCGGTTCCTTACGGAAGAGCAAGCCAAACACAAGGAGGCCACTGGAGATTTCACGTAGGCATTCCACAGCTTCTCGCGCTCGGTAACAGCTTCCTGACCATGCCTATTAGTCTTTTATGCCACGCGCTGCAATTTTCCTTCAAGTCCATCGCATATTATATTCGCCGAGCTACCCTAGTCAACCTGACGGGTCTAGCCGGCTCCTCCAACACCACTGGCGATGACCAAAAGAAGCTTGATGTTATCTCCAACGACCTCTTCATCGAGGCCATGAGGTCTTCTGGCAAGTGTGCTCTGTTAGTGTCGGAAGAGGAGGAGGAAGTCATTTTCTTCAAGGACGCTACTGGTGCCCGCTACGCTGTCGCATGCGACCCCATTGACGGCAGCTCCAACTTGGACGCCGGTGTGTCAGTTGGCACGATCTTTGGGATTCACAAGCTGCCCGAGGGCTCTACCGGAACCAAGGAGGATATCCTCAAGCCGGGCACTGAGCTCTTGGCTGCCGGTTTCACCATGTACGGTGCTTCTGCACAACTCGTCATCACCATGAAGGGCGGTACAGTCAATGGCTTCACTCTAGACAACGGCGTCGGCGAGTTCATTCTTACCCACCCAGATATGCGTCTGCCTAAGGCCCGCGCTATTTACTCGGTCAACGAGGGCAACTCCCTCTACTGGGAGGACAGTACCAACAACTACTTCAACTCGCTCAAGACCCCTCAGGAAAACGGCAAGCCGTATAGCGCGCGTTACATCGGTTCCATGGTAGCTGATGCGTACCGCACCCTGCTGTATGGTGGTGTGTTCGCCTACCCAGCCGATAAGAAGAGCCCCAAGGGCAAGCTCCGTATTCTGTACGAGTGTGCACCCATGGCCCTAGTGTTTGAGAACGGTTCGTCCCTCCGAGTACGCTTTTCTGAGTTGCATAACGCTAACAACCGTTGTAAAGCTGGCGGCCAGGCGGTAGACAGCCAAATGAGAAGAATGTTGGAGGTGGTGCCCGAGCACATCCACGATAGGGCCGGTATCTTTATGGGCAGCTTCGACGAGGTCGAGAAGGTCAAGAAATTCCACCAGTAAATTGCCAGGATCGTATGTCAGTCAACCAACGCAGCAACACCTTACGCCAATTTGTGGAAACATTGCGCAGATATTACCATTTGTGAAGCCCGATGGGCAACTAATTCCTCTTCTTCTTTTCATTGTTCTTTGCCGCGCTCTGAGCACTGGACCTCACTATTTGTGAAGGTTTCTATGCAAGGGAAAGGGGTAAGGCTTATTGCGGGACATGGAGAGATAGGTTGAGTACTGTTCAGCTTGGGTCAGGGAATGGTATCCAGCAGATTGGACTCAAGAGTTGTTGTTATATGAAATGTGACCACTTTCGAACCGTGCTGGGTTACATTCAACAATACCACTGCCGTGACGCTATCATACTCAAAAGACCTTGGGGAAAAGCTTTGGAGTATTCTTCTTCCACTCTTGGTAGTCCCTGCGGTCGCCATAGCGCTTATCGTACTTCTTCTCGCTGAGAGGCACTCCAGAAACCTTGAGTAGGAGGAAGCCGACGAAGGCCGGGCTCACGTAGGACAGGCCCACCGCCGTAAGTCGTCCAACAACGCCGCCCGATAGACCGACAGCCACCTGGACTGGCTGAAGGAGAAGGGTACCGACCGCCGCGGTGGCGATGCCGGTCCAGAGAGAGATCTCGCCGAAGTAGTTGGGGTATTGGCTGGGGCAGCGTTAGTTAGCTTTCCTTCGCGTGCATGCGTTACGCCCGTTTTCATTCGTCCAACGCCTACATGTCAGCGTGCACCTGCAGAAACCAAAAACGTACCTAACGCTCCATAGACCGCTGGTCATGAACTGCTCATCGTGAACCTTCTCACGTCTCTCCCGAAGCCATCTGCTTTTCTGCCGGTCCGCCGCGATCTCGAACGCAAAACCAGCGACGTAAATGAGCAGGCCAAGAACGTCAGAGGCCTTGAAGGCCGGCAAAGCTGCGAATGCGGAGGCGGGAACGGCGTTCAGAGTAATGACGGGCATGAGGCAAAGCGAGACCCATGTGGCTTGGGCGAAGAAGGCGCCTGCAAACCTGGCCGGAGACTTTTTAATTTCATCGAAACGGGAGTCTTTCCCTTCTTCCAAGATGCGGTGAAAGAGATACGACCCCACTGGGTGAGCAGGCATGTCAGTACTGACTCAAGGCTTTACTGATAGGTCTTCAAAACGAGAGGCTTACGTCTGATGGCCCAGAAGATGACAGCACCACTAAGGGCAACCTGTCTCCAGTTCGGAGCTCCCGTGGTTCCAGGGCTGGTGAAACGCGCAAGGAAATCAGGCAGCACTGTCGAAGCATTGGCAGAGGTCGGCGTGTACTTTGCACGCAGGGTGGGCAGATACAGGCTTAGAGCGGTAACGGAGAGGTAAGTCAGCGAGCCGGAGAAGTCGTAGAATCGTTCATTCTGAGCGAGTGTTGACGGTAGAGCAAAGGCTGCCTGAATAGCATAGGCCGCAGAGACGGCGGGAACAAGAGTCCGTAGTAAGGGACTCTTAAAGTTGGTGAGGTGGAGCAGGGACTGTAGAAGCGACATGGTGGTAGATGATGCGAAATTGGACGATGTAGCTACCCCGGTGATTCTCCCCAAGAGGTCGATTAGGAGAAAAAGTACTTTGACAAGCTGCAGGATTGATGTAAGTTGGCGCAGGATCAGCCCTACAGCTTTTGTATGAGGAATGAGACTTGGCCGAAGCTTAGCCTCTGGGAGCGGAAACGATGAATGACGACAAGACCTGGAGGGGGAGGGGGGCCCAAGCTTCAGTTTTGTAGGAGCTGCAGGAATGCAGAGTGTGCCGCACGCTGAATCCGGTTTTCGGTAAAGATCCTCGGTGATCGGTGAGTGCGACAAGCTTGTACTTCGTACACCACGCCGATAGAGTCGGGGGTCTTGGACGGGAATCGCCCCACCACAAGCTGCCCCGCGCTCGGAGGGAATTGGAATTAGTGTGTTTGGTTCCCCACTGCCTGTCTTTCTTTATTTAATACAACAATCTTGCAACAAACGGTAAAACTGAAGAGCAATTGATCATGGCATCGTCCAAGCAAGTCTTCATCGCAGTCATTGGTAGGAACCTCAACTGAGCCACCCGGATCTCTCCTTCTGCTTGCCGTTCTCCTTGCATAAGAAATGCTGAATGTACCTGTGCTGACAACTTCCTTGGCGGGCTTACAGGCGCTGGCGGGGTTGGAAAGAGCTTTCTCTCCCAGCTTGAGGCATTGGCCAGTCGACGGCCCTCTCCGAAGCTAAGCCTGGTCTACATTTCGACTAGCAAGAAGGCGCTGTACGACGCCAGCTACTCCCCGATTCCCATCGCCGACGCCATCGAGAAGCTCGCCGCCGTCTTGCAAGGCCCCCCTGCTCTATCGCAGCTCGCCGACTACCTCGCCGCCGCCCCCGCCAAGGTCGTTCTTGTCGACAACACGAGCTCCCAGGACGTTGCCGACGCCTACCCCGTTTTCCTCGGCCGTGGCGTCAGTGTCGTAACCCCCAACAAGAAGGCATTCTCTGGCTCCTATCGCCTGTGGCAGGACATCTTCACCGCTGCTGAAACCTCTGGCGCCAAGGTTTTCCATGAGTCTTCTGTCGGCGCGGGGCTGCCCGTCATCTCGACGCTTAAGGACCTCGTCGACACGGGCGATCGTGTGACCAAGATCGAGGGTGTCTTTAGCGGCACAATGTCTTTCCTCTTCAACTCATTTGCTCCGACGTCGGGCTCGGGCGGCAAATGGTCTGCAGAAGTGGCTAAGGCCAAGGAGTTGGGCTACACAGAGCCTGACCCGAGAGACGACCTCAACGGTCTCGATGTCGCTCGCAAGCTAACTATTCTAGCGAGATTGGCAGGCCTGCCTGTCGAGTCACCCACATCCTTCCCCGTCCAGAGCTTGATCCCGAAGGAGCTCGAGTCCTGCACGAGTGGGAATGAATTTCTGCAGAAACTGCCGGAATTTGACATTCGGATGGAGGAGACCAAGACGGCCGCCGAGAAGCAAGGCAAGGTGGTCCGCTTTGTTGGCAGCATTGACGTCGCCAGCAAACAGGTCAAGGTTGGGCTGGAGCAGTTTGATGCATCCCACCCTATCGCTGCTCTCAAGGGCAGCGACAACATCATCAGTTTCTATACGGAACGCTACGGCAGCAATCCCCTCATCATTCAGGGTGCCGGCGCCGGTGGCGACGTGACGGCCATGGGTGTGACAAGCGACTTGATCAAGGTGTTGGGCCAGATTGTATGAAGCTTTAAATTAGCCCTGTGTGTAAAAGCAATGGCCTACGCTGAAACCAAGAAGACGGGTTGGTCCTCTTGGATATTCCATAGCAAACTGTGACTTGTGTTTATTCCCTGCCCTCCTCGCATGGATGCTCATCCTGTTTGGCTTCCTGGGCTTCGTTGTTTATTACCATCTCGCCCATCCGCAAACCCAGCCCAACCAAGATGGTCGGGTAGCTGCAGCTGGTACATGTACAACAGCACGATCTTTCTCAAGTGACCCGTCGGAGTCTGATGAGGTGGGCCTGTTGCTGAAGGCGGCTAAGTGCGCAATCGTTAAACTAAAGCCACCCTCTTGTGTGCCAAAGAAGCTGCATCATCACATCAATAAATATCGTAGATGATATCAGAGAAATGTGCTCCTCACCTTCTCATCATGAAGCTAACTCTCTTGATATTCGACACATCTAGGGGCTTGGCGTCGGGTTTGGGCCTGCCTCTGTAGGTAGGCTTCAGGTCATCCCATGATATCTTAATCTCGCCAGCCTCGGAGATGAAATCATACTCCCAGCTGATGGTGCTTCGGTCACGGCCATCATCTCCGGGCGGCAGGATTTCGTCTTTGATGGTCAGAGTATACTTCTTGGAGTCACTTTGCAAAATTCTGATGATAAGCCCGTCATATTGGCTCAGATCCAGATGGAGCGTGCCGAGTGTTCTTTGAGATGCGAAACCAGCCCCTCCCAGGGCTGTGATATCCAGGTTGCCAAAGAAACTGGCCTTTTCCGGTGACTCGCAGTGCAAGTGTGACCGGCTCTTGCCACCGCGTACTCGGTCATCGGAATCGGTCCAAAGACTAGAATCCCAGGGGCTAAAGACTAGTGTCAACAGCGCGCGTTCACATCAGGGGAACGAGACTACGGGGAACACGAGGAATAGACTCGCCGCGATGTATGCACACCTACTTGTCGCCTCCGTAGAGGTAGAGCAATTTCCAGTCGGGAGCCATAACTGGCGATTTCCTGTAGGATGCAGTTGGCCGAGTACCTCGAATGCTACCTCTGGCAATGTTTTAGTGGTAGTGGCAGTAGTAGTTCTTTTTCCCCCCCTCTTTCTTTTTGTGGTTGGGGGTGGGAGTTGAAATGAGGCTGAGTATTGAAGAAACCAAGCGCTGTATCATCTATTCGGGTGCGGTTGACTGATGGATCTGCGCTCTGGGCAAAGGACCGCAGGTAGGAGTGGCTGAAGAGCGTTGAAGAATACGAAAAGGTATGATAACTTTATGTCACTCAATCACAACAGTGGGTGCAGGTGGTGGTTGTGATTGAGCAAGACATGGTGGGCCCCGCCCGGAACATTGCATGGAGCGCAACCAATCACAGTTGGTAGACAGATGTGCCTTTGACCTCTGTACGTAGTAGGATACTTGGATACCTAGTTAGGTTTGTCTCTGGAGAGTGGCTGTGTCAGGCTGTGCAGGAGGCTGGATGATTTTCACACCAGCAGGCTGCCGTTGGTCTTGCTTCTATTCGGTCTGGTGTGAACATTCACACAGTCGGCCAAATCTTCATGGCTGGGATGATTGTTCAACCCACAACTGATTGAAGCCTCCGTGTTACTTTTGAGTTGTTCATTCCGCTTCAGGCACACCAATAGACTCTGAGGGCTTGACGGGATAGGCTGAGCGCGAAGGCCAAGATGATTGCGATGGTGGCATTTAAGAGTAAAGGACAACAAGGAGCTCAAGCATCAAAACTTTAACTCCAGCCCCCCTTCTCTCTCTCTCTCTCTCTCTCTCTCTCTCTATAGGGGGGCCGTTGTCTCTATCTGAACACACCACAGCACAACACATTGGGGATAAGGGGATTACACAGATACATTGTTGTGGTGCAGTGCGATGTGGTGTCGGCTGGGTTGGCGCGGACGGTAAGAGCTTGACGGGAATAACCTTTCTTTGACATGATTGTCTGCACTAGGCCTTCCATTGGGTGTCCTTCGCAGTGACATAGAAAAGTCCATCTTTCTTCACAAGGGGTTGCTTACTGCATTGTTTGGCTTGACGCACAAAGATTATGTAGAAGAGGCTGAACACCCTGAGCCGACGCCAGCTCCAGCTGCAAAACAAAAACATGGCGATGTGAAAGATGGATGTTATGTCGAGTCCACTGCGACTTTTTGAGTGAAATGATCTGGACTGCGCCGATGAACTATTGAGACAGGGGATTGTGTAATGCATGTAGATCACTCCAGCCCCCTTGACCGAAGTGTGCGAAGACACGGTGTTAGGCAGTGTGATTGGAGTAGTGTCATCAAATGTGGGTATTATACTGGTTTGGGCGATATGGACTGGGCTCATTGCCTTGCTCTCCTTGGCCTAACTTTTCCGACTCCGCGTCCGAGTCCGTTTCCCACGGTACATGAGGTGGTAACGGGGACATGTTTATACACCCCCCCCCCTTAACTCGGGTTAGCCATGACAGCTACTCGTACCGGTCGAAAATAGTAAGAGCACATGCAATGGGGTACAGAGGGTGTGTGCATTATTTTGGCTTCTTGAGTCGTAGTATTGTAAGGAACTCGTAGCAATATGTCTTGGTGTCACTCGCACGAGGATTCAGAAGGATGGGAAGAAACGCTTTGACCAACAATCAATAACCGTACTGTGCCTCGACCGTCCCAATTTTGAAGGCGACTGTCATTTTCTGTCTGGCCTTGCTTTACGAAGCATAAGATATCTCGGACGAATTGTCAATAAAACCTAGCTCCGAGCATGGAGTTTACTTTCCCGCTAAGATCCGCAGCCCTGTGCTTAACTCCGAAGTGGAGGGGGATACGAACACGCCCCCAGACCCCTTTCTCATCTAGGCGAGTAGGGGTACCTACGTAGATTCTCCGTACCTACCAATCATAGGTACCTACCTAGATAGGTACGTTGCTCTCGCCCTCGGGCTCAGGCCTTTTTCTTTCCACACCCATTCCCATGTCTTTCTCCTCGACCTCCCCGGCGACATTGCGGCGACTTGTTAGGTATTCAAGATCGACAAACTCATATGTCCTACAGTCAGACTCAGTCCTATCCATGAATTTTTGAACGCCATCAGAACCCCAATTTCCTGCCGTGACGTCTCGGAACCCTTACCCCAGACCGGTTTGCTCGTGCTAGCCATGCATGTGTCCCTCTGCGCCGACGTGAAATGTTGTGTCGCCAGCGACTCACCATTTACCACGCCAGATGGTAGTCACGCGATGATGCAGTTGTTGGCAACTCTGCAACATGTCGACCCCTCATATCCCATACGCCTCTTCAGGCAAGAGGCTTATCGTGATCACGTCATGAGCCAAGGTTCAAACAAGCGAACAGTCCAGTACCCGCAAGTATTTCCCTAATTCTTCCATTGCAATGTCCCTGTACGATCCACAAAGCGTTGTTGTTCCCAAGCCACGCCATGCCCTGCAGATGCAAGCCGCAAAGTCTAGGCGCAAAACTGAGAGGCCTTCTCGACGCCCTTGCCCACCACCCAACTGAGCCGGTCTCAACGGTCTTCCTTGTCGTGAACCCTCTCGTATTTTGTCGCGTGGCGCCGTTTATACTGAGGAGATGCGACGCAGAAGAGGATGCCGGGTTTGACTGTGGCCGTGGACGTTCCTACCAAACACCCCCTCCCTCCGTTTTCCCTGTTCAATGTGGGAGACCCAACATCTCACCCCGAATCCCACATCCGCAAATCCCGTTCACTAGACCTTGCTCCAACTGCGAGGGCTCAAAGAGCCCCCCGCGCCTCGACACCTGATCGGAAACACTCAGCATAGCGTGAAGACTGCGCCACAGGCTGCTGTGTCATACCGCCGGTGTTCTCGTAACAAACGCAAAGTCCTGCCTATGGCCGTTCTTGCGCGTAGAATCGATGCGCCGCATCTCTCATATCGTCTCAATGGCTCGTTATGGTAAAAGATTGAACTGTCCGCCATTGGCGGTTGTTTGTCATGCCGCAGCCTGGTCTTGTTCATCTACCTCATGGTCCCGCACCATCCTGCCATCTCATCCTCCCACCTCACCTTGAACCCTGCATGGTACTCACCTGTGGCGTAGACCCATTCGCGAGTGGTACTCGAATGCCGTCGTTTGTTTCGCGTCGGAACTGCTATTTCGCCCATCCTGGCTGCCGTCAAGTCACATTATATGGTTTTTGAGCGAGTAAACCCATGCACTGCGCCACACCTTAGGTTCCGACTCGCGACTTGAAAGTTCTGGCTGCTTTCAGCTACTCATGGCCAATCTTGCGGTTCCAGGGCTTTTCCTTGCCATGTCGTGTCAGCAACCACGGCTTGGGATCTCGGCCGGCTTTAGCATTCTCTCCCGCGTCGGGCTCGGCTAGAATCACTATTCATCTTACATCTTGGCATACCTGCGCGTGTCAACGAATTTTCCTTACCTTCCTCGCCCTTAGCAGTGCAACGTTACGCCCAGGTGGCGATGACCTACCTCATATGAGCACTGGGCGATTGGCAGCCAGTAACCCTTGTTTGGTCCAGAAACGGCTCTCTTGATCTTGGTGTGAAGCACAAGGCACGTTTGATGTAGCAATTTTGTCTTTTGAATTTTTGACTGCCGTGTTCAGCCTTGTAACAGAACTGGATTCGGTGGAACAGTTCACCCAAGTTGAAACGCCGTCGCCTGTTCCCAGATCATAGCTCCATAAGGTCGAGCGCTTCGACCAATCCATGCAATCCGGATACGCCCAAACTCCTGGCCCAAGCCCCCATTTATATATATATATATATATATATATATATATATATAGAAGAACAAGAAAGGGGAAGAAGAAGAAGAAAAACGAGAAAGGTAAAGAGCCCAGGGCAATAGCCACAAGAATGCCCCGCTTCCCCAAAGACATTGCCGCATGGCCCTATCCACGCACGTCTCTATTGCTGGACCATACCAGGGGATCCTGGCATTGATAGCGGTGTTGTGGGATACTCGTAACCAGCGTCGGAGCAGTTGGCTGAGTGGTCGAAAGAGTGCGAGAGCGGAGGGGTCTGCTCAACAATCCATCAGCATCATGGATCGCGGGAAGGTGGTTGTCGCATATAACTCACATGAGGGTTCGCGGGGTCGTAGGAGCCGGGGGCATGCATGTCGATACCAGGCATATAGCCATAGTTCATGTAAGGGGAAAAGCCGTCGTCGCTCGGGTACGATTCGCGCTTTATGGCGTCGTTGAAGTGGTTCATAGGCGGCAGCGTCACCGGCACTGCGGGCGCGAGGTATCCAGGGTACGCCTCAGCAGTGGTCATGGGGTACGGAAGTGTAGTGTATGTGGGAGCCATGATCATCTCCTCGGGCGGGGGGTAGGTCGAGTATGCAAGGAACGGAGGCGTATTGGATCTCTCACGGCCATCCTCGTAGTGTTGGGCAAAGAAAACCTCGTCGTCTTGCATTGGAGGGGTGAACTGGCCCTGGTTCATGGTCTTTGTCGGCGCCGGTGTCTTTTGTGTCTTGTTCGCAGACTTCTTGGAGGTCTTGGTCTGAGCAGGCTTCTCGGTGGTGGATGTGCCTTCCTGGCCGGCACGCCTCTCGAGGTCCTCCAAGCGTCTCTTGAGTTTCTTACCTACACCAGCATGTCAGTATTAGGCATCTAACAGAGCGGGCGAAGGTATTCCATGGGTTGACTGTGACGTACGGTAGTTGCGCTGGGCAATGCGGTTTTGAATCCTCCGGCGTTCGGCAAGGTCAGAGATCTTGGTCCAGTCTTCGTCAGGGTTGGCAGAGCTGCTAAAAGCGCTGCTAGTACCATGGCCTGAGTATGCTCTGGGCGCGGGAGCAGTGGCCGGGTAGGCGTACTGATGTTGAGACATGGTGAACATTGACATTGGGAGAAGCTGGTTGCTGTTGTTGGTCCTGGGAGTTGTGGTGGTACACGAAGGTCAAGGGTGGTCAAATGCTGGCAAGGCCCGAGGCGGACAAGACTTGGAAGAGCTAGCTAGCTTGTGGATTGACACGAGGCGTAACTTGAGAGGAGTATTTCTTTTTTGTTGGAGGTCGAACTGTTCGGGGCGAGATGAGGTGAAAGAAGGGGAGAGGAAGCTATTAAATAAAAAGCCACCCAAGGCTCTGTTTCTCGAAAGAGAGAGAGAGAGCTCAAGCTGAACGACCAGCAAGTCGGAATCAATGACATGGCTGGCGGCGTGAGTGCGAGAGATCCACAGACAGGGGTGCTTGTCGCAGGGCGTCAACCTCTGGAGGTTCCACAGAGCCTACCTAGCATCCGTAGGCAGAGGCGGGCAGACGAAGGGTACAGTACCGTGCCTGGTGCAGGGTACCTATTGATGTGAGAAGGGGGGCGTGGCTGTGAAGGGGGTATGAGAGTGTAAACGAGTGAGTGACTGATTGTTAAAGGTGTGGTGTATTTCCAAGATATTGGCCAGGATCCGAAGGAGGAGGAAGACATGGGAGAAGGAGGGGAGTGGAAGTAAGGAAGTGTGTGGAGGGGTGAGATGAGTGGTAGGGCAGAGGGAACGGCATCCGGCGCGGATACAAGAGGCAGGCAAGTAGGCAGGCAGGGCAGACAAAAAGTACTTAATTAGGTAGCCATCTTGCCTCGATCAGGGAGGCGGGGAAGGCAGAGAAGGCAGCGGGGGGACGTAACTTTCGGAAACGGAACGATCCAGGAGCGGCGCCTCGTTCAAGTGACTCTTGGGCGGGTAGGCGGGGAGGGGGGCTAAGGGATTGATCCGAGCAGACTAGCAGAAAGATGGGCGGCGCACCAAGGCTAAGCTAAGTAAACCTGACTAGGGCGGCCGCGCAGCAAGAGATTGACGGAGGGGACCATAACAGACGACGAAGGAAGACGTACGTACGTGTACGGACATCCAATACAGTACCGGAATGCGAACTCGGGATGGACTGAATGTGCAGGTGTGTGCATCCTATCCGTACCTACTAAGGTATCTACCTACTTAGTTTATCTACACGACTGCGTACCTAGGTACCTGCTCTGCAACCCACCCACTATGTCGTGTAGAGGGGCAGGAGCGAATCTTGAACGTGGTGGGGAGAGGAGGGGAGGGGAGGGATACGGTCGTAGGGGCAAGGTCGTCGATTAAGATACCTACGGTGGAGGTACGTACAGGCACTTGGAGTCTGAGCTCGCACTCAGCTCCACCAGACTGGGATGACAGGAGTGGGGCACGTACCCGAGTCCTTGAACAGGTACGTATTCTTACCAATCGAGGAAATGGTTACGGTCTCCGTACTACCTACCTACTTGCCTACCTACCTGGTAGTTCACATTGCGGGCTACCTAGGTAGGTACCTAGGTAGGCTGGGCTGAGCTGGATAGGAGAAGAAGACGATACCTACCTACCTACCTAGGTAGATACCCTGTAAACAGGGGCCAGGGGCGGTGACAGGAGCCGGGACCTGCTGCTCGGGGTTCAAACAGCGTGCTCCTGCTGATACATCCCGTCAAACAACCCCAATGACTGGACAGCCTGTACGAGAAACGCAAAAGGGTTTGGTGCAGTGGGCCAAAACGTTGTAACATCATCATCAACAACCTCAACAGCAGCCCCTCTTCAGCCTCCCCATCTTCTAGGTATAATCGGCATTGCTATTGTTGGACGGACTAGAGGGGAAAGTGGGACGGTAGGCCTACCCAAGGATTCTCAATAAGGCTTCTTCTGGATAGGAGAAAAATGTGAAAGGGCCGAGCGGCACGACGAATGATTCCATTGGGCCTGCAGTTGCTGCTTCGGGCTAATTTTGCCCACTTGCATAAGATTTTCTATCAATACACTCACTTCTCACCCCGTCTTGTCTGTCATGTGTGCCATACTGCCTACGAATACCTAATCTTGGTCTGGTACTGACACCAGTCTCGACTAGCCCGGCAGGATGTGGACTTGAATGGTTGCGGCCCGAATTTCAACTGTCCCGTATTGATTTGTAAGTTTCTGGATATATCCCACATGCATGAGAAAATATTCCGCACAGACAGCCAGCCTTTGGCTGTATATCCGTAGGTAGTATCCGTATTGCCTAGTAGTACAGCGCAGAGTGCGGAACGCTGGGAAGGATCGTGGCCCCTGTCAGTTCTCCTGTTACACAAGAGGGAACGCGAATGAGGGCGCGGGCGGACTCGAGAATGGTATCCAATTGGTTTTTAACGGCAGCGGCTTGCCGTTCGTTCTCTCCCTGACACGAGGCCTGTACAACAACACAGACTGCTCTAGAGCCTAGCGGCCGCCGTTTTGTCGTAGGGCTGCCAACAGAGACTCGCCTGACCTCCTTCATCCTCCTCCATCCTCCGGGTCACAAAGGTCCGAAGAGCATTTGCCAGCGGGGTTCAAAGGAATCCGTTTCGCGCTACCCTGACTTACCTAGACTAGGTATGGCAGCGCCTCGAATGATAAACGGCAGAAGGAGAGGCCCGTCGACGTCAACTCACGTCGGGATGCCAGATCCGAAGCCTTGCCTTATTGTCTGGTCTGTGGGACGGCCGATCCTCTAGCAACCACTTGGGGGTCTCGGGTTCACAGTTTTGGAAGCACTGCTCCCCGAGCTACCTAGCTCAGCCCGCAGGATGGGCCTAGCTTCCCCAAAGTTCCGCACACAGCGCTAAGATACGTTTCCTTATCAAGGCGCATGATGGCCGCCTTCAAACCCCGCCCTACTACTACTAACGTTCCTCCCGAGATACCGCCCGTAGCCGATACAACGTCCTTCTTTGGTCGTTGGGACTTTCCAACAAGGCTTGCAAAGCCTGTATCTATACGATACAACCTTTTACCCGGGTAAGCCATGCGTGAAGTCGACAATGGGAACGGCATCATGGGGCTCTGGCCGCGAGAAGGAAAGCGTTCCCTCCCAAGGGTACGACATCCGTAAATCGACGTGTGCCTTGCAGGGCTGGCACGGTCGTCCCTTCATGCCCAGCAAGTGTCATGATGAGCCATCCTGGTGCGCCACACCTCTCCACGGATTAGAATCTGGCCGCCGCCCCGTAAAGAAATTCTTCGTCCCAACTTTAGACGGCCCACCTGCTCGGAAATATAGCCTCAATAGCGACAAGTTCCACCATGCTCGTACAGAGAGAGTAGGTATCCGTACAGACAATAACGCGCGCCCAGGTCGATTGAGTCGAACATGCCAAGATGGCCCTGCGCCCAGCACCAAATGCATTGGAGGCACAGATCCCATCCGCACATGCTGTTGCCGTTCGCACAATCTGTCCAGGAAGGCCTTAGCCAGTCGGGAATCCAGCTACCTATTGATCATGACCTGGCCAGGTCTGTGGAAAGACCGTGAGCACTCTGTCGGGAGATCGGACGGCGGCGATGACAAACTGTGATTAGAAATGCACTGCACCAGCGCACCAAATAAAAAATCCAATGCAACGGGGAGCCAGGCATCCAACCGCTAAAAGACCAATCCCAGGCACGCGTTTGCGTGGATTCTGTCGGCCTTTTGTACGACTAGGTAACTGAATTTACCCATGCCCATAGTCGTCTCCGTAGGTACTTGAATTGAGTCTCGACACTTCAGACTGCGTACGCTGTAGGGGTCGGAGGAGGGGGGGGGGGACAGGGAAGGACATCCGTGGCCAGCCGGCAGAGGGTGCGGCACGTAGTGGGGCACCGGGTCGGGACAGGGCGGCACCAGTCTGAAAGAGGGAATTCGTAACTTTGACCAATCACAAGGCCTGAAAGGGGTAATTATGTCGCTTCAGAGGCCAAGCTTTTTCGTCCTGGGTGCGGTGTTCCCAAAAGACGGGCCAAGTTATCTACGACAGTGCACCGAACGTCAAGCAGCGGCGGCACCAGGGTTCGTGCAGCAAAGTCCGTAGGCCCACTGAAGCTTGGAGCACAGAGAATGTGGAGTGTCTGTGGTCCTGGCCCCCCTCTTGTCGGATCCGGGATCATTTCGCTCATCCTTGATCCACGCTACGGTGCACTGGGTACGCAGGTAGTGTACGAATACCTAGGTATAGGCATGAAGGCTACCCCTAACCTTGGCTACCTAAACTCCGTGGCTCCCTCGCAAATATCGTACTTGTGGTAGTGTAGGTAGGTACGAATACATGATATTTACTCTACTTAGGTGGTAGCCTGGTCACACTAAACACACTCGCCTACCAACCAGGACCGAGAAAATATGATTGCCTAGAGAGAAGTGGAGAGCCTCCATGATCGAGGCTGTTCAAATGGCGACCCATCTTCCACGTACTTGCACGCCCGCATCGGCGAGTTTCGTAGATGATTATGAGGTCCCCTACCGAGGCGACATGCCAATGAGACAGCGTGTCTAATCAGGACAGGCCACCGCCCCCTTGACCCAAAAGTGGAAAGAAGCTATTCTGACGACTACCAAGCCACAGGGCGAGGTGCATCGGTTCCATCAGGCCGTTTGGCCCCTCCCGTCTCCGAAGCCCACCGGCTGTCATGGTGACTAGAATCCAGTCATCCTGAATGAAGTATGGTCATTTGGTTGGCAGCTTGAAGTTTGGATCGTCAAGCACACCGGCAAAGTTGATACTGACTGTTACATCTTGTGCGATTACCTATGTTCCGGTTGGCATCCAGGTAGTCTGTTTACCTACCTAGGTCTCCGAGCATATGTGTGTTGTAGGTGAGCTGAAGACATACTCATGGCATCCGAACTCAGTGTTACACGCAATTGCGACACACAAAGGGGCGTGCGTCTCGGCAATAAGTGTGGAAGGGAATAAGGATGGCGGCATTGGGTACCTAGGTAGATACCATTGCAACCATTTAACTACCAAGGTACCTACTCATAGGTACCCTACCTGGGTACCTAGTAGCGAAGAGGACGTGATGCCTGCCTCGCGGACACTGACAACGAACGGGCCCCTTCGTTGCAACCACTTTGGCCGAGATGGAGATGAGCGGGTAAAATTGCGGCCGCTGAGAATGATGGTTGGCAACGCCCGCCCGCCCGCCCGCCCGCCCGCATCTCCACAAAGGCCTGACCGCAGTAGGTACGCTACGATGGGATGCTGCTCATCATGATACTTCGCATTGTCCTCGAGCCCCTGAACTCGGCACTGCAGTGCACAATCATCCATCGTGAATCCTTTAGAATGGGGACCAGTGCGAAAAGGCCAAGGAGCGGGCCTCGGCGTGAAGCAATGTTGCCTGTCTCTTGTTGCCTCGCTGCCCTTCCTTCTGAAAAGACAGACGGAAGGCTTCTCGTCGAGTCTTGCTGCACTCCGCCTGCTTGCACTGCTTCCCCTTGACTGGGGAGGGGTGCACTTTCTCGGCCCCCAATGACGAAGCTCCCACGTGCTTTGTTTGTAAGACGTCTATTTTTGCCTGGTTAGTTAGCAAGACGATGCCAGCACACGATTCGTCCGTCACACGCAACACCCTCTCCGCTTTCTCACTACTACGTACGAATACAAGCGGAACCACCGGAGCACACCCATGAATTCCGGTCATTAACGCCCGCAAAAGCCGACCGGCTGGGCCCATCCATCCCAACTCCCAGTGCCTAGATCTTCACTGTATCCGTAGCCGGTGCCCGTTAACATTGCATCGGGTGGGACTCGGACTCTCAGCCAACCATAGCCCGCAGGTCATCAGCCCCAACAGGGCTGCATATGCTGTCGATGCCTACTGTTCCCGACAGTTACGCCCTCAGAAAAAAAAAATTAAATCTAAGCGTCAGCGGGAATAGGTACTCCACCAAGCAGATCTGGCTTGATCTCCTCCCTCAGCGTATCGAGGGGTTCTAGAACAAGCCGTTACCTCGCAGCCCCAGATATCCCGTCTCTCAATCACTAAGCGATGCGCAAACGTATGACGAGACACAACGAGACATCGCGCTAAATCTGTCGAGGTAGACTTCTTTTTCGATGGTGCCTGCCATGCCACCGACACTGTAAGTATACAACTCCTGCTCATGCTTTACAAACCCCTACCAACTACGGTATCACAGGTAGGGCGCCGTGATTCGACCAGGTATCGACACCAGCGGGAAGATTGCAACTGGATAGCCCTACGATGCCGAAATTGGCTTCGTCTAAGCCAGGACGGGAGAGCAAAAGAGTATATTCATCAGTAGCTTATGCCCCAGCCCTCGACTCTGAATCCTATGGCGTCTGGGGGTGTGGTTTAACTGCCCAGTAGGCCTGAGAAAAGGCGTCAACAGTTGACCTTCTGCACGCGAACGTGGCTGGGATGGGGGACTGCGCTGGCACCTTCTCGTCAGCATGGTTATGTCTATTTCTTGGCCACCAATCATGTTTCGTGGGATTAATTAGTGACCTAGGACTGCAAGTGCTTGTTGGGTCCGATCCAGCAACGTCTTTTGAGTTCTGACGAAGCCCACACAATCGTCAGTTCAGACTGGCCACCAAGGCCGGATTCCGAAATGCTTCGCCCGAAGGATGCAGAACTGCGCGGGTGTGGCTGTCGGTACTAATCCATATTCCCCCCCCTAACCACCGCCAACACCACCAAGATGCTCCCAGCTCCGAGAAGCCGTCGGTCGTGACAAGAACTTTCACTTCTTCCGTCCATGCCCTGGGCTCCGTTCCTCTTGGAATCTTGGGACTGTCCCCACTTGATATTTGTCGCCAGTCTGTGACTGGGCAGCTCGCATTTGCCGTGAGTTTGCCCCGCCTGCTTCCCCTCCGTTCGCTGGCTGCTCGTACGACCCGATCCCCCTTCCCCGGGTTTGATTTACTACAGGCATGCACCCGTATACTACCTAGGTACGAATACAGAGCAGATCGGAGACGGGATTCATTTGCAGACAGGGTGTTGCGGAAAATGGCGCGCTACTACTTGGTAAGCCCTGCCGGATGAAAACACCGAGCCCCCCCCCCCCCACTTCCCAAATCACCCAAATGCTGCTGCCTAGACTGATAGACATTTATTTCTGGACGAGCCGACAACGACTGCTGTGTCTGTGCGAGGGAGTGGCAAGTGGATGATGGATGATTGCTTCATCTGGGCATGTTTTTGTGCGGTACGGAATCACCAACGATCCACTTTTTTTCGTTCCTTGTCTGGTATATCCAGCGGCTGGGCCCTTGCAAGTGGTGCCGTTATCTTTGAGGTTCCGTTCCCAGACCCAGGCTGTTGGATTGTTGTGCTGACGCTCATCACCATCTCTACTGGGAGCAACAGGCTGCTGGGGGGTGGGGGGGGGGGGTGTATTTACGACTTGTGCTCAGTTTCCTTTGCCTCCTCCCCTCTCTATCTAAACGCGCCATCGGCCCCGAAGAAGTACCGGCTATTTATCAAGGTGCCGTTTGCTGTACCCAGAAACTCACAGCAATGGGTACCAACGTCAGTAGCACGACGTGGCCTGAGGCTGGGAAGGATACACTTTTCATCATCTTCATTTCTCTGGAAAGGGTGAGGTTCGGTGCAGGACCAGTCGCAGCTTTGTGTATCGGGTACATGGGCTGGTGATAAGGCGTCCAATATCTCGTCACTTGCCCTGGTTGCCGGAGACAGTATGAGACCAAGTAAGGCGCGAGAAACACGGCAAAAGATGGCTAGGTACCTAAATGACGAGGTAGGCGCCCAAGAACTCGGGAAGCAGAAACCATAGGTGTTCATTCCCGGATCAGTCGGGCAGCAGCAGCAAAGGGGCCGTCAGTTAGATGGAGGGGGGGGGGACAAGTACAAAAACGGGCGGGAGATGCTGGGGTCGGATGTTCGGCGACTGTCCGCATTCACGCCGCACAGCAAGAAGATAGTATTCGTACCTAGTAGGTTTACATGCGCCAGTAAGACGTTTATTTGAGAAAGGCGGAGGCTCGTAGGGCTGTGTGGTACCGCATGGCAACGCAGTTCTCCCCCACACCCACGCTCACGAATGAGGTACCTAGAGTGGACACGAGAGGGGCATAGTTTGCAGATGCAACGTGTGCTCGGGATGATGTGGCTGAGAGCGAGTAGGGACGGAATATCTGTATCTATCTGGACCTTAACTATCTCAGAGCTTGGAGCTATCCTCCTTCAGCTAACGGATACCAGGGTGGGTAGATAGCCTGTCGTCGGAAGACGAAGAGGCAACCACGTCTTGTGGTCCACGACCATCACCGGGGCTCGGATGCAGCGCATGCACGCACGTAGGTACCTACCTATGCAACAGAACAAATGGCCATCACAGGCCCGGCCCTGGGCACAGCATACCTAGCAAGGCATTGCAAAAGGCGCACTCGTCCAAAGGAAGAGGGGAGGGCGTTGAGCGCTCTGGCGGTGTGAATAACTAATTACCTACCTGGGTAACTCGAGACTGGAGAAGCAGATAGATGATAGACAGAGTACGTATCCGTAACACAGAGAGCCGGTGTCAGTCGGGTGGATTTGAAATCGAGTACGGATACCTTTGGGTACTACCTACGTGCTACCTACCTACCTATGCAGATTGGCAGACTACCAGCAGGGTCTTGTTGCCCGTGCAAGGAAGGCTCCCCGGGCTTGGCTGGCTTTGGGGGGGAATCAAAAGAAGAGAAAGACATTGGCTCGAGCATTTGCCGATTTGGGCAAGGGCGTGCGAGCAGGAGTGTACATAGCAAGGGAGAAAGTGAAAGAGGATCAAGAGAGGGGTGAGGAGAGGGGGGGGTGGAGGTCCCTCGTAGTTCGTTATGTAAGCCAACGGCATGAGGGCTCGTTACACACGCACATCGTAGGCGCGCGCAGGCGACCTTTCGGTTCAGTCAGTTTGTCGGTTGCGCGAGTTGTGAGGGGAAAAGGCGGAGGAGGCGTGTTACACAGGGCTCGAGGGAGCGTCTGGTGAGGACGACGCAGGCGGGAAAAGGACTGAGGTGGGAGCAAGAAGCGGAGGACGGCGGGGTTGAAGGAGCTTGGGTGCACACGCCAAACGTCGGCGACACCGCAAAGGAGCAGGGGGTTATAGGGCTGAAGGAGCGGCATAGAGAGCCACTGATTGGACAATTTTGCGTCAGCACTCAGAAATCCCAGGGGGGGAGGGGTGTGTTATGCTGTGCGACCCTGGGTAGGCACCGAACTTGGCCTGCCCCCCGTAGCAGCATGACCTCGCCTACCTACCTAGGTAGGCGCTCTCCTTGCTACCTAGGTACCTAGGTAGGTAGGTACCTGCCAAGGCAGCGGTGGCCTGGCCAGGTACCAAGTACTGCAAACGGGCTGCAACAACCGAACGCTCGGGCGAGGCACCCCGAACTTCCCGCCGTTTGCTTTCACGCCTTCGTCACGTTGTCTGTCCACCACCGGGCCAGAGATGCATGCCACCAATCATACCATCACGAAGCTGCATTTGCATCCCTTCCGGGCCCTGGTACATCTCAACTGTCTTGTCATTGTGTTATCAACGGCCTTTGGGGAACGACGTAACCTGCTTCGAGCCATGCATCAGTCACATCGTCTCGTCCGGACCAAGCAGAATACCCATACTTTGCCATCCCCATTGTATGCGCATCAAATTTCTCTTCACGAGGACCCGCTCATCTCAATTTCCACACTCGACGGGGTCACTGCAGGGTGTAGTGTGTGTATGTGTGTGTGACATGTCCGGATAGGTGGGCAGTGTATCCGTACGGAGTACAGTACGTGCCCTGCTACCGTACCCGAAGCCACTCGACATCGGATTTGTCTTTGAACTCTGGCCTTCCATAGTAAACAGAGGGAACGCTCTTCCTCTGTCTCGTTGGTTTTTCTCAAGGTTTGACATGCCGACGGGACCCAAACGCGATACGAACTCAATTGACTTTATTCAATGGCTCATAGGGCCACAATGCCATTCGCTTTATCCTTTGGTTAGACACCAAGCCGAACTCCCCCACCCGCAGATTCGGGGTTTGGAGTTATCAACACAAACACCGGTCCAGACAATCGATTGTAACGTCAGGCTCCGCGTCGACACGGCCACGCCTCGGGTAGCATGGCTAGGCTAGGTACTTGCGTGTCCGATAAGTGACAGGCTATTCAAGCCAGTCACAGTCTGCGTGGTGGCCACCAAATGAGACGGCTACGAGACGACACGCGACAATAGGTGTGGCCACGAGACGTGGCTCTGGCCATGGCTCTTGGCATCTGTCGATGGTTGGCAGTCGTCAGGGGCTCGCCACAACAGCAGAATGCCTGCCTCTCAGCCTGGCCTGGCCTACTGTGAAGCAACGATGGCCGGCACGGTGGGACTTTTGTTTCCTTCTAGTGTATACGACACACGGGCCGCGACTGGTCCGGTTGATGGCCAACCCCAAGGCAACGCCCCCTTAGCGAGTGCCTGCTGGGGTGGCTCGTCTTGGCTGCCAAGCAGAGCACGTAGTGGGAATGGTGCCGGTAGGTATTCATACCTAGCTCGACGGGAGTCTCGACTTGAACTAGCTACTGCACTAGGTACTATGTAGACACAGGGTGGTGGCATTACCTTGGTGTCTTCACCTGCGCGTATGGTTGTCCAATCGAACATGGCCTGCACCCTGCATACGTCTGGAGGCATGATCGGGCCTTAGGAGTCACACCGAAGCGACAGCGAAGCAAATCAAGCCGACCAGTTTTACACTCTTCGAGGTACTGTGTGTGTGACACTGAACGGTGTCTTGCAGGCAGGGGGCGTGTAGGGCAATCGCTCTTCGCTTGCTGGTTATGGCCCCCGATCGCAGGACGTCGGCCGCTAGTGCGGGTTGCGCAGGGTGGTGGCCGCGCCAGCGGTGCAGCCGGAAGGGTCGGGTGTCTCTGTACGACGATGAATGCAAATGCATTCCAAGTTGTCGTCATGTTTAGTTTGCGTCTGGGTCTCTCTCCACGTCTGCATCGGTACGCATGAATGCGATTGTTGGCATATAACAAACGTCTTTGTCTACCCAACTCGTTGGCGGGCTTGGGACGTTGGTAGTACAACGAGATAGGGAAAATGTACGCCGAGACGGGCATTTAGACACCCGCTCCTCCTCCCGTCATTGACTGACTGGGCTCAACGGCGTGTCAGCGGAAGGGGCTTAATGGCACCACCACCCTTCGGGGGCATATGCGAGTGATTTGTGTACATCTTGGAGCAAGTCGTAGGCACGACAAGTACCCTCTGTGTGTGTGTGTGTGTGTGTGTGTGTGTTTGTGTGCATCAACGATGAGAAAGGGGGAAGTGGGAATGAGGCCAGCGTGGTGAACCTTGGGTACGTTTGCAGGTCAAAATCGTCAAGCCCGGGCATGTCGGCGCGGCTCAACCAACGTGTACGGAGTATGTCTTGTCCTCGACACACCACAAGGCCACCGCCAGTTCTGGGTGTGGCCAGCTGCGCTTTGGTGAGGAAAAGGCGGAGGACCGGGGTGTGGAGGCGCACGCATCGATAGGTACCTAGGTACCTGCGCATCGTTCCCTCACTCCAAAAGAGAAGCTGAGCCTGCGCCAGCACCTGCACCTGCGCCCCCTCCAGAGGGCAGGCAGGCTGGCTGGCAGTTATTGGGCCGGGCCAAGCCCATTATGTGTAACCATCCAAACGGTGTCTGTTTGTGGCCTAGCCCCTTTGTCAACCCGTTACTTCCGACGTCCTTCGGACCCAACCTCTATCAACACACCTCATCCATGTCCTCCGACCAACAGTCTGCTTATCAAGCCATCCATCCGTCCGTCGATCTGTCCGTCTGAGCTAGCCACAAGGTAGTGTTACTGTTTACGCCTTGATACCTCCAAATTAGGCAGACGCTTAAAGGCTAAATCGCATTGCAGTCTTTGTATTTTGTTTTGCTGTGTCCTCCCCCCTCCTTGTTTCTCTCTATTTTTCAAAGTCATGTCACGCTTTGGACAACACGGCACTGGGTCATTTCCATTGCGGCTTTTGCGATGACGCTGCGAGTACGTAGGGGTGGCAAGCCGTCTAAGCCATCTCTTGTTTCAATTCCATCTCTGGACCCAATGGTGACACGCCATGAAAACATGACACGAACTACGAAAGATAACAGTTTAATGCTGTCGCGCCTATCCACAGTCTTGCATACCTATCTGTAGAAACATGAGTAGCGTTAGCAGGTCTGATAAACTACTATCGTCTTCGCCGCCTTCAAACCTCCCATCGGAGAATAGCCTGTTTGCATCCATCCTAATGGGTTGTTGACAAATCCAAATCCGTCCTTGCTTCATGACCTCATGGGTGGGTGCGCGGCAATGGGCGGCAAGCTCTAATGCGTGATTGGAAGTGTATTTTAGGGCTGAATTGGTAAGCGTCTAACGACAGCCTGCCCTGCCAATGTTTATCCACGTTCCTTTCAGCCCTGCCCATGCTAGGAGCTACTAACATGCTCGTTGCGGTACTTCCCCGGATACCTCGCGCGGGCTCGACGGGGCTACGATACCCGATAGCAACGAAGACAATGGGCCAACATACTTGCTCCCAACGGGATTTTGGCCTTCGGAGGGCGCCGTTCTCCCCATATTCGGCATAATGCTTTTGGTTGCTTCGGCCTGTCCCTGCCAAGGGGGGGATTGTGAAGCATAGCACGTGGTCTAGTGCGTCTGTTTATTTACTAAGGCTCTCGCCTCTAATTCATTCGTGGTATGTCAGGTTCTTTCTGCAACATTTTTCATCCGTGGTCACGGGCCCCCGGGGTGCTGTCTGATGTAAGTAGCCTGGGCAGCAACGATGCGATTATACGGGTATTCGAATCACACGCGTTTCCCGCCGTCACGGTGGGATCTTGATAGGAATAAACGAAGACACCAGACTGTCAACGCTATGCGTTAGTCATGGTATGTACCTGGACTGGTGTGCGGCTATGATGAATGTTCGTGCGAGTTTTCTTCCCTTGTACTCTGAGACTGTACCTCATCGTTCTCTCTTCGTCGCATCTATTGTTCCTCATTGGCAACTCGGACGAGAAAGAGCAGGCAAAGCCAGCTGTCTCTGGAGACACAACCCATGATCCAGGCTCATGGTGTTGATTGCCCCGGTACCCTTGTGATGTCCTGTACCGTGCCCGGTTTATAGCATAGCGTATTATTATCATTATGAACGTTGCTATCAGAGGTGCAGTGTCCGGAACCGTTACCGATTTCTGCAAAATCGGCTCAAAAAGCGGATCACATGCCCCCGATTGTTAAAGGGAGTGCGGCGATCCATGTCACAGGACACTGATTCCCTACCTAAGAGCCCCTGGCGGTTGCTACCAGCATTCCCGCAAACCTCGTTGTTGGAGAGTTTCTATGAGTTGCCTAGACCGCAACGGCTTGGTTCTTTCCAGGCCACATACTGGGCCACAGGAATATCAGTGATGCTTGTGCTGTGTCGTCGGAAGTCAACACCGTTTGTCACGAACAACGCCAGCGGTTACACTGAAGGAGTAATAGGTCTAAAAGTAGGCTACAATCCGTTTCCTATGAGTATGAGTTTCTTTGCTTGTCTGAGACAGTTGAGGCTATGCCATGAAATGGGATATTTGGACGGCACCAGATTGAATAGTCCATAATTGACAATATTTGCTGCCTGTTGTTCTTCGCTGCCAGGTTTCAGTACTGTACCAACGCAGGCAGGTTGTAATTATTCGCTGTCACCTTGGCCTGCGAGAGAGCTTGATGACTGTCGGTCGAGAACATTAGCTTGTCGAACAACTGGCTAGATATGCAACGCCGTTAGACCACGGTCTCCAGCCCATGGATCTTCTGAGAAGGCTGTCCACCTTTGGTCAGTCAGTCAGAAAAATTCCCATGTATGGCTGGATTCGCGTGCGCGCCGGACCTCAGCCTTAGATCTTGCTGTGTTAGGCAGATTAAGATAAAGGCGAAGCGCGGTTTGTGGGTTCTGGCCAACATGCTCGGCCAACTTGCGCTTATCAGTACTAATGCCGGCTCCTTGAGCATTTTTCATAACGTAGTTCTTGTCCTGACGATCGCACCTGTTCTTGGGAGAGGATTATGGTTTGTCGTCTTACTAGCTGAACAGGTTGTGGGACATGTTCTCTTCTAGCAACATCAACGATGACGAACCACGTACTAGGACTAGCTATGACTGAAAAGACTGCGCGAGTACTCTTCTGCCAAGGCACTCTGGCCTGAGGTCGGTATGCAGAAAAACAGGGCGCAGACACCAAACCGAATTGAAGCAGGATAATGTGTTGGCCACCGCAGAGGGACGCCAGCACGCCAAGTGACGAATGTATATCCTGCCCGTACATACTATACCTATTCCCAGGCTACCTGCACATAACATCCGAGATGGAGGATAGAGCGAATAGCGAGAGTAACAGTGTTGAACGGGACACGGTGAATCTGGCTGGTCTACTTGAAATCAGTTGGAAATTGGAATTGAGCCTTGATGTACATGGGAAAGCTGAGTCCGATCAATAGCACCAGAATCCCGTACTCCCCTCCACCCGCTGCCAGAAAAGACAGCTCGCATATTTGAGCCACCCAAGAGAAGCCAGTACTGCCATTTTCGCCGCCGAACATGAGGCGATACCAACATTATGTCGTCTTGCAGCATATTTAAAGACCTCATGACGTTCACCCCCCCGTCCCCGGCGCCATTTCCAGTCCGACAGCTCCTTACCATATAATCAAATGACGTAAACCCCCATCGCCAAGCCCCAAATGGCGAAGAAGGGAAAAAGAAAAACATGAAAACCCTTGCTTTTTGCCCCGCCCCTTTCGATGCTACAGACAAAGAAAGAAAGAATGAAGAAAACCGCGAGTCGAAGATGCATTCCAGATCAACCAGATATGCCCCAAGCCGGGGCAAATGAAGCGGGTATCAATACGACCACGACGCTTTTGCGTTTTCCAATGAAATCCCTCCGAGTCGCCGTGTTATGCATGAGTCTATTTGGCCCGAAAACGTTACAGTATGTCAAGTAAGTCTAGCCTCACAGGCCTGGGTGCCCCCCTTGGGTGGGTTCGACGACATTATCCGAAAGATTGATGAGAAGCTGCGCTAGACACCTCTTCGTTGCCGCGTCATCCCGAAGCACGGAAGAAAATGTCGCATCTCGAAGAGGTTCCGGGAGGCATTGACGGAGGGCTTCACGTGCGCGAGCGTTGTCACTTAGCCTGTTCGATGCCTACCAGTTAGCCATGGACGACAAGTGGCATGCAAGAATACGAGTGAAACGTACCGGAGGAAGCACCTGACTACATGCTTGAGCAGACGTGCAGTCTGCTGTTCAACAAGCTGAGCGACCATATTGCTTAGGACGGTGCCCACGGCATAGAAACGTTCGTAGGTGGCACAGATGTAGTTCAGGCCGTTGTCGTCAAGGAGAATCTTTTGCACAATGAAAATAGCCACAGTCTTGCTCAACTCGGAGCCCGTTTCCATAATACGAAGACATAGAGGGATGATTTCTGTGGTCAGGAGGAAGTTGATGACCTCGGACGAGTCGTTCTTGACAAGGGCACCGATGACGCCCAGCGACGTCAGGCGCAAGTATTCAAATGGCCTCGATTTCGACGTCGTGTTGAGGAAAGGATAGAGAAAGAGCGGAATATGGGCTGGATGTGTGTGAGCTCGTGATTAGAGGAGGGTTCCCGGAAAATTGGTGCGGAGTGTCATACCGTTCAAGAAAAGCGTGCGCGTATCGTTATGAGACGCAACGCACTGGAGAAGAGCCAGGGCATTGCACACCCTATTGGATGCGGCAGCCGTGAGCTGGGATGGGTTAAGAAGGGTGTAAACCGAGATAATCTCCTGTAGCAAAGAGGTCATAACTCCTGAACTCGGCGTTAGACGGTTTATTCGTATATTCTGTTTCGGGAGCGCAAGCTTACCAAATGAATGCCACAGAATCAAAGCTAGCTCAGGAACTTGTTCTCTCTTCTTACTGAGCTCCAAAAGAGCAGCCTCACGTGTGCTCTCGTTCAAGAGGTCTGCGATGTAGGCCATGGTTCTTCGGTTGTCCTCAGAAATGTTGTCGTGACCTCCATCCGGAGCGTGCGTATTGCCAAGGGAAGGAACGGCAGAGTGACCACCAGCGAGTCGGTTATAGTGCTGTTGCTGCTGCTGCTGCTGCTGCTGCTGCTGCTGTTGTTGTTGTTGTTGTTGTTGTTGTTGCTGCTGCTGTTGCTGCTGCTGCTGCTGCTGGACGGCAGAAGCGGCAGCGGCAGCAGCTTGTTGGGCATGATGGTGCTGGTTTGACTGCTGATGCATCCATGCCGAGTCGGCTTGTGGGTTGAATTGGTGGTGTCCATAAACGTGCTGTGCCGGCATCATCTTGAAGACCCAGATCAGTGCGCTTGGCGGAAGAAGTTGTGAAGGAACAAGTCCAAAGTAGTATCGGAGGATGAGATATTTGGGATTTGTTGGCGACCAGATAATATTTCTTTAATTCTTCTCCGACCCTTTTCAACTTGTGGTGTAGCGGCCGACGGGTGTGACGATGGCGGGTCACGGTTGTGAGGACGGAGGTTTCGATGTGCGGTGGGCGGCGGAGGTCAATTTCGCGGGGTGCGTGCAGGCTTCGGGTCTGCGCGCGCAAGCTGGGTCGCAAGGTATTAGGAGATTGCGGATGAAGGCGCAAAGGTATGGGTTGTACCTAGTTGCGCGTATTCGAACCTTTCGGGAGACCTGAGCACGTGGATAGGGAAGCAGGTGCGTGTTTGAAATCGGGGTTGTGTGAAGCACACAATAAACCAGGGAAGGTTGAAGATTGAGCCAGACAAGGCGAGAGAGGTAGGAGGGTGGAATGCACACGGCCCGCAAGGTGACAGCGTAAGGTATGGGCCAACAGCGGATTACCTAATAATGAAGGAAGGCTTCCGGAAGCCTTCTTGCGGTTAGAGGGACGGGCCACACTGCCGACTCACTCAGGGACGTTCCCCACAGGCAGCACGGCCACCGTTCACCTCAGGCACGCACGCAATATCCGTAGCCCGGGCCTACAGAGCTGCCGCTGGGGGCTTCGCATGTGGGTCGCGGATTTAAATGCCAGTTTATTCTGTGCGGTTTGATGGAATAGAGGCAAGTTAACAGCGCCAACCTGGGCCCGGGCACTTCCACGGCAGCATGATGAGAATAGGCCCATGGGGGCCCTCTCGCAAGAGACATTACCGGTCGGCTCTCACAAAGTTATACAGAAATGTTGACTCTTCGTAACCGAAAACTCTGAATTAGTGTCGGGCGCAACATCGCCGTGGTTTGCCTGCATGAGCGCCTATTCAAACAATGCCACCCTTCTTCCCCAAGCTGTTGACCATGATAATCGGGTTGCCAATCAACTCGGCGCCACCAAGACCGCCAAGACAAAAAGGAAACAAATCAAAGGCTGGAAATGGCCATATTATGAGAATGTGTGCCGTCAAATCCTTGTCTCGCCCGAGCCTGCCAAAGTCTGCTGCTACCTGACTGCGGGCTAGTACATGGCCAATCGAACGCGTTTCCTGTTCATGCGTTTGTCCATCTACAGGCGGAGCTCCCTCAGAACCTGATCGGCCATGTTCTTGTACTGCCACGTGTTCCCCACCAGCCGTTTGAACTGAATTCCGTGGAGGGAGAGCAGCGGAACCTTGACAATGAATATTTCGAATTCCAAAATCATACTTCCGCCGAGGTCACTTTGGACGTGTGTGCTCGTCTCCCCTGGAACTCTTCGAGATGAGCCTCCCGCCTCCTGCGAGACACTGTCGACCGAGACGTCGGAGTTGGAGTAACTCTGGTCGGCCCCATGCCTACCGGAGCCACGCGGCGTGCTGGGGCCGCGCTCCGTCTCGCGCAAGTCTTCTCTCTCTCGGTCGCCACTTCGGATGGCCCCGAAGCTGAAGCGCCTCCTGTGCCCTGGTGGCGCTTGTCCAGGGCTGCCGGGCGGATCCTGTACTTTCTTAAGGTCGATACTGGGTGTGTGCTTGCACAAGAAGCCGCCCTTTATCTCGGTGTAATCAACTCCGAGACCCTTGAGTACCCGTTTAATATCCGCCCGAATTTCCGTCACATTCTTTGTCGACGTTGTCGAGACACTAAACAGGCCCTTGAGAAAGACTGGCTTGGCTAGGTCGGAGCTGTCAAGCCTGTCGGTCGAGACACCACTCTGGTCGCCCTGCTCGTTCTCCTGATCCGTCTCCTCAGGAACATTTGCTTCCCTTGCCTCCTCCCGGCGAAGTCTCCGCTGTTGAATGCTCTCACGCCTAGCGTGGCCAAGCGACTTGGCGCGCATGGAGGCCGCTCGCGTCTGCTGACTTTCTCTCTGCGCAGGCTGTGGTCTGTCCATGGATGTTGACTGATCCGACCCACTTGTTGGTGGCGGTTCCTTCAGAGCCCGAGTTGATCCACGGCGACGTAAATCTGCGGAATTGACGCTAGTAGATCGGCCCAAACCCTTGCGGCGTGATGACTGACCCCCAGCGGACAAGGGTGGGCTGAGGAGGTCGCCGTGCTGTGGCTGGCTACTACCGGAGCGCAGTGGGAGAGGGTCGGGTTCTTCACGCTCCCGTCTGCCCCGCCGGATGCTGAAGCTCTTGCGGGGTAACGGAGCGGAAGGTGCCTCTGACGGAGAGTGAACTTGAACAACCGGGGGATGAGACCGGTCTCTGTCCAACCTCTCCGGATCTCTGCGTCTTCGGGTGCTGAATCGACGAAGGATTCCGGCTGCTGTGCTTTCCTTCTTGGGAAGTGGTTCAGGGGGTACCTCCGGCGAAAGAGGTGTTGTCGGCGATAGCTGTGAGTTTTTGACCGCATCTGGGGCTTCGTCTTCCCCGTGAGTTCTGGCGCGAGGACGAGAGCGTCCCCCAGTGGCCCTCTCACCAGGCATCTCGTAAGTCGATGAATTTGTATGGGCCTCTTGTGGCGGTGTGATCTCGGGAACCGCGGGCTTCTCCTTGGGAGCATTCGGAGCACCCGGGTTCTTCTCAAGGTGATCACGGTCCTGTTTCTCCCGTACCAGATAGTAAATCGAAACCAAAGGACTGAAAGCGTTGAGAGGATCGTTGCCAAGCTGCAAAGCCTCAGAACTTGGCGCCGTCAACGTATCACGGCTGTTGCCCGAGTTCCTTCTTTTGTAGAAATCAAAGCCAAAGCCACGCTTCTTTTCGACGTCTCTGGCAGGCTGGGGGAGTTCCTTTTCGCGCTGATACAGCTTGACCGCACGCTGATATTCCTCGGACTCAATCGTTCTCGTCAACTGAGCTCTAATGGCGTCTGGGGAGCCAAAGTTGAACCCAGTCATAGCGTTGACAACGTCAGAGTCTAGCGGAAGAGTAAGCGGCTCTCGAGGCGGCAGGCCGTTGTCGGGCGGTCCATTGTATCCCTTGATCATCCACGGATGACTCATGACCTCCTGCATGGTAGCACGCTGTTTGGGATCGGTGACAAGCATTCGAGACAGCAGGTGCTTGCATTCTGCGGCATGTTAGGGTACGGTTCAGCCATGATCACAAAATCAGGGTCTTACCGCTTGAAAGCCAGCTGGGGTAGTCAACCAGGCCTTTCTTGATCTTGGCGTGCAGGGCAGGCATACTCTGGTCGTCGAAAGGGACTTTGCCGCAGACCAGAACGTAGAGGACAATACCGAAGCTCCACACATCAACTTCGGGACCCGTGTAGGCCCTAGCCTGAAGTAGCTCAGGGGCAGCAAAGTAAAGACTACCACAGAAGGTTTTCAGGTGGCCGCGAGGGGCAAAAAGATTACTCAGACCAAAGTCGATGATCTTAATGTCTCCATTTTTGCTGATGAGGATGTTTTCAATCTTAAGATCTCGGTGGACAATGCTGTTGCGGTGGCAGTAATCGAGAGCGCTAGCGATCTGCCGACTGAATTTACGGGCTTGCTTCTCCTTCAACTTGCCGTGAGAGATTATGTAGTCGAGCATCTGCCCACCGTTGACGTATTCGCAGAGCATATACCAATGGTAGTTTGTACGCACAACGTCTCGCATGCCGCATATGTTGGGGTGGCTAAGGAGAGTAACAATGGCAGCCTCTCGGGCGGTCCTGATCTCCTTGGATTGGTCGGCCCTCTCCTTGTCTGCTTTGGTTTGGTGGCCATCCTCTGTGGAACCACGGGGAATGATTTTGCAGGCGACCTAGAGTTAAAAGTTAGCACGAATGGGAGGACAGTGGAAGTAGATTGTCGGGAGGGGGGGAAACAAACCTGTTCGCCCGTATCCTCCTTGCGGGCGAGTTTCACTTTGCCCATACTGCCAGCACCGATCGTCTTGCCCAGAATCCATTTCCCAGACGGGGTGGGAATAGTGGTACGGGATCTGCTGGTATGTTTCGAGGCAGAAGTCGCGCCGGGGCTTCTTGGGTCGGGTGCGCCATGGTTGCTCACGGGAGCTGGCCCGGCGTTGTTGGCGACGGCGGTGTTTGCGGGCATGTCGGAGGTGCGATGGTGAGAATTGTGATTGGATGCGGTGCTGTCGTGACGCTGAGGACGCGAGGCGTCAGCGCGGGATGAGGAAGGCGGTCGGTCTCTTGGGGTGGTGCGCTTGGAGTAGGAGACTACTTTTGCAGTTTCGTAATCATGTTGCGGGAGCAGATCTTGAACGGGGCGAGGAGAGGCGGCAGGAACGGCGGCGTCAGTAACACCGGTAGATGTAGAGGAGGATTGTCGGGAGTGGGAGCGTTGCTGGAGTTGTTGATTTCGGCTGTGGTGGCGGTGATGGTTTGTGGAGGAGATACGTTGTGAAGGCCCAGAGGCGGAGACAGGAGGCCGGGTTCGGGTAGAGAGGGAGCGCGCTACGCCGGTTGGTTGAGAGTGAGGATGAGATTGAGGCGGATGGGGAGGAGCATGCGCCGGGGAGGAATCAGAGCTTGCCGGGATTGCTGTTGTCATTGCAGCACGGGACAGGAGAAGAGTAATTAACAGTAGGAGGAGGGGGATGCGACACTGCGACGGTTCACGGGTGTGCTGGCGGCTGGCGGCTGGCTCTGGCTCTCAGGGGGGGCAGACCGGTCAAGACGCTGGAGATGGGACGAGACTGGGGTTGGTAGAACTGAGAGGGAAAGCAGGCAGAGAGAACAGGGAAAGCGGGCGAGCGAGAAAGGGAGGAAGGGCGAGCGCTATGTCCAAGATACGTACGTGCGGTCAAGGCAGAGACAATATCCCCCGTTGTGACAATATGAGGAGAAAATAGTACCTCGTCTTTTCGTCTTTGTTGTTGGACGCAGCGGGCTTTGTTTGTTGTTAGAGAGAGTATGTGTGCATGTGTGTGTGCAGTGCCCATCATCGGTAATCTGCAATGACTTTGGCCTCCACACGTACTCGATGCCATTCTACTACTGTATGCCCCTCCCGAGATTACCTGAGACGGGCCGGGGGGGTAAAAGAGCAGACAATCGTCACTACCTAGGTACGTACGGCCAAACACTCACTACCTATGTGATAATAAGGGGCAAGGGGTTGGGAGGCAAGCAATTACAGACAATCAAGATGTTGTATCGACCCAATGACTTGGAGTCTCCCGATGACGAGTCTACGAAACTGATAGATGTCGTGGCCAACGTACTTTGCCTCCTCACAAGCTCCTGCATCTCGACAGGAGGAAAGGGACCAAAGCACCAAACCACAAACATGAAGCAAAAATCAAGGCACAGTTCAACACACAGCAGACGTGACTACGAAGCCAGGTTCCACCCCCGCACACCACTTCACTTGAAGTGGTACCCGACGGATACTCTACTACTTATTGGTAGGTACCTACCTACCTGGGTGGGTACCTTCGTTGTTTAAGTAGGTAGGTAGGTAGGTAAAGTGCATATTTACTACCTTACCTATCTTGGAGTAGGTAGGTAGGTCAGTACCAACTCGAGACACCAAACCACCCACTCCCTTTATCTTCAACGTCAAGCCATCTTTGGAGGGCACTTCGACGACTTCGCCCTAGTATGTTCGGAGAATTGCATCATGCTGCGTTTATGGTGGTAGAGTTCGCCGGCTCCCTTTGCCCAACCATCTTGGATTCTGATCGGCGCTCCATTGACTGCAAACGGGGCTAAAGAAAAACGACACCATGGACGAGTACCTACCTACCCAAGTAAGCAGGTACCTTAGATAGGTATCTTGCCTACCTACCTATGTACCTAGGTAGGTAGTGCCTGGGTACCCATCTAGGTGTTGTGTACGACTGGCTTTCTGACCAGACCAGATTGTATTGGGCCAAGCAATGCCAGCACAGACTAAGGACTGGCTGGTCTAGCCCAGTCTCGACCTTTCACTACGTGGTAGAGATATCTATCTATCTACCTACGTAGGTACTTCCGGACACAAGCAGGTAAGTCCCTTGTCGAGGTGACTGTTGTCGTATACATAGAGTGGGCGTGGCTCGTATTTGGCAAAACAGACCGTCGCGTGGAGTAAGAGTTGGGCGCCCGTGGGAAATTGCCAACTTCGCTATGCCGAATCACCATCAGGTACCTCATAGGAAAAGGAGGGGACCGCGAAGGGCCGCGAAGGACAGCGAAAGACCGGGAAGGACCGCGAGTAAGGTAGCCATCTGGATCTAGCACTCTACTCAATCACCTGCGGTTACAAGGTTCTGTCCTTCACCCTCGCCTTGCCTCAACTTGTTAATGTGTGATGGGATCCTAAACTACATACATTGTACTAGGTAGGTAGGTATGTACGTGCAGGCATTCGAGGGTACCTACCTACGTACGAAGTACGAAGTAGGGTTCTAACAATGTCATTCGTTCAACCCCCCCCCCCCCCCCCTGTGGATGGTGGACATTATCCACAAACGAAGGTCGGCACCCTGCTGACTGCTATCCGTACCTACATAGGTGTGGCTTTGCCATATCAGAATGATAAGATAAGAACAGATAATTACCTCTAGGTAGGTACCTAGTGTAAGGCTAATCAGTCCATCGCAATCACGTCCACATTCACGGCCAAGAACTTGCCTCAACACCGAGACCCACCGGCGGGCCTTTGCTTCACGTTTCTCAAACGTTTCTTGCTTGAAAGGCGCCGCAACCAACACGACACTTTGGACCATTAAACGGGCTGGCGCAAACGATACCTCTTCAACCCGCCTGCGACATCCTCGCCTAACCACTACCAGTCGCGCAGCAGGTTGCACTCATCGTCGCCCTCAGTCCCATGTCGCGAAGCAAGCGGCCGCATTCGACGTTGGAGGCCGATCTGTACAATGAAGCCGCCATGCATGTCGCTTTTGGCACTCCTTTGCCCCCTTTGGACCCAGATGTACGGGATGATGGCTCCTACGTCCCTGTGTATAAGCAGGAGGTGAGGGATGATCGTGGGCGGCGACGCCTTCACGGTGCCTTCACTGGAGGATGGAGCGCTGGGTAAGTTTCTTGATCCCGCCGCAAGTCTTTCGGTCACGGTATACCAGTAGATAACACCCTTTAATTGGCTAATACTGGTGTCTAGCTACTTCAACACTGTCGGCTCAAAGGAGGGTTGGACTCCATCCACCTTCGTTTCCAGCCGCACCAATCGACGGACGACCGACTTGGATACAGCCCATCACCGAGCGGAAGACTATATGGACGATGAAGATCTTGCCGACGCCGCTGCCGCTCGACAAATCCGGACCACTGATCCATTTGCTGGATTTGGGGCTTCTGGCCAAAGCGGAGGCCATTCCGGTGGGCTAGCCGGGCTGATGAGAACCCAGGGTGATACTATGGGTTACAAACTTCTGCGGAAAATGGGCTGGAAGGATGGCCAAGGCATTGGGCCAAAAGTACGCCGAAAAGCACGGCTGGATGTTTCGGGCAGCAACCGGTCTACCGAGTCTGAAGAAACCCATCTGTTTGCCCCAGTCGACGTCGACATGATTGCCTTTTCTCGCAAGGCCGACCGTCGAGGTTTAGGCTACCAAGGGGAAGCTCGACTCTCGCAAAGCTCTGGATCCGGTAAAGGTCGGATGCACCGGATCGGCTCTGGTGGTTATGGTTCTGACGAGGAGGGGGAAAAGTTCACCAGCGGTCCTCGGCCCTCACTAGGCATGCCTTGTAAAAAACAGGGGCAAGTACAGCATGGAGGTTTTGGTGTTGGGATTTTGAACGACACCGGCTCTGACGAGGACAATCCGTACGAAATGGGCCCTCACATATCATATAACCGAGTCCTGGGCGGTGACAAAGCAAAGAAGAAGAAGAAGAAGAAGCAGCCGGCAACTAAGACTGTGTCGGTAAATCCAACGCTGCGGGTCAAGCCAATTTTCATCTCTAAATCCGGCCCAAGTGGCGATCATGTCCAGACCAGCTGTCTGGACGGAAACCCACCGTTGAATGGCTTTGTTGTCGGCCACATCTCGGAACCTCAACCGTCCAGGCAGTCAAGGTCGTCCTACCCTCCCCGGATATCCCCCTGGGTGGGTGTCAGTGAAGCAGCGTATATACACCACCGAACCAACAGTGTACACGCCAGCGGCAGCTGCTGCAAAAGCAGCTCAACATGATCCCAGAACTCGAGCAGCTGCTCTGGGCGAATCTGCCCTCCCTGGAAAGTCTATTTTCGACTACATGTCAGCCGCTGCTCGCGAACGACTGGCTGCGGCCTCTGGGAAAAAGAACCTTCCACCAGCCAAGGGCCAACTTCCGCCAGAGCATGCCAATCCGTCTGAGCAAAGGCTGCAAGACAGGCTGCAGAGCATACCCAGCTTGGCCAAAGAGACGGCCATCGCCGCAATGAGTCGGGGGCGGGCGCAGGCGGGCCTTATGCAAATGATGAGGCCAAACGCGCACGTTACCGACTCTACCTGCAAAGAGCGGCCGGCTTCGGCGGCACCCCTCTTGTAAAGCCTCCGGGCGTGACGAATGGTGACTATATCAAGGAGATTGAGGAGTTTTATGAGTGCGCGCAGCTATTCAAGCCCATGACGGGATTTATGGCTACCCGATTCACAACTGCCTCAACAGAAAGCACGGTACCTGCGGGCTTGGGACTCAGTTCGGACTCGAACGTACAGCAGCTTTCCAAGCCAGCGGATCCGGCCGAAGAGGCAGCCAAGATGGGGATATACGGGCGTCTGACAAGGTTGACTGAAGAATTCTTCCCGACGAGGCTGCTATGCAAACGCTTCAACGTGCGACCGCCTGTCCATGTTAAGCTGGATTCGAATCCGGGCGGCGTCTCGGAGATCCCAGGTCTTCACAATGCACTACCTGCCGTGGTAGATGCAACGAAGCTGTCGTCTTCTTTCGGGACGGACACGCAGGAAACTGGCAATTTGCCAGGCCCCGAAGTAGCAATGGTTCTGCCGAAGTCAACGGACGAAGCATCCAAAGCTGGGCGTGAAGTCGTTGTTGAGGCATCACGACCCAGCGACGAGGTCTTCAAGGCCATCTTTGGCGATAGCAGTGACGAGGATGAATAAAGTAAGTGTCCCACGAATTCTCTGTAGCAATAACACCTGTGATGTCGTGCCCACCCGTCGACATCGGACACGAGAGTTATTCATGATATGCAACCACTAGCTTAGTATTGGCTAAGATGCTGTTTACCGCGACATTTTTCCGGCTGGTTTTCTGCGACAGTATGTGCACCTGATTCGGAAGATGATAAGTCGTATCGGGTTGGCCGGTTGATCATGCTCTACATCGTTTTGTAAACCTGTGGACGGGAAGAGTGACAGCGATTCTACAGACTCGGGTGCCTTTGTCAAATTTGTCGAGGTTCCCAGGGGACTGTAATCCGCAAGCGACCCATTTTCGTTCAACCCAGTTCAGCTTAGCACTCACTGCATAGGGGAACAAGACGGCTGATGGGGCCAGAAGTCGTAAGATGAGCTGCGTAAACGCAGTCAAAGTCCAGGGCAATATCGACGTTGCAATGGACCTGTGCTATGGGCGGCTAAGAAAGCCAGCAAACCTGGTGATGAAGTTGCTCATTGGCTGGCGAATGTGTTTCTACGCCTCTCAGTTTGAGCATGTTGCGATAACTTCTGGCGCCGCACGCGCCTCTCTGCACCTGGCAATGTTGCGGAGAAGAACCTCGCTGGCTTAGATCACCTAAGAATAAAGTTGAAGTTCCTGGGTCTACACTGGGTGGGGGGCCTGGGATAGGGAAGGCTTCCAAGCAAGAAAGGGTCTATGATCCTTCGGTGGTGCACCATGGTGATGTGGTCGAGGTACTCATGGAGCTAAGGGTCCTAATTAATTACCGTAGAATGGTGGTTCAAGCAGCAAACCTCGGCCGCAAGTGATAAGGAACAATCCACAAGCAGACTGGTTAGGAGACGGACGTATGCGGCTTGGCATAAATGTGGGGCGTCCTCCAATACATACTACCTACCTAGGTAAGCGCCGTCCATACCATGCTACCTACTTCAACCTCATCAAACTGTCCCCAGACAGACCTCGCTCCCAATTTCCTTCACCCATTCGCCTTCTCCCATTCAGGAACACTCGTCGTTAATCTAAGGTCGGAACAGGGAGAAAATACTGAAGGGAAGACGAACAACAGTTTCGGCCCCTTCCCTACGGACCGACCTTCATCCTGTCTTCCCATCCCAGAGGACCTTGCACGCTTCTCTTGGGTCTCGCTCTTCGCCCGCCAACCACACTATATCCAGGTACCATCAACACTTTTCCCGTGCGACGACCCGTATATCGCCAGGTTGAACAAGGACTTGGCTATTCACTCTGGCGCCACCATAAACGAACACGAACCACAACCAAATGCGAGGAATTGCGACTGCGTCCTGACCGATCCAGCTGCCACTCTGCCACATCTGCCTACGATCCGACCTTTAATACCCTCTCGAAACCGCCATCACGTTGCCAAGTTCGCCAGACGCCAGGAACGGGCAGCCCGTGTCCTCCCGGCTTACAGTCACTCTCCAGGGGGAACAAACTTTCCAGCTTGAAGACAAAGCAGATCAACAGCACAACGAGGCAATACCAGGATCCAAGTCTAGGGCCCAATCACCGCCGCCTCAATATCCCACCTCCGAGGCGTCAACTTCGCGGCCACCGCCTTTCTCTTCCATAATTGGCTCTCTCGAGAACGCCTGCGATCCCGAAGACAGTTGTCGCTCAAGTGCTTCCAACGTTACTGCTTCTGCCTCATCGGTAGCTGCGCCAGCATACGCACCTCTAGCCTCCGGTCTCTTTGTAAACCAATCGTCATTCGCCACAGACCCAGCTTTATTCGATCAGGCGCTCGCCGAAACAAAGCGTACGCTCCCCCGAGATACCAAAGGTAGCTCTTCTGGAAAGGACGACGTTGAGCCACCACCCGCATACTCTGAGGGTCCCAGTCCACTTCAGTCATTCACGTTTCTAATGGCTACCGCCGGCGGTGCGTCGAGTATTATTACTCAAGTACAGCAAGGTGGCCCGCCCATCAATGCTATTGGAGGTGAACCCTCTTTGTTTTGCTGTGTCAATGCGGATCAGTGTACTGACTTAAGCATAGATGTCGGCGCTGATGAGACGATTGCCATGGACCTTCGGTAGGGCTTGCTATTGCAACTAGTGAATCCATACGCTAATGCCAATGCAGGGGGACGAGGTTCGTATTATCGAGGGACGAACTATTGACGTTGCCTGAATTCGTGCTCCTTTCTCTCTTTCCGAACGGTCTCTTCCCTGAGGGCCATATGGGCGGATTCGCCGATGGCGATGCTGTCCAGGTCGACGTACGTATATAATCATCTTGTGATACTCCATTGCACACTGCTCCTGGTTACGCTGACATGCATGCGTAGTATGATCCCGCCTCGCTGCAGTACATGCTCGACTTTTTTCGTACTGTCGCGCAGTCGATACCTACCGACGCGTCTCCAAATCCTTCGCAGGACGAGGAGGCCGCACCTGGCGATTCTATGGGCTCAAGGGACGACTCGTCAAAGAGAGCGGGTATTATTGTTCTGCGAGAGGATCTCGACTTTTACGTTATTCCCCCACGGGCTGACATTACACAACCCGACATGATGGAAGTCAAAAGAGCTGCCGGCAAAGCACTTCTCCAACAGAGCGGCATATTTTCAGGCCTGAAACGAAGTGACGAGCCAGGCACCACGGAAGCCCATCTCATTGAGATGCTGACAGCCGGGTAGGTTTTCTCACTTGCGGATGTATGCACGCCGCGGACTGGAGGCTTACTTGACAGCAGTGGGTTTAATCATGACGACAACTGGGGTCACCGGGCAGGCGAACCGAACAAGGCGGTTGTTTGCAGTTTGGCCCTGGCACGTCTACGCAGCGACATTCGAGGTAACGAGATGGGCAGCAACGCTGTAGGCATGGCGCAGAAGCTACTACTTTTCTGGCGCAAGCCCGCTAGGCGATGTTGGTGGGAAGGCGTTGAGCTTGAAAACGTTGAAGGTGTTCACGGGAAGCTTAAGGTCTGGATTAGACGCGTTTGGACCCTGGAGATGAGTGTCATAGGCCTCCGATGAGATCCGTTGGCGTTTCCACAGGCCATATTTTGTGTGGCAAGAAAGCGGCACCGGCGTAATGGAGCAGCGCGACGTTGGCTTTGGGAGGCTAAGATCCACTAATTTCCTTGCGTCCACTCAGTTGAGCACACATACACGGGACGCCTGTTACGTCTCGTCGGTTGTGTGTACGGGTATCATTCATTCTCCATGGCGAAATATCTTGAGACTAGTATTGAGCGCGTTTGCAATGGCTTCAGACCAAGACCAGCTTCGGCAAGTCCAAAAGACGGCTCTCCCTTCATAAAGCTTGCTTACCGTAAGCAGTGATGAGACACTAGATTTGTTTTTGTCTACAACGCATCTTGCTCTGCCCAAGAGGAACGCCGATTGATAACGATGTAGGTAGTTGCAGGGTGATGGAGGCGAGTTCACCAACCCGGCCGGTAGGTCTGGTCCACGTCAGTCTTCCAGTTTGTTTACCCAGGAGGCCTCGTCGTACGCATCTTATCCTCGATGGATTGCTCGAATCGAGGTGACTCGGGATGATGGCTCGAATATACTCGGTAAGGCCTGATGCGTTCGCTGCCTTGACGCATGTCAAATGGATTGGAGGAGCCGGCCTCAACGGTTTGCTCCCGACATCTATGCCATCTCTCTTGGGCTTCCTCAGCCGCCAAGTCAAAACGGATGAGCTGTCTGTCGAGAACATGAACGAATGGCCTAGCCATTCCAAGAGATAGGCTGCTTCAATTGAGCTTGTGCCTTTGGCTATTTCGTCACAGGCACAGTGTTACCAGTCAGAACTGCACGCGTGGCACCGGTTCCGTCAAGCATCTCGGGCTGTCGTGCTCCGCTCAACGTTGCTTTCCCGCCACTTGAGTTACACATCGGTGCCGTCTCTTCTCCATGGCAGCCTGGGGGAGTTTAGGACAGTCGGCATGGGTTTACTTTATTTAACATTTGGTCTGTAAGAGAAATGTTGTTGAGTTGTCCAAAGGCGGCAACCACCAGCCGACAAAACCGACACGTGGGGTAAGCGACGGTCCTGTCTTCGCAGCGTCACGCCCTGGCCAAGACCTGCTCCAGTATAGTCCTCCATCTCGGTTGTGCTTTGCTTGCTCCGCTGTTGCTGGACCAGTCTCGTTATCCGCCATTGGATTCTCTTCCATTATGATTCGCCTGCTCTACCTGCTTGTTGTGCTTGCAGCAACTCCACTCTTATTGATCTCGGCATAGGTGTGCGGAAATGTCTTGTGGCCGGACTAAAAGTCATGAATCGCCGCTGGCGAATGGACATTCCGGCTCGTTGCTAATGGCTACAACTGTCTCCGAAGCATCCCCTTTGACCAGCGAGTAGCTCTTCTGCTTGTCCACGCAAGATCGGGGATTGTACACCTGAAGCTAGATGACGACAGCGGCACTTGTTAGTCGGATTTCGAGGAGCAGACGATCATTGAGTCGCCGGAGGTAACGCAGTTCCCAACGCAGAGGTTGAGCTCAAGTTTTACTCTGTGGCACAGCGAGTATTATCTAGATAGACAGTGGCGTGAGAACATGAGACCGATTCGGTCTGGCCCCGACTTCCGACGCGCATCGAGGGAACAAGGACGAAGACATTGGCTACAAACAATCCAGCACGCGCTCTACAGATGCTACGCTTATCGAGCCAGCGGATAGCCGGACATCCCTTGCCGAGATTTTCAGAAAAGCAACTGTCAATGACTGCCCAGATAACTGCTTTCGAACAGTAGGGCTTGCCTAAGATAGCCATTAGAGGCTGTTCATGACAACCGATATCGAATGGTGTGCTGCGAGCAGACAAGGTCGTGACAGAATGTCAAGAAATAGCTATTGTTTCATCCTCGGTAGCCAGCCCACTTCAAAACCTGCGACGTCAGGCGTGGGTTGACTGCAGCTAAGTAGGCCAGGCGATTCATCGACGGGATTCATACCAATCAATGCAGAGGTATTGGGAAGAAGACAGGTACAGCAACTCCAGTTTACGTCGTCAACATTCAGGAGGGCAATCGCATATCTTTGCTCTATCCTGCCGCAAACGCCTTGCTTATGGTGCCACACTAATATCTAAATCACTCCTCGATACTCTTGACGCATTCCCATTCGCCCCTGAGATTCTCCTTCCACAATGATACTTTGTTGTCACCTCCGCTCACTGCCAGAACGTTGCCGCTCAGGGACCAGCTAACTCTCCAGACGGCAGCATCGAAGTTGAGAACCTTACAGTTCCACTGCCCCGTACTTGACGCATCCGAGGTCCAGATGCGGACGGTCTTGTCCTGGGATGCCGAAGCGATGTACGACTTCTGCAAAACTGTAGGTGACCACGCAACGTCACGAACCCAGTCGCTGTGGCCGGAAAGCGCCTCTTGTTCCTGCTTGTACGACTTTGAGGCCGAGTCAAAGACCCAAATCTTGAGCAGATTGTCACAACCACCCGTAACAAAACGTCTAACACCTGCTGAGCCAGGGCCAGGAGAGCTGCTGATAATGCTTCCAGGTGCTGTTGCTGGAGCCCACGAGACAGAGTTGACGCCCAGGCCATGAGCAGGGAAGGTAACATGATCGAAGCTGTTATCGCGGAACTCAAGGATGCTAACATTCCCGTCCGAGGAGGCGCACGCCAGCAGGCAGCCGGATTCGTGCGGTGACCACGAGACAATGTTGACGGACGCTTTGTGCAGGGCAAAGTCGAAGATCTTCTGCCACTGGTTGTTTTGCTCCCTCCAGATAAAAACTTTGCCGTCGTAGCCTGCTGAGGCCAAAATATTTCCATATTTGGGATGCGCCCACGAAACACACCAGACTGCACCATCATGACTGTCGCAGGATCAGCAGGGGGAATAAACGACCGAGGTGGTCTAAGTCTGAAGAGTGCCTACCCTTTAAGGGTCTCGACGAGTCGCTGAGAGTCTCCTTCTATTTCGAAGATCTTGATGGTCCGATCGCTGGAGCACGTCGCAAGTCGGCGACCGTAGTAATCGAGAACGGCATCGTGCTGTGCGATATAACACGATTAGCTCGAACAAGGTTACGTGGCTTGTGGGACATGAAGCCGCAGTGCTTGATTTCCGTGCTAGACTCGCAGTCGTGCCTGAACTGAGCATAGACCTAGTTGAAAGCGGAATGGGGAAAACCAGAGAGAGACTCGTACAATCATATCATCGTGACCTGAATTCGATATGATCTGGGCAGAAGCCTACAACCAAGACGGCCCATATTAGCACCAAAATTAGAGGAGACAGGAGCGAAGGGGAAACAAACCATGGTGAATGGAAATGCCCGAGGGAATGTCTGTTGTAGGGCCGAACCGATTGAGATGGGTTGGTCTGAGGAAAATCAATAATATTGTTCGCTGCACGTCATCAAGATGGTGTCGCGTCAACACCTACAGTAGCCACCTTTCAAGAGCTCCTTCCAAGCTAGCCTTAGCTAGAAATCCAATCGCAGGCTGGCTGTAATGTACGTACCTCAGCAATAACCCACTAATGGACATGAGCATTTTTGGTAGGCGGTATGTGATGATCCGCTGGCTCATGCATGTAGACCTGATCTTCGGCTCAAATATTCTCCGATGAGCGCCAACGCCCCTGGCTGGCACGTGAGACTGTGACGTCCTTTGTTCCACCCCGCCTTCCACCACTTCCTTAATACCTGCCTGGGAAGGTACCTACCTAGGTAGGCACTTTGATGCCGAGGTACTGTGTACTGTCCGGTATCAGGGTCCATCTGAGTTAACAAACCTGTCACAAGGCAAAGCACAGTACATCGCCACAACCTCTTGGTGCCTTTCCTATGTAGTCGGCGGCGTGATCTGTACCGCTTTTTGATGAAACCCTCCTCCCGACCACTACTACATCATTTCCCTGTGCGATAGATGGTGCGTATGCTTCGCATTATAATAAATACTTTCAGAAGGCACCAATCTTGCCACGTCTTCATCCATACTTCCGAGCGTTTCCGACGCAATCCCTCTACTCAATCATCGCCTTATCACTTCTGGTCCAAGGTAACTATAGGTTTTGTTATTCCTAGTACTTTGGCCTGGATTACTTCAAAATGTCCGGTAACTCCTGTGGCGGCTCCACGCCGTTCAAGAGCCTTGTAGAGCATGGCTCACATGATCGAAGCATTCACCAAGATCGTTTCGTCGACGCTCCCCGTGGCCAGCAGGTAAGAGGTTTTCTAGGACAGTTCCTGCTATGATCATTCTGCTAATCCCAGTCAAGGGTTTCCGATCTACTGGCCCAGTCCCTTTGGCACAGGCGCAAGCGAACTTTGGTGCATTTCTTGGATCAGATTCATCTGGCCAAATCGACTCAGCGACGCTTTCCACCTATGGCGTCCCTATCACAGGGTCCTTCCAGACTTTGCAGTCACCGCAGATGCCAGGCAATCAGCACGCTCAGCAACTCCGCCCTGTTCCACTCCGGTCTGATGTTCCTCGAGTATCGAATGCAACCGACGCAGCGGCTATGCATACACCACACCAACAAGATTACGCTGCAAACCCGCCAACAGCGACGCCCACCTGGGCGCAGGACTTCACAAGGTTTGCTGGAGGCGTTTCGAATGCCGGGAGCCTGCCGTCTGGGTTCCCGGCCACTCGATATCGTTCATCGATCCCACCCGTATTCGCACACCACATGATGGCCGTCCAATCAGGACCGTTCCCTTTGACGCCAGTCACTGGCAGCGCCGTTAATAACGTGGCCAGTGCTCAGTCTGATTTCGATCATGAAATGGGCCAGTGGATGGCAACGCACGGAGACGGCCGAATGGAACATGTCGACGCCGTTATGGAACAGATTGCTCAAGAGTTGGAACAGCAACAAGAACAACAATTCAGCACAGCTGGCCAACCTTCCAGCACCGACCTCAACGCTTCAGTAAATACCGCCACAGAGCACCCGCGTACCAACCTTGTTAGAGCGACTATCAATCAACAGGTAACCGACGGGCAAAGTCCGTTCGACACGAGGAACGTCGCTGCGCCAAGCAATATGACTCCCTTGGAGCAAGTGCCCGATATGTCACAGCTCAACATTGGCGAAGCTTCTAAGCCGACAGATCCCAAACCTGTAGAACATGCTCAGTCGCAAACGGAGATAGCGGAGGCTGCAAGGCAAATTTTGCAGTCAGTTCAACATGAGAAAGGGGACAAGTGGAAAAATTCCCAGTTTCTCCTACTTATGAAAGATTTTCGAGACGGCAACAAAGACATCGTAAACAACGAAATTCAAGAAACCAGTACCGGCGGGGAGCGCATAGCTGGAAATTGACTATGGGCCAAAGCGCGGCAGGGCATGGTTCAGTCGCCCACTCAGTACGAGAGACCGACATCACGACAGAGCTCACCTCGCGAGCTCTCTGACTGGGCAGAAGAGGCGATTGCAAGGAGACAGATCTTATCACCATCGCCCATGGAAGCAGCTAGTCCAAGCTGGACTTCGGCCTGGAATCGCTAATATGTGAAACTGGTGATAAGCACATTCGGATGTGTTAAGAAGAAATTCGTGCAGGGCACTGGTCACAATATGTTTTCACGGGGGTGAGCACATTTGGCCCAGAGCTTACCGTTTTCACTTATTACTCTGCAAATATTGCAATGTGTGTATTTACCAAGGACATTCAATTCAACTGAGACATTGGGCGATGTCTTGCAGTATGCCTTCATTTACAGAGTCGCCCTCACCTGGTTGCTTTTCAAGTATACGGCATAGAAATACCGGCCAAATTCAAAGTGATGCACCACACACCTAATGTAGCGAGGTAAATTCACCAGTTTACACAAAATCGGTGGGGCCCGGCAGAGATGATCAAGTCATATCACTAGCCATTAATTCGCTGAAGGCCAGCGTGACTTGTCCTGCCCAACATTGTTTAATGTCAATGACGCATGTGTGGATGGCTTCAGACCCGTCTTGACAAGTGTTAATTGCTCTCGCGTGTATGTTAGACAGATCCTTCAGAGACGTTCACGTAATCACATCTAAAGTGAAAATTGAATTGACGGGAAATGTAATGAAAATCAGATCGACTAAAATATAGAAAAACAACAAAAACTCTACCAGCTTGATTATATGCAACAACAGTGAAGGACATAAAAGTTGGGAGGAAAGGATTGGGACGGCCCGTGGTCCAGAAACCCCCTCCTCCAGGTTCATCAGAACGTATCCATCTGACAAATCAAGAACGACCCATAGCAATATTCTTCCAGTGATCGCGCTCCTCTTCTAACTTGCGGATTTTCTCCTCGAGATCTTCAAACCGTTGTGCCTTGCGCTCGCGAGACTTCCGAGCGGCCAAGGTATTCCGAGCCCGCTTCATGGCGATTGTATCATTAGGATCCTCGACGATGATGGGAGGTAAAGGCTTGTCACGTCGGCGAGAGCCAACACCCGAAACAGAAGAGTGACGGGCGGAGCCGGAGGGAGACGAGTTGGCAGACTTGCGATGCCCAGAGGAAGATGAAAATTCAACCACCTCGAGGTCGTCGGCGTTGGTGGCAGGCGACTGCTCAACCTGCTGCTGTTGTTTGTCGGCAGCAACATCCTTAGTAGGTAGCGCTGGTTCTTGGGGGAACAACGGAAACCATGAATCGCCCGAGCCGGAGTCGAAATCGCCAGTACCAAAGTCGCCAGTACCAAAGTTAGGAGAAACGTCGTAGCTGTCGTTGAAATCGGGGGACTCGTTGTAGATCGAGGGCGAGGTTAGAGCTGTCAGAGCCGTCGAGTTTGGAGCAGAAATAAAGGGCTCCTGTATGAGTAGATCCTGGGGAGACACGGTTCCCAAATTACTGGCCCCAGACGTGCTTCCGCCGAGGTCAAAGACCGAGGGCATGGCGGGCGAGGAAAAGGTGGTGGATGCACCGCCCTCGAAGCCAGTGAAGTCGTCAAGATCTAAATCTGGGCCATGTGAGTAATGAGATGGTGGAAATGCGGATGGCAAAAGTGACATACCTTGCAGGTCCATCTTGGGGTTGCTTGGTTGCTCTGGGAAAACAACGGAACAGGGGGCGCTGACGACGATTCAGAGCGGCCGAAGAAGACGGGGCGGATGAAGCGTAGAACTGAGCGGTTTGGACAGGAGAGTACACCGCAGACAACCGAGGGTGGTGACGTGAGCCAGAGGCCTGAGTCCGAACGAATCGATGGTTTTGATGAGACTGTATGCGACCTTGCACTTGGTGTTGACGAAGGTGATGGGCCGAGTGACGACGTTGGCTAGGGCTAAAGGCTGTTTGTGCAACTGAGCGTCTAGGTTGATTCGTTTGAGGCTGGTCGAACAAGACGAAGTCCTGTTGAGGTTGCTCGGGCGGGCTTAACTGCAGTTGATGCGCGGGTAATGCCGGCAGGCTCGGTGAACTGGAGGGAAGCCATTGTGATTGGGAATCCGTGGTGAAGACTGGGAAGTCTTGCGCTTGAATGGTTGCAAAGGGAGGGGAACCTGAGCTAAAGCTGGAAGCCGTAGTGAAATTCAGATCGACCTGAGAAGGTTGAACTGAAGAGCTGAACTGAGTGGGAAGAGAGTTTGGAAGTGTGGGATTAATGGTGGCGGGCTGGAAGGCGAGAGAAGTGGGATCTGGTAGTTTTAACGCATGGTTGCTGGCCTCTAGGGCAATGTGGACTTGATTTGTTTTCTGTGGAAGTGTGGCGATATTGGAAAAGGAAGGGGGAAGGATAAAACTTGGTGGATGGCTAGGAGGGACTAACGACCTTTTGTAGCCTGGCGGATCAAAATAGGCCAAACATGCCGACAAGGAACTTCCGCAGGCAACAAGGCCAAGGGCGCACGGCTCAGAAGCCCTGTAAGAAAAGTACGTGTGTGGGTACAAGAGGTCCAAGTACTGAAGTACACCCTAACGTGCGCACGAGCTGACGTTCTTGCAGCTGGGTACTGTTTTTCAATGTATTCGAAGAGGGGAAACATTAGCTCCGCCTACCTGAAGGAAGGAAGGAAATAATCCTTGGCCTGAAGGGGAGTATGACTCACACTTTTGAGTCCTAGGCCAGGTATAGTTTAGCGCTAGATGTAAAGAGCATTGAGCAATGTTACTTAATTAGTATCTAGTACAGAGTATTTATTATGAGTAATAATAGCTTTAACTATAGGGTAAGACCTACTAAGTACTAAAGCCTATATATTAAATTTATATAAGAATATATTGCATAAAGTAAAATAATATAATACTATGTAGTAACTAGATAGTAAATAATTAAAGAATCTACTTTATCTTAAAAGTAATTTAGACTAATAAAAAGCTAGAGATAAAATAAATTTACCTTAGAAATAAAGTATTTATAAATATATTTTAACTCTTAAATATAATTATATTAAAGTATTATTGTAGGGTTAACCTTTAGTTAAGAATAAATATAAGAAAACAGCTTATTCTTCTTTATTTATAAAGGTAAACCTAATATATAGATATATATACTCTATATATAGGTTTACTATATAAGGCTAGACTATTAGATACTTTAGCCCCTATAAAAGTTAGTAAGGCTACTAGATACTATAAAGGTATTATAATATACCCCCCTAGGCGTAATTAATAGTTTTAAAGTATTTAACGCCTAAGATAGGTATATATAAAAGAAATAGTTACTAAAGGTAGTATTATATAATACTATTTCTTTTATATTAATAGATTAAAGTTAAATAAATATAGTCTTATTTATATCTTTTAAGTAATTTCTTTTAAATTTAAAATTTATTATAAAGAGCCTTATTAGATTAAATAAACTTAAAGACTTTATAGTTAATTAAACTATTAATCTTAACTTTATAAAAGTATTAAAAGACTAGTCTAGAGGTTAAAATAATACCTTTATTATATAACTTAAGAGAGAGTAGCTAGTTAGTATTTTTTTTACTATTATAAAGGTATATAAAAATATAAAGGTAATTACTTTATAAGTTATAACTAAGGTAAAATAAAAACCTATTTTATTAAGGGAATTAATAGACTAGCGTTATAAATTAATACACTAGTGTTACCCTTATACTAGCGTTAGTACTTACCTCTCTAATTAGTTAAAAAATCTATTTTTTTCCCCTAATAGTAGTAAGCGTAAATATACTAATATTATAGTTCTATTATTTTATTAAGCTAAATTAACTACTTAACTTATATTACTATAAGAAATAGGCTCTAAAAGGGTAATACGCTCTTTTAAGTAGAATACTTAAGAAGTAAAATATAGGGGTAGATTTAGTATATAAATTCTAGATACCCCTTTTCTAAATAAGGGTCCTACTATTAGTCTATATATAGGCTAATAGATACACTAAATAAATAACTATTAAATAGCTATAGGAATAGCTATATAATTAGCTATAAGGATAGCTATAGGATTAGCTATAGGAATAGCTATATAATTAACTATAAGGTTAGCTAATTAGTTAACTATATTAAGGACTATAGATATTTTATTCTATAAGCCTACCCTATATCTAGAAGAAGTATATTAAATACTACTAATAAAAAGAATAATTATTATCTTAATAGTTATTTAGTTAAGTAAATATAAAAAAGAATAATTAGCTAATAGTACTACTAATAGTAAGTAAAGTAAAATAAAATATAATAGTAAACTATAAATCCTTTTCTAAATATCCTCTTTATATACCTTAATTAGTCTTTCTATATAGCCTTTTTACTAGCTATACTTATCCTTAGTTTATATTTATAAGTATTATTATAACTAGTCTTATAATATATTCTTTATTATATAGAAGATTTTATTTAAGGAATAATAACTTATTAAGGTTAAGGATTAGCTTTTTTTATTTAGCTTAATAAAATAAATATACTAGACACTAATTATAGTTAATTAATTACTCTATCTATAGTTTACTATACTATAAAACTATTTATTTTCTCTAAGTTACTATAAAGTATAGTCTAGTTAGTAATATTATACCTAGGCACTATTAGCTATTAGTTATAAATAGAGAGGTATAATAGCTATATTTTAATCTTAGAGATACTTATTTTTACGCTAGCTTTACTTTTATCCTTAGTAGGTTTATAGAATAGTTTAGCTACTTAGTAGGTATTTAAAATAAATAAAACTAATATTAGTATACTATCCTTACTAATAGTATAGGTTATAATAGTATTAGCTTTAACTAAGATTTTAAATATCTTAATAATATTTATAGTAATTAGTTATTTTAATCTTTAGTTAATAAAATAGTATTAATATAGGGTATAAATAGTATAAGTAATAATATTAGGTAATATATAGGCTATATTATAAAGCTTAACTATTACTTAGCCCTTTAAGATCTTATTAGCCTCTTTATATATAATTCTTTTTATTAGCTTATTATTACCTTTAAAAAGTATAAGTTACTTTACTAAAGCCTTAGTTATAGCCTTTTAGAATTATTTTATTATTTAAGCTTTTTAAATAGCTTTAATATTAATACTTAGATAGTAAAAAGTTAACCTAGTTAACTATATACTACTAGTATTATAGTAAGTTAACACTTAGTTATATAGCTTTATTTAGTTAAAAAATAATATTAGCCTTTTAATTATACTACTAAAAGACTTAATTAATAGAGAGTCTTTTAAGTTAAATAATAAATACTTATTAGTTATAAAGAGATTTTTAATAGTAATAAATAGCACTAGCTTTATCTAAGTTAGCTTTAAGATACTATTTTAATAGGTAAATAGGTTTAGGTATAGTTACTTAGACTTAGAGATAACCTTTAGCTTAAATATATTAGTAATAACCTAATTAGTATAATCTAAGATATTTACCTTCTAATTACTTATAGCTTAGTAAAAGTTAACTATATTAATATTACTAGTTATAACTACTTAATATACTTTAAAAATACCTTATAAGGTAATAGCTATATTAATAGGCTTTTTTTAGTTTTTATTTTTTAACTTAGTAGCTATAGTATAGGTAATAGTAATATTAGCCTACTTATTAGCCTACTTTTAGGTATATTATTAGGCTTATTAATAGGCTAGTTATTTAGCCTTTACTATAACCTCTTTATTAGCTTAGTTTTTTTTTACTTATAATATTAGTATAGCTTAAATTTAGTTATTTTTATCTTTATTCTCTTTTTTTTTAAAAATAAAATAAATATTATTTAATCCTAAAGTAAAAACTAGCTAGTAGCCTTAAGCTTATATAGCCTTAACCTTAGTAAACTTAGCTAGGGTATAGTAATATTTATTTACTAAGTAGGCTTTATTATCTTTAGTATACTAGTAATTATAATCTTTAGTATAAGTTATTTATTTATTTTAATAGTAGTTTAAGTTACTAGTAGCTAAGATATATTAACTATTATTATTAAGGTATAGTATATAGTTTATATTAGCTATTTTTACTTTCTTAATAGAACTACTAGGGCCTATAGGCGTTATTAGGTTACTATATCTCTTAGGTATTATAATAGTATTATAAATAATAAGAGGATAGTTTAAAAAATAGCTTATAAAAAGTAAAGAAAATAGCTTATAAAAGGTAAAAAGAATAGCTTATAAAAGGTAAAAAGAATAACTTATAAAAGGTAAAGAGAATAGCTAATAAACAGTAAAAAAAAAGGTAAAAGAATAATAAAAAAATAAAAAATAAAAAGTAAAAAAGTAGTAAAATAAATAGTAAAAGGGATAGTCTAAGGAATAGCTAAAGAGATAGGTTTTATAAGTAAAAAAGATAAAAAAAAGGAAGAGAAAGAAAAGGTTTTTAAAAAGTAAATAGTAAGATTTATTAGTTAAAAAATTTTCTACTACTTATATTATAGTTTAATAAGTTTAATATATAAAGATAAAGTAAGTTAATTACTAAGTAAATAAAAGGTTAGTTTTATTTAAAGTCTTAATATATATAGGTTTTAATTCTTTTTATTTATTTATTTAAAGGTAAAGTTATTTATATAGATTATTACTAATTACTATTTTTATTAAGTTAGTTAGTTTAACTTATTTACTACCTTTTTATTTAGGTAGTTTTTTTTATTTTTATTATTAAGGCTTAGGCTATAATTCTAGTCTTAATAATAGGTTATTTAGATAGCTAAGCTTACTTAGCTTAAGGGACTCTTTAATAGGTTTTTTAGGTATAAGTAAAGAGGAGGCTTTATCTATAACTTCCTTAAGGTATTATTAACCTACTTTAAAGTCTCTTATAGCTTTATTTACTTATAATACTTCTTAGTCTATTTATATATTATATTATAGTAAATATCCTTTTTAGTTAACTAAGTATTTTATTTTAATTCTTTTTCTTAGTTTTTATTTTTTTATTTTTTTATTTAATATATAATTAATTTTATAGTACTAGTATAGCTTTACTTATTTATTTTTTTATTTAGTGTTTTTATTTACTTTTATAGCTCTTAGAACTACCTTTTATTAGTTAAAAGGGTTAGTTTCTAAGGGATTAGCTAAAAGTAAATAGATTATAGCTACTACTAGATATATATTTATTATTATTAAAAGCTTTAGATAGTATATAAGTTTTCTTATATAGTTAAGTACTTTAAATAGTTTTATTCTTTATTATTTTTATTTAACTAGAGGTTTACTAAGTAATTAGTATTTATTATTAAAGTAAAGGTAAATATAATTACCTAAGCTAAAAACTATCTATTTATATATTTTATTATATTAGTTTTTTAAGTATATTTAGGCTAATAAGATTAAAAGTTTAGCTTCTTCTTAGAGTATTTTTTTATTTTATTAAAAAGAAGTATCTCTAAGTAACTAAAGTAAGTTATTTATTTTAAAACTATAGAGTAACTTATTAAGTAAAGTATTTATTATACTAAAAAAAGCATTATTAAGGTTAAATTAGAGTATTAGTAGGACTTAGGATTATAGTATTTCTAAGTATTAACCTAAGAAAAGGTAAATAGTAATTTCTATTATTTAGTTTTTATATTTTAAAAGGCTATCTATTTAGAGATAATAAGCTATTAAGTATAGGAGTTTAGTTTTAAGTTTTTACTAAAGGTTTTTTTATAGTAATAATAAGAATTTAGTATCTTTATCTAAAATAATACCTTTTAAGATACCTTAGTTAAATAATTATAATTATCTAAGTAGTACTTTTAACTATTAGGATATACTATAAGTTATATATCTAGGGATTAATAAGGTACTCTTTAAGAACTTATCTATTATAGTTATTATAAAGTTAAAGGTTAGAAAACCTTAAAGCTCCTATAGGGTATACTATAAAGAAATTTTAGGAAGCCTAATAATAAAATCTATAGTAATAGTATAGAAGGGAATTAAAGGTATTTTAATTAGCTATTAAGCTTTTAGTAGTTTTAATCTTAATATATTATACGTTATATATAGAGGGTAGTTAGTAATATACTTAGTAATTTTATAGTTAAGGTACTTAATTTAAAACTAATAGACTAATTCCTAGAATATTTATTTTTAACTTTAATAATATCTATTATTATAGGCTTCTTTAATAAGTTTTATATTAATAAGCTTAAGTATATAAAGTTACTTTTACCTACTTAGTTTTTTAAAATAAAGGAGGTTATTATTTAGTTAAAAAGGTATTTAAAGGTTATCTTTAGTATCCTTAATAATATTAATAATATTAGTCTATTTTTTATCTAAAGTATAATAATCTATAATAGCTTAGTAAAGGTTATTATTTATATTTACTTATATAGCTATATTTATAGTATAATTATCTTAAATTTTATTTAATTCTCCTTTATTTTTAATAATATTTTTACTAGATAATAACCTAGATAAGGTATCTATAACTATATTAGTTTTACTTAGTATATAGAAATATTTAAGCTAAAATTAGCTTAGGTACTTTAATACTAATATTAACTATAGGTTAGCCTTTTATTTATTAGTAGTAAAAAAAGATATTTACTTTATAATTATAGGTATAGTAGTATAGTTAGTTAAAATAATAGTTAAATTTATTAATACTAGTTATACTAATATTTTAGTTTTTTAAATAGCTTAGATAAAGTATAAGACTTTAACTTTATTAACTAGTATTTTTTTTTAGTATTATTAATAGGTTTACTAAGGTATATTACTAGTAAAATATCTATTTTATTTATAAGTTTTTTTTTTTCTATAAAGCTTTATCTTTAAGTTAAAATAGTAAGGTATTATAGCCTTAGTTATAGGCTATATTTAGCTAAATAAAAAGTATTTTTTTAAGATTATAGTAGTAAATTATTATTTTAAATATAAGGGTAAACTTAATATCTTTAAAGGTATTAATTTTTAATTATATAGGTATAAAGGTACTATTATATAAAAAGTACTTTCTTACTAATCCTAGGTATTTTTCTTATTCTCTTACTATAGCTAGGAGGCTAATCTTTTATTATTAAAGAGAAGCTATATAGCTAGTATACTATAGGATTATATAGTAAAGGTAGCTAGTTATACTAATCTAATACTCTAAGTTCTTTAAGTTTATAGGTATCTTAATAGCTATAAGTACTTAGGTTTACTTTTTTATATTTATTAGTAAAAAAGTATTTATATAAAAACTAAGTAGTTATATAGAAGGAAAGCTAAAGAAGGATTTTACTACTAATAAGGATAAGTTAATACTTTTAAATAGCTTAAAGATAGCCTCTAGATAGTTATAGTATTCTTTAGTAGTATTAGAGGCTATAATAATATTATTAATAAAAGCTTTAATAAATTCTATATATAAGTAAAGTAAATTATCTATATATTATTATATATATATAGGTAAGTTATAAAAGCCTATAAGTATAACCTTTAAGTATTTTTATCTTCTATAGCTTACTATAGTAAATTACTTATAATATAGTTTATAAATAAAAAATTAATAAAAAAATAATTTTATATCTACTATAGAGATAAATTTCTTTTTATATAATTACTATATTACCTTAGATTATAATAGTATTAGATATATATTAAGAATAGTAACCTTATTAAGAGTATATAGGTTAACTACTATTCTCTCTTTTTATTTACTATTTACTATTCTCTATATAATAAATACTAGTACTCTAAAGGCTATAGGTTATATAGAGAATTCTATTTAGTTTTATTTATAAAGATTATTTAATATTTTATTAATAATTTTTTAATCTTTAATATTAGTAGGGTAAGGTTTTTATTTAATCTTTTTATAATAATAGTTATTAATTAATTAAACTTTTATATAGTTTTTTAGGTTTATTTTAATTAATCCTATATTTTTTTAGATAAATAAATATTTAGTAACTATTATAAAGAGGTTTTAAATAAACTTAAAATTTTTACTATAAATATAGACTTCTTTAGGTAATTTATAGGTACTATACTTATTATCCTTCTTTATACCTAGCTTAGCTTTTATATTAAGGGATCCTTTAAAGATATCTTAGGCCTTTTTATAGTTATCTTTTACTACTTATAAGTCTTTAGCCCTAGCTTTAGAGTATTTTTTAATAGTATATAGACTTACTAGGTAAATTTTATTAGCTTTAAAGGCTAATAAATAGCTAAGTTTAGTATTTCTTATAATTTAAAGGGGTTAATAGGAGATATTATTTACTATAATAAATAGGGAATAGCTTATAATAGAATTAATTACTCCCTTTAGTATAGGCTTAAATAGGAGGGAATAGATTTTAAATTCTTAGCTATATTAATTAGTATATAGTATATAGATTATAGTAGGATAGTAATATTTAAGGCTATTTTAACTATATATATTCTTATAGTCTATTTAGTATAAATAAATACTAAAATATAAATATTATTATATACCTTTATAATAACTAGTCTTTTAGAGTTAAGTATATTTACTTTATTAAGGATATTAAATTTTTAACTAAGTAAAAAGCCTATATCTAAGTTTTAGACTACCTAGGCGCCTATATATAGCTAAGTAGTTATTTTTTATCTATTAATATAGCCTTTAATAATAAGGGAAAAAGTTACCTATCTAATAGCTTACTAGTTACCTATACCTTAAAGGTTTATTTTTATAGTTTTATTAAGTTAATAGTCTAGAATAGCTTTTAAAAGTAAAAGAGTAATAATATATTTTTATACTCTAGGGTCTATATATCTTATAAATAAAGGTATATCTAGAGAAGGCTAAAAGTTAATTTTAGTATATATTACTATATATAGCTAGGAGGATAGGTTATAAATAGCCTAAGGTTAACTTTTAATACTTAGTTCTTTTTATACTTTATAGGCTAACACTAGGGTTTTTAGTTAGTAATTAGCTATTAAGTAGTAATAAACTTAAGCTAAAAAGCTAGTTATAAAGTTATAATAGGTATATACTTTAGTAACTTAGTAAGTATTAAGGTATTTATTAATATACTATAATTTACCTATAGATATTATAGGTAATAGGTTATCTTTAATAAAATAGTATTAAAAGTTATCTTCTTTAGTTTATTTAACTTCCTTAAAAGTATTAGATTCTTTTTTACTTTAGTTTAACTTAGTATTAAAGTTTATAAAGAAGGTTTTATAGATCTTATACCTATTATTTTTAATAGTTTATAAGGTAGAGATATTAATTTATCCTCTATTATCTTTAGCTAAGATTAATAAGTCTTTATTTATATTATTAACGTTTTCCTTAGGAGTATATTAGTAGAATAGTTTATCTTTTAGTCTTTAAAACTTAGAATTTCTTTTATTATACTATTTTAGGGCTTATCCCTTAGCTTTTTAAACTAGGTAGGTTAAGAGGTATTACCCTTATTTATTTATAAAGCTTAATAATAGTTTATCTTTAGATATAAATTTAAATTAAGAGTTATAAGTATTAGATTTACTAAGGGACCCTTTCTATTAATTAGTTTATATAGGCTATTTAATTCTTAGGGTAGAGAATAATAATTAAAATTTTAGAGTTTAAATAGAGGTTTAGTTTATATATATATATATATAGTTTAAGTAGTTATTACTATACTATATTTTATATTTTTAACTAAATCTTTTTATAATCTATATATATAATTCCTTTATTATCCTTTACTTTTTTAATATAGCTAATTAATAAATTACTTTTAATTAGTTTTTTTATTTAGTTAGTCTATACTTACTATAAGTATTATATTTATTTTATTATAAATAATAACTAAGAATTAGTTCTTTAGTTCTTTTATAGCTTAGGCTAGATAAATAACCTTTACTACCTAAGTATAAATATCTTAATAGTTAATAATATTATTAAGGGTATACTTTTACTTTTATAATTAAAGTTTTACCTCTTCTTTAAGGATTTTAAACCTTTTAGTAAATAGAGATTTCTATAGATTAAGGGTATAGTCTTAGGTATAGAGTTTATATTTTATATTTATATCTAGGTTACTACTATACTATTTAATAGTAGCCCCTAAGAGGTAGTATTAGAGGTTAATAATAAAAACTTCTTTATATCTAAGTCTTAGTTTATAATACTTATTTATAGTATTAATAAATATAAATACTTTTTACTAGACTACCTTTATACTTTTAGTATATTAATAGTCTTTATCCTTAGTATATTTTAATAAATTAAACTATTTTATATCTTTAGTTTAAAAATAAATAAATAATACTATTAGTTAATTACTTATTTAGTTAGCTAGTAATTAATTTAGTTAGCTAAGCTTTAAAATAAAAAACTAGTTATTAACGCTAAATAGTTAGTATACTAAGGATATAGTATTTACTAAAAATAAACTTAGGTCTAAGACTAATACTAGTAAAAATCTATACTAAGACTAAGGCTAGATAAAGAGAGTTAGTTTAAACCTTAATCTTTAGCCTACCTAAGAACTATAGGTTAAGTTACTATATTACTTAGCTTCCTATAAGAAAGAAGCCTCTATAGCTAAGTCTTCCTTTATTATATTTTAGCTAATTTTTTCTATTAAAATTAATTAGTATTTAACGCTTTTACTCTTATTAATAAGTATTTTAGTATTATAATTTAAGTTTAATAATAGATCTCTAGGGGTAATATTTTAGCTAAAAGTTAAAGGATTTATAGTAAATAAGTTAAATAAAAAAGTATAGTTAAAAGGTTATAATTTTTTTTTATCTTATAATTTCCTAATAGTAAAATTTTAATAGATTTTTTATTAGATAATTCTATTAATAGTTTTTTTTTAAATAAACTACTTTTAGTTAATTAATATTATAGAATTATAAGTAATCTATATATAGTAGCCTTTATATTATATATATTAATAAAAATAAAATTTATATTTATCTATCTTTTAAGGGAATTTTATATTTAAGATAGTTTAGTAGTCTATCTTTTAAGTAGTTTAAATACTATTTTTATTTCTTTATATATAAACTTTTTAACTTAACCTTAGTTAAGTCTTAGATTATATCTTAGCTAGTAATTAATTTAAATATCCTAAATTACCTTATATATTTTCTTTACTATTACTTATAAGAAAATAATCTATTCTAAGGTAAAATAGGATTTAAAGAGGGCTAATTTAGATTCCTATATTAATATAATAGTAAATAGGTCTTTAGGTTTTAGTAGATTAAGAAGTAACTTAGCTAAGGTATATACTTCTTATTAGATTATATTTAGGTCTATCTTAGTAATTTAGTATAGACTTATTTTATATAAGTAAGTTTAAGTTAGGAATATTATAATTTAGGTTAAGAATTAGGTTTTATATTAGGAGACTTACCTTATATTAGGAGATATACTTTATATTAGGAAGTATACTTTATATTAAGAAGTAAGCTTTATACTAAGAAGCTATTAAGGTTATAGGTCTTAAGGTTATACTATTATTTAATATACTCTTTTAAGTAGAATACTTAAGAAGTAAAATATAGGGGTAGATTTAGTATATAAATTCTAAATACCCCTTTTCTAAATAAGGGTCCTACTATTAGTCTATATATAGGCTAATAGATACGCTAAATAAATAGCTATTAAATAGCTATAGGAATAGCTATATAATTAACTATAAGGATAGCTATAGGATTAGCTATAGGAATAGCTATATAATTAGCTATAAGGTTAGCTAATTAGTTAACTATATTAAGGACTATAAATATTCTATTCTATAAGCCTACCCTACGTTTAGAAGAAGCATATTAAAGGGGCCCTTTTTATAGTTATAAAAAGAGCCCCCTCTAGAGCTTATTTATTATAGCTATAAAAAAGACCCCTTTTATAGCCTATTTCTTATAGTTATAAAAAGGGCTCCTTTAACCTAGTATCTATTAATATAGTAGTTTACTTTAAACCTTTATAAGTAGTCTATTATAGTTTACCTAGTACTTATATAATATTATAATATATAAAAACCTAGTATAAGTACCTCTAACTTATACTATATCTTAATATTTTAATATAGTAGATAATACCTAATAATATAGAGTAATAGCTAAATCTAACTTAACTTTAACTATAGCTATTAAGGTAACTAACTTACTAGCTATATAATACCTTATTAAACTTTACTAAAGGGTTAAAAACCTTAAATATTAAATCTTAGATAGTACTAGAGATAGCTTTATTAGTAACCTTACTAGCTATAGCTAGTTATCTAAAAGGTAGTAAGCTAGCCCCTAGGCTTTAGTTTTCCTCTTCCTATTATTATTATAATATAAGTAACTAAGATATAAATAATAGTTAATAACCCCTAGGACTTCCCTTAGCTAAGGGATTTTTAGGCCTAGTGTATAATATATATAAACGCTTAGTAGTTAAGCTATCTAGCTAGAAACCTTAGCCTCTAGGGCCTAAAGAAGGAGATAGTTTTCTTACTTCTTCTAGAGGCTATAAAGATTAATATAGTAGTCTTTAGCTTTTACCTTTTAGCCTAAGGCTAAGCTAAGCTAATAATTAACGCTATTAAAGTAAAGATAATAGCTATTTAAAATAAAATTAAAGATATTTAAATTCTTAGTTTTTATAATATATAAATAGCTAATATTATAGAGGTAATAGTAGAGGCTATATAGGGTAGCTATAATAAATAAGTTTATTAGTAATAAGTAAGTTATATTATAATAAGTACTTAAGATATTTACTAATAGTAATAGTATTATAATAATAGTTAAATTAAATTAAGTAAGAGCTTACTTATTTTTCTTAGTTTAGTTAAGTATAATAAAAGGGGGAAAGTTATTATTAATAAAAGCTTTATATATAAATAATATAAGACTAGAGGCCCCCTAGTATTTATAGCCCTCTTTACTTTTACTTTTAATTTAAGTTTTATAAAAGTATATATTATAGCTTACTTATAATATAGTTTTATAAGTCTTAAATAGGGGTTATATAACTTATAAAAAGGCCTATTACTTAACTTTTTTATAATATAGTTATAAGGATTTATTATTACTATAAACTATTTTTTACTTACTTTAAGTCTTTTAAATATTAGGCTATATTAGTTATTTACTTATATAATTCCCTATTATCTTTCCTTTATTAAGGATACTAGAGTAGCCTTTTATTTATAGCTAGAATAAGCTTAATACTAAACTAATTATATTAAAAAGTATCTTATATAACTTAGCTTTAAGCTTTATACCTATTTTACTTTATAATACTAAATCTATAAGCTTTTATAAAGATATTAACTTAATTAAAGAGGGTATTATAAGTTTACTTTAAATTACTAAGAATTAGTAGGTTTAAGATTTTAGGTATAAAAAAAGAAACAGATTTATTACTTATAGTATAGTAAGAGGCTATAGTTTAAAAAAAGGCTTTACTTTAAAGAGAGGATTACTATAGAAGTAAATAAAGTAATAAGTTAACTTAAAGACCCTATAATTCTTACTATTAATAAATAAACTTTTATTAATAAAAGAATATAATAATTAACTATTAATTAGTTTTAATAACTTATAAAATAAACTAAAGTATACTATTAAACTACTATATAATAGGCTAGAAAGATTACTAAGATAGTTTATTAATAAATATAAAGGGGGTTAATAAAGTAATAGGCTATTAAACCTATTAAGAAATATATAGCTAAATATTAGTAGCTAGTTACTAATAAAGGATAAAAGAAGGCTAAAGTATATTTAACTAAAAGCTTTAACTAAAAGTCTTATAAGATACTAATCCCTATATTTTATATCTTTCTTAGTCTAAGCTTATAGCTATATACCTTTATAATTCTTTTAGCTTTATTGACTAAGATAACTAATATAAAATAAAATATTAAAGTATAATTTTAATAGTAATAAGTTAGTAATCTATTATAGTTAAATATCTAATAGTAAGGTTTTTACTAAAAGTATAGCTAAGGTCTAATACTTAGTAATAGTAAACTAATATATATGTTAAAATATTACTTAGTAATTAGCTAAATACTTAAAGGTTATTTAGGTAGCTTATATAGCTAAATCTATATTAGAGATATTAGTTTTATCTTAGGACTACTTATTATATATTAGTTCTTTTTATTACTATATAACTTATATAATAGTTTTTTTATTCTAAGAGGATTATGTTTTTATATTATCCTATTAGTTTTTTTTATTTTCTATAAGATACTATACTACTTATACTTGTAGGCCTCTAGTGGGGCTAGTGTTACCTATAATTTATTATGTTAAAATATTAAGTCTCCCCTCTAAAGGTCTTACCCTTAAGATATATAAGTAGGTTATATTTTCTAACTTCAAAAATTATAAATTATACTTTCTTATTTATCTATAATACTAATACTATATTAAGTTATATAGTAAAATTAAAATTAAAATTAAAACAAATATTATTAAAAAATAGAGAATATTAAGCTTTTTTATTTTATATAAAGTCTTACTTTATTACTTTTAATATACTTTATATTTATTATTATTATATAAAGGTTACTTATTACTTTTATAAAAGTTCTTTATAGTATACTTTATATATTAAGAAAAATAAGGCTTATAATAAAGTACTTATAGCTTTTACATATAGGTAAAGTAAGTTTCTATTAGTAATTAATTACTAACTTTCTAAAGTAATAATAAAATTAAATACTTAGTAAAAGAAGTAAAAAAAAAGAAAAGGCTAATAAAAGATTTATAGCCTTTTATAAGTAGTTAATAAAAATTTAGTTAAATATAGTTTTAACTATTAGTTAATTATTATAGAATTATAAAATCTATAAAAAGGTTTATATATACTAAAAGAAAGTATATTACTAGGGTATATAAGAGTTAAATAATAAAAACCTTTTTTATTTTTAGATATATATAAGTAAAAAGTAGTAGGTAATTTATAGTTTATTAGTATTAAGAATAATATAAATTAAATAAGTTCTAGGATTAGTAAAAAGTTTATAAATCTAAGTCCCTTAGTAGAGGGGTTAAGTTTTACTAAGAGGTATAAAAGTCCTAAAGTAGTTATTATAAATACTAAAAGTTCTTAACTAATTTTTATAAGTTATCTTTATATCTAACGTACATACATAGTAAGTAGCCTATCATAGTAAGTAGCCTACCTTATCCTACTTTTTAGCTCTTTTACCTTTATATTAACTTTCCTCTACGTATAAACATATAATCTACCTTAATTAAAAGTTATATTATCCTTACTATCTAGGTAATTAAAAAAGACCTAAAAATATCTATAGAAGAAGTAGCTTTTACCTTTAAAGTCCTAAGATTAACACTCTACCGCTAACACACTAGACGCGTTATATAAGCTAAGATATATTTATAATTAATAAAAATAACTATATTAAAAGAAGAGGTAATTATTAAATAAGTTATTAACTTAATTAATTAAGGTTTTCTTTTATAATAAAAAAATATATAAGATATAGCTAACTAACTCCTTTCTAAATATAATATAACACCTATTAAACCCTAATAGGTAGAGAACTTTATATAATAATAAACTTAATTAAGAATATAATTTTAATATTAAATTAACTATTAAAGGGCCTTAGCTAAAGATCTTATAATTCTATAAGGCTAGTTTATACTTATATAAAATATAATTATAAAGTATAAAATATAGGATTATAATATCTATAATTTTAATAAGATTAGCTTCTTAATAAAAATATTATTATATATAAAGGTTATTATAACTTCTAACTATAAGGGAAAGCCTTATATAAAGTAGCTTAGTAATTATAAATAGGTTTTTATTATTTAGGGTATATATATAAATAGCTAAGTATTACCTTTATATATTATTATAAAGGGTAAATATTATTTTTTCTTTTAGTATACTAATAGTAAATTTTTAGCTATATAGTATATTTATCTAAGTAAAAATAAATAAATAATAAATAAAATTAGCTTAAATTAACTAAAATATTTTAATTAATATATAAAGTCTTATATAAAGGGTACTTATTACCTCTTAATCTTTAATAGTTATAATAGCTATAAATTAACTAACTTTAATAACTACTATAAAGAATAATATATTATTACTCTTTATATACCTCTCTATTTATTATATAAGCTTTAGGCTCTTAATATAAGGTATTTTAGCCTATTAAAGTACTTATATAGTAAAGAAATTAAGAAAATAATATAAATATAAATTTTATATATTATAAAAAATAACTTTTTTTTTACTTTTAAAGTAGTATTTTTTACCTTAATAAGTAAAAATAATATATAAGCTAGTTTTAAATAAGTAAGCTTTATACTTTTTAACCTTAAAGTAGTTATTTTTTACCTAGATTTTAAGCTAAAGATATTAATACTATAAAGCTTATATCTAAGTAGTTAAAACTGTTAGGACCTAAAAATACTATTTATAGTAAGAGAAAGTATATAAAGTACTAATTCCCTTAAAAAAAAAATCTAAGTATCTAAAGGTACTATACTAGTAATAATATATAACCTTACTAACCTCTAAGCTAAAAGAATTAATAAGTTATTATATAGAGTTACTTTTTTTAAGGTTAAAAACTATAGGTTTTATATAGGGATAAAGGTATTAAGTAAGTACTAAAAGGTAAAAAAAACTTAACTATATCTTAAAAGGTTACTTAATACTACTAAAGTAAAGGTACTATAAGTAGAAAGGAGTAGTATTAATACTAGAGAAAAAAATAACCCTTAAAAAAAAGGTTATATAAAAGGTATTAAACTATATATATAATAATATAGTAATTATAAAAAAACTAAATATAATATATAAATTTATAAAGTAGTTTAAGATAGTAATAAAGAAGGGGATAATAAGTAGTTTTAATTAATTTTATATATTATAGTTAAATTTACTTATATAAAAGGTAGAAAGGTAGAATAAGGTAGGCTACTTACTATAATAGGCTACTTACTAATATATATATATAGTAAGCTATATATTATAGTAAGCTATATACGTCTACTACCTTTTTACCTCTTTAACCTTTATACTTACTTTTCTCTATATATAAATATAAATTCTTCTTTTAAAGAAAGTTATATTATCTTTACCCTCTAAGCTCTTTAAAATAACCTAAAAATGTCTATATAAAGTATTAACTTTAACTTTAAAGTCCTTAAATTAACCCTTTATATATAATATACTAGTATACTCCTATAAGCTAAGATATATTTAAAATTAATAAAGTTAACTATATTAGAAGAGGAGGTAATTCTTAAATAAGTTATTAACTTAATTAATTAAAGTTTTTCTTTATAATAAGAAAATATATAAGATATAGTTAACTAACTCCTTTTTAAATATAATATAATATATATTAAACCCTAATAGGTAGAGAATTTTATATAATAATAAACCTAATTAAAAATATAATTTTAACGTTAAATTAACTATTAGAGGGCCTTAGCTAAGGATCCTATAATTATATAAGGCTAGTTTATACTTATATAAAATATAATTATAAAGTATAAGATATAGGATTATAATATCTATAATTTTAATAAAATTACCTTTTTAATAGAAATATTATTATATATAAAGGTTATTATAACTTTTAACTATAAGAGAAGGCTTTATATAAAGTAACTTAGTAATTATAAATAGGTTTTTATTATTTAGGGTATATATATAGATAGTTAAGTAATACCTCTATATATTATTATAAAAGGTAAATATTACCTCCTCTCTTAGTATACTAATAGCTAATCTTTAGCTATATAGTATATTTATCTAAGTAAAAATAAATAAATAATAAATAAAATTAGCTTAGATTAACTAAAGTACTTTAATTAGTATATAAAGTCTTATATAAAGAGTACTTATAACCTCTTAATCCTAAATAACTATAATAGCTATAAATTAATAAATTTTAATAAATACTATAAATAATAAAATATTATTATTCTCTATATACCTCCCTATTTATTATATAAGCTTTAGCCTCTTAATATAGGGTACTTTAGCTTATTAAAATACTTATATAGTAAGGAAATTAAAAAAATAATATAGATATAGATTTTATATATTATAAAAAATAACTTCTTTTTTACTTTTAAAGTAGTATTCTTTATTTTAATAAGTAAAAATAATATATAAGTTAGTTTTAGATAGGTAAGCTTTATACCTTTTAACCCTAAAGTAGTTATTTTTTATTTAAATTTTAAGCTAAAAATACTAATACTACTAAGCTTATATCTAAGTAGTTAAAGCTTTTAAAACCTAAAGATACTATCTATAGTAAGAAAGGGTATATAAAGTACTAATTCCCTTAAAAAAAGATTCTAAGTACCTAAAGGTATTATATTAGTAATAATATATAACCTTACTAACTTCTAAGCTAAAAGAATTAATAAGTTATTATATAGGGTTATTATTCTTAAGGCTAAGAACTATAGGCTTTATATAGGGATAGAGGTATTAAGTAAGTACTAGAGGGTAAAAAAAACCTAACTATATCTTAGAGGGTTACTTAATACTACTAAAGTAGAGGTACTATAAATAGAAAAAGGTAGTATTAATACTAGAGAAAAAAATAACCCTTAAAAGGAGGGTTATATAGAAGGTACTAAACTATATATATAATAATATAGTAATTATAGAAAGACTAAATATAATATATAAACCTATAAAGTAGTTTAAGATAGTAATAAGGAAAGGGATAATAAATAGTTTTAATTAATTTTATATATTATAGTTAAATTTACTTATATAAAAGATAGAAAGGTAAGAGAATATATATAGCTTACTATAATATATAGCTTACTATATATATACATTATATATATATATTATAGTTTTTTTACTTAATAAAGTATTTCTTTTACTATTTTTAATTTAGTTTTTAATAATTCTTTTAACTTTATATTTTAATTTATTTAGTTTAATAATAATATAGTTATTTATATTTAATCTATATAGTACTAGTTTTAGTAGTATAATATAAAAGACTAAGTATATTTTTATTATATTTAGTAAGTTAAGTTTAAAATTAATATCTAAGATGTTTCTAAGAATTTTAAAAAGTCTAAGTTTCTTATAATTTAATTTATTATTTAGTTATTATATCTTAATATTTTATTATAGTAAGTATATACTACTTCTCTATTTAAAAGTTAATCCTTTAATTATTAAAGTTCTAATATATTTTATTATATTTTATTTAATAAATTCTAGGTCTTATATAACCTATATTTAGATTTTATATAGTTTATTATAGTTTACTATAGCCTTTAGAATTTATAATCCTTATTAAGGTTCTCTATATACTATTAAATTAAATTTATAGTTAAGGTAAAAATATAAGTTTAAAATACTTTCTTTTATAGTACTATTATATATAAATTAGGCTAAAAGTAGTAATTATATCTAATTATCTTAATTATAGTTAATATAGTAGTATAAATATTATTTAAGTATTTACTTAGTTTATTTTATTTATTTATTAGTTTATAAATAAAAAAAGTTAATAGTTTATAGTTTATACTAAATTATAAAATTAAGAATTTTTAAAAGTTTAAAGTAAGTAGCTTATTTTTATCTAATATAATTTTTTAAGGTATTTTATAATTACTAATAATATATATAAGGAAAGTATATATAAGGTTTTTTACTATACTTAATTTAAATAGGGGATAAAGTAAGTATACTTTAAAAGTTAGTTTACTATAATAAAGATACTATTATAATATACTTTTATAAATAGTTTTCTTAACTTAGGTAGCTTAATAATAAAGTCTAAAGAGATTAAGTACTATACTTTTAATACTACTAGTATTAGTTAAATAAGTTTATATAGCTTATATAAACTATTCTTAGATTTTTTATATAATATATATATATATAGTAAATAGCTTATTATAGTAAGTAGCCTACCTTATCTTACTATTTTACCTTTTATATAAGTAAATTTAACTATAATATATAAAATTAATTAAAACTACTTATTATCCCCTTCCTTATTACTATTTTAAACTACTTTATTGGTTTATATATTATATTTAGTCTTTCTATAATTACTTTATTATTATATATATAGTTTAATACTTTCTATATAACCTTTTATTTAAGGGTTATTTATTTTAATATTAATATTACCTTTTTTTACTTATAGTACCTTTACTTTAGTAGTATTAAGTAACCCTCTAAGATATAATTAAGTTTTTTTTACTTTTTAGTACTTACTTAGTACCTTTATCTCTATATAAAGCTTATAGTTTTTAGCCTTAAAAAAAGTAACTCTATATAATAATTTATTAATTCTTTTAGCTTAGAGATTAGTAAGGTTATATATTATTACTAGTATAATACCTTTAAGTACTTAGATATTTTTTTAAAAAAAATTAGTACTTTATATACCCTCTCTTACTATAGATAGTATCTTTAGGTCCTAAGAGCTTTAACTACTTAGATATAAGCTTAGTAATATTAGTATCTTTAACTTAAAATCTAAGTAAAAAATAACTATATTAAGGTTAAAAGGTATAAAGCTTACTTATCTAAAACTAGCTTATATATTATTTTTATCTATTAAAGTAAAAAATACTACTTTAAAAATAAAAAAAAGGTTATCCTTTATAATATATAAAATCTATATTTATATTTTTTTTTTAATTTCTTTATTATATA